>FPAK01000010.1:2400000-3600000 GCA_900116095.1 Euclidium syriacum | reverse complement strand
GTAGTTTTAAAAAAATATCTTACACGAAAAGTAGATTGAACACTTTTTCTTATGTTAAAATGGCAAGAAACGTGAGAACAACTAGTCCACAACGTTTTCGGTGACGCATCAACCACACTTATTTTATTTATTTCAATTTCTATCATCTAAATTTGTAATGTATGTAATTAGATGAATGAAATAGAAACAATCAGATATTTTAGAGAGAAAAAAAAACAGCATTAATTATATGTTTGTATGAATTTGAACACAACATAAAGTTTTTATTGATATGGACCATATAGTACATAACATGTATATTTTTTCTGGCAAATAATTTTATTGAATTAAAATCGAATTTACAATTTCAAAGTACAAAAATTTCATAAAATAAATTATTACATAAACAAATAAGAGTAAAATACAACAATAAAAGTGATTTTCACGATGCTTTATGTAGACAAAGTCTTCCTCGCTTACGAAACACTGAAATCAGTATATTTCTTATTTGTATTCAATCTTACTCTGACGAAAATTGTATGCATAGTAAATGTTGAGCCTTCAAATCGAATAATGTATGACAAAACGTTTCGATAAATATTTAGGAATGTCAACATGATACTAAAGCTTTGTATCATACTCATTTGAAAAACTTTGACTTTACTTATCTCATTTTAATCCCAGTTAAAATCAAGTCTAGTCTACAATTTTATCGTAGTTTAGATCTTAAAGCAACTTTCGATTAAGAATCTCATTTATTGATTCTATTATTAAAAACCAAATTTGGGAGCACCAACATAGACATATACACATAAATTCTTGATGCATCTTTAGATATGAATCGTCATCTATCCCATGATGGTTTCCATGTAGGTTATTTCCAAAAAAATAATTAGGGCTTGTTCTAGAATTCCTTGATGGTTGCCGCGCTAATATGCCTCTGTCTTTCCGATGAAAATCACTTGACTTCAGGTTCGATACAATCGGTTTGCTCTTGATATCTTTTTTCCTTGTTGTTTGGTTTGGTGAAACTATTGTGTGAAACTTTGTATCTCTTATCACAATTTTTAAAAAATATATGTGGTTTCTCGTGTGGTATATAGAGGAAGATACCCGTAGTACAGTTTTGGTTGTAGTAATAGAATGGGTGTCTGCTATCTCCTTTTACAGTAGATTGGGTGTTTGTTGGTCTCCATAAGGTTTTGGCTACACTGAGGAACCGCCATCGCCAACAAACCCCTCCTCCCGCCCCCCCGAACCACCAACCTTCATCACGCATCGAGTCATGTATTCAATTATTCAAGCAGCATTAAGTAAAGACACTGTCGAACCCAACACACACTTGTCAAGAATTGAATTTCAGATCTGAAGCGGTTATGTCGTATTGGTCCTAGAGAATGTATTTTTTTGTAATCTACAAAACTCAGCTTCATAAGTCTCTCTATAAACTCAAACAAACGTTTCGTCAATAGTTTTTTAGGTTTTCAGATGCCTTGCTCCAACTTGCCTTTAAGAAATCATCAGATGATCGCACTCTATCTCTTGAAAATGTTGATAATGTCTATAAGGTCGTATTAGTTTATGTAGATGATATTATTATTATTGTCAGTAGTTATGATAAGGGCACTGACTTGTTGATGACTGTCTTACAGTCCACATTTAAGTTGAGGGACTTAGGCACATTGAGATATTTTTTGGGTTTTAAGGTTTCGAAGAATGTTGCAGAGATATCTATTTGTCAAAGGAAGTAAACTCTTGAACTTCTTAATAAGATTGGCTTGTTTGGCTGCAGAACATCATCTATTCCCATGGGATCCAATGTGAAATTGTCTAAGGATGATAGTGACTTGATTGAAAATGCAGAGAAATATAAGAAACTAGTGGATAAGTACTTTCACCAAACCATGTATCACCTATCTTGTTCAAAACTTATGCCAATTCACTTATGCACCTGTGTGTTCTTTACCTTCAAGCCGCCTACAAAGTTATTAACTATTTGCGGAGCTGATCCTTGGGTAAAACCCATAAAGCTAGGACTTTATGCACCAATATATATTAGAAATTCAGGAGCATCAAAATCAAAAAATCTTCTTTACCATAATTGGTTGAGCTTCTAACTATTCCAATTATCTGCTTAAGGGCAACATTTTTTTCAAAACAGCAATTTGGGTTGGGCCGGTCTACTTGAATGGAACTTTTGGTCAATGGTTGTTTTATGATGCTTCGTCAAATTTTAAACTAAATGGCTTTGCACACTCAAACTGTGCTACATGTCCTTATTCCATAAGGTCTTTTATGGTTTATGCATGTTTATTGGTTCTTCTCTCATATCTCATAAATCAAACAAACAAAATGCAGTCTCATTCTCTTGTTATCTCTCGAGTTTATCTTTAACCTTGAGCTAGATTCGAGTTTCTATTCATCTTCTTTCCTTCTTATACTCATGTTCTGTATCTTTCACACGCTTCCATGAAGCTCTTATGTGACAGTGAGTTATGCGATTCACATTACCACTATCCAGTTTGTAATGAACGTACTAGTTATTCGCAATTCATAGTAAATTATTAGAAAATTACACGAAATTGATGTTTCAAACGACTAGCCAAATAATTACGCTAAAGAAAATACAAACATTACTAGTCAAAAAAAAGCAAAACTAATAAGGTCTTAAAACCCTAAAAAAATCTCTGGATTTTGTAACCTATATGTACACACGTACACCAAACCATATCACCATATATATTTATCCCAATCAGCTCAGCAGACTCCGCGTCACGTCGGGAGAAAAAAAAAAAAAACTCGCCCGGAGAAATATTTTCCGGCATGATGATTTCTTATCACTCTCTGTCAAAGCTACGATGGTGACATTGTTGGATTAGGTTTGAATGATTTGGCAACAGATTTATAAAGATTCTCTTCTTCAAATGGTTTTGAGACGTAACCATCCATTCCACTTTTCAGACATTCCTCATACGTCGCGTGGATCACATCGGCGGTCATCGCTAAGATCGGTAAATGCCATTCGAGGTTCGTCTTCTCTTTCGCTTCCGTCTCCATCATCCTTATCTGACGCGTCGCTTCAAATCTGAGAATTAAAAACCGAATTTAAACCGAATTCAAACCAGGATTAAACCGAAATTGATTTAATGATTTTTGGTTTACCCGTCCATTTGCGGCATTTGAATATCCATAAAGCAAGCATCAAAGCTATGTGGAATCTGAAGTAAACCCAAAGCAACTTGACCACTCTCTGCACAAACAACTTCAGCTCCAAATTTCTTGAGAGCTCCTGCAGCGACTCTCCGGTTTACGATATTATCATCAACCACAAGAATCTTCTTACCCGTAAGCAAGCTTTTGAGTGTTGCTGGAGACGATCCCTCTGGATGTTGTTGTCTCGTCTTTCTCAGTTCAAGAACTTGTTGTAAACACGCACCGATCATACTTGCTCTTAATGGTTTCATTATCACCGTATCTGCAAATCCTGCGGATTTAGCTCTGTCGAATTCTGAGTTTGTGATGTTTGTCGCGAATAGAGCCAGTTTCGGAGATTTCTGATGAACGTTTCCGTTTGCTCTTCTTGAATCCAGTTGACGTATCTCTGAGTCGATATCTTCTGTTGAAATCCATGAATCTTTCTCTACTAGAATCATATCCAATTTCGGTTTTGTTGTTCTGCAAATGGCGAAAAATCAAGTTAAACCACACCGATATTTGGCTAGAAATCAATCAGTACCAACTTCCTAATACCGAACAAACCAAACCGAAACAAACTTTATGCTACCAAACAGAAATTCAGCTCAAGTTTGGTATAAAACTCTCCAAACCGAATCGAAATTCGGCTAAAAACTGCTTGGTACATTTTCTTAAACCAAACCGGAAACAAACCTAGTGCTACCAAATCAAACCAAACAGAGATTTAGCTCTAATTTAGTTATAATAATCCAAATTTTGCTAAAAACCGCTTAATGTTAATTTTCTTATACCGAAACAAACCAAACTGGAAGCAAACTTAATGCTAATAAACCAAACCAAACAGAGATTTAGTTCTAATTTGGTATAAAACTCTCCAAAACGATTAACAAAATACTGAACCAAACCAAGCCGGAATTTTCAAATGGTCACTCCAATCATTTCCAATGGAACTTAAACACAAATGAAAGTAAGGATTGAAACTTTGGAAGTGTTTCTTACCCGGATGGAAGAGAAGAACCATTTCTTGCAACCGCAGAAACCGAGGTTTTGAGACTCGTAACGACATCGACATTGATTCCGAGTCTTTTCATATGGTATCTAGTAACAGCAGCTCTCACCGGTTTAGCATCAACAACTAAAGCTCTCATTCCTCTAAACGTAGAAGGAAGATGCTCCACATTAGGTTTCTTCATATGGTTAACCGCGCTACATTTATCGCATCTATCGAAAACCGCAGTGAACCAAAACGTGCTTCCAATATGAGGCCGGCTTATGAAACTTATCTGACCTCGCATAAGTTCAACAAGACACTTGCTTATACTCAAACCAATACCAGTACCTCCATAAGTTCTTGAAGTCGAACTATCCGCTTGCATAAACGGCATGAAAACGCGACCTTGTGCGGTTAAAGGGATTCCGATACCGGTGTCTTCAATCGAAACCATAAGCCTAACTGTACTGGAAATCTCAAACTCCGATGATGATAAAGATTCTTCCTCAGAGACTAAATGCTTGAATGAATCCCAACTGTTTCTTCCATCAGCTGCTTCGTAACCACTCAACGTGTTGTAACTCGACGGTTTTGAGACAACAATCATTTCTTCTCCGTTCAACGCAGGTTTCGCTTCAGCTCCATCTTTCCATTGTTCAGCGAGATGAACTTTGACAAAGATATGTCCTTTCTCTGTAAACTGTCAAAACGAAACTATCTTTAACCGGATTCCACAGAGGAACAAGAAGAAGAACAAGGGATTAAAAGGAACTTACTTTAACAGAATTTCCGACGAGGTTGATGATGATCTGTCTGAACCTCCCTGAATCTCCTTTGACGACCTCAGGTACTTTGTCAGAAACGAAAACCGCAAGCTCGATGCTTTTGTTTCTTGACTCTTCAGAGAATAGAGAAAGAACATCATCCAATATTGAACGGATATCGAAAGGTACAGATTCTAATTCCAGCTTGCCAGCTTCGATCTTAGCACGATCAAGAACCTCGTTGATCAAAGCAATCAAAGCTTTACCACAAACTTGTGCAGTTTGAGCGTAATCTCTCTGCGTTGAGCTAAGTTCTGTATCAAGAAGCATAGCAAGCATTCCGAGAATACCATTCATCGGTGTCCTGATCTCATGAGACACTGTAGCAAGAAACTGCGATTTCGCCACATCAGCAGCTTCAGCTCTTACTTTAAGCTCTTCCATTTCTTGGAAATCATCTTCAACCTTCACAATGTGCATACCTGCACCATACAGTATATAACCCACCAAGAAACCAATCGCAAAGAACAATGGCACTGTCGTGAGTACATTCAACGGTATCGGCGCCTTTTGATGATACCTTCATTAACAAAAAACTCAATTTCAGATTCTCCTGAAGAAAGAAAGTTGAAGATCTTAGTGTGTGGTTTTTATACCTGCAAATCATCTTATGTTTCCTGAAAGGGTCTCCGAAATCAAGCTTACTCTCGTGAGAGAGAGATGTATCACCTTCTTCGTCTTGATTTCCATACATAACAAGTGGATCTGATGCATTTGTGATATCATAGACGTGTACTACTATTGCTTGGTTACCTGCAAGCTGACCAAGTAAATTCTCAACAAGTGACTCTACATCAAACGCCCCACCAAGGTACCTGCCATATCCAAAACTCAAGAATCAATCACACGCATGAAACCGAACTTGAAGTTTCTAAAAGTTTGTTTCTTTACCCTGCAGTGGATGCAATGCGTTCTTGGACAGTAGGGTTTTTAGGAAGAGAAGATTTATAGACAGGGAAAGTCAAGACAACTCCAAGATGGTGAGAACCTAACAACCTAAAAGGACTAGTCAAGACAGCTTTTCCGGTTTCTCTTGCTCGTAAAATGTTCTCACGATCCTCCTGTACATAAAAAGTATCAAAAATTCGGAAGCTAGATACCGAAAAACCAGAAATGGTTGAATGATATGTTTTTATATTACCTCTCCAGACATCATATCAAGTGACTCAAGATAAGAAACACTTTCTTGAGAGAATATAACAGGAGCATACTCGTCTCTAACCGGTGAAAGCTCTCTATCCATTGTCTTTATAACCCAATTGTGTTGTCGCTCAAACATCTCTCTCTCAAAATTCACCACTTTCTCTGCGTATGCCACTCCACTTAACAACGGTCTCTCAAATGCAGTTCTTGCTGTGTACTCCGCAAACGTATCCTGCACAATTCGAGATAAAAGATTCAAAATTTCCCTTCATTAACTCAATAACCAGACATAAAGGAGGAAAATTTCAATACTTCTGGTTCATAATTGGAGATAAAGATTCAAAATTTCTGCATTTTTGAATCCCAATCAAAGCTAAATGCCAAATCAAAGCTAAGTGCCAAATCCCAAATAAAGTCAATTAGTCAACTTTCCACAAAAGAGACAAGACTGACCTGATCGATGGCGGATGGGTTCTTGTGGTAATGAAAAGTGGAGACGAGAATAGCCAAAGCATGAACATGGTTAACACTAACACTAAACTGATCTTGCAACATTCTGGCTCTTTGATCACACATACTCACCAAAACCTCTTCTCTTCTAATCTTATTAGCATCATCCATCCACTGGTAAATCCCTTTGCTTGAAAACCCAACAGCGATGATCCACAAAACCAGAAATTTCGGTAACCATGCTCGATGTCTTTGTATGAAAGTTGACCTCTTTTTATTATTACCCACAGAATCGTTACTACTATTACTGTTTCCGTTCATCTTCACCGCCACCGAATGTTGCTGATTCTGCTGCATCTTCGCGAAACCCATTAACCCAGAACGCCAAAAATCGATTTTCTTGGGCTTCTCCTTCGAATTTTGGTAAAAATCGCTGCTTTTTACAGTGGAATCAGAGATTTCGGTGATTCGTGGCTCTTCTTCTTCTGGGTTTTCTAATTCTTGATGATGATGATTGTTGTGAAGTGCCCAGTTCATATCTGAGCTATACAACAATGGTGAAAAGAAAAAAAACGATTTTGTTAGTGTTCCTTGTGAAATTTTCATATAGATATATATAAAAAAAGCATGCGAATAGTGTTATGATTAGAGTTTTTTTACCATAAACATTGTTTTGCGTGAAGATTAAAGAAAACAAAAGCAGAAAGACAGGATTTTTTGGCAAACTCAAGAACCAAAAAAGAAGAAATTTTTTTGTTCAACGCATGGTTTTCTCAAAAGAAGGAAATTTGCTCAGTTTCCGAAGGTGTTTTACTGTTTTCTTCTTTCTCTCTAAACAGAGAAGCATTAAAAATCATTGTTTATTTTGTGTCACTAATTAATGTCAGAGAAATTATTAAACAAGACACTAATCATAAGGTTTCTTTACAGGCGTGAAATGTTGTTTCTTCTCGGAACAAGAACAAAGCTATGTTCACTGTCTTAAATCCAAACAAAAGACAAATTTTATTAAATTTAAAAGTTTTGATTTTTAAACCAAAGAAAGAAAAAACAGAGCACAAGAACAACGAAGCATAAAAATTCAAAGTTTAAAATAAGAAAAAAAAGACCGAAACTTTCGATAATCGCACATGGAGGAAGAAACTTCCTGAAATCTTTTTTTTAATGAAATTAAATTTTCGTTACCTGTAATGAGTTGTGAAAGGATTGAAGATTGCATTACGAAACCCTAAATTTTCTTCTCATCACTCAACAATACAAGATTCAAATGTATTCCATTTCGAGCTCTTGCTCTTCTTTCTTCTTTCTATTTCTATATTTCTTGCCTTCAAAAGTAAAATGTAATGAGATTTTATTGCTTTTAAAAGTGAAATATTGTATCTAATTATCGAATTTATTTAGATTTTCCCCAGATACGTTTCTCTCTCTCTGCGTCTATGTCAGTTTTTGCTCTGAGCTTCTTTTTTTCATTTATTTTCTTACCCTTTTTATCCCTCTGTAGCTCCTTTGCTGATTTTTTTTCTCTTTCTAAATTGAGTCCAACTTTGAACAAGAAAAGTTTTGGACTTTTTCGTAAGGGCTCATGATATGATCCAACAAAAGTTATTCTAACAAAATCTCCTCAAAATTACCATCACTATCGGAAATGGAAATCATTATTGCTAGCAACACTCGGGTTTCAGCTTGTTATTAAACTATGTTAAAACTCCAATTTTAGTTTGACTGATAATTCAGGATTTTTAGTTGTTGTAAAAAGGGTAAGAAGATATTTCAATTAAATAAATACCAAATATGAAAATTGTTTGTTTATAGTTTAGGTAGGATTTTGGATCTTTTGACTTGAATTTTTAACAAATATTACATCATCTTTTATTTATATATATATATATATGTGATATTATCTTATTACAAATAACGATTTACTTATTAATTTTTATGGACGACTTCATAAGAACATATTTCTATATTATAATAGCATTGCTAAGATCTATCATCGGATAAGAAAAATTAGGTGTTTTTTCGATAACTCTCTTATACTCAAATCATACTACGTCAACAATTTTACAAGAGGAAAGTGGTGATTATAATTCTACGCTTTGGACAAAATTTATGTTGTAATATTCGAATAAAACCTTTTTTCAAGGGAAATGTATTAGAAACATTTCGTGCGAGGGATAAATTCTAATTTCAGATAATTAAATGATTTAGAAATCTCAAAGATATCATGAATGATTTCGAAGAGTTTTTGAGGGGGGGGGGAGGTCGTAAAGAGTAAGTGCTGATTAGAGTGGATGGATCCGATGATAGCTTTAACTTTCTCAAGTTCTCGTGCAATGTTGAGCGTTTCTACGGATGATGTAGCTTCTCCTACTAATGTCGATTAGATAAACGAAAAGCCTTTTGATCCTTGTTTGATGGCTCTATTGTTGTTGTCGTTGAAAATCCAAGCCAGTCCAATTATCTTAGTATTGTTCTTCCAAGCCGCATCCGTGAAGCAAAAAACCAGTTCTACATCCTCGCGATTGGCTCCATCTCCATTGTTTGGTTTCATCCTCACATTACTGTTTTTGAGAGATCATACGGGATTCTTGTTACTCTCGTACAGCTGCCAAGGCCTCGGTCATTGTGTCAAGCTTTGTGCATCTCTTTGTTTCAAATACCTTTAGGTTTCTAGCGTTCCATATTTTCCATCCAATCCAAGGGAAGATGTCGCAGATGTGGAGGCATGTTGGAGGAAGACATGATAGTTGTTTGCCTATTTGGAGCCCGTCTTCATCTTTTTAGATCAATCTTGTGTTTATGTTTTTATTTCAAAGGGGTTATGGACCAGACTTTTCTAGCATATGGGAAGTGGAACAATAGGTGAGTGGTAGATTCGATTTCCCCACATCTTATACAATTAGCCGTTGGAAAAATTTCTTCGAAACAATTTTTCTCCTACCGGTAACACTCTCCATTTCACCTTCCATAGAAACATGTGATTTTTTGGAGATTTCTTGGAATTCCATATCTACTTATTCCAATTGAAATTTTCTGATCTTCAGCTTCTCCGAAAAATTTCATGTTGAGCTTCAAATTTCCGGTTAAAAGCAATATGGTACCTCGTCTTTGATGAATATTTTCCATTGGGGCTAAAGATTCAAACATATCGATATTTTCCCAGATTTTGCTAGTTTTGATGCTTACAATTTCTTCCCAACTTTATGGGAAAGTTTTTCTTACTTTTGAAAATTTCTCATTCTTCGTATCCTTTTGATGAGTGTGAAAATTGACCTTTTTAAACCTTGCTTTTGTATAGTTTTAAAGTTTTAATGACCATATTTTAGGTACCAAAGAGGATAAATGTAGCTAAGGAAGCTATGAGGATCAAGTAGGAACCAATTAGAATCGAGGATAATTGAGTTAGCTTTCCATAGAACTTGATCGTGTACCGTTTGGATCCGTAAAACTCGAGATATAATCAATTTAAGTGGATATATGTCATTCTTGTCGCCGGCATAAATCAGAGCATGACCGGTAGAAAGAATCATTTTAGCTGCCCAGAAGGCCATTTTTGCTGCCGGTAGAAACCCAAATCTGGACCGAAACTATAGTTTTCACTCTTTTACCCATCTACCTTCTTCCACTTACTATATAAACTCTCTATTGTAACTAGGTTAACAGAAGCTGTTTTTAGAGAGATTTTGAGGTTTCAAAGTTTGTATCTTTGATGGAGAAACCTCTTGAATCTTCTTTTTTGATTTATGATTATTGCAATTTCCTTCTAGTCTCTATTATGCTTTTCATTATCATTTTCATTTCTCTTTGTTTTCTTATCATGTAACCATCAATTTCCATGTGTGAGTAGTAATCTTATGAATTAAGGTTTGAGTTGATTTCAGTAGAAATTATGTTGGGTTTTGGTTTCTCTTGGCTAGATTATTAGAAATATATCATTTACTTTGCTTTTAATGCTTGATTTAGATGAAAATCTTCATAAATGAATTTGGAGAATCTCACACCCACAAGGTATTTGATGAAATTCTTCAACCAAAACTAAATGGATAAAACTAAGCTTAATCTAGCAGATTAGATGTTAGGATAGTTTGTGTGGTTTTTAGGATTGAACTTAATGACCTTTGATGATTTATTGGATAACTAATGTCATGAAAATGAATTAGTTCAAATTTGAAACTTAAACCACTAGATTTGTGCTTAAAAAGCCTATTAAGAATCAAAACCAATCTATAGCTACTCTTATCATTAGACTCATGCCTTGATCCATACTTTAATTGCCTTGTTTAAGCATTCTTGCATCTAGTTGTCTTTTATTTGTATCATTGTCTTAAATTTCTACTAAGTTTACTTTAATTTCTCATGTAGTTAGTTAATTGCATTGCTCTTTTAAGTTACATTTACATATTGCTTAGTATTATTTAATCACATAAAAAAATTGAATCATTTAGCTATTCACCATCTCGAAGAAATCCTAATATCGTTTCATCGCCTCCAATTGGATCGACACTCGTTCTTACCACTCATAACTACTTAATAAGTTTTAAATTGGTTAGATCAAGGATTATAAATGTGTTGATAGAGGTTTAACTTACACAACGACTAAGCTAAGTAAAAACCTCTCTATCACCTTTAGATTCGATGATGTGGTGCTATTAAGAGCTACGAGCGATGGCCATAGATCTCTCCACACACTAGATTTTTTTCTATCTCCAATAACTTTTCCCAATTGAGCATGTCCTTACCTACCAAAATACCTCATCATCCATGTGAGGTGTTGCAAACTGTCTTCACTTACAAGAGAGATTTATATTTGCAATACTTCACAGTGAGAATCCGCGCTAGGAGACAACTCTAGTCTTAGAGGATTCACCAGCCCAGTTTAGGTAAGAGTGTGTCGTTGAAAGACTGGATTTTTCTAAAACGTAGTCCACCGTATTTTTTCTATCCTACTAAGGATTGCCATGCTATCCATCATAGATTCTTTTTTTTTTTCTCAGGATAGGAGTCCGAAAAGAATCGAGTTAAAGTGTATTAGGTCTTTTTACATAAGCTCATAGGAATCTAGAAGTAGGTCATCGTATATGTTGAAATCATCAAAATATATTTTAAGAGGATAATTTTTCGGCTGTAAATAGTATTTTGGATGTCTAATTTGACGCTTTATACTTTATTCTATTCATTATATATTAAGTTTTTTTTTCTAAATTTTAATTAGGAAAATGTAAGTGTATATCTATTATGAGATATACGATTGATTTGATACCTTTTTCTATTTTTTTTATTATTATATAATTTGTTAGATAGATAATTTTAAGTATAGAAATAGATGCTCGAAAAATTTCGGACAAATAAAAACTACAACAAAAATTGATATCTTTTGATTCCGATAAAATATATATTTGGTCCGTTACTAGTATAGATTATATATTTAATTAACTGTACCAAATATATATAAATTTTTTTTTTATATATCTCGAGGTAAATTTCAAATCTAAATAAACTCAGACTAATTTTTGAAGGATGTGCAGCCACGTAAAAACTCCCTCCATGTACAAAAACCATGTTAATACATTGGTATTTCCACTTTTCAGAAATGAAACTATATGATTCTGATACAATTCTTTCAATCTCATCTTCTATCAGAAACACTGAAATTTATATATCCAAGAAAACGCGGAGTGTCGATAAATCTACAGTTTTCCAACGTTAGAATTTTATAAAGAATCCATGTTCATGTAGGACACACGAACGACCAATTTGTTAATTCTAATTTTTATTCACCTAAAAATGTAAAAGGTAGAATATGTGGATTTAGTAGTAGTACACAAAAGAAGGGAGAAAAAAAGGTACTACACAGGGAAGTAGTGCTAAAAAATGTGTGTGTCGGCCATGTGAGATTCATGTTGACTTTATATCATTAAACCATTTCGTGGTTACAAACTATCTTATTCTATTAAGATTTTTTAAAAATTTGTAACATATTGTACTTTTCAGTTTTTTTTGTATTTGCTCTTGAATTATGTTTTGGTAACATGGTCGACAATCATTGAATTAAACCAACTAGTTTATATAAATAATACCAAAACCAATCCACTGTACTTATTTTACCAGAGCATTGTAATCTAATTTGTAGTATGTGTAATGTGTTTATAATTTTTAACAATTCGCACAAAGTGGTTACTAATTAACTTTCATGAGTCAAAAAGCAGACTAGCATAATCGTCCTTTTTTCAAAGCTTCAATAAACAATCACGATTTACTATCTCAATCAGTCATAATTCAAAAAGTCCAATAGAATATTCTATAGAGATAAGATAAACTTCATTCATTAAATATCATATCCTATGCTAAACTATAATTATCATTCATAAATCAACATCGATCAATGATTCTTTGACCGATAAAAAAGTTATTGCAATTATGTAAAAACACAAATAAAGATTTCACACTCAAACTCCATACATAAAACATTAGTTTTCACTTTTCAAGATATTGTGCATGTAGGTGATCGTTTAAGGATTTTATTGCAGCTATTACAGTGAGGAACCACAATCGTAAGTTGAAATTAGTTCATCAACATTGATGGAACCGAGTCGCACACCGGATGTTGACTGGATCGCAAATAGAGTCCATTATAGTATTGGTTAGAGATTGGAGCGATGTGACTTTTAGTCTCGTCGAGATTTGAGCGAGGTGGTGAGGGTCGAAGATCTCGTTAAATAAATCAACAGAAAACGAAGTTAGGTGTGAATAAGTGATGTGATGATTGCTTCGATTAAGGAGCACGAGCGAGGCTCGATTACAGTGTGAGCGAAGCTCGAATACAAAGGGAGATAGACTTTTTGAGAAGAATTGCAACGTGAAGATCACAATGTAACACCTCAGGACAAGGTCGCTGTGGGTGTTTGAATTGGATATAAAGTCGAACTGTTCTATCTAAATCTCTTTGATCTTAGTTTTAGTCTGGTTCTATTAGATGATGATCACCTTACAAATAAACGTGTTTATCCTTTTATAGGTCTTCTAAGCTTTCTTCCTATTGGTCGAGCGGGTCGGCTCGGATTGGACATTGCCGCCCACGACGTGACATGCGAGTTGTGAAATGACAGGGGAGGTGGGGGTACGTCATCCCTTGTCATTGTCCAAAAAGTCGAGGCTCGTCCGTCTCGACTTTTCACTATCGAGGCTGATCGAGCCTCGCGGTCGGTAGATGGGTCTTCAACCGTATACTTTCTTTCTTTTGGGCCCGGGCCGTGTTTGGTCATGGGCCTGAGCAATTTTGGGCCTAGGGGGTGTGCTAAGACCACCACCAACAGTTAGTCCCTTCCCCGGGTCCAATGGCGTGTCGCGATGTCGTTGGTCTATCACTGAATTAGGGCAAAAATCGCGGGTGACGTTTGGGTCGTTTGAGTTTCTGACTGTCTGACGTGTCGTTGTTTGGTTGACTTTTGTGATGCAGCGCGTGAGGAGGCGAAGAGTCCCCCCCCCCTCTTTTTTTTTTATTTGACGCGACGTTTGAACTCAAATCCCCAGGGGTAATGCGTCGCTTGGTTTTCCCCTCCTCTGTTATAAATAAGGGGATCCTTCGGATGAAATCCCTATTTCATACTTTCCTTTGTTTTTGTCTTCCTAAAGCTTGCGTCGCTTCTTTTCCTTCAGGTTATTATTCTTCTTTTACCGAGGCGTTTTATCTATAAAATTATGAGGGTCGAATCTGAATCGCGTTCATCGAGCGACAGAACAGCAAGCCTTTCGGGGTCGGGAAGCGAGGAGACGTCTGGGGCGTCGGTTTCGCAAGTTGACGAGAGGGGTAGTGCTGAGGAAGTCGCAACTGTGACACAACCTCAAGTCGAGGTCGTCCCAGACTCTTTCGAGGCAAATGAGACTGGGGGAGAAGCCCTCAAAAATGATTTGCGAGTCGAGCGGGCCTTGGGAACCGGTAAATTGAGTCGGACGATTCATGGAGTGATGAAGTGGACCGGGCGAGACATTGTCGAGTCTTGCTGTACGGAGGGGACGCTAGGGGATGCCTTCCCGTTATGTTTCTTCGGTCGAGTGGAGCTTCGTATTCTGGAACTCGGAGAGCTGCCTTGGACCCCGCCGGAGGGTTACTTCACGCTATGCTATGCGAGCCATATTTCACGGAGTGCGGGCTTCATTTCCCGGTACCCAAGGTCCTGACAGATTTTTGCAAGTATCATCGGTTGGCGATTTCGCAGCTTTCTCCCGTGGCAATTCGGAACATCATTGTCGTGTCGAGGCTGGCTTCTGAAAATGGGATCGAGATCTCTCGCGAGTTTCTCAATGACATGTTCAGCCTGAATTGCAACAAATCCGGACCTCCCCAGACGTTCTATCTTTCGGCGAAGTCAAACCGGAAGATTCTCACAGGTGAGCCCAACAAGGTGTCTCTCTGGGCTGCCAGGTGGGAGAGGAAAAGGTCTTATGAAGCGCGGGGAGCCGTCGGGTGTCGCTCCTGAGGATGCTCGACCATCAAAGAAGGCGCGAGTCGAGACTATGACGATTGAGGCTGGTGTTATTGAGGCCGACGCGGGAGGAGATAGTTCGAGTTCTAAAGCCGCGGCGAGGGCGAACTCCACGCGTGTCGCCTCGCCTCAAGATCAAGGGGCACGCCCGAAGTTTTCTATGGACTTCTCCTATTATGACGACGTGCCACTTTGCGAGGACGTTCAAAACAGCGGGCGACTTATCTCGCAAATAGTCAAGTGGTCGGATCCTATGGACCTTGAGTCTATGAAGTTTGGGACTGACATCGCCGAGACCTCTCGCGTGCTGACTCGGGTAAGACATCGCTCTTTTTTTATTTATTTTTTATTTTTTATTTTTTATTTTTTATTTTTTATTTTTTATTTTTTATTTTTTAACTTAATCGCATATGTAGTTTTTGAGCAGGAACAACCTTCTCCTGAACTCCTATGACAGCGAGGTGAAGTCCCAGCGTGCGACCATACAGGAGCTGGAGTCGAAGTTCAAGGCTGAAGAGGATGCGAACCGGGTATTGGGATCCTATATTCCCAAGTTCAACGAGATGAAGTCCGCTCTGGAAGAGAGTAATGCGAAGCTGAAAGCCGATCTGGACGCCGCCTCTCACGAGCTTAAGAGGTATCGAGCCCTCGAGGTCGTCGTGGCAGGCTACATCGACGATAGGGCGAGGGTGGGGGAGGCGTGGCGTGCCCTAAATGGGGCTCGTGGGCGAGTTCAGATGCTGTCAGAGCTGACGAAAGCGGGGATCGTTATTCCGGAGGCGACTCGACTTGATGCCGAGGAGGTAGAGCGACTGTGCCTCGCTGAATGTGAAGATCTAATGGCCATGCAGCTGGACCACGTAGATTTTCTTGATCCTAAGTTTCGGAGTCCGTGTATGTTGACTCAAGAAACGGGCGAGACCTCGCGGCAATCGGTGGAGCGAACCGATGGAGGTGAAGATGCCCCGGAGTAGTTTATGTTGTTTTTTTTTATTTTTATATTATTTTGTTTTGTTTTTTATTTTTATTTTTGTAAAGACTTTTTGCGAGGTCACTGAGACCTCGTTTTTTGATGATATAAAGCGGATTTTATATGTTTTTGGTCTCGGAAGATTTTGACTGGGGAGTCATTTATGCGAATATGATATTCGGCTTGTGTCTTTCGACCCCAAAGGGTCTTAAGACGTTTTGTTTTGGCAGGTGATCAGCCCGCCGCACCTATGCAAAGTGCTTGTGCGAAGTTCAGACTTCGGCTTTTCAGACCTCTAAGAGTTTCTTTGAGGGGATGTGAGTAAGAACTTAGCTTACACCATTAATTTTGCTGTCCGTGGAAGGCGCGATGCGTATTTAGGTTTGTGCGGCCTGAGCCGGCTTGTTCTGCGAGGCGAACTCGGCTTACGATGCTAATGAAGCGCCCGTTTCGGGTTAAGTATACAAAAAGTTTTTTTTTTGTTTTTTTATAAAAAATAGCTGTACCCCGAAAGGGGTTGCCTACGTATCCCGAAGGGATCAAGCCGGCCGTAGTTCTAAGCATAGATTTATATATATCTATATTATGTTTTGGCAAAGTGATCGCCGACGTTCATCCTATGGTATGCGTTTGGTTGGAGTGGGGGAGCTTGATCTTCCGTTTTGACGTCGCGGGGCCGCTTACTACCCTCAGCCGTCTCTTGGCTTGGAGTTGCTTGTTGTCTTTGATTATCTTGACGAGGTTTCGGAATTGTTACCTCGCCCTTTTGATATTTTTGGAGTAGGAAATCCGCAAGAGCCCTGCAATCTCGGTTAGAGTGTCCCGGGATTCCATGGAAATCGCAGTCGGACCCTTGGTCTCTGATGCTTCCGCGAGAGTCATCGCGTTTGTCCTGGGAAGCGTCTCGCTCGTATTTGTTCCAGAGGCCGCTCTTTGGGCGTCCCGTCGTGGCGTAACAGCCCGCCGCTCGTTTTTCCTTGTCTTGGTTGTACTCCGGATTCACGTGATGTCGGGGCTCGTAGTACTCCGTCGCCTTTTCGGGAGTCTTGTCCTTCGTGGTCGAGGTTTTCGTGGGTTCCCGTTTTTTGGCGAGGAGGGCGTTTTCCTCATCGACTGCGACGTATCTCATTGCTCGATGAAGGGCGTCTTCTAGCGTTAGAGGTTGTTGACGATCAAGTCCTCTCTGATTCGGGACGAATGGATAAGGTTATTCCTGAGTGCGAGGATACCTGCCTCGTCGGGGACATCGACCCTAGCGACCACCAGCTTGAACCTCTGTATGAAGGCTCGCAGGGGTTCCTTGGGTTCTTGGGTGAGGGTCCAGAGGTCGGCGGCCGATGATCATTTCTCGACAAACGATAGGTACTGCCTGATGAAGGCGGTTTTAAGCTGGAGGAAATTGCCGATGGTGTTGGGTTTCAAACGAGAGAACCACTTGAGCGCATCTCCCCTGAGGTTCTCGACGAATAGTCGACAGAATCCGGCGTCTCGTTCCTCTGCGCTGAACCTGGCCCTGCCCATTGCTAACTCGAATGTCGCCAGATGCTGGCTTGGATCCTCTCCGCCTTTATATGTTGGGATAGGGATCTTTCCCGGGTTGTGTAAGGGAAAAGACGTTATTGCCGAGGTGAATGGTGTGTTTTGGGATTCCTGAAGGATGCAGTCGACTTCAGGCGCGGCCCTCATTGCTTGGTGCATCTCGGAGTTCATATTTTTAAGGAGCCTTTTCATTTCTTCAAGCTCCTGATTGTAATGCGCGCGGAAGATATCTTCGGCGGGCTGGCTGGCCTGTCGCATCCACGGGTAACGGGGAACGCCGCGTTCAGTATGGGTCGCTTCCGACTGTTGGGGCATCTGGCTGAAGTGATTTTGGGGTGAGCTAGGATCGACATGGGTCGTCTCCGGATGCGAGCGTATTTGGCTGTAGTGATTTTGGGGCGAGCTGGGATCGGGATGGACCGTTCCAGGTTGGACATGGGGGTCGCCGAATAGGTTCGCGAGGCTGATTCCTATGGCCACGTGGTTCGTTGATCTAATTTACGAGGAGCTTGAGGATTCCTCCTAACTCGGTTATTGTAACAGGCGGATTCCCGGTAGGTGTGAATCTTGGGTGGGTCACCGCAGTCTCTGAGGACTGGCCCGCCTCGGTTTGGATCCTCGTTGTGACCCGGGGGGAATGAGAAATTCGTCCCGGAGGATGCGAACTGTTGTAAGGGCATTCCATACGGGTGAGAGGCGAACACCCCGTGTTGGGGAGCCTGTTGCTGGAGAGTTGCGTTCAGAGTCATCCAACTGGGGCAGCTTATCGAGGCTGTCTCCAAGTTAACGGTTGGGATCATCTGGGATGATGCTATCGTCAAGGTTGACGAAGAGTTATCTCCCGTGGGGTCATTCGTTGTTGGATTCGGGGTGAGAACTGGGGTTTCCGTGGCTTGGGAGACTAAGTCGCTTGTTTTCGGGGTAGTTGCGGACATGTTTGTCATGTCGATTTGTGCGTCGAGAGAAGCTTCTGAATTTTGTTATAATAAAATCCCCTCAGACGGCGCCAACTGATGTAACCGAGTCGCACACCGGATGTTGACTGGGTCGCAAATAGGGTCGATTATAGTATTGGTTAGAGATTGGAGCGATGTGACTTTTAGTCTCGTCGAGATTTGAGCGAGGTGGTGAGGGTCGAAGATCTCGTTAAATAAATCAACAGAAAACGAAGTTAGGTGTGAATAAGTGATGTGATGATTGCTTCGATTAAGGAGCACGAGCGAGGCTCGATTACAGTGTGAGCGAAGCTCGAATACAAAGGGAGATAGACTTTTTGAGAAGAATTGCAACGTGAAGATCACAATGTAACACCTCAGGACAAGGTCGTTGTGGGTGTTTGAATTGGATCTAAAGTCGAACTGTTCTATCTAAATATCTTTGATCTTAGTTTTAGTCTTGTTCTATTAGATGATGATCACCTTACAAATAAACGTGTTTATCCTTTTATAGGTCTTCTAAGCTTTCTTCCTATTGGTCGAGCGGGTCGGCTCGGATTGGACATTGCCGCCCACGACGTGACATGCGAGTTGTGAAATGACAGGGGAGGTGGGGGTACGTCATCCCTTGTCATTGTACGAAAAGTCGAGGCTCGTCTGTCTCGATTTTTCACTATCGAGGCTGATCGAGCCTCGCGGTCGGTAGATGGGCCTTCTACCGTATACTATCTTTCTTTTGGGTCCGGGCCGTGTTTGGTCATGGGCCTGAGCGATTTTGGGCCTAGGGGGTGTGCTAAGACCACCACCAACAAACATAGTTCGTGATGAGAAGTGGAGAACGTCCGATGACAAGTGCGATATATGCTCTTGAGTTTAATAAAACTTGGGAGTTAACTGAATTGCCTCAAGGGAAGAAGGTTATTGGATGTTGGTGGGTTATACAATAAAGTACCATTCGGATGGAACGATTGTAACATATAAGGCGCACTGTTGATTGTACTTGAAAAGGAACAAAAATATATATGAATCTTTTCCCAAAGATTTCATAATTATAATGAAAGTAGGACTATGGGAGTCTCTTAATGGGTTGAAAAAGGTTTCCATGAGTTGGTTTTTGAATTTAACAGCATCGCTTTTTGGATATGGTTTCATCACTTAATGGAAGTGGATTACTTTCTACTTTCCGTTGTTTGTGTGGATGAACTTTTTTATTGGTGGTAATGATAGTTATGCCATTAAAAGGTTCTAAGGTTATTTGCCAATGTTAATTAATGAAGAATTTTGAGTTTTGAAATATTTCTTTAGTATAGAGGTGACCCCTTATACTGAGAGAATTTATTTGTCTCAACAGATTATACTGAAAAAATTTATTTGTCTCAACAGAAGTATGTATGATATTCTCATGAAATCTGGTTATTGGGTAGTCGACTGGTTGCGATTCTGATGGAAGAACACTACCAACATACAACATATGAGATGATGTGTACGAGGATCCAGAAGGGTACTGCAGGTTAGTTGATCGACTTGTATACTTAACAATTACACGGCTATACTTATCATATGTGGTGCACGAATTTGCATAAAATATGAATATGTTGCAAAAGAAGCATTGGTTTGGTGGGTTGAAAGTTTTTAGATATCTTGAAGGGAATCCGAGTCATGAGATACTGCTTTTAACTAAGAATCTTCGCATTTTTGCATATTGTGATGTGAATTGGGGGCATGTGCGTCCATTCAGTAGTTATTAAGTGGTTTTACTGTTTTTATTGGTGATTCATATGTTTCATGGGAAACAAAGAATCGAAAAGTTGTGTCTCTTTCTTTAGCAAAAACTTGACATAGGTCTATGGTATATACTCTATGCTCTTTTGAGCTTAAGTGGGATCGCCAGCTTCTATCATGTTAAGACACAACACATTATTCACAAACCTAATCGTATTATACTTTTTATGGATTAAATCATAAATCTTTAAAAGTGATAATATGAACAAATAA
The DNA here is from genome assembly GCA_900116095.1 of Euclidium syriacum. NCBI lineage: Eukaryota > Viridiplantae > Streptophyta > Magnoliopsida > Brassicales > Brassicaceae > Euclidium > Euclidium syriacum. Next base: position 3,579,496 of record FPAK01000010.1, on the reverse strand, counting down.
TTTTCAATTTAGGTTGGGTCGACATTTCTAGTTGGGTTGGGTAGCGATTCATTGTCAGCCTCAATGGGCTGACCTGGTTTAAACATTGCCAATCCCTTAATTAATAAACTAATTAATTTTTAATAAGTATATAAATAAGAAGAGCACATCCATAGGTCCCCCACATACATACATGCATAATGAACACAAAAATAAAGTCAACGCCTATAAGCAGTAAAATCGCGGCTGCGTATTAAATGCGTACCATGTTGACTTTGTTTATTTACACCTATAATAATTTGAAGTAGCATTGAGATGGCTAATTTTATCATTATAATTGTCTTTTCTTTCTTAGAAAATACTTTCATTAAAAAACTAGATTGGTACAATATAGGAACCATAATCATCGACCTAAAGGTTGTTTTAATGAGTTTATTAGCTAAATTCAAAAGATAAAGCACTAAAAAACGTAAAAAAAAATATTATGTCTTGAATAATTTCGAAGATTTTCTAGTGTTGATGACCATTATGACATCTTTTACATCTTATCTTATGCAAAATTATTGTAAGTTCAATTGGATGATTTGTTCCATGGCTTTAGAGTTACATAAGACTCATCAACGAGAGGAGGTTTGATGTATGGTGTTATCTTTGTTCCTTGATCAATGACAATGTCATTGTGATATCTGAAGACCCATGCCAACCCAGCCGAACTAGATGCAGTGCAGAGTTGTCTTGCCACTGTTGGAGACATATTCCTCATGCTTCTTGCCATTCATTTGCTCCCGTTATAGCCATATCAAGGGATGTTGCTTGTGTTAGAGTTATGTTCTTCAAACATTTTTTTGTTCCTAGCTGACATATAGCTGAAGCGATACAAGGATAGAACGGTCCCTTAATCAAATCAATAGTAGTTGGGTGACAAGAATTTTGGCTTTTATGAAGTCATCCTTCACATTAGAGATAGAGTTATGATTAAGATTATTTCGATAAGAAGCCAGAGACAAAAAAAATTGTGTGATCAAACAATGAAAAAGCAAGTGGATATTTGTTTCAGCTTTGCCACAGCGCGTGCAAGCTGGTGAGGGTTGATGTTTCGTTTCACCAAGCAACTTCCAACGGGTAGAACTTCTTTAGTAACTTTCTACATAAACATTTGGATCTTTGGTGGTGTGCGCATATTCCAAATTTCAGATTTCCAAGAGAAATCACAGTTTCTATCCAATTTATTTTCATTATAATCGTCTTATTTCATTATCATCTTCTTCTTTTTACCACAAATACGACGCTCATTTGATTATGATTAAAAAAATTTTACTATTTTTTTAAGGTAAATATTTGTTTACAAAATGGTTTTATTTACGCAGCTAAAAGTCTAGATGATAATATCAAATTTGAGCGGTAAAAAATAAATAATACAATCTAACGAAATTTAGTGAAGAGTTTTGACATAATTTAACCGAATAATTAAAAATTTAAATGACAATAAAGAAATCCGATAGTATCTGACGAAATTCCTCCCCCTTTCACTCACTCATTATTCTCAAGATATCATCTTAATAGTTGGACAAAATCAAATGGTGGTGAAAGAATAAAATTTTCTCCACCTTCAATTACTTCCCGTTACACTTAGACCATTTACACCCTAATATATTTTCTTTTCTCACTTTTCTTTTTTTAATTCCAAGTTTTATAGCAAATAGTTAAAAATCTCTACTCTATATATTTTCAAATTACATATTAAATAGATTGACTGTTTGCTTTATCGAGACAAGACAGACATTTCGAAAATATAACTTTGTTGCAATTCAAATTATTAAAAATTCCGTTTTTTTCATACGTTAGTGTTTTTTCTTTTGATACGTTGGTTTTTGTCTTTTTGAGAGTGAATTTGAAGGAAAAAACAAAAAGACTTTGAGAGACACAAGACAAAATAACCCCTCATTTTTGCAAGTTATTTCATTTTTGCCACTGACACCACCAAAATCCAAAAACTTTTCTTACCATCACCGAACAGTAAAGTCACAATCTCTCTCTTTCTCTTTTTCTCTGTTTCTAACGCCATGATCGGAGAGAAAGATATCGCCGGTGACGGAGAGAGCTCCCGAACTAAAGCATCTAAACCCAGATTCGCCCATCTAAACAGCGAAATCCGCGATGAGAAACCTGGTATCGATTTTCTCTCCGGTCGATCCAATAATCATCTCGATGGGTTTTCTTCTAAATCCGGCAGACTTGGAAACGAGCTTACTCTGAGCTATCTCTGCGAAAATCGTGAGCTTTCGGATAAAATCGCGGCAAGTCATGTTCAAAAGGGGAAAGAAATTGCGATTTCGGAGAATTCAAGCCACGACGAGAAATGGATCGAAAGGGATTTTTTGAATTTGAGAGAAAATGGTCCAAAACGGAAAGTTCAAGAGGAGGAGGAGGAAGAAGATGAAATCAATAAGAAGAAGAGTAAAATCGAAACCCTAAATCTCTCATTAGCTCTCCCCGACGTTTCTCTATCATTAACGGCTTCAAACGGCGTAAGGAGGCCGAAACCTACGATTAGCGAACGAACGACGACGTCGTTTTCAACCGATTTCACGGCGGCGACGATGTCTCACTCATTCTCTCATCCGTTTTCTCACAATCCTAGCTGCTCAATGACACGAAACTCCACGGATTTCGATTGCTCCGATCAGATTTGGTACGCCGGCGAAGGAACCAACGGATCAGTTCACAGCCGATTCAGACCAATCGGCGACGGTAGTGTAAACCCTAGCTTCTTCGGAAAACCCTCCACCTCCGATCATTCCTTCTTCCCTTCCGATTTACCCGCACAACCGCGCGTGGACGCCACGCGCTCCGGAGATGTTAAGAGAGATCACGAAAAGTTGCCGAATTTGAGAGGAAGCGAATCGGAGAGGTTTCTTTACGACGTCGTATCGAAACCCATATCTTCAGTGGCGTTGATTATTCAGGGAATGGCTGAGGAAACGTTAGAGTCGGCAAAAGAGTATTTAAGAAACTTAATCGATTCTTCATCTTCTTCTCCGGAGAAGCTAACGAGTCTTCAGAAACAGCTCGACAGAAGATCTAACGATCTGACGAAAGAGACACTTTCGAAATGCGTCAAAGATCAACTAGACATCTTAGTAGCAGTAAGAACAGGGCTTAAGTATTTCCTCTCTGGTAAAATCAGAATCCCAATGAACGAACTCGTCGAGATCTTCCTCTTCTTGAGATGTAAGAACGTGAATTGCAAGTCTCTGTTACCTGTCGACGATTGCGAATGCAAAATCTGTTCGAACAACAAAGGATTCTGTAGTTCATGCATGTGTCCAGTTTGTCTGAAATTCGATTCAGCTAGTAATACTTGTAGTTGGGTTGGTTGTGATGTTTGTTCACATTGGTGTCACGCTGCTTGTGGGATTCAGAAGAATTTGATTAAACCTGGATTGAGTTTGAAAGGTAAAAAAACAGAGATACTGTTTCATTGCATTGGGTGTAGTCACAAATCAGAGATGTTTGGATTCGTTAAAGATGTGTTTGTGTGTTGCGCTAAGAATTGGGGATACGAAACGCTCGTTAAGGAGCTCGTTTGTGTAGCGAAGATTTTCAGTGGTAGTGATGATGCTAAAGGTAAAGAATTGTATCGTAAAGCTGATGAAATTGTGAAGAAGTTAGTGAGAAAACGTATCTCTCCTCCTGATGCTTGTAATTTCATCATCCAGTTCTTCAACTGTAAGTTCTCCATTTCTCTTCTTTAACTTCATTTTGTTCGAATTTATCTGTAAATTCGGGTGAAAGTTGAAACTTTTATGATCTTAAACAAATCCTCTGTTTCTGTCTATTAGACCCATTGCTTATAAGCTTTGTTTCTTTTACTCTTTTGTCACAAATCTAAGCAGATGCAGAGACGGTTTCAGAGTTTCCGGAATCAAGCATGACGACGAAAGAGCTAACCACCGTGACAGAAACCAGCTACAGAAAAGATGAAGCATCGGTGACGCCTTCGACATCATCAGCTTTTAAGGAACAGGAGAAGAAGAAGAATAGCTCTGTTTTGACGGATGTCAATGGTTTCGACAGCATAGAGAGTATGGTGAGAATCAAGGAAGCAGAGTCAAGAATGTTTCAGCAGAAAGCGGACGAGGCGAGAAGCGAAGCAGAGAGTTTCAAGAGAGTGATACAGATGAAGACGGAGAAGATGGAGGAAGAGTATACAGAGAAGCTTTCGCGGTTGTGTTTGCAAGAGACCGAAGAACGACGGAGGAAGAAATTGGAAGAGCTTAAGGGACTTGAGAACTCATATTGTGATTATAAGAACATGAAGATGAGAATGGAAGCTGAGATTGCTGGATTATTGAAGAAAATGGAAGTTACAAGACAACAATATGCATGAAGAGATTTGCAAAAAAATAGAAAAACAAAAGACTTTTAACCAAAATGTTCATTTGTCTTTGTTTCCTATTTATGTTTAATGGTAGAGAAATTGAGAGGTGATAATGGATGTTGTGTAATGATCCGGTATATTGGGTTTCATTAGTTGTGTGGGCTTAGAGTATTGTGGGCTGAAGTTTTATTTAGGCCTGGTGGGCTTCTATATTTGAGTTTGATATGATTAACAAATGATTATGATGTAAATAGAATATAACTTTTACAACCAAGTTTTGAAAGGAAGCTTAAAGTGGTTTTGTGGCAAACGATAAAGGGAAGTAGCAGAAAGAATCTATGAGAGATCAATAATATAAACAAGTTTTATCCATTCTTTCTCGAGAAAATCTTTATTTATGGAATTTCTCGCCAAATCATGTATCAATATGATATGATTCATTTAAAATAAGTCAAATGCCATTGACCATTGTGATTCGAATTTCAAATTTTACAGTTTTGGAAAAAAGAAAATTGAGTTTGATTTTTGTACAAGTTGTCTTTGGCAGGAAGAATCTCTTGAAAGAGATAAACAATAAATATTTGAAAAACGACCAAGATTTGAGAACATGGCTCCGTTCCCAAATATCTAGACACCAGCGTCAATCTTCGATATCTTATCGTCATTTATTGCTATTATTGTGTAACGATGGACTTTGTGAAAAAACAAATATATAACATATAGAATGGAATCTCTAATAACATAAAAGATTGAGGAACAATATGTGATGGGATACATATTCTCTTATTCAATCTGTATCCAGACATTATGATCCAAACATATTCTTTAAAGTTTTCTTTTCTAACTAAAATATCTTGTCCGGACGAGGTAGTGCAAGTGAAAGGACGGACATGTGGTGGCAACCACCTTCCGGGTTCGATTCCCCTCCCATGCGGAAACTATCTTGCCTCTTTTGAACACTTAACGCGGATATTGAGCTAAGGATCCAGAAAAAACCCTTCTAGGTGAAACTAGCATGCGGTCTAATTGGACCCAGGAGATTAGTCAAAACATCAACATATTTACGCATAAATTCACGTAATAAACACATAATTGTGTTTGCTTATAACTTGCAAACAAAAAATAAAATTATAATAATTTTTTGTTTATATATTACTTATTGTGATAACTTTTCCCCTCATAAATACTAGTAATTTTTAAGCATCTCTAGTCAAAACGACATATACCAAAACTAAAAAGACGATCACAACACAAATCCTTGTCATTGCATGTTGTTTCTAAGTAAAATGTCTCTAACCAAGAAACACATCAAATCAAATCTTAAAGAGCTTAAACTTAGTTTGTTAATTTGAATCTAAATTGAGAGGCGAGGATAAGAGAGAGGGTTGAGAGGACAAAAAGACAGATAAGCTACTTGTGCGGTGGATTTTAGAGTCACACAACTTTGTCAGTCACGAGTCTTTCTTGTTCTAATGACACCAAACTCTACTTTTGTTCTTTTCTTTCCCTTTTTCATTTTTTTTTAATTTTTCTTTTTATGATTTCCCACTCTCATTGATCAATACGTAACTCGATCTAGTTCTTGTCCTCTAGCTCATTTCAGAATCTTACACTCACACAAACACTTTCAGTCAATTTTCTTCTCATTGGCACAAAACTCAACTCATCTCATCTCTCTCTCTTTCTCTTACCAAACTCAAATTAGGGTTTGCGCAATCCAAGAGAATGAGTGATCAGAAAGGGATCTCATTCTCATCTACTCTGTTTCTCTTAGTGACATTGATGTTGTCACTACTAGTCAACGGTGATAACGAGCTAAACGACGACGTTTTGGGTCTCATCGTCTTCAAATCAGACCTCCACGACCCATTTTCACATCTCGAGTCTTGGAACGAAGACGATGCCACTCCTTGCTCATGGAGCTACGTTAAATGCAATCCCAAGACATCTCGAGTCACCGAGCTCTCTCTCGACGGTTTAGCTTTAACCGGAAAAATCGGTCGTGGAATCCAAAAGCTTGACCATTTAAGAGTCCTCTCACTTTCCGACAACAACTTCACCGGAAACATCAACGCTCTCATTAACAGTAATCTCCAGAAGCTGAATCTTAGCCACAACAGTCTCTCCGGTCAAATCCCATCTTCTCTCGGTTCGATCAAATTGAAATCACTCGACTTAACCGGAAACTCCTTCTCCGGTACACTCTCTGATGATTTCTTCAACAACTGTTCATCTCTTAGGTATCTCTCTTTGTCTCGTAACCATCTCGAAGGTCAAATCCCAAGTACTCTGTTTCGTTGCTCTGTTTTGAACCATCTCAATCTCTCAAGCAACCGTTTTTCCGGAAACCCTAATTTCATCTCCGGCATCTGGAAACTTCAACGGTTAAGAACATTAGATCTGTCTTACAATTCGCTTTCTGGATCGATACCGTTAGGGATTATCTCTTTGCATAACATGAAAGATTTGCAATTACAAGGAAATCAATTCTCAGGATCATTGCCTTCAGATATCGGACTCTGTCCTCATATAAACAGAGTTGATTTCAGTTCCAACCGTTTCTCCGGCGAGCTTCCGACGACTTTTCAGAGGCTGAGGTATTTAACACATTTCGATTTATCCAACAATTTGCTCTCCGGTGATTTTCCGGTATGGATTGGTGACATGACCGGTTTACAACACTTGGATTTCTCAAGCAATGAGTTAACCGGAAAGCTTCCTTCTACAATCGGTAACTTAAGATCTCTAAAGAATCTAATCTTGTCTCAGAACAAGCTCTCCGGCGAGATTCCGGAATCTTTGGAATCATGTAAAGAGCTTATGAATCTTCAGCTCAAAGGCAATGGCTTAACCGGCGAGATACCGGAATCTTTGTTTGATCTTGGTCTTCAAGAAATGGATTTTTCAGGCAACGGTTTAACCGGTTCAATCCCCAGAGGCTCAAGCAGACTATTCGAATCACTCGTAACGCTCGATCTCTCACGTAACGATCTCACCGGAAATATACCTGGTGAAATAGGGCTTATCAATCACCTGAGATACCTTAACTTATCATGGAACAGTTTCAACACAAGAGTTCCTCCTGAATTCGAGTTTCTTCAGAATCTAACAGTCTTGGATCTTAGAAACAGCGCTTTGATCGGTTCAATTCCAGCTGATATATGCGAGTCTCGTAGTCTACAGATCCTTCAGTTGGATGGTAACTCATTAACCGGTTCTATACCGGACGCAGTTGGAAATTGCTCTTCTCTGAAATTGCTGTAAGTCTCTGTTTCTTTCTTAATTATTCGTTAATTGAAAATGTTTCTGACAATTATCATTGTTTTATTGTTGCAGGAGTTTGTCTCATAACAATCTTACCGGTTTAATTCCGAAATCACTATCAAACCTAAACCAGCTCAAGATTCTGAAGCTAGAAGTCAATAAACTTAGCGGCGAAATACCAAGAGAACTCGGAGAATTGCAGAATCTGTTATTGGTTAACGTTTCATTTAACCGACTCATCGGAAGGTTACCTTTAGAAGGTGTGTTCCAAAGCTTAGACGAGAGTGCTCTTCAAGGAAACTTAGGGATTTGTTCACCATTGTTGAGAGGACCTTGTACGTTGAATGTTCCAAAGCCTCTTGTCATCAATCCAAACTCATACGGTTATGGGAATAACAGAACCGGAGATCGAGCAAGTAATGGTTCCCGAAAGTTCCACCGCGGAATGTTCCTTAGTGTTTCAGTGATTGTAGCTATATCAGCTGCTATACTTATCTTCTTCGGTGTCGTAATCATTACGCTTCTCAACGCATCCGTGAGAAGACGGCTTGCGTTTGTAGACAACGCGTTGGATAGCATTTTCTCGGGGTCTTCGAGATCGGGAAGAAGCTTAGTGAGCGGTAAACTTGTTATGTTGAACTCAAGAACGTCGCGGTCTTCGTCTTCGTCTCAAGAATTCGCTAGAAACCCTGAGTCTCTTCTCAACAAAGCTTCAAGAATCGGTGAAGGAGTCTTTGGAACAGTCTACAAGGTACCTCTAGGAGAACAAGGGAGAAACTTGGCTATCAAGAAACTCGTTCCTTCCCCGATTATTCAAAACCTAGAAGATTTCGATCGAGAAGTCCGTGTTTTGGCGAAAGCAAAGCACCCAAATCTAGTATCGATCAAAGGGTATTACTGGACATCGGAGATGCAGCTTCTGGTATCGGAATACATTCCAAACGGAAACTTGCAGTCCAAGTTACACGAACGAGAACCCTCGACACCGCCTCTTTCTTGGGACGCAAGATACAGAATCATACTTGGTACAGCCAAAGGACTAGCTTATCTCCACCATACATTCCGTCCAACAACCGTCCATTTCAACCTCAAACCGACAAACATCCTCCTCGACGAGAAAAACAATGTGAAAATCTCCGATTTCGGACTATCTCGTCTTCTAACAACACAAGACGGGAACATGAACAACAACAGGTTTCAGAACGCTTTAGGTTACGTAGCGCCGGAATTAGAGTGTCAAAACTTAAGAGTGAACGAGAAATGCGATGTTTACGGGTTTGGAGTTTTGATACTCGAACTCGTGACTGGTAGGAGACCAGTGGAGTACGGTGAAGACAGCTTTGTGATACTTAGCGACCATGTTCGAGTTCTTTTAGAACAAGGGAATGTGTTGGAGTGTATTGATCCTGTAATGGAAGAAGAATACTCTGAAGATGAGGTTTTGCCTGTTCTTAAACTTGCTCTTGTCTGTACTTCTCAGATTCCTTCGAATCGGCCTACAATGGCGGAAATTGTTCAGATCGTGCAAGTCATCAATTCTCCTCTTCCGAATCGAATGATGGATAGTTTCTAAAAAAAACTCTTTCCAATTTTTTTCTTGTCTTTGTTTTTTTGGTTTGTTCTTGTAGAGATTGCTTGTTTCACAATGCTATGTTTTCTCTTCTATAATGATCATTAATGACCATTGTTATCATTTTAGGCTTTTCTTAGAATTCTGCATGTGTTTTATTATATTCAGCAATTATAGTACAATAATTACTGACATTGAACAATTATTACCGAGTGGGTAAGAAAAGACTGACACAATATTGTTAGCATATTACTGTGAAAGGTTTGTTTTCTAGTTTCTTTTTATTTTTTACAATGTATGTAATAATGCAAAACGATTCCAGAAATAAATAAAAATAAAGAGAGCTCAGGCGTGTGGCTGTAACATCTGGAAATCAGAAGAATGCAATGGACCCAACCATTTGCTTAGCCAATATCAACATAGCTCCCAAAGAGTGCACCAGCCGGGAATCGAACCCGGGTCTGTACCGTGGCAGGGTACTATTCTACCACTAGACCACTGGTGCTAATTGTTCAATCTCAAACTCAAAAGTTTTTACTTCTATCTGACCTCTTGCAGCTCGATCCACCAAAATGGGCCGAGTTGAGGCATCTATTGTTGTCAACTCTACTTTATTTTCCTCTCTCGATCCACTTTAATATAAATCCATTGATTAATTAGCCGTAGTCAATTAAATTTATTTATGTTATAACTAGTATATTCATAGTCATATGAATCTATTTTAGACTCTATACTATAAAATTTAAGAATGGTTTATTTCATATTAAATTTTCGTATGAAACTTAGTAAATCAGATTTCTTTTCTGTTCTTTGGTATTTTGTTTTTCCCGCACATGATTGACCATTTTTCCGTTAACATTTTCAAAGAACAATGCCATGCGTTTTTACAACTTTAAGTTGCAAGCGCTCCACCATAGGTTTCACTTTCGTTGCTCTTCATAATTTTCTGAATTGTGGCTTGAAATTATCCTACATAGAAAAAAATTAGTCAATGGACTTTGTTGAAGTACAAGCTATGTGTTGTCAGTTATAGTTTTTTTTTTTGTTCTTATTGCAACAAGGAGTAATAAATAGGCCGTTCGGTTCTTCTATTTTTTCAATTCGGTTCTTTCGATTCTCGGATAATTCGGTTATTAAAAAATTGGTAACCATATAAGAATCGGCTAAAATTTGGTTCCGTTCTGGTTCCGTATATGTACATGAATTTAGAATCAACTATACCGAAATTTTGTTTGGTTCTCATCGAGTTCAGTTCCAAATGGTTACTTTGTAACCAAACAACCTTATGTAACTGAGTAAACCAAATAAAAATCAAAGCGGATATTCTTAATTTTTATGAGAAAGGTTAAGAAGAATTCCAATGCGTTTTAACATAAATTGGTTTAGTAAATGAATATTAGTTAATAAATATGGAATAAAAATAAATTTATGTGGGTAACTTGGTTTAGTTTCTATTTGGTTACTCTCAGTTCTCCAGTTCGATTTCGAGAACCGTGGGTCTTAGTTTTTTAACTATCTTACTTCTGTAACTTTTGAAGATGAGTAATAGTAATATATAATATTAATTAAGGGATAATGGTCATAGTAGTTTATGCTTTATTGGATGCTTAGATTGGTTGTCACTGTATTTGCCACAATTTTCAAAGCACCCTTCTCTGTTTTTATAGTGGCTTTGTTAATCATTTTTTTTTTGATAAAATCATTTTTTTCTATCTCAAAAATTGTTGGAACAAACAACATACACTCCTTTCAATTCTTTTATTGCTGCAATACAAAAATATAGAAAATATACATTTTTCCATGTCTAAAACCATTTTTGAAAACACGTTTTTAAAGAAAATCTGAGTTTTAAATTGAAATTGTTACCGGATCTTACATAGTGTTAGAATATGGAAACCATCATATGATCTACTTTTATCCTATTTAAGGATACAAACAAACCAAAAAAAAATAAAAAAATTCTATTGTCGACTGAGATCCAAACATAGAAAGATTTTAACATATCCTTCTTATATTTAAAACATCTTTAGATACGCAAATACGTTATATCTAGAAAGACTTGTTTGTATGGTTTTGTTTTTTAGTTTAAATATAACTTAATATTCATTAAGAAAAGAATTATGAAAAATTATCATTTTAATATAAAATTGATAGAAATCTATTATTTAAATGAAAACATCAGCTATATTGCTAGCAGCCACAGTTACACTGAATTTTAAAGTGAACTACAGAAAATACATGTTTTTTTAATAGAAAAAAACTTCAAAATAAACATTCTTAAAATTTGAATACATTTTTTAATAATATTTTCCCAATGGGTTTATAAAACTGTCTGGGTTTATTTTTTAAATAGTTAAAAAGTTACTCTTGCTATAATTTTTTAGAACACTTTTTTCTATAAATCTATTATGAAAGGGCTCTTGTAATTATCCAAAATCTTATCATCATTAAATTATTAGCATCAGAAAAATGATAATGAAATTGTTGGAAAAAAATGACAATGAATTAATATAATCCGCCTACTATTTTGGTCCACAGCTGTCACGAAGCTGCATATGCTTTTCTTTGTTTCTTCGTAAATCTAACTTTTGTGTCAACTACTTTCTCTAATACATATGAAATGAGAAAGTTATTGATAACTGTATACGTTTAGTACATAATTAAGATAGAAAATAGTTTTCCTACAAACGAAAAAAAAACTCGTTAAACAAATTTTGTAAAAAATGTTTCGCGAGCCCAAAGAAATTCTTTCAGTTTTGGAGAAAAATCATACAGTTTACATACTTTTTATAATTTGCCATCATATTTAAAATCTTTCTTTTTCCGTTTGTTAGGCTGCATGGACCCATCGTCATCACAGGTGTTGCCCTATTTAAGAAGGTACCGTTGATTAATCACGACGACATAAAATTAACAATAAATATAAAGAAAGAAAAATTGATAAAATCGTACAAGGAAATGAATAAATAAATTATAAGATACATACTCGAACTTTGAGGATTGATGTTTTGACTCTTAGGACATGCAATGGACCCATTGGTGTGTTTGGTCCACACGAGCTAGATTTTAAGCTATGGATAAGATAAACAAATTTTACTTTATAAATATAATAGCTCTATATTTGTTTGAAATAAGAAAGAAGCTTCATTTATTATATATTTTGGAATTAAATTTTGGCTTTGCTTTCCTTTCAAAATCTAAAATCGTCACGAGGATTGGGAACTTCTGGGGATATTGCCACACAATGGTCCGAAAGTGATTACGTGGCAATTTGAGATTGAAACAAATTCATATCCACAAAACAATATAAACCAGTCCATCCATAATACGACTTCATGCTTATCTTAGCTGTCTATATCTCTCTACCGAAGATTTTATTTCATCAACTTACTTGCACGTAACTCTAACTCTCAACAATGACATTATCTATAAATGTTCCTTTATTCATTAAGGCATACATCATCTATTAAATTTAACTCTTCACATCTTGTTTCAAATTTGGTGAGCTCTGATCTCGAAACTTAGTGAGACACTGAGACTATAGACCAATCTCTCCCCGTTATCATGAATAACGTTTACTAAAAAATATGTCGCTCATTGGGCTTATCGAGGATGGAAGAAGCTGTTTTGAAACAAGTGATTATAGTGGGTATGAAGAAAAAACTCATGAAAAAACTAGAAGTTATGTGAATGTCCGGTATTTTGCCAACTCTCCAACACTTGATAGAGAAAAGTAGAAAAAGACCACATGACTTTCAGAGGTTGGAAAGTTAAGAGAATGGGAAAATACAATGAGAAAAGAGTTTTGTAACACTAATCGAAAATCAAAGTCGATCTATAGTGCTTTTACGTGTTTAGGAGGCATTTTGAAAATGAAAAAAGTTCGAAATATAAGAAATTTTGGATAAAGAGATCAAGAAAGGAAAATTGAGACTCGAGATGTGGAAGAACGATTCTTTGGAGAGGGAGGGAGCAAGTGTTGGGAAACAAAGTAATATTCAAGGCTAAGAGAAATATTGATGAAAATTTGAAACTTAAAGAGAATGGAAAAACACAAGGAGAAAAGAGTTTTGTAACATCGACCGGAAATAAAAGACGGTCTATAATGTTTTTGCGTGTTTAGGAGGCACTTTGGAAATAGAAAAAGTATGAAATATGAAATTTTTTGGGTAGAGGGATCGAGAAAGGGAAATTGGGACGAGACGAGATGTGGAAGAACGACTCTTTGGAGAGAGAGGGAGCGAGTGTTGGGAAAGAAAATAATATTCAAGACTTAGGGAAGTATTGATGAAAATTTGAATTTCCTTCTTATGCGGAAAGGTTTTGTGTTTATAAGATTTACATGGTCTGCTTAGTATACCGAGCAAAGAGGTCACACATCGGATAAAGTAGGTTAGTATGGTACGAAACACTCAAGTTATTTTTACCTACTTTTTTTCATCTTATATGCTAGTTGGTCAATAGAATAATCTAGTCACGTCCGAGGACTATGGGTAAATGCATGTGCAGACTGTTGGCGGAGGCGCATGAGAATTGTTAGTGCCATAATCTCGACCCACTAATGAACAAAAAAAAATGCCCAACAAGACATGAATGCCTAATTAGAAATTGAAGGCTCGCTCAAAAGTCAAAGACATTTGAAGTTAGGTGTAAAGTATAAACATCTAGTAACGATGACAACACCATATCGTAACAGACGAATCTTAGATGGATAATCAACATAGATAATGAGAAGGAAGTATTGGATACAAGGCTATAAAAAAAGAGACCAATGAGATGTGGATTCACAATCATTTACACTCACATACATAGTAGCATACTCGCTATTTACACTATTTATTTCTCTTGAGACTCAATATCTTTGAATTTTTGTTCATCATCCATCTAATCTCAATAAACTCAAGATTTATATCACATTTGTGTGTTCAATCGCATATCTTCTAATTTGAACACTCATTCTCTAATTCTATCAATGATTATTATATTGCCTAATATTCGGTTTTTGACTATCCAAATATAACATAATCCTTAAACAAAAAACCAATACAAATTTTTAATTGTGAAATTATAGCATCCACAGTACTCATACTTTCCATCGTCTAGCTAGTTTTCTTTGTGTATGCAGAGAACCTAGAATCGTTAATGTGCTTTTTACCTTACTGAGGCGAATGATCATTTCCTGAAACGTGTGTTTTTAAGAATGTTAGCAACAAAAAAAAAATTGTATGTGCGATATAGGTAGATATTAATATACATGTACCGAATTTTTATTCCAACTCGGGTTGTTGATGCTTTTTCTTCACGACACTCCACCAGTTAAATTGCCCTTCTCCTAATATACTTCTTACCCTAGTATACCACTATAAACTCAAAAGAGAAGAGCATAATAAAAAATGATTGTCCCTTTACTAAGTCTCTTTCAAACCATAATGTTATACATGTTTGATTACTTTGTTTCCGACACTACCGATCCTTAAAGCCTATCAACGGTACCGAATGTTGCGAGACGGAAACCTGAGTGATCCGAGCAGTTTGGTGTACCAGGAAAATTGCTAAGTTATTTTGAAGTACCCTATGAATATAACAAAAAATGATGTTAAGTGGTCATCTTAAACAAGATTAAACATGATATTAAAAAATTAGTTAAAACTAAGAGATTAGATTTAACCAAAAAAGTAGTAATTTATCAAAGTGCATCGTAATTAAATATTTTTCAAATATTATGAAATTTATATAATAACTAGTAGTTTTTTTTTTAAACCACCAAAATGTTGTTAGTTTCTAATTATAAAAAGGAAAATTTTATATAATAGCAAATTTCTAAGTTCTTACTTAGATTTAGTAACACTAAATTACAAGAAACCCATTCAATTTCCGACGGCGTAAACCTAGTGAAACCTAATCCACTGAAAAAAGTTTTTGGAAATTTGACGGAATGATGGGTCTATGATTTTCGATAATGTAACCTTTATAAATACACTAATATTTCGTTATGAGAGAGGGTCAGATCTTTTTTCAATTAACACTTATCATCAGTTTTACTCTGTGATTTTATTTTTTTTTCTTTTATGATTTGAGCATCAAGGAATCTTCGAGGAAAAAAATCGTGTTTTCGTGAAGATTTCAAGCGGTTACTATTTTGATAGAAGATTCACTCTTCGACAGACGGAATCTTGCTCTCAATACTACTCCACTATGACTCCAACTCAGCAAAGTCGAGTCCGGCTCTTAGAGATCTTAGCCTCGGAATGAAGGATACTCCCCAGTCCCCATGGTGTATGCATGAGTAAGTCGGACTATTTATAAAACAATTTGACCATGCGTCGAGAAGAAAAGTCTAACTAAAAACCCATTTAGAAGCTGAAGGATCTAGATCTCAAAGGATTTGGTAAGTCCGTTTTTTATACTAAAACAATAATTTTAATTTTGATTGTATATTTATTATTCTAAATTATTTTTTAATTTATTACAAATTGGAACCAAATATATGATATTGTTGGTAATCCATCGTTAGAAATAACTGTTGGAAATCCATCTATAAATTCCGACAATTATTCTACGGTCTAGAGTGTCAAAAAATCCGGAACGTTATTTTTTTCCATCGGATTATTATCATAAATTTTTGGTAGATTTTTTTAGAATTTCATTGGGGATTACCGGTGGACATTTTCTGTCTCAAGTTTCTCACAGATTTGTTACTGTTTTGATTCCGAGAAAAAAAAAATGTCCGAAACCTCAGAATATAGAAATTCATAGGAAATTTGGTTAAGTTTGGTCACTTGACTCGCAAGTTTTTTATGGTTTTTTTTTAATCTGGTGCAAAGCTATTCGATTTGAACAGTTGAATGCAAATAAATTAATAAAATCAATAGGATCATTGATGACAGCACGGTTGTGAAATCGTTCAAATATTATTTTGAAATAAAAAGCTAACGATCAATTGTTTTGGGATCATCCAAATGTGATTGTGATGAACCCTACTGATTAATTACAACTACTCATCCACTAACACTCAGCCACTCACATAAAGAAGCAAAAAGAAACTACAAACGAGTCACTATTGATAAGTTTAATCAATATACTTGTCTTCGAATATAAGCAACTAAATAATTAAAGTCAGCCATGGAGCCACAACAAAATGTTACAAATCCACCATGTAACCATATACATTATTTTTGTTAAATATACAAGTATTTTTATCGCATGTTACACGAACATATGAATCTTTTGATATTTTATTACTAACAACGTAATTATTAATACAAAAGAATATAAACTAAATTGAGATGAATATATAAACCGTTTAACCGAGGCAATTAAAGGTCTTTATCATAAAAAAGATGGTTAGAAATGGTTGAAAAGAGAATAAGATTAAACGAATAGTTGAACAATGATTATGATTGGTAACAACTAGCTGAATAGTAAAAAAATTGTTATAGAAACAACGTAAAATAAAATAAAATATTTTTAAAAATTGAAAATAGAGTTTAATATATATAAAACATATATTATCTTCTAAAATATAAATTTTAATGATGAACGGTTGCGAAAACCATTTTATTTTTAGATAGTTAGTACTATCCTAAAAATTGAAAATAGAGTTTAATATATATAAAATATATATTATCTTCTAAAATATAAATTTCAATGATGAACGGTTGTTAAAACCATTTTATTTTTGGATAGTTAGTATCGTCCATATTTCCTTTCCAACTTTCTCTCATACCACCTCTTCTAACAATTTATTCCAAACACTTTTTTGAAGTGTTTATTTGATTGATAACTTTTGAAATAATGTGCGACTAAATGTTACTAATCAAATCCAACATAACATAGGTGATTTTTAATGCTTAAAACCATCTCATGTTTCATAAAGTTTGAAATCTAATTCTAAACCCTAAATATAATTATATTCATGTATAAAGAGACACTTATTATAATCATTTGTGTATCAAAATGTGTATATAATTTTGGTACATGATGACTTTTACTTATAGATGCAGTGGTTGCGCCGAAGGATTGCATTTGTGTGTGCTTGTAGTGTCGGGAATATATGATGAGGAACGGACCTACGAAGAAAGAACAAAAATTCTTTCAGTACAAAATAAAACAATATAACAACTAATAATTAATCTTGTGTATATATTATATACTCGATTTGTTATTGAAGAAAATGCACCCCCACCACGAGTACATAACACCTTTTGCCCTCATTGCCATTGGTTCGGCCGAATCTAATGATTTAAAATCCATCCACTTGCATAATATATAACCAACAAAACAAACTAAATTTCATAATACATAGAGTCGATCGATTTTCCTTTTTAAAAATTTGAAGCTAGAGTTACATGAGAAAATGAAGATATTGGGTGGTCAATTTGAATCAGATTTTGTTATGTAAAATTGGTTAAGTACAAAAATTAAGGTCAAATGATTTTGGGTTTATATGTTGCTTATCTTAAATTCTAGCTAATGATAAACAGACAATCATCATTTTCTTACATTGATTATTATTTAAAGATATATATGAATATGATCAGTAACATGTTAGCTAAATACAAAGCAATTATTATTCTCATGATGCACTATATTACATTACTCAAATTAAGATATAGATCACATGGTCATTGCTCTATCATTTGTCGTTTGTGTGCATTTTTCTAGTCATTACACTTACGAATATTATTATTTTTATTACAAACCATATTCGAATGGGTGAACCGACTTTGTCGGAAATAGATAAAGTTTCTAAACAAAGAAAAAAACTTAATCAGTTAATGAATGTTCTATAATATCGTATTTATGCTAATGATTTAAAAATAATTGAGTTACTGATCCTATGACGTTAGAGAAAATGGATCAAATATATTAGTATAAGTTTCTTATGAAATGTAAAAAAATTTGAACGATATAATATTTAGAAAAAAAAATTGAATTGAAAAAGTTTTATTTTTATTTTTTATTTTGTTATCATTTGTACTACAAAAAACCGTTTAAAACTCCAATATTCTACATTATAGAAGTGTGAAATCGAACTTCATACAAATGAGACACACCTTTCTAATTGTTGTACGTCTAGAGATACCCACATTTCTTATAAACACTTGTAAAAGAAAAAAATGATTATATAAAATGTCTACTTACTACCAAACACTTTCATTTCGTGTTTCAATGCCCTTATTTAGATTTGTATGGGCTATGTCTCATATTCTGATTTATCCTCATGGTTAGATGGATCACCTTCACTTCATGTTTCAGTGCTCTTACTCTAGATTTATATCTAGATTTATATGGGCTATGTCTCCTGTGCTGACTTATCCTAATGGTTAGATGGTAGATTTTCATTACTCCAACACTAATATGCTCTTATTTATTCTTCATCAAAAACGTCAATAAGAAATATATAGAGTCAATATTTTTTTGTGAATTGCTTAGAGGTTAGAAAAAACTAGAGTGAACTCATTTTCGAAAGAAACTATCCTAAAATTACTTGATGATGTTGAATGTTTACAATCATGCAAAGAAAGAAACAATGAGTGCAGTTGTTTCATATATATCTCCAACCCATTCTCGACCCCATTAATCCCCTCACATGTTAAAATGTAATATTATAAATATTAATCAAAGGAAGGAGATAATGAAAGTCTATATCTTAGATTTCTTAGAGAACAAGAATGACATGTTAAGTGGATTGCTCTCGTGACATTTCGAGATCAAATTTGTATTCGAGGTAGAAGTATAAGCATTAAGATAAACACTTTTTTCTATCTGGAATCTTAGTTACCAAAGATTCATATGCATGGTGATCTTCATACATCAATATTAGTATCTATATTTTTAGATTCATTTGTCTTAAAGGTATTAAACTTAAGCTATTGATAATTTGTGTTAGGTAGATATGCATATGCATACAATATGTTCAACAATGTCAATATATCAACAAAATTATTACAATTTTTAATCTTACGAAGGACTCCATTACTAATGCTTATAACAATCATATTCTTGGTATGCTCAAACTTTTCAAATTAAGTGGATCGATGATTCCAAACTTAGAGTCGAAAACTGCTTTCTTTTCTGGATCATCTTTAATCTCATCAAATTTCCTTATCATTGGCTAGTATGATACAATGACTAAATGGTCATTTAGGATATCCTTTAATATAATTCAAAGTGAACCATCATCCTTAAATTCCATATCAATAAATCACCATTACCATCAAACATGTCTACCTCTCCCTTGTTTATATAAGATTCAATTATCTTGTATAGTCTTGAAGATCGGAGATGATAACTTGTCTTTGATACCATTTGTTAGGTTTTATATTGCTTTGTTCTTGGAAGAATCTAATTGAACAAACCTAAAAAACCGTCGATTCAAACTATGAATTTAGAACAATCACTCGTAAGACTATATACGAAAGCAAGACACAATTTGTTTACCAAGTTCACATTGCAATCCTCTACGTTTAAGGAGAGTTTAAGCTCTTACTCCATTATCAATTACGATCGACAAGTCCGATCAAGTTACAATACAATATGAACAAACAATATTATTTGAATTGTTTCTTGCCTTTATTTGTTCTTAGCTTTTACATGTTCATACACCACAAGGTGCGATGGTAGTGATTTCGCGAAGAGTGTGACGCTTAAAGGAGATCACTTATTCTTCAACTACAAACTCAAATCTAATTTTTTTTCTCTTATGCATTTCTCTTAGCTCTCTTTCTATAACTTTAGTAGTAATCTCGTGTAACAGAAAAACTATCTTATTCCACACACAACTTGCTTCTTCCACTATTTATCTCTTTTATATCTAAATAAGATCAATGGCGCGAGCCCAAATGTATTGTTGAAGATTACAACACCGTTTTTCAACATGTATGTTGAGTGAGGCTGATGAAGCCTTTGTACTTTGTACCATAGTTCCAAATGAATGTTAAGCTAAGGTTGAGTTTTAACAAAACAAAAGTTAATGGAGATTTGAGGGACAAAAAAAAAGGAAATAAATATGTATTGGTTAGGTGCGTAATAAGACAAAGACGTTGGTTGTAAGCAGCGGGAGAATTAAGATAGACAAGTAATATGACTACACTGACAAGGGCATTTCGGTTATTTACTTCTTAATTTTAAATTTTCGTGCCACTTGATTTTATTTAGATACAGTATATTTAATGGGTAATTTTCTTGGACAAGGCATCATGAAACCCAAATCGTGATTTAAGCCGTCGGATCTTAAAAATATTTTTTTACCAAAAACAGAGTATAAGATCCCCATGCAGATATCAACGGCTGTGATTCGCTCTGACGACTCATTGATCAGTGGGGATTAGACCCATGCAAAAACCTCACGTGAATATTCCACATTGGGATCTTTCAAGTTTTTAGATTCACATGGCCTTATACTAAACCGTGCACACATTAGCCTAAAACACTTTCCTTGCACTAAACTGCGCCTAGCTTACTAGTTGAGACGATGACCGTTGTAACTTTCCCGATATACATTAATAATACTACGAAAAGAAATATTTTCCCGTCCACCAAATGTAGTACATTTTGTGAATAGTAAGTATAATTTTTTTTGTATATCGTAATTATTATAACCGAAAAAGAATAATTATTATTTATTTACGCGTGAAATATTGGACCCCTCTGACACGGCTGTTACTAAAAAAAGAAATATGAAGAAGGAGTTAACGGGCGTTATCGTTGCCGTTAATTGCGCTGCAGGCTAGTTTATACCCGTGTCTGTTAATAAGATATCTTAGTGGGGCCATTTATAATCCAACGGCTATTATATGTGCTGACGTGGAGAACACGTGTCTGTCCTTGTCAGCTTTTTCTATTATAATGCGTAAACATATCAATATTTTACAAATATTGCCGACAATTAATTTTGTATTAATGTAGTTGCTGTTTCATAATTCGAATTTAAAATCTGATTATAATACGGTAACAATATTATTCGGTCAGCAAAAAATAATATTTAACAAGAAAAAACAATATTAGTAAGATAATCTGTCGTTAGATTAAAATTTGGCTAGATATAAATATCACTTTTATCAGAAAAAGATAGAAATATTATTCATGGAATTTTTTAATACTTTCATCAAGAAAAATAGTTTATTAATACTTATAACAATTTAATTGTATTGGACATCTAACTGTTTGATATTTACATTTTTATCGTATATATATTACATTTATGTAAGATGAAAACCAGTTTCTCTTTTTAAAAAGAATTTTGATAATTGAGCTTTATTAAATTTTGTAAATTTAATAGACTGTAAAAGCAATGACACATGGTTCAAATTCCTTAATACAGAATCCATAACTTTAATTAAAACCTTCATTTAAAGAAAAAGTAGATTTCATTATTTCATGATTTAATAAATTACATCCATGATCCAACACATTTAGATATTAGGTGAAAGTAGGACCCATCTTCTTTTTTTCTTAACGCTGCTAATAAACGCCGTGACTCAGTAACCGGTACGACACCGTTTTCTCGGTGCATTCATTGGCCCAGAGCCGCGGCGCCAAACATCGCGTTTTGACCACTCGCTCCACAAGTTATATGCCACGTGTAAGTCTTTAAGACCCGCGTTTCCTTCACGCGATTCTCATTTGATGGAGCTGCGTTTTCATTTTTAAACGTTGCCAAATGTCTTATTGTCCTCTCAGTGTCAGACGTATTTACGGAAATACCACTTGATGGTGTTTGTCGATAATGGCAAATCCGTGAATTCATTTAAAAGATAAAGGGTATTACTGGAAATGTATAATCAAGGACACCATATTGGGGCGGCAATTTTTGCTCTCCGTTATGCGCTTAACGAGAAATCTTAATTAATTTAAAACTTTAAAAGTATTAATTAAAAAATGAAAATTCAATGATACGCCTTTTATTTTTGACCCCGAAAGTCACAAAAATAAATTGTTCTTTAAACCCTAATGATTCACCTTTTCTTAAAATGTACCCCGTTTGTCTTCGAGGAGAGATCTCTGGTCCACAGCTTTTTATACAATTTATATTCTTTTCTTTTCGCGTTTGTATTATGATTTATTTTCTTTTGCACTTTATCCCTCTTCAAAGAAACCTCTACAAATTACAATACCCCAAAAAAATAAAAACTACAAGTTCAATGAATTTCAGATTTTTCTTAAATGATTACACCACGCGGCGACTTACTTCATTTAAATTGGTGCTTATATCATTTATTCAGATTTTGTAAGAATCTATAATAATACTTAAACAATTTTTGCTTAATGAATTTGTATAAAAAAATTGAAGTGTTGGTTGAACAGAGCTGACACAGCACCTGTGACTATTTGTCGGGACACATGTGTAAGAAACAAAGCCCCTCATGCTTTCTTGCTACTATTTGTTTTTCTCTCGTCGTCTTTTATTTATTTTTCGATTTTATATTAGAAATCAAAATTATATTTACACAAAATAGCTAAACTGTATGCCAATGATTTAGCTCGTTAGAATTATTACTATCATCACCAAACTATAATTAAAAATATCACAATTTTGTATTTTTTTTCGTCTGAAATGTAAAAGAACTGTATCCACATTATACACAAAGAGAGGTAAACTAGCTATGAATAGGATTTAGAGTCATTAAATGTTATTGCGTAACGAAAAATATGTAGTAAAAATTATTGACTACATAAATAAATCCCTATAATAAAAACGAATCGTAGAAGAATATTAGGAAGATTTATCAAAAAAAAAAAAAATTAGGAAGACGTAACAAAAAAAAATTAGGAGTATGTTGCATCAAAATTCATATATAGGATTTAAGGTCATATTTATTTATGTAGTCAATATTTTTTTATTTTTTCACGTCCAAAAAAGAAGGTCATAACGTTAATGCGAAACTAAAATATCTCATTTATGATTTGATTAGTTGATGAAAACTACTTCTGGCGGTGTGAAAAATAATATAGCTACATAAATCTCTATTAAAAAATTATATACTAATATATATCCATAGAAGAATATTAAGAATTCGTCCTAATATTAGGAAGAAGTCTAAAAAGGAAGAATATTAGGAAATAATAATATGATGCATCAAAATTCGAAAATACAATTTATTTATTTCTTTAACTATGTACTTTTACCTTTTCAATCAAACAATTCTGAATAAAATAAACTTCACAAAATCTTAGGAACTTGCATCCAATTATATTCAAAAAATATATAAATACTTAAACTGATTTTATTACATTAATCAGAATTTTTGCTAAAGATCTTGTTGCCTCCTAGTGTCACCGCGTATAATAAAAACAAAAATAAAGGAATATACAAAGAAAAATAGTCTGAAAACTTTTTTTGTAAATCGAAAATATAAACCACTTGGAAACCTCATATTCACACTCTCTCTCATTAACCCTTTCATCTTCCTCCACCCTCTTAAGCTATTTATCTCTTTACTCTCTCTAAAAGAAGAAGCGTTTGGTACTTAAAAAATGGAAGCTTTGAGTCGTTTCTTGATTTTTCTGTCTCTGTTTTCCGGTTTAGTCTCTGGATTTGCTCTGCAAAATCTTCCAACCACATCTTTTGAAGAAGGTTACACACAGCTTTTCGGTGACCAGAACTTGGTTGTT
The DNA here is from genome assembly GCA_900116095.1 of Euclidium syriacum. Classification (NCBI taxonomy): domain Eukaryota; kingdom Viridiplantae; phylum Streptophyta; class Magnoliopsida; order Brassicales; family Brassicaceae; genus Euclidium; species Euclidium syriacum. The sequence goes on along the minus strand of FPAK01000010.1, from coordinate 3,555,686 downwards.
CATAAAGACGGCAAATCTGTCCGGTTAACACTCGATGAGCGAACCGGTACGGTTTCTTGAATCTCTCTGTTTTTCTAAATCTTTCTCGGTTTAGTAATTGATTTGTTTAATTTGTAAATTTTCAGGTTCTGGATTTGTTTCAAATGACCTTTACTTACATGGATTCTTCAGTGCTTCAATTAAATTACCTTCTGATTATTCAGCTGGTGTTGTTGTCGCCTTTTATGTAAGTAAACAAAAAAAAACCCTAATTTAATTTCTCTAAACCAGATTTAAGTTTTTAGCTCTTGGGTCTGATTTTTGATTTTTTATGGTGATTTTCAGATGTCAAATGGAGATATGTATGAGAAGAATCATGATGAGATAGATTTTGAGTTTCTTGGTAATATTAGAGGCAAAGAATGGAGGATTCAGACAAATATTTATGGTAATGGAAGCACTCATTTAGGAAGAGAAGAAAGATATAATCTCTGGTTTGATCCAACTGATGATTTTCATCAATACAGCATCCTCTGGTCTCAATCTCACATCATGTAAGTAAACAAAACTCTGTTGTTTGATCTTTATGGATTCAATAATGTCCATCTTCTATTTAAGGAAACTCAGTGGGGCTTAATGTTTTTGAGAGGATCTTTTGGTTTTCTTGGTGGGGATTTTTAATTTTTTCTTGTTGTGGAAAGTTTTGTGATGCTTGGGGACATGATTTTGCTTTTGTTCCTGTCAATTTCAAGTTTTTTTTAATTTTGTTTTGTGAGGCTCCCAAAATGGTTTACAGCTTTCGAATTTTTGGCATCCATACAGAGTATGATTTATTTATCCTTTGAGGGGTCCAATCTTCAAGTTGAGAATCTTTATGCCATAAATGTTTTCTTTTATCTTTTTAAGCTAATTAGTTTTTTTTTTTGGGTTTTTGATCTAAAATCTTTATTTTTTTGCATGAAATTAGCATCTATGAGTATGACCCATATAGAATCTATCACAGCTAATCAAAAGCTGTAAATTTCTGCCAAAAAATGTTGGTCTTTTTTAGATAATTTACTCTTTTTGCTCTGTTTTAGCTAATCAGTCATTCTCAAGTTATTATTTTTGTGGATATTGATCAAAATTGTGAATTTGTTATCTTTTTGTTCTGTTTTAGCTAATTAATCATTTTATAGAGGTTATTATTTTTTGTGGGTGTTGATCAAAATTGTAAATTTATTATCTTTTTGTTCCGTTACAGCTAATTAATAATTTATTGAGGTTATTATTTTCGTGGGTATTGATCAAAATTGTGAATTTGTTGTTTTGGTTATGCAGATTCTATGTAGACAATGTACCGATCAGAGAGGTCAAACGGACGGCGTCGATGGGCGGTGACTTTCCGTCGAAGCCGATGTCACTCTACACTACAATATGGGACGGATCCAAATGGGCGACTAACGGTGGGAAGTATGGTGTAAATTACAAATATGCCCCTTACGTCGCCAAGTTCTCTGACCTGATCCTTCACGGCTGTGCCGTGGATCCGATCGAGCAGTTTCCGAAGTGTGATGAAGGAGCGGCTGAGGTTATACGTGAGGCGCAGGAGATCACGCCGTCGCAGAGGGGCAAAATGGACATTTTCCGGCGGAAACACATGACTTATTCCTATTGTTACGACCGGATGAGGTACAAGGTTGCTTTGTCCGAATGCGTTGTGAATCCCGCGGAGGCGAAAAGACTTAGGGTTTACGATCCGGTAACGTTCGGCGGGATTCCGAGGCGTCACCGTAATGGAAAGCACCGGAGCAAGAGAAGCCGGACTGATGGAACAGAGTCGATATGATCATATAACATATAGTCTCAATAATAAGATTTGGGGAGGTTTCTATAATAAGTCCATATATTGGTAATTTTATGATTCAATGCATTTTCACAGTTAGAGGGGGGCATTTTTGTCATTTGTTGTTTTGTATATGAATATGAAAAAAAGAAGAAAATAATTAATTTTTTTATTTGAGAGAGATTTGGAGTTTGAATACTATTATATATGATATAAAAATGTATTTCTTGTGTTTGTGAATATTATTGTCGTTTCACGGATATTTTGCGTTGTAATTTCATTTGTCTAGGATATTTTATTGTCATTTTAACTTTCGTTTATTTATTTATTGAATTTGGGTTTGCTTTTGTGACGAAAGTCTTGTACTTGTTTTTATTCAATGGGTCCATCAAATATTACTATTTGATTTTAATTTTGTGTGGCTATGTTCATGCACGCACATATTTATTCGTACAATGAACAAATTTATGTTAACTAATCATACATAGTACCTTTCGCATTCGAACAAATTTTGAGCCGAGCTAACAATTTTATGTTTGTTTCGAATTTATAAATTATCAAAAAAATCTTTTGAAAACAAAAATTAATGAGCAAACAAAAATCTATTTATATACATTACATAAGCGTCGGATTTTCTCATTTGGGGACCATCTAAGAGAAACAAATTCACAATTGGCTTAGCTCATTCTCATTGTCTTTGTTTTTGCCAGCTATCTTCGAACTGGAAACCTTCTACATGCTTCCAAAGGTTCTGCCACGCAATAGTTCTTATCCGTAAAGCAGCTTTTTTCCCGGGCGAGTCGGACTCCTTTACGGTCACTCGGATTAACTCGAGTCGAGCCATTGGGTCGGGTCGGGTCGGGTCGATTAAATGATAATTAAAAAATAAAATAGATTTTTGTTCTTCTTCCTCGTTGTTCTTTCTATCTCAGTATCGTTTATACTGTCGATTGATTCCTCACAAGGAGGTAAGCTTTCATCGATTTTTACTCTTTATATCAGTATTATACTTTCGAATTCTTCAGGTGGTTTCGTTTCTAAAACCTAGTTTCTTTCTCCCTTTTCTAAAGTTTGGGTTTGATTCTGGATTGATAAAACCCTAGCTGTTCCTGATTTCCAGGGTTGAATCGGAATTAGTCCGGATTCGAGTTGATTCACTGTTCTTAGACCATAAATTCGCTCTATTTGAGGAATGATTGTTCATTGTCCTATCTCTTCGTCACTTAGCTTCCACCTGAATCTTCAATTCAGCAATCTCCGAAACATCAGAGTAACTAAAGTCAACGCCAGTCAACGAAACCACTCAAAGAAGCTCACTAAGAATCTCCGTAATCCGCGACGCACCAAGCTTCCTCCTGATTTCGGTGTTAATCTGTTTCTAAGAAAACCCAAAACTAAACCAGCACTACAAGACGAAGAAGAAGAACCAAAAGAGCAATTGGATGATACTGCTATTGTCTGGGAACCAAACGAAATCGAAGCGATTTCATCTCTATTCCAGAATCGGATCCCACAAAAACCCGATAAACCGATCCGAATCCGAGTCAGACCTTTACCACTTCCTCAACCTCACAAGCAACGACGACCATTGAGTCTCCCAACTCCGAAGAACAACATCAAATCATTCACATCATCTTCAAAGCAAGTGTATAAAGATCCAAGCTTTCTAATCGGTTTAGCTAGAGAGATCAAAAGCTTACCTTCTTCTGATTCAGACGTCTCTCTTGTACTTAACAAATGGGTTAGTTTCTTGCGTAAAGGATCGCTTTCAACGACGATTCGTGAATTAGGTCATATGGGTTTACCTGAGAGAGCTTTACAGACATATCGTTGGACGGAAAAGCATTCTCATTTGTTTCCGGATAACCGGATTCTCGCGTCGACGGTTCAGGTTTTAGCGAAGCATCACGAACTGAAACTGCTTAAATTCGATAATAGTTTAGCTAGTAAGAACGTAATCGAAGCGATGATCAAAGGATGTATCGAAGGTGGTTGGTTGAATCTAGCTCGGAAGCTTATACTGATCTCCAAGAGTAACAATCGGATACTTGATTCAAGTGTTTACGTGAAGATGATACTCGAAATCGCCAAGAACCCTGATAAGTACCATCTCGTTGTTACGCTTCTTGATGAATTGAAAGAAAGAGAAGATTTGAGATTGAGTCAACAAGATTGCACGAGTGTGATGAAGATCTGTGTGAAGTTAAGAGAATTCGAGCTAGTGGAATCTCTCTTTGACTGGTTTAAAGAATCAAACAGAGAACCGAGTGTTGTGATGTACACTACGATGATACATAGTCGATATTCGGAAGAGAAATACAGAGAAGCGATGAGTATGGTTTGGGAGATGGAGGAATCTAACTGTCTTCTTGATCTTCCAGCTTATAGAGTAGTCATTAAACTGTTTGTGGCTTTGGATGATTTGGGAAGAGCAATGAGATATTACTCTAAGCTTAAGGAAGCTGGATTTTCGCCGACGTATGATATTTATCGCGATATGATTAGCGTTTATACCGCTTCTGGGCGATTGGGAAAATGTAAAGAGATATGTAAAGAGGTTGAAGATGCTGGTTTGAGGTTGGATAAAGATACAGAGTTTAGGTTGTTGCAGCTTGAACAGCAAAGCAATGTGTAAAGAAGAACTATAAAGACTCTGTTTTCACTTAATACAAAGTCCCAATTTTGAGTTTTATTACTATCACAGTATTTTAGTTTTCTATAAAATTATAGCTCATCTCCTCTGTATAAACCGAATAAAATACAATAACCGAAGATTATAGAATCACAACATAATTCTAAATTAGTTATACAAATTTAACCAACAGAACAAATCGAACAAATCAAGATTCATCATACTAATTGAAGATTCATCATCTATATACGTTAATTAAACCAAAATCAAACTAATTTTTGTTAAGATATTAAAAGTTTTCTTGAAGAATACAACCATTTTTTTTGGGTGATTGAACCAATAATTTCTTTTTTTTAGTTATGATTGCAATGATTGGTTTGGATGGAAATAAGGAGTAGTAGATAGTGAATCTTGTAGTTACGCTCAAATTTACATATCTCAACTTAGATAGTGAATCTTGTATTTACGCGCAAATTTTTGAGATTATGATGAAAATTTCAATACAACACAAATTTAAATAAAAATGAAAACCAAATTAAGAATGATTACGCATTCGAAAAGTACAAATTTTCGATCAAATGCAAATTAAACTAATATGAAAGATAGGTGGATGTTCCATGTTTAATGCAACTCAATAGTGTGTTCTCCAGGGTTCTCAACCTGGAACGCAATCAACTATATCAAAGTTATGGAGTGAACTCAATCAACTACATTAGTATGTAGTATGTTAGTATATTCCTAACAATGTGTTGTATGTAGTTAAATATAGCATAAACATGTACTAATTAGGTAAGAGTTAAGTAAACATTATATCAAAGCTATAACAATGAACGTAGTAAATAATCTGAGAGGCAGGAACATTAGAGGCAGGAACATTTGAGGCAATATATATTACTGTCTTTCTGTATATCTTTGGCTTCCATCTTTTTGGCTCTTCTTCTGTATACTACCAATCCGTTTTTACCTCCGATTGAGGCTTGAACAGTGTGTTCTCTATGGTTCTTTTTTTTGTTAAAATGTTTTCCATGGTTCTTGTAACATCCCTATTACGAGATATGGATATTGGACCGATTTTTTTGGAGCAAACTCAGATCATAGTTAAGAAAACTTGATGAAATCAAAGGATTGATCAAATCATCAGGTTTGGTTTGAGAGAATTAGTCAAATCATTGAGAAAATGCTCAATGATCGGGATTTGATCTCAAAGTAGCTCAAGACAGCTCCTTTGATAAGATTATGGAGATAGACCAGCTGAGTTACTAGTTGAAATTTGGATTAGTTTATCTAAAATTATGGGTATGTGAATATATATATCAATATAATTTCTAATTAATCTGGGTTAGTTTATCTAAAACTTGAAAAAAAATTAAAAATCTTTTCAAATGCAAAATTAAATCTAAAAATTTGTAATAGGAGAATAATAGCAATACGAAATTCTCTTGATTCAATTTTCAGTTTTAATTTATGATTTTGTTTTGCATGGCTCACTTGCGCAGCGAGGCAAGCATGCGTTTGTTAGAGGAGATGATGTATTTCACAAGAGCGAAAATCATCTTAATAGATGGGAAGTAAAAGAGCGAAAATTGCTTATTTAGCGTCTTCAATTCCTAATAATCCACTCTCTTTCTACAAACGAGTATATAGGTACGATTTAAGATTTATGTTTGTGTATGTTTTATATGTATCTTCTAAATATAAAGATACATAATTTAGGTTGTTGCAGCTTGAAGAGCAAAACAATGTGTTAAGAAGAACTACAAAGAGTTTTTCACTTAATACAAGTCCAAATTTTGATCACTTGATTCCTTCTCCATCGTTATAATTGTTTGTTATTCATTTACTTATAATGATTTCATAAAATGATACTCCGTATTTACTCAAATTTCTGCCAAAAAAAATAACTTAACCATAAAAAAAAGGAATTTTTTTGTGGCTCCCATCTTAAACAAGATTAGCTGCTAAACAAGATTGTTTAGATAGAAATTATATTATATTAAAAAATAAAAGGAAAATACCTCCAAGTTATTTTGTTCTTCGGAGTTCTGTGAGATCGAACCCGTCACCACGAACTCAAAATTTGTTTCTCTCTTCTCGATCGTCGTCTGGTCCCGCCATCATCGCCTAACTTCCAATATCTTTAAATTCTCAAACTCCTCTGGCTTTGATTTTCCTGTCGCCGGGAAATCGACTAACTAATTCACCGTCGGAAGATTATTTCCGTTAACCTAACCCTAACCCTAATGGACTCGATTGTATTCACAGCACTTGACGAAATCTGTTCTCAGGGAAACACAGGAATCCCTCTCGTTTCTCTCTGGTCACGTCTCACTCATCCTCTATCTCCTTCCGTCAAGGCACATCTCTGGAGAAATCTTCTCGCAATCCCTCAACTCCAGTTCAAGGCGAAGAAGAACAATGTGTACGGATCATCAGATCCTTCGATTCAACACCTAGAAGATGCATTGAGACTCGATTTAAGAATCATCGCGAACGAAAATCTCCGTAGTAACTTCGTCGGCTTGTACGAAGCTCAATCCAATATTTCCCCAATTCAGCTTCGCGTTCTCGAGCGGCTTGCTGTTGCTCGGTAAGTTCAAACTTCAAATTCAGATTTATAAATAGTAAGTTGCGAATTACTGTAAAACTAGAATTCTCTGTTGTTGTTGATTGCAGAGAAAATGGAGTTACACAGAATCTGCTTGCGAAAGAGTTTGGTATCAAAGGGACTAATTTCTTCTACGTTATTGAGCAACTTAAATCTCGAGGTTTGATTGTTAAGCAATCAGCAATCGTGAGAACAAAGGAAACTGTTGATGATGATGATTCCAAAACTAACTCATGCATTAGCACTAACATGATCAACTTAACTCGTTACGCCAAGCCTTTATGTTCTTCTCAGCAGAGGATTGAGATTTGTAAAGAGGACATGCTTGTTAAAGATTTTCTACCTTCAATGCAAGCAATTTGTGATAAGCTTGAAGAAGCTAAGGACAAGGTTAGTTAAAAATTCAATGCATTAGGTAAGATCTTCTTTAGGTCTATTATACTGATTTTCTTGTTATTGCAGGTTCTAGTTCTCTCAGATGTTAAGCAAGAACTTGGTTATTCAGGATCACATTCAATTCATAGAGCTTGGAGAAGTGTAATTCTTTTTTTAATGAAAACTTAATTCAATGTCCAATTACAATTTGCTGAATGAATCTTCTTTTGTGATAACTTCAGGTTTATCGCCGGTTGATAGATTCTCATTTTGTAGAAGAGTTTGATGCTTTGGTGAACAATAAGGTGAGCTATAAAACTTGCATCTTATGCCTTTGTTATGGTTTTTTTTTTAAAGTGAATTGTTCATTTTTGTTGCAGGTTGAACGATGCATCCGTCTATTGAAAAAGTTTTCAGCAAAGGATTCTAAAGAGACTGGGAGGAAAAAGCAAGTGTTGAAATTCGGAAGGAGTATTATGAAGAAAACAGAACAGATTTTGGAGCTTCCATTAGATAATCAAATTTATGATATGGTTGATGCTCAAGAATCTAAAGGCTTAGCTGTGATGGAGATACCTGAAAGACTTGGTATCGATAAGAAGAAAAGCTATTCAAGACTCTATGGTATCTGTTCAAGACTCAAGATGCATTTACAAGCTGAAAGCCAAAAGAAGACTAGAGTATTCCGAGTTTGGACATCTCGTCATGCTCCTGACAAACCTGAAAATCTTAGCAAATCTCATGATGATAATGATACTGGTGGTGGATTGGCTCAGACCTCCTTTGAACACAACAACATGGAGAATTCGAAAAAGGCTTCAACAACAAGAGTTCTTGATGGTTCCAAAGCTAATGCCAAGAGAAGAAAGGTGCGTAACTTACAAGAAGAATCATTTTATGAGATTCCTGATAAGGTTGTTGATGATGATGCTGCAATGGGGTCTGCTCCTGATTTGGCTAAACCTCATTTGATTACTGTTGAGAACTCTCTAAGAGAGAGGAGAATACTTGAGCGGTTAAAGAAGGAGAAGTTTGTATTGAGAACCGAGTTACATAAATGGCTTCTCAGTTTCGAGAAAGACAGGAGCTCCAAAATAGATAGAAGAACCATTGAAAGAATTCTAAAACGGCTTCAACAAGAAGGATTATGCAGACGTATGGTCTTTAGTAGTCGTAATCATAGCTCTGTGAAGATTGTTTTGCATCCATCTGTTCAAAAGTTGACTCCAGAGGTAGTTGGTGAAATCCGTGATAGGATTAAGTCCAAGAAGAGGAAACGCAACGAGAAGAAGACGATTCCGATATTGAGTGACCTTCAAAGACGTGTCAAGTCAAAATCAAAAGACTCTACACAAAACGAAAACAGTCGGAAAAGAAAAAGATCAAGAGAAGAGGACAAAAACGATATTCCGATCGAAAAGGCAGAGGTAAAAAAGAAGGATGTTGCTAAGGTTTCACAGAAATGGTTGCGTAGAATATCAAGGTCTCCATTTCCAGTGAATACAGGGAAAAGAGCAGCAAAGTTTTCGAGTTGGTTTCTCGAAAACGAAAGAGAAGACGATGGAGTGGAGCTTAATACTTCAGATTTGCAATGTGGAGATGTTTTGAATTTGTTTTCAATGGTTGCTTCTGGTGAAGTCCCTGTATCTGTAATCTTGCCAGAAGAAGGTGTCGGAGAGGCTGATGAGATTGAAGAATCTGATAGTAGTAATAATAGTAATAAGAAACTGAAGCTTCTAGATGAAGAAGGTGAAATCAAAATCAGAAAGGCAAAAGGTTTTCCTGGTATAGCACTATCTGTTCGTCGTCTAATTCTACCAACAACACCTCAAACAAGTGGAAATGGTATCGAAGGTGAAACAGAGGAATCAACTTTACCTGTGCCATGGTTAAAAGCAGATGGTTCGATAAATAAACTTGTCTACGATAGGCTAGTTCGTTGTCTTCTTGGTACTGTCATGCAAAATCCCGGTATACCAGAGGTAATATATTTACTCGTACCATTATTGGTTTTTTGATTTTTTATGAAATTAATAGTAATTATTAATTAAAAACGTATTTTGGTTTGTGGTAGGATGAAATCATAAAGCGAATGGACGTGTTAAATCCTGAGAGCTGTAGAAAGCTTTTGGAGTTGATGATACTTGACGGGTATATGGAAGTGAGGGAAATAGTGCAAACCAAATTCACCGGTCCTCCGTCTCTGTTAACCGGTTCAAGAAAACCGGAAGTTATCCGTCGGAAACATTTCTTTGCCAACTCCAAGGGTGTTTTTGCCTTGTAAATAAATGTATTATAGATATATAAGTCTTAAGAGTGTTTTTGGTGTGATCGCTTGGAGATTATAACAAGAGGGAAGGGATCTTGTAAATTGTAATCGGTGTTTACAGAGTTAATCCAAAGAGTTTTTCTATGGATCTTGTAAATTATTATTTAGTTTGTGTCCTCATTAGTTTAATATTTGTTACTAAAATGACGTCATTTTGAAGCCTGTTAAAAAAAAAACACACGATAGAAGTAATACATCCACTAAATATTGATATCTAATAATTGAATCGGTATTTTGATAAGAGTAGAGGTTCTTAAGATGTAAATGGCAAGGAAAATATGAAATAAAGATAAGAATTCTCGTATTACACCAGAAAAACGAATACAAGACTGAGTGCTTTTGATAAGAGGAACGCTCAATCCCCTCCGATCAAATATTTTCTTTAGCTACAAGATAAAGTTCCTACTACTCTCACTCCTTATATATATATGACTAGGCTAAGCAAAACAAAAGGAATCAATTCGTTACGCGATATAATTGACATTTTAATAATATAATTGATTTTTTGTATTGTGTTTTTGGAAATGTTTTGCTTTGGGAAAACATGGTAATGTTAACATTTCCTTTGATCAATTATATTACCTTTAATCAAACATACTATTAAAATTACCAAAACTTAGTGATAATTATGAAAATGGTAATGTTGAAAATTTTCCATACTAGTATAATTGATTTTCCATAGTAAAACATTTCCAAAAACACAATCAATTATATTACAATGGAAAAATTCAACATTACCATTTTTATAATTATCATTAATTTTTTTGGTTAATATTTAAAAAACATTCTTGATATGCACATAACCAAATTTTTGGTTAAATTGAACCCACTAATTTTTTTAATGGTTATGAAAAGATTGAGTTGGAAGGGATATAAGAAATCATAGATTCTGAAGCCTTGATTAGATTGTAAATTTTGTATTTACATTTAATATTTTTCATCTAAATCTTTAAATTACGATAAAAAATCCACATGCAATACAAAATCTAAGCAAAAGAAAGACTAAAGAATATTAATTTTAAATTTATATCTCCATATTATAATTATATAGTGCATAGTTTAGCTTAATTAATTTATGATCATTTATTTTATGGAGATGAATCCGTACACCCATTTAATATTTGGAACGATTTGTATTTTGATTTTTCTCAAAATTAATAAAATTCCGATGAAAAAAGCAGATCAAATAATGATTGGATATCACAAAAGTATAAATTTATGAGCAAATTTAATTCATACAAAAAACCATGCGAGTGTAAAATATGTTCAAACTAAAATTTGTTGTCTTCAAAATATACATATTTCATTGTTTATATTTGCATAGAGAAATTCAAAATCAAGTCCTAGTATACACATCAAAGAATTCAACACCACTCCAAAATTCATAGTTTTTTCTCAATCACCATTTTTTGTGAAATTTGATGTTGAATGAAATCCTATTGCCATTTGAAATAATCTAGGTAGACATAGGACCAAATTTGTTTCTCAGAATTGTTTGCATTCTCCTTTAGCAGAGTTGAGAGTGGATGTACAAATCTGCAAAGATTTCTGTACCACATTATCTGTATTCATATAGATAAAAAATCCGTTCTCTCGAGTAAAGTCTTCTAGAAATAAAATAATTTTGTTAGTTCATTAATTATTTTTTGATATTCCTTTTGCACAAATTGCATGTGTATTGTTCATCGCAATTAAAATTTAATTTAAAAAAATATTAAATGTAGATACAAAATTCCTTATAATTTTTTGAAACAATCATTTAAGTCATAGACTTTACCAAAAAAATTGACTGTGCTTAATAACAACTTTTATTGTCTGAACCAAAAATGGTTTGATCTTTGATTCCATTAACGTAAAGACACATAGAATTTGGTGTCGGATTCATATCTATAACTTGTTTTGATTCAACTAATTAAATGGTCTTGTAATGATTTATTTCCTTATAGTCAACCAAAGCTCCTCTTCATATAGTAAAGCTTTTTGTTCATCTCGTAAGGCTTTTTCGATTTCTCATTCAACATAACCATTTTCGTAATTATCACTATTTTTGTTGCCACAAAACAATGAGAACCAATATACATGAGAAACGCTATAATTTTGTAAAGCATAAAAAACAGTTTTGTAGTCTTTACTGTTTGAAGGTATTTTGAGGCAAAGACGAAAGTGGAAACTGGACAATATCAGAATCAGACATAGCAAGTCTGGTTTCTTCTGGAACTGATTCTGGTCCATCCATCGATGGTTTTATCACCGTAATGAACAAAACGTTATAGAACAAAGTAAAAGCTAAGAGAACAGAAGCTAAAGTTGTGAGAAACGATCCCGAGATCTCAGGTGGTTCTTCAAACATGAATTGATCATTTGATGAATCTCTGACAACATCCGATGATGATGATGATGATGTCTTGATGAAGTTTCTTGGTTTTTCATCGGCTTGAGATTCGATTTGCTGATCAAGCTTTTTCAAAGCTTCTCTAGCTTTATCTCTATCGATTTCGAATCTTTGTGAAGAAGAATCGTCTCTTTCAGTGGCTCCGACAATACGCATGAGAAGTCTTTTCTTCTGATTCTCCATGAATCCTCCATTTCCGTACCAGTTAAGAGACCGTAACCCTAAAACCACCATTTTCAGTTTCCTCTGCTTCTTCTTCTACACTTGTCTCTGTAAAGATGATAAATTATCGTATGTGTGTGTGGACATCGTTGATGGCAAAATTGTAGATTTGATGATTACGTGGCCTTTTAATATTGGGCCTATTTGTAAAGTTTATACGACAATTTAAAGTATACGGCTTTAAAGGCCCAATTACACCAGACCAAAAATATAAGTTAGAAAATGATTATGTAGATTTGATGATTACGTTGCCTTTTTAATATTGGGCCTATTTTTTTGATCCATCTAGTATTTTGTAGATTTCGGTTTGGTACTCGGTTCAGTTCCGCTTCGGTTCGTCAGTTTGGGGTATTTAATAATTGAATCGGTACTAAAGTTTAAGTTTACTTTGTCTATTATACATTTGAACTAAACCAGAATGCTCAGAGTTGATTGTCATATCCCAAAGCACAACATTTCCACAAAAAGCATCTATTAGTTTTGGGATATGAAAACCAATAATTTTTCCATACTAATATAATTGAAATTTTATTAATATAATTGATTTTCCGTATTGTGTTTTTGGAAATGTTTTGCTTTGGGAAAACATGGTAATGTTAACATTACCTTTAATCAATTATATTACCTTTAATCAAACATACTATATTCAAATTACCAAAACATTAGTCATAATCATGAAAATGGTAATTTTGAAAATCTTCCATACTAATATAACTGACTTTCCATAGTAAAACATTTCCAAAAATACAATCAATTATATTAGGATGGAAAAATTCAACATTACCATTTTTATAATTATCACTATTTTTTTTTTCTGGTTAATATATCAGAAAAACATTGTCATATGCACATAACCAAATTTTTGGTTAAACTGAACCAATCAAATTTTTTTTTTTTAAATCTTTTTTAATGGTTATGAAATGATTGAGTTGGAAGGGATATAAGGAATCATAGATTCTGCAGCCTTAGATTAGATTAGATAGTAAATTTTGTATTTACATTTAATATTTTTTTTATCAAAATCTTTAAATTACGATAAAAATTCACATGCAATACAATATCTAAACTAAAGAAAGACCAAACAAATATTAATTTCCAATTTGTATCTCCATATTATAACTATATAGTACATAGTTTAACTCAATTAGTTTATGATCATTTATTTTATGAAGATGGATCCGTCCACTCCTTTGATATTTGGAACGATTTGTATTTCGATTTTTCTCAAAATTAATAAAGTTCCGATGAAAAAAGACAGATCGAATGATTGAATATCTCAGAAGTATAAATTTATGAGTAAATTTAATTCATATAAAAAACTATGCGAGTTTAAAATATATTCAAAATAAAATTTGTTATCTTCAAAAATACATATTTCATTGTTTATATTTGCATAGAAGAATTCAAAATCAAATCCTAGGATACACATCAAAGAATTCAACACCACTCCAAAATTCATAGATTTTTTTCAATCGCCATTTTTGTGGAATTTGATTTTGAATGAAACTCTATTGATATAATCTGGGTAGATATAAGATTTAGGACCAAATTTTTTTTCTAAGAACTGTCTGGATCCTCCTTTTGCAGAGAGTGGATGTAGAAATCTGTAAAGATTTCCCCTACCACATTATTTGTGTCCATGTAAATATTTGTGTCTCTTCCTCCCTCTAACCTCTTAAATATTGCATATGGTAAATGTATATAGTCTCTGGCTCATCCAGGACGGGTATGGAACACCAAGTTTTTGGCCAATGAAGATTTTATAACTGCTTGTTTAGATGGCGTATGTAGATTCTGGACAAATCAAAAATAGATTTGTAGTAAAAAGAAAAATGTAGATTTATTGCTTCTCGAGTTAGTTATGGCAGACCCAAATATCTTCCACAATATGACAACTATTTAATTCGTAAAGTGGGTCGAATTTGAGTTTTAAGAGATTGAGATTGTCCTTCCTAAGTAAAAATTATTGGAAACTTGTACAAGTTAAATTTTTGGTTGTGAACTTGTGATATTAAGAAGAGATTTCCTATTTCACAGTTTAGGATTGAGGCTCTACATAAGATTAAAGAATCATCTGTAGAAAAAAATGAGAAGATATGTCTTAATTATTAGATTTTTTTTTTTTCTTGCAATAGTGTTAAGAAGACTTGTGAGTCCTTTAATGCATACTATGTACAAAATGAGATTTTTGATCTCTTTGTATAATCCCTTTAGTAGATATTATCCATCCTATTGATTTTCATTGATAAGAATTGCATAGGAAACTCTAATCCAACCTCTCTATTTGTATGAGAATCCCATCTTTTTGTTATCTAATGAATGCAACACCATTACAATTTTATTATGAAGTTCATATTTCAAGTTACTATATATCTATTCGGTGTGGAAAGAAAGGATTACATGTCTACATTCTGCGAGCTCTCGCTCCACATCATCACTCCTTCTAGACAACATTCTGACTTTTCAAACAAAACTCAACCCTCTCACTCGAGCACAACAACTTCATCAACAAGGAGAATCTTACCTCTCTTCACTTGATTTAAGCTATTTCAGCTTCATATTCAAACCAAATGATCATTTTCTCTACTCACTTCAAAATATTTTATCTATATTTGCCTTTGCAGTGTCAATGCCAATTTTTGGATCATATTAACATACAAATGAAAAAAAAAATCATGCAATTTTACGTCCTCTACATAACATTGGAAATAACTAGCTAAGATTATCAAATCAAGAACTCTCTTATAAATATATATTCTCGCATATTACAAACAACACTCGAAATCATTTTTCAATAATACAAAATAAAAAAATCCTTTATAAATAAACAATCAAAATCAAATTGTGTTGATCATTATCTTTTTTAAGGAATGCTCCTTAAAAGCAACCAAATATTTAGACATCATTTGGACAATGTGAATTGGTGAAGAACATTGCCGGAAACATCATAGTAGACGAACTTAGCTTTAGAGTGAGTGACATAAAGAGACATGAAACCTTGTCCATCGTAATACAATTTGAGTTCGTTTGGATCCCATGGTAGAATAACTCCTCTCCATGCTTTTGATCCTCCTCCACTTGTCAGATATTGAATTTCACTTCACGAAAATTCCAAAAATTATTATTCAATTTACTTTCAATATATCTAGAATACGGAGCAATTTGCTTCATTATATTGAGAAATTCCTTAAAACAGCATTGAAATAATGTTTTTTTTTCAAATCTAACACACCAAATTTAAACTCTAAAAATAACACAAATTATTCTGTACACATTATTCTTTACCTTAAAACCACAAAAATATAAATATGTTTTCCCTTTCCCAACTTATGGTTTCATTTCTTTCATTGAAAAGGGTTTTGAGCCATTTATGATATTAAATTTTTAGTACTATTAAGATTAAAATAAGATATTTAAAGCAAAAATCTAAAAATGTGCTACAGAATTACCCGTTTGTTTATAAAGAATTTAAACCAAACTTTTGATAAGCGAAACCAAAAGCTATATCTTAATTAAAATAAACTTCAATAATACTTTGCGAATATAAAATTAAGTTACAAAATTGATTATTTACTTACTCATATTATAAATTCTATGTAAAGCCGAAATCCTAACTGAAAACAACTCAACCCAACTTTTAAACTAAACTCAACAAGTTCTAATTCGATAGTAAAAATATAAGAGGGAACAACTATTTTTTGAAGCCGAACCGAAAACCAAATATATATTCATACTATTAAAAGAAGATGTAAGTATAATTAAATTTACCCGGGAAAACCAATGTGTTGCAAGCAGTGATCATGTCCGTTCATGTACACGTCCACTTTATGCTTCTTCAATAACAAAATGAATTATCAATATAGAAAACAACAATAAGCAAAATAAAATGTTAACAAAAGAAATGATATTAAGAATGATTATTTACTTAACCTCAAGAATTGGAACAAGTTGATCAATGAGCTCTTGGGTTGGACGGTGTTCACCTGCGGTTTTGATCCCGTGATGTCCCACGACAAATTTCCACTTGGCAGACGACTTCTTCATCTCTAAATCTAAATCCTAATTTTTAATATAAAAACATTAATATTAAAAAAAATATTCAAAACAACAAGAAGAATCATTTTGAAAATGAGTAATGTATTACATGTAAGAGGTTTGAGATATATTTTTCTCTAGGTAAAACCCCACTCCAATCAAAAATGTTATCTTCTGGATCGGTAAAGTATTCATTTACAAATGGAACCGTGTCCACGAAGAAAAACTCTATTTGTCCTGTAATAAAAAAATGTCACTAATTAACAAAAAATTTATACATAAAGAAAATATTGATTTGCCTACAATTTTATGTATATTTGAAAAATAAAAAATGAACGTGCTTAATTTAAGAAAGAAAATTTGAACCAAAATATATTTTTTTGGAACAAAAAGTAAAAATCCTCAAAACAAGAATTTAAAATGAAATCTAAAATACCATATTAGATCTAAAAACCTGAAATGGAATCAAACTAACACATTCGATATGTACAATAGATAAATAAAAAGAACCTGCGGACAAGATAAAAGATCTGCGACAAAACCATCTCCAATCTTTTTGGATGAGAAGTGGACTTAGTTGTGCTTCAACAGTTCCTTCATAATCATGGTTCCCCAAAACTGTAATAATATTTAAGTGTGGTTAATGTCATGCTCTAATTAACCATATATACAATTTCATTAGAAAGAAAATAAAATTACCAGAATACCACTGTTTTTGAAGACTAGGATGAGTGTAGATATGAGAGAAAGAGGCTTCAAACAAAGGATCGGTGTCTGCTTTTAAACCGCTGTCATAAAAATTATCTCCAACTGATACCACAAAATCTATGTCTAATTGCTTTCCCACAATTCCCATCTGCCAAATTTTCGATTTTATATTATTTAATATAAACCAATTTTTTGTTGAGAAACATGATATATAATTTTTTTTTAATAATGTGCTGAAATAAGTTTTTGGTATGTAATCTAATCCAATCTATAGACTTATATATATATGTATATTCTTTTGGTAAAGAAATGTATACCACCTTGCAAATGATTGGGTTTGATTTTTAGTGGAAAGGTGCACTTAAATTATTCTTGTTGCTATTTTCTTTTCCAGATAATATTGAAAGTTGAAACACGTATTTAGGTATGTAATTATAAACATAAATATATACTATGATCATATTTGTAGTCGCGTCCATTTATTCGTAGTTGGATGTCATTCATTCTAAGCATGTATAGACATTAAATTAAGAGATAATTGAAAGAAGCATATCCATGAAAATATTCTTGTACTTGACGAATATTTGATATGCTTCATTACAACGCATATTCTTAAAAGAAAAGTGATGAAAATAGAAATATAAAGTTCGACGGTAAAATTAGTGTTAATTAATGTTTATTTGCTGCCTTCAACACATTGTCGAACACCAAGTGAAAAAATAGGAAACTTATAGACGTTATATGGTTAATAAGTAAATATTAGTTACCTGATGAGCAACAACAGATTGATTAAAGCCTCCTTCTCGTCCCCAATCTCCGACAACCAGAAAACTCAGAGAGCCATCATGTTTCGTTACCGGATGATCCAACCGCTGAAGCTTTGACAAAGAACCATTGATGAAGAAGATACATAGAAACATCAAGCTCACACCAAACATCTTCATCTTTGTTCTTCTTAATTACTTTCTCTAATCTGTGAAATCCAACAAAAACTATGCATGTCTATTTATAGAGAGAGGGTACGTACAACAATTAATAAAACATTAAATGGAAATGTATCCGTAAGAAAAGCTTAACTATAGTATAAGTTAGAAGACTTTAATTATAAAAAGAAGAAAGAAAAGGCAGACGACTTTTTTGGGTTAAATAATTCAAGGAAATATATATTCATTTTACAATATAAATAAAAAGACTTTTATAAACAAAAAAAATCAAGAAAATCTCCGATATCTCTAATCTAATCATATACATTTAAATAATGGGGAACTGTAAAATACGAATGGATTTAATGGGCTAGATTTAAGCTTAGGCCAATTCCAAAAAATCCAGCTAGGTCGAAGCTACTAAACGGCGACATCAGAAAGGTTGAGTGACGTGGCCGAAGTTATTGAGTCTGTTTAACAAATTCTAACAACCGGAAAGTTCTAAGAACCAAGTAAAAGTGGAGATATAACAGGAAAAGTCATGTACTTGGTTTTAAGTTACAAAAGCAATATACACAAAGATACAAGTGGGAAGTTAGAGAGACAAATACAGAGAGGATATATATATTTTCATCTTCTTCCTCAAGCAACTCGATTTCCTTCTTGTTCCTCTTCTTTGTGTATTTTTTGTTATAGATATCCGTGGTAGATTTAACTCTGTGTGTGAACTCTTTTATAATCGAAGCTCCTGTGTGGATCTGGTTTCATCCACCAAGATGTACCACAATCTCATTGATTTTGGGAACTCGTATTTATTAGGTTGTCTCTTCCTTTCTTCTTCTTTTTCTCAACTCTGATCTACACCTATAAAATGAAACCGATCCTAATTAATAGATCCTAGATCACATCCAATGTAGACGGTATATATAGCCATCTCTTTGAGAATGTTATGATAACTTAGTTTAGAACTGTGTTGTATCAGAACGCGAGTCAGTTGCTACAGCAGAATGTGATGCAGAACATATGCCAGATGTGACATAATCACAAAGACCGAACTAGTGCAGACACTAAGATATGTATGCTCCAAGTGAGTGGATGGCATACAGAGGCTGAGATGAATACTATAGGTTAGATAATGTACTACATAAGCTGAGACAAACACATTGTATTGGTGAGGCAATTTGGATAGAAGACGTTGAAGGAGAACTGACACAGGTTGAGCTGCAACGGAAAGTGATACAGAGAAAGATCAGATAACAATATGTGCAATAGAAGATAAGCCATATTTGAAAGATTGCTATGAGTATTGGATAGAGACTCTGAAGACAAGAACTGATAGAGTATGAGGCAGTTCTTGATACAAGTGCTGAGGGAGTTTGTGCTACCTTAGAATGCAGCACGGGCGCTGAGACAGAAAAGTGTCTCAGAACGGGAAAACGGGAGTTTCCTTATTGGTGATGTTTCTTTTGGTTTAGGAAACACGTCCACGTGGTTCTAGAAGCCCAACAAGATGAAGATATCACATGGGGCTTTAGTAGAATTAGGGTCTTGATCCTTACCTATATAAACCAAAAGATTGCCACATAAAGAGGCACGCGTCTAAGGTTTATTGGAGAGAGTGGCACATATGTGCGTGACATCGCCCCACCATAGAGATAGTAAGATCTGTTATGGTGGTTTTGTCTATGGAGTCTGCAGCCGTCAAAAAATCAAGTAGCTTAAGGCTTAGTAAGAAACAAGAAGCTAAAGGAATTTGAGGATGGAGAGAAACTCAAATCAAGTAGCTTATGGTTTAGTAAGAAACAAGAAGCTAAAGGTTTTTAAGTTTGTAGTGTGTTAGAGCATCTAGATTTAACTAAGAAACCTAAGTGTAATTAATCTCTATAGTATTGTCCTTCGAGAAACAATGTAACATAAACTTAATTTTTTAGTGGAATTGATATGGACTAGGTCCCGGGGATGTAGGAAAAATCGAACCTCGTTAATAAATATTATGTGTTCTTTACTTTAATTCACTTATATATATATATTGTGGATGATATGTTAGTGTTAGCATACATAGATCTAGCCACAATATGTTCTTACACTCTTTACCGGTCCTGCAAGATCTCTCGAAAGAAGTCTGTTTCTTAGATCTCTTTGGTTACTATAGTGTTTTTTTTTTCAATTTTTTTGTGAGGATTGTGGTTTAGCGGTTGCGGTTATTCGAAAGGATGAAATTACATAAGGAAGGTTTGGGGTAAAAAATTTTGATGGAAGTGGAGATTTTTCACTATGGAAACATAAATTTCTCTCACAATTAGAAACCCTTAGTTTGGACCCTGCAACCTGCAACAACTGCAACTGTGGTTACTGATGCTGATAATATACATGTTACGCTGGAATATAAGGTAGATCCAAATAGAGCTGTCAAGGACAAGATGGTAAGAAACTTATAAAACTTGTGTGTTATTGATCTAGTTTACATGTTTGAACACATTGTTTTCTATGATTTACAACACAAAATCCCATATTTTCCTATCTTTTCAAACTTCTTTCACTAAGTTTAATATATAAATTGTTTTATGACCTCTCTTCTGCTTTGCATATGTTTATGAGCCTCTAGGTACAAGGAAGCTTAAGGAAACTCAAGGGAGCAAGGCCAACCCATGAGACAAGGACTAGGAGAAAACGAAAAGTAAAATTCAAAAAGGTTTATTGGAAGTGATGATAAAGTTGGTGACATAAGAGTACAAAACAGTCAAGTGATCACCGTCGCCACAACCAGCGATGGAGATGACGACAAAAGTTCTCTAGAAGAACCATAAGAAAATTTTGCCACCTAGGGGCAACATGGTGACACAACCAACCCAGAAAACTCATTGTCATGACCTAGGGGAGACAAGCCTAACGACAAACTACCTCAAAAGAACCCAAACAAAATATTTGCCAGCCAGGGACGACAAGGGTGGCGAAAATGGGATTAGAGATAAGTTTTGAACTAACTCCTTTATTCTAGGTCATATCTTTAACCATGTTTTTTTTCAATTCCTATAAAAGCATAAAACCTAGTTCCAAGACACAAGCTTAAAAATATTTTGAATCTATATTCCATTTTTTGGTTCGAAGAAGTAAATCTTGATATTTCCTTTTTTTTTTTCGTATTTTTTTTCAAGATTCAAGTTTGAATATTTGTTCTTTTTAAGAGGCCTTGAGAGGGAGAATGTTAGAGAATCTAAGATCAAGTCTTTCTTCTTATTAGGAACAATTCTTCTTCTAAGGACTAGTTCAAGATCCCTTCTTTCATATTTTCTTAACGTTCATTATTCTTTTATGGAATTAGTCTCCTCCTTCACCATGGCTTCTCTCATAACCATGAATGAGTAGTTTGCTCTCTTTGGGTTTGAGTATGGTAGAAAAACTCTAAATTAAGGGTTAGGGATTTGGTTCTAGGCTTATGTTTGAGAGGTTTATCAATTTGTGAAAGTGATAAGAGGTTTGATTAACCCAGTTATAGCTCTAAGTTTCATAATGCCCATAGATTTCCTAAAAGAAGCTCACACGAGAGTTTAGAACAATTCCCATTGGAAGATAAGTTTAGAGTATTAAATACAGGGTTTAAGGAAATGATTTAATGTTTGCTAATTTATTTCTTGCATTAGATGCATGTTTATGGTTAGTAAGAGGTTTTAGATCATGGAAATAACTAAAACTATTTAAAGTCTTTCAACATTTAGATTAGAGCTAATGAAGGCTAATGATGAATCAAGTCACAACCTCTAGACTAAATTATCTAATATTCCATACTTTTGATCCATTCTCCATCATATGAATCAAATTTTTAAATGATTGCTTAGTTTCCATTTTTACTTATTGTTTGTTTAATATGTCTTTTTATTTATTTATTTTGATAACCACTATGACCATTATGCTCAGTGGTTACTAGGTTTGAATTTATTATTTAGGTTTTTAGTAATACAATGACTACAAATTCACTTAATTAACTAAGGCACACAACTATTTTATCCTGAAAAACCACTTAGCCGCTTTCTTTGGGTTTAACCCTATTGTGCTACAAAAAAATTGGTATACTTGGGATCTAGGAGTTGCATGATTAGGTTTATAAATGATTAAAATTTGATAACAATAACTAAAATAAAACCCGCTCAAGTTTTTGGTACCGTTGCGAGAGAGGTAACAATTTTTAGGATTTAAGTTCATAGTTGTTTTAGTTGTTATTATGTTTTTGATTGAGTATTTGCTAACTATATTGTTTATATTGTTGCTTTTTTGTGCATGTAGGTACATGAGACTAACTAGCATCTAGGTACATGAAAGTAACTAGGATTTTAGATAATTTGCAAGAACTAATGTTTGTTGAAGAACCTTGACTTGAGAGAGAGTTGAGAAGGATTGAAGGCATGGAGCAAGAATAACCGCGAGTGGAAAATGCTGGAAATCCATGTTAAAGAAATGAATTGCAGTGATTGGTGATTACAATGAAACCATCTTGGTTCATTCCACTCTCAGATATCCACCACTTCCAAACTGCAAAAGGAACTTAAGAGTGAAGGGTTCCTTGATCAATATGGTCACTGATTGCAATTACCACAGGTTAGGCGAAGCTCCGTTGGAGCATCTAAAGACTTATGTTTCCATGTGTCAAAATATATCATGGGAATCTGTTGGAGAAGACACATAGAACCTTATGGTATCTGCCTTCTCTCTAACTGGGAAATATGATGCTTGGGAAATAAAGGCTTCGACCGCTTCGGTCTCTACATGGAATGATTTCAAGAAAGCAATTCTCATGAAGTTCTTCTAGAATCAAATCTCGCTTGAGAAACGACATTTTGAATTTCGAGCAAGGAACTAATGAGGATTTTAAGCGAGGCTTGGAACCGATTCGATGAAAACACAAGGCTTTTTCCGTACCAGGGTCTAAACGACATGGATATTTAAACTATCTTCCACAATGGGTTTCTTCCTAAGTAGCTCTACGAAATTCTACCTTGATCGATAAGAATTGATCCCATCTAATGTCTTCTCAAGACGTGATTTTATAAGAGAATCCCGCGAAATATGAGCACTCTCTCGACGGTTCCTTTAATCGAACTCATGTTGGTGACGATCCTTTCCACATAATGATGAGATCAACACATTGAAGAAAAAATTTAGAAAGGTAAGGTTAAAGATAAAGGTTCTTACCTTAGGGAATTGAAGCAACAACATGCTAACTTTCTCCAAGAGTACGAATGTCAAGCACTAATGGTCCGTTTTCTCTTGAACTCTCTTACTCTTGTGCAATTCCTTAACTTGGAGCATTTCCATATTGAGATTCATTCCATTCTCCTCGACATTTAAAAGTCATGTTCTTGTTTAATTATCCTTATTTATTTTAGTTTATTCCTTATTTAGAAAAAACTTGTGTGTACATGTTGGCCAAGTTGATTTGTATTGTTCGTGTAGTAATGTTTTTTTCGTGACAAAAAAAAAATAACGTAATTAAACCATAATTAAATTCAAACCAATTAGGATAAAAATAGTTATTAAACGCTTATATATATGTATATATATTTGCTAAAACAAATATATTTCACTTATACTTTATGAATATAATAGTTACATTATTTACTTATACCTATATCATATATATAATGAGTGACCAACTCTCTACATGGAGTTGACACCTAAAGCATCTAGAAGAGTGACATGTGTCATACTATTTTTTTTTTTTTTAAAAACTTAAATCTTTCTAAACTTTTCAAATTTTTGTGTTTAATTGATTTTTAATATTTCTTAAATTACATGTAAGTGAAATAAATGATATTAATTTAGCTCACAAAATTTTATATCTTTATGATATTTGATAAATTCAACATTTATAAATGTGTTTTTTTTTGTGTTTATTTGATTTATCTTTTAACAAAAATAATGAAGATGAAAAAAAAAGTGAAATTGAGAGGTTATTCGGTGATAAAATTGATAATAACGGCAAATGGGTGAATCACAATATACTATATAAAAGTTGAAGGGTTCTCTCCATAACACATCATCAACCCAATACTTACCATGTGTCCATGATCATATCGGCTAATCATCTACGAATTCTTTCAATGCATGAATCCGCCTCTTCGTCTTTCCTTTTCTTTCAGTCTTGTAATTATTGATACTTTCACATTGATTCTCTTCCTTGTCATTAAATTTGAAGTAAAAAAAATAAAATTGTTCATGTTTGACTCTCTTTGTATAACCATATCTTCCATGATGTAAATAAAAGTATGTTTCTATAGAGTAGCATTACAGTCTTATAAATGATATCCTTTTAATTTTAGTAGGGTCAAGAAGAGGGTACGCGAGAGAGGTTAAGGAAGTGTCCAAACCATACGGTGTGAACATGAGACATCATTCAATTGATGCTAGGTACCCGAGAAAGTAAAGTAAAAGTACGGTCCCATTATCGGAAAATCATTATGTCAGTTCGACTCATGAATTTTGCAAGCATAGGAACAAGTTGATCAGGATGATGATTCGGTGAGACTATGGAATATGGTAAGGAGAAAGAATGTTTACGGCTCAAAGGCGGTAAAAATTGTGACTTAAGGCTTGAGAGGAACTTCAGACAATATAAGTTATGGTTACCAAACTAGAGAGTTTTGTGGCTGCTAAGAGAGATACACTATTTTTAATTTAATGGGTAATTCTATTACAAACTAAAAAAAATAATTATACAAGGGGAATGAACTTTTAAAACGGTGTCAAATTATTTTGGTGCGAAATGAGGAGATCTTTGTGGAGACTATGATCAAGAATAGAAATAATTTTTGTAATGAAAACTCTATATGGTTTAGAGAATTTAAGTTAGTGAGTTTAGCTCGGGGATACTTGGAAGTATCGAAACTAAGTTGAGAGATACGACTTAGTATTCCACAAAGGATCGCATTATCACAAGGATGATATAAATGCTAACATTCCTTTCTCTTTAAATTGTGCACACTGGAACTTCTAAAATTAATTTCATGATTACGCTAAGAATTGGTTGCGGAGTTTGAGCCTTAATCCAAATCAATATTTCATTGAAAGAAGTATTAGGTCTGAGACTGACTTTGTCAAATGAAAAAAACTCCAAGTCTCGTCCAAAGAGAGATGTGTTGGATGATAAATCAAACAAGTTGCTTCTATAAATTAAAAAACATCTAATGTTGATTGTTTAAACGTAAAAATTAAAGCAATGAAAAAACTCTAAATAAAAAGAATTTAAGAATATTCTAAATGGCTAAGTTGTTGTAAAAAAAGTTACTTCCTCGAGAAATGATAAATCAAATTTTGTAATGAAAAATGTTTTAAATAAGGCAAAGTTCTAATGTAAAGTAATTTGAAAAATAAAGAGAAGGCAAACACTCAGACACATAGTAATACTGATGTTAAAGAAAAAACTATTGTTGAACTTAACATCAAAATGTGTTCAAAATGAGAAGCAACCATCGTTTAGAAAATGAAAAATGTGGAAACCAAAACCCGCAGCATAGCGCGGGTACTCACCTAATCTATTTAAACCCGAAATTCTAACTATAAAGCAAATTAACCCAAAAACCAAGTTTTTTAACCGAACTAAAAAGACAAAAGAAAAAAAATGTTCATCACTATTAAAGCTGGCATAATTAGTTAACAAAACAAAATGTAAGTGTAATTTTACCCATCATAATCAATGTGATGCAAGCAGTGATCATATACCCGTTTATGTACAGTCCACTTTATTTTCTTTCCATAATAAATCAATTATTTTTTAAAAAATTAATAGTTAAGTTATATCAATATAAAAAACAAAACAAGAGATTTAAGCCATGGGTCATGCTATTGCTTCGTGTTACTTACACACGTCTACGTCAAGGGGTTGTTCTTCCTGACTACGATACTTACTGAATGCGCAGTATCATATATCTTTGAACTTCTATTTCCGTAATTCTTTTTTAAGAATTTAAATTAAATCCAAATTATTGGACTAGGGCTATATATATGACTATATGTAAAATACCCTTTCTCATACTTAAATGATTCGAAATTAATCAGACACATTAAAAGTAACAATGTCACATGAAATATCAACATAACAATAAAAAAAATTAAACTAGTGATATAAGAGTTTTTTTTTTTTTTTTTTTTAATCGTATCATCGATTAGATATCGGAATAAAACTTCTTTTTCAAGTGTTTTATCAGACTATCTCTAATCCCACTCCATTTTTCCCTTTAAACTTAATTTTTGAAGTAAATCTTATCCAACCATTCTTCATTTCCAATCCCAGAATGGAATAAAAAATGGGATTACTCCAAATATAGAGTAATTAGATTCATCATTCTATTCTTTTATTTATGATTCTATTTTTTACTCCAAAATAGAGTAGGGTTGAAATAGAACTTAACTCCATTTTAAAATAATTTTATTTTGAAGTAAAAAATAGAATAATACGTTGGAACGCCTCAATACAAAAATGTGACCATTATGACGAATGGTTAAAAGTAAAACTAATATAAAACCTTGTCTATTGTAGTAAACCATATCCCGTGTGAATCCCACTCATTAACATCCCGTTTCTACTCCTTAGATCTATAACCACTTGTCAAAAATTGTATTATGTTAAAGACACACAACAAAACCTATATGTTTCCTTTACGTTACAAATCTATCACTGATCAACTAAGTAAACGTAGCGGCGATCCTGACGATAGGATCTACATCATCTTTCGTTGCCCTTCCGTAATCCGAATATGTGAACGACTAAGTTTTATTTAAACTAATCTTACTATCACTTTATCCAGTGCAAAATCTGCTTCGTGGAAGTAGCTGATCAGTTAGCTTCCCACTTTTTGGGCTCACTACCACATCTTTGTTTCCCTGGATTCTCTAGAATTTGTGGAAGACAAATAACTTGCTACATTTTTAAAAGAAATCGTATACAACAGAGGAGGCAACACCAAAGATCTTAAATGTCGTTCGAGTTTGCTAGGAAGTTCAAGATCTCAACTAGTCTCAGTCCAAATAAGGTGGACATTGTCAGTCGAAACAAGGCAGACCTTCTCCTTCCACCTTTATTTCAACAACTATTATATGTTAAGTTGATGCCGCATGGTGCGGAAATTATAATCAATGTGGGCTAGGTCACATCTTCTTCATTGAAGGGAACACATTATTGATGCCACATACCCATCCTCAAATACCCATGTCACATTGGCCTTGATGCTAAGAAAATAGCGGTCCGCGAATCTCTGTCCAGCTACAAATAAACAGTTTCAAAGAGTAGATATTTTCTAGGATTCACATGTTCTCATGAACCTCATCAATTCCGGAAGCAAGACAATGAGCTGTCACAATCATAATTACTTCATGATATAATGCATATATCTAGTTATTTGTTTCAATTTTCTATCTTAATTTCTCATACATATCTTTTCCTGCCAAGATACTACTTCTCCACGCATGGCTAGGTCCGCAACCTGTCTGCTATAGCTCATACAAGTCATTTTTTATAAGATATTTGGTTTTGAGAATTTGAGCTAATAGTTATATGATATTCTTAAGAAACTACAAGGCTAGTTTAACTAATAAGGAAAAATGATTGATGTCTATAAATCGTAGCCTTTTATATAGTTTCATCTTTGTCAGTTTAGCTCAACTAAGCCAATAAATTCCTTTTTTTTCTCTTTTGATGATTGATGTAGATAAATTTTTACCCTACAAAACTGCAAGTGCACAGTGGATGCAGATGTAGTATATAGGGGTCGAATCCCACAGAGACTCTTTAGAACACAATAATCTTCTAGTTTCGATTAAGCTAGGTTGGAAATAAGCAAATAAAAAGACTGAATTAAGAAAACACAAAAAGTTGTAGTTGTAAAACTGATTGGTTGAGGCGCTAGGCGTAGGGATATTCTCGGGATTTCTGAATCAAGGCGGGAATCTACTAGGAAATCTAACCAAAATTCTTGAACACAAACACAACTCTATAGAAAAACCAGTTTCCGCTGCGAATCACTAACTATGTCTAGTTAGCTAAATTACCAAATTCCTTTGCGTAACCTAACAAGTAAGACATGCAATAAATCAGGTTTGCTGAGTTCTCTTGATCTCTAGTCCAAATTCCTTTGCTACTAGTCTCACTAGCTCAATTAATCTTTGTTCAAACTAACTAAGTCCACTTCCGTTTCCTTAGCTAATCTATGACTTATATCTAGTTGCGCAGGCTAGATCTAAGTAAATAAGATCAGATTAATTGAAGAACTATAAACGATTCCTAGTTTGAGAAAACCCTAATTATGATTCATCAAGCCCTTGAATCCCTAAACCTAACCAGCAAACTACTCAGACATGAAGAGATTAAACACAAACATGTTTTGAATAGATTGAAATAGAGAAATCAAAAGATAAACAAAAAGGGTTCGGGATTCCTCCGTCTCTCTGAAACAATCTCTCTATTAAAAGCCCTAGAAAAATAAAGCATAGCCTAAACAATGGCTGAAAATTCCCTTTTATAACATTAGGGACGACCTAGAATAGTTGGGCCAATAAAAGGAAACAACCAGGCCCAAAAGAATCAGCAAAATAGAGATTTTCCTGTTTTTCTCGGGGCTGCATCGATCAATGCACTCCCTTGCATCGATCGATGCACTTACAGAAGATGCACAGTTTTCTTCAGCTCGCGACAGATCAGACATGTCTTCACTAAAACGGCCATATCTTGAGTTACATACATGGGAATAACTTCAAACTACTTGGAGATGAAAGCTAAATTCCATATCTTTCTTTTGGAACCGGTTTGATCAAATTTGAGTACCGGGAAGATCTTCAAACAATATCAAACTTATAGAAGTCAAATCCGAGACTGCATCTCCTATTTACTGATTTTTTTTCTTTTTGCTCTACTTTCTCCAAATCATCCCAGATGCTCAAAGTACCTAATATATTGTATATAGACATGCAAAAGACTCTAAAACTAGTAAAAGCATGGGTTATAAAACCTTAAAAACCACACATTATCAATGATGTCCACCATAATTTTGTAACTATAGAGGTAATGCAAAGCATGTTGCTTTTGAATAAAAAAGCATGACATAATTTGGCAAAACAATAGCCATATGATTTGTGCATGATTTCTTTACCAATATGTAGGGAGGAAGGAAAAGGTTTCAAGTTTTCAGTTGCACTTTTTGTAGTAAAAAGGAAAATGTAGATAGCTGTGACAGCCCCAAATATCTTCCAATATTTAATGATTATTTAATTTGCAAAGTGCACCAAATCTGAGTATTTTAGAGAGTAGATGTGTCCTTGCTAAAAAGTATTGCAGACTTTTATAGATTCAAATTTTGGCTAACATAAAATCAGGAAGAGATATCCTATTTTGACAGTCTAGGATAGAGGCTTGACATAAGAGTAGAAAATCATCTGCATAAAGAAAGTGAGAAGATGGGTCTTTCTACAACTTTCCAGCCTATAGATAAGATTTTTTTTTTTTGTTCGATACATGTGTTAAGTCCTTCAGTGCATACTACATAAAAATGAGATTTAATTTCTTTGCTTAATCCCTTTAGTATGTATTATCCTACCTATCTAGTAATACAAACTCTAATCCAACCTCTCTTTGTATGAGAACCCCATCTTTTTGTTAACTAATAAATAATTACCATTTCAATTTATCATGAAGCTAACATTTCAAGTCACTATTTATTCAGCATGGAAGGAAAAGAATACGTGCGTCTATACTAACACTATGCCTAGAAATCACTCACACATGAACCTCTCACTTGAGCACAACAACTTCATCTACACATAGACTCGATCTTACGTAATCACTTGATTTAAACTATTTTAGCCTCATATTCTAATTCAATGATCATTTCCTCTACCAACTTTAAACTATTTCTCTATATTTGCCTTTGTAGTGTCAATTCCAATTTTTGGAACATATTAACCTTTAGATAGAAAACAACATCATGCAGTCTTACACATTCCATATAACATTAAAATAATTTGTTAAAATTATCAAATCGATAATTCTCTTATAAAAAATACTCTCACATATTACAAACAACACTCAAAATCATTTGCCAATAATAAGAAAATCAACAAATCTCTTATTAGTAAAAAATCAATATCAAATTGCGTTCAACATTTTTTTTTTAAGGAATACTCCTTAAAAGCTGCCAAATGTTTAGGAATCTTTGGACAATGTGAATTGGTGCCAAATGTTTAGGAATCTTTGGACAATGTGAATTGGTGAAGAACATTACCGGAAACATCATATTAGATGAATTTAGCTTCATAGTGAGTGACATGAAGAGACATGAAACCTTGTCCATCGTAATACAATTTGAGTTATTACTTGAGTGCGTTTGGATCCCATGGCAGAATAACTCCTCTCCATGCTTTTGATCCTCCTCCACTTGTTAGATATTGAATTTTACTTCACGAATTTTTTAAACAATAATTAGTATTATACTTTTGATAAATAAAAAATATATAGTAAATTGCTTTTAAACTGTTTTTTTTTTTTTTTTGAGAAATACCTTAGAATAACAGTAAAATAGTTTTTTTTCCAAACTAACACACCAAGTTGTAACTCCAAAAATAACAAAAATTATTGTCAAAATATTCTTATTTGCCCAAAATATATAAATTAAAAATATGTTTCCCTTTTCCAACTTAGGGTTTACATATCTCTCACAAAAAGAGAGAGTTTTGAGCCATTTTGGTAATTGTTAAGAATTTAAAGTAAGAGATTTTTTTTAAAAAACCTAAAAATGTGTTATATTAGAGAATTGCCCTTTTGATATAATGCTAACCAAAAGCTATATCATTTTTTAAAAAGACTTCATTTATACATTCATGAATATAACACCTACACAAATAGATATTTATACTAAAATCATAGTTTTAAATTCTATTTAAAGCCAAAATCCTAACTAAACCAAAATTTTAACTGAAAATAAAAAAAATATATTTTGGTTCTAATTCATTAAAAAAAACTCTAAATAGAACAAAAAATATTTATTTTTTCGCCACACTGAAAGCCAAAATATTCGCACTATTAAAGAATTAAAAAAGATATAAGTATGATTAATTAAATTTACCCGGGAAAACCAATGTGTTGCAAGCAGTGATCATGTCCGTTCATGTACACGTCCACTTTATGCTCCTTCAATAGCAAATAAATATCAATATAGAAAACGTAGTAAATAAAATAAAATGTTAACAAAAAATGATATTATAAATGATTGTTTATATTACCTCTAGAATTGGAACAAGTTGATCAATGAGCTCTTGGGTCGGACCGTGTTCACCTGCGGTTTTGATCCCGTGATGTCCCACGACAAATTTCCACCTGGCAGACGACTTCTTCATCTCTAAATCTAAATCCTAATATTTGTAAAAATAAATTAAAATTACGAAAAGGAATATTCAAAGAAAGATGAAGATTTCTGATTAATCCCTTTTGAAAATAAATGATGTATTACATGTAAGAGGTTTGAGATATATTGTTCTTTAGGTAAAACACCACTCCAATCAAAAGTATCATCTCCTGGATCCGTAAAGTATTTATTTACAAATGGAACCGTGTCCACGAAGAAAAACTCTATTTGTCCTGCAATTAGAAATGATGTCACTAATTAACAAAAAGTTATATATAAGAAAATGTTGATTTGCCAATAAATTTACTTGCTTTATATTTGAAAAATAAAAAGAGTGTACTAAACTTAAAAAAGAAAATCCAAATAAAAATATATTTTCTTAGGATGAAAAGTATTTTTCATCAAAGTAAGATTTCAAAGTAAAATCGAAATTACCATTAGATTTTAAAACCTGAAATGGAATCAACTTATCACATTTGATATGTTAAAGAGACAAATAAAAAGAACCTGAGGACAAGATAAAAGATCTGCGACAAAACCATCTCCAGTCTTTTTGGGTGAGAAATGGTCTTAGTTGTGCTTCAACATTTCCTTCATAATCATGGTTCCCCAGAACTGCAATAATATTTCAGTGTATTTAATCTTTTACCCTAATGAACCATTTAGTATACAATGTACTATTAAATAATGCATATAATTTTATTGGAATGACAGAAAAATTATCAGTATACCACTGTTTTTGAAGACTAGGATGAGTATAGATATGAGAGAAAGAAGCTTCAAACAAAAGATCGGTATTTGTTTTTAAACCGTTGTCATAGAAATTATCTCCAACTGATACCACAAAATCTATGTCTAGTTGCTCTCCCACGATACCCATCTGCCAAATTTTCAATTTTATTTTATTTAATATAAACAATTTTTTAGATGAGAAACATGATATATAAACAATTTTCTTAATGAATCAGAGTTTGTTCATGTGCCTAAATAATTTTTTTTTTTAATTGATTTAAGACACAAATTTTTGATATTGACTTTTTAGTTTGTTGCCAAACAAAAGTCGTTTTAATTCGGAAGTCATTCATTCTAAGCATGTATAGACATTATGTTTGTATATCACCATGCAAGTTCATTATATATAAACATAAATATATAATGTGATCCATTTATTTATAGTTGGAATTCATTCATTCTAAGCATGTATAGACATTAGATTAACTGAAAGAAGCAAATCCGTGAAAATATTTTTGTAATTGAAAAATTGATATGCTTTATTACAACGCATATTTCTAAATGAAAAGTGATAAAAATAGAAATAGAAATTTTGACTGTAAAATTAGTGTTAATGACTGTTTATTTGCTGCCTTCAACACTTTATAATTATTTTTCTTTTTAATCAAAAACTCTAGTTATAGTTTTTTGGTTATTTAAACAAGAAATGAAAATAGAAATCTTATAGTCGTTACATGGTTAATAAGTAAATATTAGTTACCTGATTAGCAACAACAGATTGATTAAAGCCTCCTTCTCGTCCCCAGTCTCCGACAACCAGAAAACTAAGAGAGCCATCATGTTTCGTCACCGGATGATCCAACCGCTCAAGCATTGACAAAGAACCACTGATGAAAAAGATGCATAGAAACATCAAAGTCACACCAAACATCTTCATATTTGGTCTTCTTAATTATTCTCTCTAATCTGCGATATTCAGCAAAAATAATGCATATCTATATATAGAGAGGGATTACCTAGGCGACAATTAATAAATATTCAATGGAAATGTATCCGTAAGAAAAATATGGTCTGTAAATTATTCAAGAAATATACGATCCTTTTACAATATAAGTCAGAAGACTTTTTTGGTTAAATTATTAGAGGAAATATATAATCATTTTTACAATATTAGTCAAGAAGACTTTTATATAAAAAAAAAAGTCAAGAAGATCTACATATATATATATCTCTTACGTAATCATATACAAATTTTAGTGAAGGGGATGTAAAATATGATTAGGTTTAATGGGTTGGATTTGATTTTAGGCGAATTCCAAAATATTTAACCGGGGTGAAACTAAAATATTGATTCATTGGTGTGTTGCTAAAAGGATTGAGTGACTTGGCAGAAGTAATTAAATCTGTTTAATAGATTCTAAAAGCATCTCCGGTGGTTTTTTTATAGAATTTTTTATTAATTTAAAATATTAAAATAAAAAGAAAGGAAGAGAGAAGTGAGAAATGGTCTTTTAAATGAGAATCTTTGAGAAATTCATAAGAGACTCATGCGTCACATGTTTTCTTATGAGTGGTTTCTTTTTTTTCTTTTCTAAACAAAATTTAATTGTAAAATCAAATTAGATTAAAATATTAATATTTTTTTTAAAAACTTTTTAGAATCTCTTACCATTGTAGATGTTCTAATAACTTTAAAGTTCTATGAATAGAACGAGAGTGAAAACGGAGTTATAAAAGGAGAAGTCGTGTACTTGATTTTGAATTACATCAAAAACACAAACAAGGTATAAGTGCAAAACTAAACTTTTTTTTGGTTAAATGATGCAAGGAAATATAAAATCTTTTTTACAATATAAGTCAAAAATACTTATATAACAAAACAATCAATAAGATCTACGAAAATGTCTTGCATCAATAATTTACAAGAAAATGCACATTTTGGGAATTGAACACCAAACCTGGTGTAAAAACTTTTAAATCTTTGACTATTATGCCACAGTGTTTTAATTTTGATTTTTACTTTACGAATATAACATTTATGAAAATTGATTATTTATTTAAATCTGAAATTCTAACAATAACACAATTCAACTGTGGAAACACCGTAACCTAGTGGTCAAGGATTTAAAAAGTTTCTACATCAGGTCTGAGGTTCGGTACCCAGAGAATGCATTTTCTTGCAAATTATTGACATAAGACTTATCAGAGGTTTTAAAGTGCTACAAGTAAAATCGTCTAGTCTCATGAGTTTGAGTATTGAACACCAAACCTAGTGTAAAAACTTTTAAATCTTTGACTATTATGCCATAGTGTTTCAACTTTGATTTATACTTTACGAATATAACACTTATGAAAATTGATTATTTATTTAAAACCCGGAATTCTAACCATAACACAATTAAATTGTGGAAGCATGGTGGCCTAGTGGTCAATGATTTAAAAAGCTTTTACACCATACCAGAGGTTCGATATCAAGAGAATGCATTTTTTTGCAAATTATTGACATAAGACTTACCATAGATTTTAGCGCTACATGTAAAGCCGTCTGGTCTCATGAGTCAAGGATTAAGATGTTCATCATGATATGGTGACATGTATTACCGTCTGTTGTGGATTTGTGTGTTGGCGGGAGAACTGCCACCATGGAATCGTTTATGAAATCTTGTAGGTAGATCATTTTTTTTGTTTGACAACAACAGATAGATCATCATTCTAACAGAAAAATATGTAATATCATGTAATAGTCTAGAAAATATTAAAAGGTAATTCAATCCTAACAGAAAAATATGAAATATCATGTAATAGTCATAGAAAGTATTAAAAGGTAATTCAATCCAAAAACTAAATTTCTTAAACTGAAAAAAGGAACAAAATGATCATCACTATCAAAGCTGGTATAATTAGTTATAGTTAACTTAAGTTGGAGTAAAACAAAATATAAGTGTAATTAATTTTTCCCGTCAAAATCAATGTGATGCAAGCAGTGATCATACCCGTTTAGGTACAAGTTCCAAAATAAAATAGATTTTTTTAAAATAAAATATTTATCAATGTTTTTTAGAAAGAAAAAAAACTTAAGCCATGGTTCATTCTTTTGCTGCGTGTTTACATCGTTTGGCTATGTAAATCATACTTATTGACCGTATGGGTCATGCTGCGTGTTACTTACACGTTTACGTCAAGGGGTACTTCCTAACTATAATACTTAACTATGATTTTTCTATTTTGGTAATTTTTCTTTTTAAAATTTGAAAGTATAAGAAATGGTATTTTACATGGAGTCAAAGATATAATCAGACACATTTGTAAAAAAATTGCTTTACTTTACGATGTCCAAAATTTTTTTTTTAATTAAAAAGTGAGATTATATCACATGAAATATCAATATAATAAATATATAATATTTAAACTAGTGATATAACACTAATAAATAACTTTCTTTGGTAAATTTGTGAATCCCACACACATCCAGCCTGGTGAAGTTTGTGAAGCAGAATTTGGAACCTTATAATCCATGAAGTTTGTTGCGTGGCAATAGTTTTCCAATAAGACCTTTGGGAGAAGAGCGATTTGGATCATATATCAGTTTCCATGTCAGTTTAGCTAGTAAGGAGTCATTGGAAGCCATGAGGTCACGGAATCATAAGCCTTTAGTGTTGATCAAAAGGGTAAGCTTATCCCAATGCAGCCAACATGTCTTTCTCATATCAGGTTTAGCATCCCACCAAAAACGGGTAAGCACTTATTGAATTTTATTTTTTTTCGTAAAGCGATAGTGGGAGTTTGAGACATGATATCGCGTATTGGGACATGGTTGAGAGAACCAACTTGAAAAGAACCTATTTTCCAGCTGATGAGAGGAATCGCAATGACCATGAGTAAGCTTTTTGCCTGGTTTTTTCAACGATTGAAGTGAAAATATATCTCTTGCTGCTTAGGAAGGCTTAATTATTTGCATATGCCTCCCTCTTTCTCAATTCCTAAGGACTGTTCGACGTATATATTTGTTTTGAGAGGTGTTTTTGATGAGAAGGTTATGGCAGAATAGCACAACTAATCGTTAAACCCGAAGCCACTTCATATCTCTTGATGATTATGGTTAAAGGAGAGCAACTAGCTTCATTTGTTCTACAAAAGAACATTAATTTTACCATCAACAAATAAGAGTTGGTTGATAATGTCCCAAAAGAAGTGATAGATTCCTAACGAGAAGCCATTAGGGCCTGGCGCTTTCTTGGAATGGATATCAAATAACCACTTTGATCTCTTTGTGGCTTGGGATTGAGATGAGTCATCTGAGTAATACAATTTTCATCATAACAAGGAGATTTATTTTCTTTTTCCAAAACATATATTGAATTGATGAACTTTCTCTTCCTTGCCGTCGCATGGAAATATACCGCTTCTCTGTTTTCAGAATTGTTCTTTTTCTCGATATGTTTCCTCCAGCTTGCTAATGAGATGAGAGATTTGAGCCGCATCAAGTATAGGTGTTGATAATGTTGTTTCAAAATTTGTTTGTGTCGCCTTAATCTTCATGGCGTTGTTTGCATTTTTTTTTCTTTGACCATACAATTATTAATCTCATGAATCAATTGATCTTTATCATGACTGATCCAAATTTATTGTTAGGTCAGGTGTATTGTAATGGAGCGCGGATTTTTGGATTTTCATCTATTTTCCTACAAAATTTTCAAAAGAGATTCATTTGACGAAAACAATAACAAGAGGTACAAATTTGGAGTTTCTATGACTTGGTCCGCTACTAGTTGTAGCTAATAAAAATCCTCGTTTATAAACTAGGGTTGAACAATAGGACTAAAAGATGCTTGATATTCTTAAGAACCTACTAGGCCCGTTTGACTAGTAGGAGAAAATAATTGATGTATGTCGTTTATTTAGTTTTATCTTTGTCAGCTAAACTAAACCAACGAATACCTCTTCTCTTTTGATGATCGCCAGCACAATTTTTAACTTGGAGGAGCAAATAGATTTGGATAACAAAAGATATATGATATAACGTATGTAGGATTTGAGCAATGATTTATTTACCAAATGTAGAGAAGAGGACAAAGTTCCAAATGTTCAATTTATGTTGCAATTTTTGTAGTGAAAAGGAAAAGTTAGGTTTCTTTCTTCTCCTAATTTAGCTATGTTGGTCAAAATTTCTTCGAAAATCTGATGATTTTTAATTTGTAAAGTGTGTTGAATCTGAGTTGCTAAAAAGTATTGCAAAAGTATTTAAAAATTTTCGTTATCATAAAATTA
This sequence comes from Euclidium syriacum, assembly GCA_900116095.1. NCBI lineage: Eukaryota > Viridiplantae > Streptophyta > Magnoliopsida > Brassicales > Brassicaceae > Euclidium > Euclidium syriacum. The sequence continues at coordinate 3,518,279 of FPAK01000010.1, read as the reverse complement.
GAGAAGGCTGATGATATCCTATTTTGACAGTCTAGGACAGAGGTTTGACAGAAGGCTGATGAGTCCTTTAGTGCATATATTATAAGAAAGTCATATTGGATCTCTCTGTCAAATCTTTTTCATTGGTAAAAATTGCATCAGAAACACTAATTATACAAACTCTAATCCCATCTTTCTCGTTGTCTAATCAGTAAAATACTTTCCAACTGATCATCATAGGAGATTCACTAATTTTATTACCCCTTTTTAAAAAGGTTTTTTTTGCCCTTTTCTCATTAACACTCTCCAGAACGCGAATTTACGAGTTGTGCCACTAACTTGGAAATATCTAAAATTTGTCATGTTCCTTTCCTACTGTTCTTACATCGGAAAAATCTGATTCTTCGGCTCTTGTAATCGCCGGAGAAGAGTCGACTACACCTCCTCCACCTCTTCACCACCATATCCGGTACATAACTCCTCCACCGTTGCAACCACCACAATCATCAATCAACTCGATCGGAAATAGACTCGACTCCGAACACGATTCCGACCTGAGCGACTCGAACACGTCTCAAAACCGACTCCGACCAGTTAACCCGAAACGATGACCCGATTTCCATTACGAATTCTTCCTCTGTTTCTCTTGTTCTTCCTTGATTTGTTTTGAGAATTGAATTTTAGGGTTTGATAAATCAACAGCATAAACCCAAGGGAAATTCCGCTTCCCAGAGCCCTAATACCGCTTCATCTCTAAAGCATTGTATCCTCGCCGGAAAAAGTCTTCTTTGTCGCCGGAACTAATTACCATCGTTGTTTCTTATGCAAGTTAAGATGAATTCTCAAAATACATGTCCACATACCTCCAAGACATAATTCTAAGAAATACATCATGCATTCTCACATAACACTGGAAACCATTTGCTAATATATTATTTTTTGATGAAAAGAGAGTTCGCTAATATTATTAATCGATAAAGCTCTTATAAATAACCAGTCTCGCATCACACAACACTTGAAATCATTTGCTAATATTGAAAAATCGACAAAACTTGTATAAGTAAACAATATAAATTGAATTCCGTTCAACATATATTATTTTCTTTGACAAATACTCTTTAAAAATGACCAGGTGTTTTGGAATCTTTGGACAATGTGGATTGGTGAAGAACATTGCCGAAAACATTGTAGTACATGAATTTAGCTTGAGAGTGAGTGACTTGAAGAGACATGAAACCTTGTCCATCGTAATACAGTTTGAGTTCTTTTGGATCCCAAGGCAGAATAACTCCTCTCCATGCCTTTGATCCTCCCCCACTTGTTAGAAATTGTATCTCACTTTACAAAAATTCCAAAAATAATATTTAATTTACTTTGACAAATCTAAAAGTAGTAGCATTTTCTTATAAATTAATTGTTTTATCGTTAAACCAAGCTTTTTGATTAATCGAAACCAAATGTTATATCCAGACTTTATGAATATAAAAGTTACAAAAATTGATGTAAAAACATAAGTATAAAACCAATTTCTTAACTAATTAAACCAAACAAATTAAAAATATTGTGGTTCTAATTCACTTAAGAAAATTAAATGGAAGAGGAGAAAAGATATTTTTTATCTGATAAGAAACCAATTTCTTCACACTATTAAAACTGGTATAATTAATTGAGGAAATTTGACAAAATATTATAAAAATCTTTTCTAATTTGAGAAATATCCAACATTTGAAAAACTTTGAAAACTATTTTTTTTATATAATTGAAATTACCAAAATAACCTTAAATAATTAAACATAAGAATTTAGATTTAGAAAAAAATTAATTAAAACATTATCCACTATTTCGGAAAAAGATTTATTTAAAAATAATTATTAATGTTAATTAAAAAAAATTATCCACTATATATATAAAAAAATAAAATCACAAAAAACTGTATTTCTACTTTGGTTAAGATTTTTTTTTTATTTGGTAAAAAGTTCTAAAATACCAGAAAAATATGGTGATATATTAACATGATTAGATTTTTTTTGATAAGAACAAGATTAGATTTTGAATATCAGTTTAGTTATAGAATATTTTTTATCTAAATTCTCACTTACAAATACTTTGAGAAATTCTACGTATATAAATCACAATCTCTTTAAGAATGAGCAACTGGGAGAATAAATCACTCGTTTATAGTTTATTTTTCAATCTGATGAAAGGATCTATCTTGTAAATCATTGTTGAGTTTAACTTGTTTCATCAAGGTTTATATGTTTTCTATTACTTAATGAACTCAATGATGTAGTTACCGAATAAATTGGATTAACCATTATGCATCAAAAAAACAGAGGATCAATACAAGATAACAATACAATAACAACAATTGCAAAATAACTTTTAGCACTTGTTTGCAGAAAATAAACTTAATATCATAAAAAAAAATGTCTAAGGTTCAAAATGCATTAAAAACACTAAAATAAGTAGCAATAATTTCTAACAATGATTATAACGAAGAAAAACAATTGAAATCCTTAAAAGAAAAAAAAATATATATATATATATATTTTAAAATGATATAAATCTCAATTAATGGTAGTTATGTCTTTTTATCTTAAAAGAAAAATAATTCTCCAACATTTTAAAAGGTTGAACATTTTTCAAATTTTATAAATTTTTTATAATATTAAACCAAATCTCCGCAATTAATTTAAGTTTTTTTTGTTAAGGATATAATTACTTTAAATGGGATTAAAAGGAGATGTAAGTATGATTAAATTTACCCGTGAGAACCAATGTGTTGCAAACAATGATCATGTCCGTTTATGTACAAGTCCACTTTATTCTCCTTCAATAATAAATATATAAAATTATTATAGTTGAATTATATCAATATTGGAACCAATAAAAAGTTAAATGTTAGGAAGAAAAATGATATTCTGAATTTATTTTGGTTAAAAAAAAAAACAAAAAAAGAATGATTTATTTATTTTACCTCTAGAATTGGAAGAAGTTGATCCACGAGTTCTTGGGTCACACCATGTTCACCTGCGGTTTTGATCCCATGATGTCCCACGACAAATTTCCATGTGGCGCACGATTTTTTAATTTCTAAATCTAAATCCTAATATTACAAATAAAAAGAGTAAATTATATTTTCAAACAAATATTTAAAGCAAGATGAACATTTCTAATTATTAATATTTTTAAAAAGAAATGATGTCTTACATCTAAGAGGTTTGATATATATTTCTTTCTAGGTAAGACACCTCTCCAATCATAAGTGTGATTTTTTGGATTTGTGAAGTAACTATCTACAAATGGATTTGTATCCACAAAGAAAAACTCTACCATTCCTGTAACCACAAAGAAGATCGATAGTAAATATAATTAACAAAAAAGTTGTACATAAACCAATAATTTTAGTTGCATTATATTCGAGAAAGAAAGATGTGTTTCTACCAAATTGAAAAGGAAAATCTGAACCAAAATTTTTTTTCTATTTAAACAAAAAGTAAATTTTATCAAAACTTGAATTTGAAGTTAACTCGAAATTTATACCGTACGTATTAGAGCCGGTCTTACTCTACTAACTATTTTACTAAAATTAAAAAACTTGAAATGGAATCAAATTGGGTTAAACTAATATGTAATCATCACTTAACACATTGGATGTGTGAAATAAATAAACAAAAAAAACCTGAGGATAAGACAAAAGATCTAACTATTTTACTAAAATTAAAAAACTTGAAATGGAATCAAATTGGGTAAACTAATATGTAATCATCACTTAACACATTGGATGTGTGAAATAAATAAACAAAAGAAACCTGAGGATAAGACAAAAGATCTGCGACAAAACCATCTCCAATCTTTTTGGGTGAGAAGTGGACTTAGTTGTGCTTCAACATTTCCTCTGTAATCATGGTTTCCCAACACTGTAATAAATATTTGAGTGCTAATTAACCATAGATAAAAAAAAATTAAGTACTTGTTTCAACAAAGACAATAGAGAAGTTTAAATTACCAGAATACCACTGTTTCTGAAGACTAGGATGAATATAAATATGAGAGAAAGATGCTTCAAAAGCAGGATCAATGTCAGCTGTTAAACCATCGTCGTAGAAATTATCTCCTACTGATACCACAAAATCTATGTCTAGTTGCTCTCCCACAATTCCCATCTGCTCAAATTTCAAACTTCAAATTTTATTCTAAAATATATAAACAATTCTTGATAAAGCAGATTTTGTTAATGTCCTGAAATTTTTGATATTTTCTTTTTCTTTTTTTGATAAACAAAAAGTCATTTTGATTTGGATATTTTTCGATATTGTTTGCAAATGCTAGTAATTTTTCTTTAAAAAATATTAAATATATGTTATTATTAAACTATCTTAAGCAGGCAAAAGTATTAGATGAAAGAATGATCGAACCAAATTTCAATTTTTTTTTTAACACTTTTGTTTTAGGAATATGCGTTGTGAAGAAGCGTATCAATTCGTCATTTAGAAGAATATTTCCCCGGATATGCTTTTTTTAATTAATTTGATGTCTATACTTTGCTTATTATGAATGACTTCCTAATACAAATATCTGGACGCAACTGGTGGAACTACTTCCACCATGTGACGCAACATATGTATATGTTAATATATATGCATACATTATTACGTGTCTAATCTATTTATGGGAAAGAAACCAGAATAAATTAAGTACATCTTCCCACTAAAACCCAACCATTTGCATGGTGGTATACATATCAATTTTAAAATCTTTACCCATATCTATATATATATCTGGATTATATTTTTTTCTCCTACGAACTAAACATCGAAGAACATTGATCATCAGCTTATCCTTTATTTTAGGTCTTTCTTTGAATCTAAGAAAGTTGTAGATTTTTGGTTATTCGAACAAGAAATGAAAATATAAATCTTATAAACCTTATATGTTCAATAAGTAAATAATCGTTACCTGCTGAGCAACAAGAGATTGATTAAAGCCTCCTTTTCGTCCCCAATCTCCGACAACCAGAAAATTCAGAGAGCCATCGGGTTTCATCACCGGATGATCCAACCGCTCGAGCTTCGACAAAGAACCATTGATGAAGAAGATGCATAGAAACATCAAACTCACACCAAACATCTTCTTCATCTTATTATTTCTCTAATCTGAGATATCTAGCAAAAACAATGCATGTCCATTTATAGAGAGAGGGATTACTTAGACAATAATTAGTATAAATGGAAATATATCATTAAGGAAAACATGGTCCATATAAACTATTCAAGGAAACGTATAATCTTTTTGACAATATTAGTCAAGAAGACTTTTTTGGTTAAATTATTCAAGGAAATATATAATCATTTTACAATATGAATCAATTAGAAGACTTTTTTAACCAAAACAAAATCAAAAAGATCTACAGCGATTTATAATGTAATCATACATATATATTTTAATTAAGGGGGCCATGTGCTGCGTATTACTTACTACACATTTAGGATTTTTCTTCCTGGTTTCCTATTACTACAGATTTCTTTCCTTATATATTATACAAAGTAAAGTGCCACGAGAACCATGCGTACTATAATGTCTTCTCTTGTTGTAGACCATATTTTTTATCTTTCCATGCTTAGCACGGATCCGAAACAAAACATTATTCCGCGCCCAAAGCGGATCCCAGCATTGGTTTTAGGCGGTAAAGGTTAGTCTTCTAAAGAGGAGTTTGATAGGTATATTGATCCTTTGAACCTATAGGTAAATGATATTTCTAGGAGAGAACCCCATTAATCTAATGTATACATGTGTCCAAGTAGGCAACGCGAAGGAAATTCAAGGCACCACAGTCCCTACCTCCTATCAGAGATTCTATCGAAGTTAGTGCACATTAGACTCGTTCGTCTGAAGAGGAAATTATTGATGCTCGGTCCAACACATTTAATGGTCTATAAGGTCCATAAGAATCATGAACCCGGATTAATGGAAAGAGAATGAAAGGTCCATAAAAGCATAACGAACTGAGGAGCGTGGGTTCAATGATGAAATCTTCGGGATGATCAAATATAAATTAAGAAAAGAATCAATGAATGTAAATAAGAATCTAGCGTACTAAAGTAAAGACAATATAAAATACCAAGACTTAAAAAAATATGTAACATTTTTTTAATGTAAGATTAATGAAATTAATATAAAATACAAATGGATTTTATCACACTATATATCTTCATACAAGTTTTCTTTTTCTCCTAAACAAAAAGAAAAGTTTCGAAATTCATATTTTCATCATATCATGTGATTACTTATTTTTAAACTCTTATATAATCATTTAATGACTAATAAAACTAACATAATCTTATATATATTTGAATTAATGTGTTGTTCTTTCATAATTTGAATTTAAATTTGTAATACTGTATGTTCGTGTGAGTTGTAGGCAAACTGTATGCACAATCAGCTCTCTACCTGATGTGATCCTCTGCTTTACTCCGACCGAACTCATTGTCACATCCCTTTTGTCCAAACGATGGAGGCATGTATGGTGTAATATACCTTCACTTTCCTTCCATGGCGGCATACTGATGTCTGCTGCGATGTACAACACCCAAAAATGCTACACGGCTCCAAAGATTATTAAATTTAAGCCATGAAAGATTTAGAGAACTCAAGTTAGAAGAAAAAGATGATCTTGAATTAGGAAAATGTTTGTTATTCTCGCTATTTTGTACAGTAGCTTTACATCTCTCTTATATACAATGATGCGATCATCAAATCGAAAGATAAAGTTCACGAATCTAAGATGGATCAACCACTCTTCAAGGCATCTTTGAATGTATTTACCAGCCTATCAAGAATTTATACTAAGGAAGATCCAAAGAAGAAAAGCCCAAGACTCAACTTACCTTTTATGGACCCAAAAGAAATCAAGTCACAATGGTTCTTTATTCTAGTGAGTGGCACGACTTGGAGAGCTTCTATAAAATCCAGAGACTCTCAAGGATGCATCATTACATGTCTAAACTGTCATGATACAAGGAGTCTCTTAAATTTCCTCATTTGGCTAAAGTCTAGCATTAAAGGCCAAATCAATCAAACATTTGATTGATTTCTCATTTAATTTGATTTATTTGCATTTATAATTATTTATTTTAATAATTATAGTCTTAAATGTCTTAAGGTTGAGCCTATAAAAACTCATTCACTTCCTCATTGTAAAAACAACCCTTTTATGAATAAAAACCCGAGTTATACTCTTTGAAGCTTTTATGCTTTGTTTTGATTGTTTATTTTAGTTTGTGGAATCATTTTAGAATACAAGTCTGGATCATAGTTTATTGTGTGGAATCACATAGGCTTGATTCTTGATCTTATCAAAAGAGCTTTCACACTCTTTTGTGGCGATCTTCAATCCACATTCACTCCATCCCAGAACTTAGTAAGACAAGAACGATAGCTCCTCTTGCCAAGTTCGACCTTATCTTGTTTTCTTTGATAGATTCTTAAACATGTTAAGGATCATATCATATAAGTTCATTAACTCTCAACTATAAGGTAAAAGGAAGCCCAATAAATGTGGTTAACAACATTAACTAAACTAACACATCTGGTTCAATCTTATATGTCCAATAAAGATGATGACTTTTCACCTCTGAGCCTTTGAAGTGTACTTTCACCAAGTTCCCAACATCAACATGTGGATCGAGTTAACCATGTCCCGCAACATGGAGGATCTGTCTCTTGAATTTCAGTTTCATGCTTCTTGTAAGTATAAATTTCCTGATTTCTTCTACAATAATTCCTCTGTCAAGCAACTCAGCGTTCAGTTATTCTATATTGATATGATTCCTAGACGCCCCGTGTCTTGGAATCCTTGAAAAAACTGTCCATGCGTTGGTCTGGTATCTCTAATGAATCCATTGCTAAGATTCTATCTAGCTGTCCGATTCTCGAAAGCTTAACGATGTCTTTCTGTCATGAACTGAAGGTTATTGATCTCACCAAATATATACGTATGAGAACATTAGAAGTAAAAGGCATATGAAAAGTTGTTGAAAAAGATATCTACAAGGATATTTCTCAATGTGCATGTAATACTCGGCTTCGATCCCAACAAAAATCCGCTGAGAAACATAAATACCTTGTTTGCTGCGAGAAACTCCAATACAAAAGAAATATCTCAAAACACCAAGGTTTTTCATTTTAAAGCATGAACTCATGTGGGCTTTAAATTTAGGAATAAGGGTTGAATCGTTTCCTCCAATAAAAAATTTATCCATAAACAAGCACAAAAACACACGAATATCCGAAATGATTGGAGAAGAGCTTGTAAAATTTCTTGTTTTGAATAAAACTGGATTTCAAGAGAGAATAGGATAGGTTTAGCTTTAAACCTACATTTCAGTGTTTATTTTAAGCCATGAAGTGACTTCTTTAATTTGAAAAATTTAGTTATCATCTGAATAAAAACTTAGCCAAAGTTTTATGTAAACTTTTTCTTTCTTTCAAATCTTTAGGGAGTGAATTTCACTATATTAATATTTACGATTTATGCAACAACACGTGAAAACATGTTAGACTAAGTATTACATCTAATTTCACATAATTACATGTAAAATTTTTATGAGTGTACATGTATTTTTTTATCACAATATTTTATAGAAGATTTTCGGATTTTTTTGTTTAATCGGTTTACAACCCGAAGCATATTTGTATCCGTTTATTTAATATACGATTTGATTGGTATAACCATATCCATCTATATTGATTTAGTTCAATTCGGTTCGGTATTACTGATTTGAATAACCCTAAAAAATATTAGAAACACTTATAAAATACTAGAAAATGTTGTATTCTTACAAATTATTAAAAGTTTGGTTACTGTGAAATCTAAACTGTATTTGTATCATTTCTTTGTATTTGTTTACCGGAAAAATAATTTTTTTCTTGAATTTTTACATTATCATTTGTTTCCAATTTGGGAGAGAGGAAAAAAAACATATTTCTAAGAAATTTCTATCTAGTTTTCTATTTACTTGTGTAAGTATTATAGGTTAACACATTTTTATATCTACCATCATACTTAATCTAATTAATTTGTTTATTTTTAATATTATTATAAATTTAAAATAACTATTGAGAAGAAAATATCACATAATTAGGAAACAAAACTTATAAAGATTTTTTCCTAAAAAATTACAATGTGTAAATAATTATTTAGTTTGATTTTATATTAAGAAATTGAAATGTTAAATTATTTTAGATCCATATTTTCATTTAGATCTCTATTCTAATTTGTTTTTCTTTTCTAAATTTGTAATTTTGAAACTTTAAAAAGGTATTTGTACCTCGAAAGCATACAAAACTTAAAAAGATTTTTTCCTAAAATATTACTATGTGTAAATAATTATTAAGTTTGATTTTATATTTATAAATTGAAGTGTTAAATTATTTTAGATCCATATTTTTCATTTAGATCTCTATTTTAATTTTTTTCTTTTCTAAATTTGTAATTTTAAAACTTTAAAAAGGTATTTGTACTGAGATATAATCTAGTAATCAATAAAACATAATGTTTGGAGTCTAAACTGTATTTAAATCCAGTAATCAATTTTTATATGTCTCTATGCAAAATATCCTTTCAAATACTTTAAGAATTCGAAACAAATCACATGAAATATCAACATAATAAATACATAAAAATGGAAGTAGTGACTAGTGATATAAATAGTTTTCTTCTTAATCAAATTATGACTAGATATCGGAATAAAGGCCGTTTTTGTAAGTGTTCCATTGATGCAAAACGCGACCATTATGACCATCGTAAAAAACGACGCGTAGTTCGGCTTCCGATAGATAAACAGACACGAACCCTTGTCCATCGTAGTAAAACCTCATCTCTTGTGGGTTCCACTCATTCACATCTCCTTTCCATGCCTTGGACCCACCGCCACTTGTCAAAAACTGTATCCCACTGAAAACACACCCAAACACGTATTTCTCCTTTATATTACAATCCGTAACAAATCAATTAATTAGTTAATTAATACGCAATTTCCTTTAAAATCACCTGTTCATGCTGCTTATGTGCTCCAAGCAATGATCATGCCCGTTTATATAGAGATCCACTTCATTAGCCTTAATACTCAAGAAAACAAAATTAGTTATTTTTCACTAATTTATTTTAAAATACTTAATTAAGAAAATTACCTCGAGGATAGGTAAAAGATGTTTCTGAAGCTCTTGGGTAATTCCGTGGTGGCCTGCACTTTTGATAGTGTGGTGACCTACCACTATTTTCCATTTCGCCACTGATTCTTGCAATGCCACATCCACATCCTATATTCATATTTGTTTTGAAATTGCATTTTAAGACACATTTTAATATAATGATAAGTATTTAACTATTCTAAAATCTGAAATTAGATTGTTTTTATGTTGAAATGATCACGTTTACACTGAAACATTTTCAAACCTCAAGTTCAATTTTTTTTTTGTCACCATATATATGCTATACTACTGTAAAACACTAATATAGAAACAAATAAATTAGGTTAATTTTCATCTCTACTAAGCATTATAACTAATTTATTTATATTTACTATTGTAAAAAATATTATCATCTCCATTTTTCTCTAATTGGATCTATATTATTTTTTTAAAAAATTAGAAACTATTGTATAATGGAAGTTTTCTTAAATATGTTGACGAAGTAGAAACGTCTATCGAAAATAGTTTTATCATACAACTAGCTAATGATGAAGTGAAAAAGATTAATCACCTTTAAGAGATGGCTAAGATACTTATTTCTTGGTAATACGCCTCTCCAATCATAAACATGGTCCTTTGGTTCAACAAAATATTTATCAACGAATGGTGTTGTGTCCACAAAAAAAATATCGACGATCTCTACACAAAAAAAAATTATTAAAGGAATATATAATTTAAAATGAACAAAAAAAATTTCTGTTAATTTGATTACCGGTGTTAACAATGTAAGATCGTAAACAAATCCATCGACAATCCAAATCTCTGAGAATAGGGCTGAGTTGCGCTTCGACGTTACCTCTATAATCATGATTTCCTAATACTGCCAGAAAAAAACGTAACATTTAGATTAGAAAACGTTACAACTTACAAGATGAAAAAAAACGTGACAAAAAGTAAAAAGAAAACTTATATATATATATATATATATATAAAAGAGACTTCAAAAATAATAACTTAGTATAGTTAAATATATATATATATAACAAATTACTATGAGTGGAAATATCAACAATTTTTTTATAAATAAATAACAATTTGCTTACCACTGTACCATGGTTTTTGTAAGCTAGATGCTGTGTAAATGTTGGTAAATGACTCTTGAAATTGAGAATCATATGGACTGCTTATTCCATCATCGTAAAAGTTATCTCCGGTCGAAATGAGAAAATCGATATTTAAATTTTCTCCTATCTTTCCCATCTGAATGAATTTATTTTAACAATAATTAGTAAATATACCAGAAAAAATAATTATATATAATAGAACCAAAAAATATAATGAATCTTTATTACAAACAGTTATTTCAAAGTTCTAACAAATTAATAAATTTAAAAAACAAAGAATAGTGTAAGAAAATACTTATATATATTTTTAATAAAGATAGCATTAAGAATGAAAATGACATGATTTTATATAAAACAAAATGAAAAATATGATTTTGTGTATTTTCTCGTTTTTAGAACTTTTTAGCTACGACAGACTTGTCTATTTTACTACAAACTAAAACAAAATAGTAAATAATCAGTGTCACAATAAAATATTTACTCATCGGATGGAAGACGCAACCAAAATAAAAATGATGATGTGGAACTGCAACAATGGACTTTTTTTGGTTATTAGTAAGTTACGTAAAGACATATGTAACTTCTTCTTCACGGCTTAATTAACGTCCACACTTCGGATGAACAATAATGGAATATACACCTCATCCTTCCCTCACTTATTGTATTGTATTCTCTCTATTATTCAGATACTATTTAATTTTGGTAATTATAAAACTCAAAACTATCATTTTGATGCAACTCTGCGCATTATTATATATTATTGGTTTAAAACCAGAAGATAGCCTTGTTAGTAATCTACTCAACGATGCATTCGACGTCAAGAAAACATAATACTACACGTTTTATATAATCAATTTAGATTTCCATATTTTTCTCATATATCCATTTTATCCAGCAAAACCGCCTATAATTTAAATAAAAAGCAATCTTTTAACATGTCAAATCCACATTTTCTGAAAACTTTTGAGAACACCTGCAAATAGTTTGAAAAGGTTCTGTATAGAGACAAAATCTTGAAACGAGGAATTTGTGTATTTTGCATAGGACATACACATATATATATGGATACACTTATCAATATATGTAGATGTACCTGAAGAGCTACTTGAGATTGGTTATAAGAACCTCTTCTTCCCCAATCGCCGACGACTAGAAAACTGATCGTACCATCGGATTTTGGTGGTTGGACCAACCGTGGTAGCTCCGCAGTGGAATTAGAGGCGAAAAGTATAATAATTAAACAGAAAACAGAGAACATGAATTCTATTACCTTATCTCTCAAGCTATCCATATTGAGAGACAAGGTGGTGATGCCGAGATAGTTGATTTTTGTTGTGGCTTTGTGTATTTATAGGCCTTTACGTGGACAAGATGTTTTTCAAGAAAAAAGGATAAGAGATATTAATGTAATAATTGTGTATCTATAGGCCTTATGTGGACAAGATTTTTTTTCATATATACTTTTTTGGTTAAATTTAAAGTATTTTTATATAGATAATAGATATTAATATACATAAAATGTATTAGTTTGAAGAAAAAAATTTAAATGGATTATATCCTAATTATTAATATTTACACACTTCTACTTCTCTTTGCTAACCCGTCTGTTATTCCGTCCCTTTCACACAAAATTATCGTTATAGAACTTTATTTTTGTTTCATAAATAGTGTTCGCAGATTTTTAAAGTAAATTTCAATTTTTTTCCTATTTTTATAACTTATTAATTAAAAAAAAAATTATAAAATATATTAATTAAAGAAAAAGAAAAAATTATACACTCTTAATATGTGTGAAAAATGATATTCTTTGAGAATCGGAATATTAAATTATATTTTAAGATCTCATTAGCTAAAAAAGACATTAATCTTGTATCTTCATAAATCACTGCATGATAACTTTTTCGATAAAAAAATTACAAATAAAAAATCTATTTTAAACTACTTTTATTTTATTACTTATGTGCCTTAATTTTGTTGTCTAAAAATTTTGAAAACCAAAAAAAAAAATTTCTCTATTGTTTATAAGTTTTTAAAGAAAATTTCCAATTTAAAATAATATATTAGCATGAAATTATTACCTTTGTGGAAAGGACTTAATGGTTGAAACAACAAGAATATAGTTATAGTCATGTAATATAAAATTATATGGACTTTAGAAAGTAATATGAAAACAATTTAGGTTTAAACACGTAAACGAAAAGGAGTTGGTCGATCGAATTAGGATGTTGAATTAGTTTAACAATAACTTCAATCTTTAACGTATTAATTAATTACTTTTGAAAAATCCATACACTTGTCCATTTTCCGGGAATTAATACTCGGGAAAATTTGTAACGAGAAGGTTCTAAATATTTGTATATCCCCATGATTTTTAATATTTTTATGAAATAAAGATGTTACTTTCATAGTGTTTGCATCTCCAAGATATGAATTATCATACAAGCCAAGCGGAATCTTATGACCCATACCATTTTTGTCAGGGTTCTCAATTATTTGTATCTGATCTTGTTCAAGTGTTTTTTTTCAAAAAAAATAATAATTCAAAAGGCATGTGAGAGTCGATGGAAACTTCCAAAATTCTCACTATTATTTAGATCTATTAGGTGAAGAAGATCTGGTTCAATATAAATTGAGTTGGTTGAGTCGGTTTGGTTATCCAGTTAACTACATGTCATTAAGCTTCCTTTTAGTTAATGATTAGTTAATTAATCTGTTATTTAATTAGCTTAATCAGATATAAATAAGCTAGTTTGTACAATACATTTCACTTTAAAACGAGAATAAAATTTCCTTTCCATTACTCTTGAATCTCTCTTTGCAATTCTCTTTGTTCATCTTTGAGTGAAGATTCAAGTCTTGATAAGATCCTATACATGAATGCAAGTTCATGTTCATGTGCATATAGTATAGAAAAATAACATTCATATATATTATGTCGGATCTATCGGAAGTCTATATGAGATTGTTAGCTAGAATATGAACTTCGGTCGACGAATACAATCGAAGGCTGGTGTGACTGAAGTGATGCGCATCGCTGAGTAACTCCGTAAAGAAGACGCGTGTGGGCTCATGTCGGATGGTGAGCCTCGATTCGCGAAGATGGCCTAGCGAATCCAAAACAGAAGAAATCATCTTTAATTTTTTACATTTTTTCTTCTCTGAAAATTCTTATTCGTATCTATTTTTGTTTTTAAAAAATTATATATATTAAATTTTATATAATTTTACGCTTTTTTACGGCGATTATATAAAAAGCATAAAGACTGAAAAATACAAACACTTACAATAGCTACATCAGTAACAGTAAGGGGTGGGCGGTTTAATTTCGGATTTGGTTTTGAGTTCAGTTCGACTCAGTTAAATCAGTTTTAATAAAAAGTCAACTGAACTCAACTGAAGTTAGTATGCATGGTTCGGTTTTGAGTTTGGTTTGAAAAATATCCATCCATATAACACCAAAACGTTCATAACCTCATAATAAATGAGAAAAGAAGTCACTTGATAACTTCCGTAGAAAAAGAGAAGGAGATGATATGATTATTTTTTTCTTATAAAAACGTAAAGCGTTTAAGAGAGATTAAAGTTTCTATGTAATCGTAGAAAGAGACCATTTGACTTGTCTATATCCATTAGAGATTAGAGTCTCTAAACTTAGAAAGAGACCAATTGACTTGTCTATATCCACTAGAGATTAGAGTCTCTAAACTTAGAAAGAGACCATTTGGCTTGTCTATATCCACTAGAAATTACAGTCTCTCTCTAATCTTAGAAAGAGATCACTAAAAACCCCGCCGTCAACAAAAGCCGAGAAAAGAACGCTACTAAGTTGGAAACTAGCGTAACATCAACATCCTAAATCTACTATTCATGGATTAACGTCGTTAAGGAGTCGCACACGGGACATCTAGCCGAGTCGAGCATGCGTAAAAGCAACCAACCCCACTGGACCTTTTTGCAAGCGCCGGAGACTCCATCCTTGAGATGCCCTACACCAAAGTTGCCATCAAGCACATTAAAACATCGCACTGCCATCTGAGCCATTGAGACTAACAAGCCAACCAAGCCTAAACTGAGCCCAATTGAGAGCGGTCGATTAGCCATCCTCCACTAAGACTAACAAGTCATTGGAAATTAGATATAAGTTTTTAGTTTTTATACGAAAATTTAAACGGTTCGGTTTTAATCCTGAGTCAAACCACATTTAAAATAGTTTTGATGCAAAGCCCATAATTTTTCTTATCTAGATACATAAAATTCTCGGTTATATTGTTTAGTTAATTTCGGTACAAAAATGATGTTCACCTAGCTAGCTTGAATTTCACCGATTTCTAATATTATTTTAATATGTTTCTAAATCATTTTATATTTAATCATTATCATGTGTTTGGGGCTATCATCTAGTTGGAATTAAGAGGAAGATTGTCAAGCCACGTGTAAGGCTGATATTGAAAGTTTTATTAGTTTGAAAACATATTAGAGAATACGACAATGTATTAGTGAGGATTATACACATATTTAACATTCATTCTGAATCAAGAAGAGTTTTTAATCATGTTCTTCTATTTTCTCCTTTAACAGGCATTTATTTCGCCGGTAGCCAGCAAATCTCATCTCCATTTCCAGATTATCTGCAGGACAGCTAAGATTTTTAAATAAAGAACATCAGTTCTTGATATGTCAGTGGGAACACATGTACACATAAAGAAGCCTAAGGAGTTGACCAATTAACATGGGATATTTCTCTCAGCTGAGGAAATGGTGAAATAAGAGCTAAAAGGTTATTGTTATTTCTGAGATGAGAAGTAAACCTCGGTTCATTATTTAAAAACACGAAAACTCGGCATTTGCAAAGAGGAGTAAATGTTGATAACATCTTGATGTTGATAAAGTGTAGTTAGATCTGAAAAAAGTAGAATAGTTGGAACTACGATATGGTCAGTGGCAAAATGGTAGAACCCCATTCCCCAAGACCTCCTCTTTTATAGTTCTTCCCATTGTTTCTTTAATGACTTCCGACATTTAAGTTGATTTTACCATTTTGATCTCCTTTTAAATTTACTTTTGCGAGATTAGCTGAGAAAATGCGCGATTCTTTATCGTGCTTTCGTGGACTGTTGAGTAAACAAGACGGTTAATCTGCTTAAACTTTATACTCTGCTTAAACTTGTCAAGAGCTTTATACTCTGCTTAAACTTGTATCGGCAAAGCCTCCCCTTCCTTTGGAGGTCTTATCTTTTGAATTACGCGGGTCTGTTTGTTTGGGCCTGACCAACCTTATTTTGCTTAATGGCCCAAATGAGCATTATAGAGACTTGCACGAGCTAAATTTTTTTGGTTCTGTGCTATTGTTGCAAGATCTCACAACACCGAAGACATTTATTTATAACTCTAGGGGTTTTCGACTACCATACAATTATTTCTTTCTTGGAGACATTAAAAGGTGAATTATAATTATCTTTTTCGACTTTCATTTCTCTTAAACATTCCATACTTCCTCTAAGAAATCTCTTTCAATTTTACGGTTGTTCTTCATTTGCTTTGAATCCTTTTTCATTTTCGTGTTTCTTTCGGATTTTTATTTCATTTATGTAATTTTTTGGTATTCAGTTTTTTCATTATTCATAGTTTATGTTGAGATAAAATTCATTAGTGTGATGCCATCACGTATAATTTAGTTTAGGTGTCACATGTAATAATTTCGAAGAATCTCTCAATGCCATGTATAAGCATTTATAGGATTGTTAGGTATAATTACGTAAAAACCCTGTTCCCCTATAGGTGGGGCTACCAAAACCCATTTGCTCCAAAACCCGATATTGTGGGATGTGGCTATGTTATCTAGACTAGGAGTACTGAGATAGAGTGACCAAGTCAAAATTGTTCTCTGGTCTGACCTAACAATGGCCCGAGTGCATAACATAGAGATCGTTTATCTGATGCCCTTCCAAACGGGGTTTGCTCACCATTTACCCAGCTTGGAGAACCCATAAGCGACTGATGATACACAACAAGGAGGACTTCACAGCCTTTGTTGAGAATCACAACCGGATCAGATTTTTAATATTCTTTTACTAGTTACCTTCAATTGTCATTCATGAAATCTTATTTCCTTTGAGTAAACTTGGTGATAACTTTCTAACAAACCTACATGTCTTAATAAAAGCACGCCAAAAGAATTTTTAGGCGAGCCATTAGACAACCGACAGTACAAAGCGACTCCTGCCTCCTTCTACAACAAACTCCCGATCCTTGATACTATTATGTCTTCAGCTGACCCAAAAAAATGAAGAAATTAAGTGAAAAGCACTCGATATTTCATACCAATCCGACTCGTTCGTGAGCAGGACCATCTGAACCAACTCGCATTTTCCAACTTGATCATCCAACCGATCCAGTCTATGATCTCAGATCAAGTGAACTCTATAAATACACACCTAATTTTCTATGAGTGAAGGTCATATCTTCTTTCGATACACATTTATCACTAATTTTACTCATTTTTCTCTCTGCTTTTTCTCATTTTTCTCTTTGTTATTACTCGTTGGATTTTTCACAAAGATCACATCTTTTCATCAAGAGTATTTTTCAAAAACCTTGCATCTTTCGACATAAAAACCCTTTAAATGTCTTATTTTTATATAGAAGACACATAATTAAAAAGGATTCTGATAGAAAACCACCATTTCTCAATTTTCTTTTCGAAGGAACCTACATTCATCTCTTAAAACACACCTTTTTTTAGGTCATTCTCCATGAAACTCTACCCATAAAATTTTCATTTCTTCTCTTCTATCAAATAAGCCTCTAAATGACAGAGTACTTGACATACCAACATTTATCTTTTTCCCGTTGTTTCTCAATCTTTCTTTTGATTCCCGACCTCAGTCATATGATCTCTCTTTTCTATTTTTTTTATCGTCATAGAATCTTCGGAAAACACGACGGAAAACACAATCCCATTGTATTTCTCGAAACTCCACTCGGTTACTATTTTGGCAGAAGATTTGCTCCCTAACGGACCGATCCTCACTTTCAAAATTACTTCAGCTCGATTGTAACTCAATGCAAGCCGGCTCTTATAGATATCCACCCGAGAGTGCCCAAGGTACGTGTCACAATGTATCTAAAAGCAAGGCGGCCCATCCAAAAGCGACTTAATACAAACCTCGAAAAGAAAAAGCCCAATTGAAGGCCAATTTACAAGTCGGAGGCCCAAATGTCAAATAATGTGGCAAAGCCTAGTTTTTTTTTTAACTAGAGATCTTTTCAGAAAAAGAGGGAAGCAATATCTTGGAAAAAAATATAAATTTTTTATTAACAACTCATGCTCGCCTTGAGGGATATTGACGAACACCCACATCCCACTGTGCAAGAAGGCTTCTCCTAGGGGAATTGAATAGGGCTCGTGAGTGACTCACGATGGCAGCCGAAGATCTTCTAAAGGATTAAAAGAGGAGAAACATCCTTTTTTCCACCTCCACCGCCGCAGTCAGATCTTTATATTACTATGTAGTCGGATCTTTATATTACTATGTTGGAAGCACTTATCTGTGATACACCTCCATAATGTATCCAAGCAAATCAGATTGTTGAAGTCCCGATGGTGACCTCCACCTTACCGGTCAGTTAAGCGGCCCCCGCACAAGTATTACAAGGTGCCGCAACACACCTACCATCAAAAGGCGCTCGAGCACTGAAGAACATAGTTAAGGGGGAAAAAAAGAAAGCCTTAAATGAGAATGCAAGGTCTAAATTGATGAGGCCAAAAGGAAATAAGGAAGACGTTCCCTTGATCCTCATTATAGTTCTTGAATATCAAGAGGGACCAAAGAATAACTTTGGAAGGAGCGGCACTGGGCCACCGGTACAACCATAGGAAATCTTCTTTAAAATTTACCCTCAGACGGACAAGCGGCACGCTCTTTCTCTACCCCACAACTGAGAACGACGGGGAACCAATCATGTAATTAGAAGAGTTGTACGATACCATTCATATGCCATTTGCGTTGGTTAAGAGCTACGTCTGCCGTTTCAGCTTAGATATGGTGGATACAACTATCTCTATTCCATGTATGAACATGTCAGCCTTTAGTAGGGGCCTCCTCCCTGTACCATTTTGCGGAGAATGCTAACCCGTACTTCTCCGCGAACCATTGAGGATGCCACGACAAAGGCGTGCGCCGAGATCAAGGAAGAATATGATTGCTACAAAGGTTCATGTAAGCGACGAACGGAGCAAAAGGGCTGATGTGAGCATGGCCAGCAAGGAACCACAACCTAAGGAGCAGCTAGAACCAGAGGAGGAAGAAGCCAATGAAGAAGCTAAGGAGCAGCTAGAACTTGCGGATAATGAAGAAGAAACTCTACAGATCTTTAATAGCCCCATTACCCGATCCAAGCAAGCCAAACTTAAGACAACACTACATCACCTTCTCAACACCATTCAGGACAGTTTAGTGTGTGCTAATCCAACTATCCTAGTTGTGATCCAAGCCACCTAAAAAATTCATCAAGAGAGGTGTTGTGAATTGCACTATTTTTCCCTTGGTTTGGTTTTGTCCCATTGGGTTTTCCAAACAAGGTTTTTAATGAGGCTTGTTCACAACACTTTAATAAAAGCTTCTTGATGGAAACCCAATCCCAATTCTATCTACAAATTTCGTGCATAAAGAGGAGTTCAAGAGTCAAGTCAAGTTTTCATTAATGTTTGGTCTTTAATCTTTAGTCTTTTGTCATTTCCTAAGCATCTAAAACACTATATGTATGACTCTTGGGTCTGCTATTCAGATCATCAAACATTTTATTATCAAATCTCCTTCTTAATCTTGTATGATCATCCTCTTGAATAAGGAATTTGGAGCATCTTCCCATTCCTCTCAAGAATCGAAAGTCTAAGGGAATCTTCGCACCCCTTGGAAATTTCACTTCAATTCACCCCTTGTCCACCGTGTCTGACCTTTGTCATTCACACATAGCAAGTAGATAGTCCAAGGATCTTCCACCATCCTTAAGAGATATAACTCACTTACCTTTGTTCTTGGATCCATCCACTTAAGAGCTCTCACATCCGCAAGTTACATCATCAATTCACCCATTCTACATTCTCAATCCATTCATTTACTCTTCCACAACCATTTGTAGTTGATCATGGGCTAGATCCTCATCAGGATCACATCAAGGGCCATGCGAGGGAAAACATGAACTCTCGTGAGAATTTAAGAAATGATCTACTAGTGTAACAACCAGTGACAAGGAGAAACCATGGTCTTTCTAATCTCCCACGGTAGGGAAGGATCATATGATGTGAGACGAATGGGATGTATCATTAATCCTTTGAAACACAAATAAGGTGCATTCTCAAAGGATGTCGCGCAGCGCAAAAGTTACCATCGACTATGTGATAGGTGATGAGATGAGAATTTCATGGTTATAATGATCATCCATGAAGGTTGTGTAAGTCTTTAGAGCCATCTACACTACCATAAACATGCGATTTTAGAAATTATTTACCCACATTGTATCTTCTGAACCCCAAATATACATTCCTTGTTCATCTTTATGCATTTTAGGTAGTTTTGGAGCAAGGAAAATATCAATGTAAAACAAGGCCAAGACATGAAGGTTGAGCAAAGAAGAACAAATATATTGACCCAATATCGATTGACACACACAAAAATGATACAATTACTCGATGTAAAAAAGGAAACTTATGAACACACATATATCAACCAATATGATCAGTCAATACTTTGGTGCACATTTTAAATACCAAGTGAATAAAATAACATCATCAACTACGTCTTAACAATCAATTGATGTATATCAATTACAAGAAAATATTTATAAATTAATAATGTTGGACCGTAATAAAACATCTACAATTGATGTCTGTTATGTTTTTCTTTTTTTTTGGTTTTGGTATTATAGTTTAAAGTTATGAGTTATAGTTTCCTATGATATTTCGACACCTGACAATACACTTTTTTGTTACTTTTGAAAGGACTGCTTATAAATTTAAATTCAGAAATGGTAGTCCTACGTCCTCCTACCTAAGAATGACTTATGGTCCTAATGGTCCCCAAATAATAATTAACTTAATGCAGCGTCGTTAGCTTAACCACTAATAATCTTTTATGCAGTTTATATCTCTGAGTAGTAATGTGGTATTACCATAGAAATTATGAGGATATTAGTAAATATATTTCTTTTGTCATCGAAGATATTAATAAATATCTTTCGTAGAAAAGTAATGCAGTATTGGTATCGATCTGAGATATTTTCAATGGGACAAAATAAGAAGAAATCTTTTGCAGTATTTATTTCTAAAGTATTTGCACTTTCAAAGTCTACCAAAATATAGTTGGGTGTATATGATTATTGTTGTAAATTAAAAACGAGTGTGTAATCTTCACGACTTCACCGACCAGCCAATAGATCCAAATCTTTCTAATTTAAATACAGAAAAATAATTGATCAACATTTCACTAAGATAAATTATACTCCCTCTATTTTATATATATGATGTTTAAGATTTTTATACATATTAAAGAATCATTTAATTTTTGTTTTATTTTATATTAAAACATCATTTATCATCCAATGAAACACAATTCGACCAATGATTAAACAATCTCCATAATACAAATGATCAAAAATAAAATAAAAAACTAATTAATTTTACATTGAAATTTAAAAACATCAACTAATTAACAAAAGATTTCTTTTAAAACATTATAGAAACCAGAGAGAATAATACTTTTAGTTATAGCCATAATGAACGAGATTTGTTTCCTCAACTATGACATTAACTAATTTGTCACAAATTCTACTAAAATAAATGTAGATATAATAGATTAAAATAGATGTTTTCTCACTTAATAGTGACTAAATAGGTGATTTTCACCGTAAATGCAGAGATTTGTCATTTAAATGAAGAAGAACATAACGAAGAAAAATAAAAAGTTAATGAAAAAAAATTTAATGTATTTGATATTTAACTGAAAATGCTATTGTCACAGTGGCATAAGATCAATTAGATTCCACTATGTCGCGAATTCGAACTCTGAAGAAGCAACGGAATTTGAATCATGACAAAACAACGGAATATCATTCCTTCTTAACAATCTGTTAACCGAATTAACGACATGTTTAGTTTGATGCTGTCGACTCTTACTTCAAGATTAAAATCAAAGGTCAACAAAACTTTAGGCTTTTTAATCAAGTCCTCGACAGATCTTGCATTTAATAATCTAAATCTGATAGTTGAGGATCTTTTTGGTAATTTTGCCAAAATTTTGCATCCTTTGATATTAAAAATATAAAATCTACAATAATAAAACCGATTATATAAAAATTTCAATAATTTTTTTTTCAAACTAAATTACATTAATTACTTTTTCATATGTTAAGTCGTATTTCACTAGTTGTTAAAGTCGACGAAAGCACGATAAAAAATCGCGCATTTTCTCAGCTAATCTCGCCAAACCAAAGCCAAATTAAATTTAAAAGGAGATCAAAATGGCTGAATCAACTTAAACGCTACTTCATGGGTATAGCTGGTTTTTATTTTCCTTCATTATTTAACCATATCCTCAGGTCCGGTCATTCCATAAAACAAAAGAAAACATTTTCCTTAAACCACAAATTATAAGCAAAAAAATTTAAGCTACATTTTCAAAGGGTTACTTTTTTCTGGTGATTAACTAGAATGGTAAAATGGGAGATGTCATGGATTATATTCCATCTTCATCTAAATATGAGAATGATGCTTTTGAGGACGTTGAGACCTGAAGATATTGAAGATCAACACAAGTTTGTGGATACTAATGATCAAGGGAATTGGAAAAAATGATAGTTAGTTGAAAAGGGTCCTCCGGCTAGACCGTCGGTGGAATATCATTTTCCGAAAGAAAATAATTGTAGGTGCTTTTCTCATTCATCTTATTCAAGGAAAATGAGTCATGGAGAGAATCATGATAGATGATGGCTAATTTACTCATAAGAAAAAGATCTTTTGTTTTTTTTTTGTAAATTATTTAGTCACGAAGATTATCCTCCTCTATTAGCAAATATTGGGCTTAAAGATTGGAGAAATATTTCGTCTTGGTTGAAGAAACATGAAACTAGTCGTGATCATATTTTATCCATGACCGATTGGACAGAGCTAGAAGTGAGGCTGCGTAGGAATGAAACCATTCATAAGCATGTGCAAGAAAAAATTAATAGGGAGAAAAAAATTGGAGAGATGTGTTGCTTAGAATACTTTGCTACAAGAAATATAGAATTTCTCAGAGAGAACGAGAAGATTGGTGATCCGAATAACGAAAATTTTTTGGATATGATTGAGTCGATTGCGAAATTTGATTCAATAATGAAGGAACAACTTTGACATTTTGAGAAGGGAGAAACTCATTATCATTACATTAGTCATAAAATGCATAACGAGTTTATTGAGATGCTTTGCACATGAGATCAAAGTGATGATCATCAAGAAGATTCTAAATGCAAAATATTTTTCATGCTTGACACTTCTTTTGATGTTAGTCGCAAATAGCAAATGGCTCTTCTTATTATATGTGTGAAAATATTGAAAAACTCACCCAAAATTAAAGAGTTATTTTCGACATTCTTAAAGGTCAAAGATACGTTAGGAAAATGACTTTTGATATCTTACAAGAGGTATTGGCTGATCTAGAGTTGAAAGTTGGGGACGTAAGGGGTCAAGGTTATAAAAATGGGTCAGATATGAGAGGAAAATTCAAAGGAGTGGAAAAAAATTGCTTGAAATTAATTCAAAGGCATCGTTTATACCATGTGGATGTCATAGCCGTAGTCTGACACTTTGCAATACAATATCTTCCTCTACAAAAGCAATATCATTTTTTGGAATTTTTCAACGTCTTTATTGCTTGTTTTCACCGACTAGGAATTGAAATATATCCAGAGAAATGGTGAAAGGTCTCACACTTAAACCTTTGTCACAAACTCGATGAGAAATTCGAATTGATAGTATGAAACCTATACGATTTCAAGTTCCAAAAATACAAGAAGCGTTGTTATACTTGGAAGAAAATAGTGATAATCCAATACATTGAAGCGAAGCTGCGTCTCTTGGAGAGGGTGTACATGGAATCAGAGGGTTTGGTTTCTTGTTTGGCATGGTTATTTGGTATGATCTTCTTTTTGCTTTTAACATAGTAATCAAGACCCTTCAGTCAAAGAATATGTATATTGATGCTGTTATTTATCAACTAAAGGGGCTTCTTTCTTTCTTAAAAGAGTATAGAGAATCACGTTTTGAGTGACCTAAATTTGAAGCTACACAGATCTCAAATGATATGGCGACTGAACCTGTATTTTATACGAAGCCAAAACGTACTATAAATAAAAAGTGACATTTTGATGAAGATGTTGAAAACGTTGACGAAGGTATGGTCTTACCAGGGGAGGAAGAATTTTGGATTAATTACTTCTTAAAAATTATAGATCAAGCTATCGTTTCCACTAAAACACAATTTGAGAATTTTCAAATTTATGATCAGAATTTTGGATTTTTGTTCGACTTAAAGAAATGAAATCAGCTACTGAAGATGGATTAATGGAATCTTATGTTAAGCTTGAAACTTTTCTTACACTTGATCAGCATTCTGATGTAAATAAAAAATATTTATACTTAGAGTTCAAACTTCTAAGAAAAGTTTACAGGTTTTAGATATTTTGAAAAGAATGGAGGGTTGTTATCCAAATACATGGATTGCTTATCGTATATTGTTAACAATTCCGGTGTCAGTTGCCTCTGCAGAGAGAAGTTTTTCGAAGTTGCAGCTAATAAAGAATTATCTATGGTCTACTATGTCGGAAGTCCGGTTGAATGGATTATCAATGATGTCTATCGAGAAAGATATGGTTGAGAAACTTGACTATAAAAAAGTGATCAATGATTTTACTTTAAAAAAAGGTGGGAAGATTGTTTTTCTTAAATAAATCTTGTTCACTTTTGTGTTAACTATATTTCAAGATTTTTACATATTTTACGTTGTTTTAATGGTACTTTCTTTATCATTAATATTTATAGAGAAAACCACATTTTGAAATTGTGCTTTAAGCCACCTGAAATCCCTTTGCCACCTGAAACCAAGGGATGACCCTTTGTTCAATGGAAAAAAGAGTTCCTTACAAAAAGAGAAACCCAACCAAATCATGAAGCTTTTATTGAGCTATTTAAAATTTTGCTCGAGCAAATCCACTTTTTCTACAACCAATCTTCATCATTTTGTCCATACTTCAATCCTATCTAGGCACTTTCTCATTAGCTCGAGCCATTTTCCTTAGTGTTCATGATCATCATTCATTTTTTTACTCTGGTAAGTAAAATATTCGGTCAAACAAATTCGCTCGAACCAACTTAATTTTCTTTTGATCCATCCTAATATTTGACATATTCTTTAATTATAACGAGTCTTTTTCTATTTCAGATCAATTCTCTTACTTGTGACAGTCCTCACTTATTAGCCATCGACCAAGTCTTTCTGAAAACCCTTTTGATCTTCTTTGTGCATCTTCAAATTTAGTTCGACTCACCACCAATCTTTTGCGATTCAAAGTCTTCTTTTGACCTTAAAACTTCATCCCAAGTAATCTCACCCAATGGCTTAGTCAAATGACTCCACTAAAGCTCCATTATTTTTTTTCATTTTTCCACCTAAATCACCACAAAGTGCAACCAATGCGATGGTAATGCAATTATTAGGACTTTAAATGAAATATTAAGCTAAACTAACATGAATATGCGTAAATAGAGGTAGATATAATGAACTTGTTCATTTTAGGTTAGGTTGGATACTGTTGCAGCATCATACTTCAATATGATATGATTATTAATTCATAATACAATTTGAGGGGACCCATATAAAGAAATTAAAATAAACTGATGATTTATATGACTTACAAGTTACAAAGACAACAGACCACCAAATTAATACGACGAATATTTCCCATGCAATGTCACCACTAGCAATTGTTGGTGGATAAATTTGCTCGTCGAAACTGGAAGCTGATCAGTAGAGATATTTAAGTTTTTGAATATAAATATATAGCGGTTCTTATATAGGAAATTCTTGCATAAATATATTATATCATATGTTTAATACATGTATATTTGGGCTTATACAGTATATAATATGATATATAAATTAGCGGCGTACGGTGATTAGACCGACCAAAAAGAGACGATATTTAATTTCACTGTTCCAATAAGAAAGTTTTAATACAGAGATAAGATTTTCAAAGACCAAAATAGATTTATATAATTATAGGAAATTTTCACACTATACCAATTGAAATTTTTGGTATAGGTTATAAAAAGGTAACAAGTTGGCTCGTGTCTTCTTATTCAAAACTAAGTAAAATAATCGTTTTCAGAGCTTCAATAGTAGATTAATAAAATTTCGAGGAGGACAAAAGGATTGATTGGCTCAAAATCAATTAGTGTGGGATTTAAGGACGTATATAATGTAATTAACGTGGTTTGATTGTCTAAGCAGTCCAACAACCAGTAATAATAACTAACCAATCATCAACCTTCATTTTCTTCTATTTGAAAAGTAGCTTTAATAATATCGACTGACCAATTATAAAAGTATTATCGCAATAATAATTAAACTACATTATATTATAATAATCTTCTTACACGTCAGAATTTCACCTCTTTCCCTCCGGCTTTGCATGGCACTTTCTTTCTCCTTATTACTTCCTCTCAAATTCGATTTCTACTATAGATTAATTTCTCTCCCAACCTCCTTATCTTTTCCAATTCTCTCTCTCTCTCTCTCTCTCACTTTCTCCTGCAATGGTTGGAAGCTACAAAGAAGTGAGTAATCCGATTTTTTATACCTAAATCATTTGTGTATAAGTCATTGTTATTTCTCTCTTGATCAATAATCATATATATACGTATCATTTTCTATGGTATTGATATAAGGTTATGTGGCCAAGACTTGTGGCCAACAAGATCCTACGGAAAAGCGTTGGAAGCAACAACTTCGTCGCCGACTTCCCACCAGACACTGATCAGAAGCTTCTAGAATCTTTCGAAACAGCCGAGGAACAACCTTCCTTCAATTCTAAATCCGTCTTCTTCAATCAAAACCACACCAATCATCTCAACTACAAGTAAACATCTCAAGCAAATCCTTCTTTTTAATTCATCTTTTTCCTCCATTAAAAGCTAAGCATATGTATATATGAGTGATGCAACAGGACCGGTCATGAGGAGAGCAGAGTGAAACATCGGCCATGGCCCCAAAATTTTAGAAAGTTAATATGTAAAGATCATATATGGTCTCAAAACCATCAAAACATTTTGTATAGATTCTAAACCGTAATTGTTTCTGATCCTATAAATCCGAGGACTGACCCTGTATGCATGCAAATGTTTTTTGTTATATATATTCAAACTTGAGACGGTAACGAATCACTATTTGATTCATGTAAGCAGCGTACTCAAATTTAGACTCAGACTCATTATAAATCGTGTGTGCATTTGTTTTCTGTCTTCCTGAAATCCTAACAATAAATTAACCTACAATATTTAAGTGCGTCAAACAGATACTATAGCGAAATCTTGATCTACCGTGTCCCATGAATTTACAATTTACAAATCGTATTATATAATATATATATATATATATATATATATATATTATCGAACGTTGGTAAACTTATTTTAAGTGAACTTTTATTTATATGTTTTTAGGGTTTTCGTAAGCACATGGAATGTTGGTGGCATCGTACCGGACGATAGATTTGACATGGAGGATCTCTTGGAAACACATAAAACCCCGTGCGATATATATGTGTTCGGGTAATTAACAATTACAATAGCATCAAAATTGTATAATTTTTTAAAAATTGTCTTCAATTACTGAGTTAAATATATGTTTAGGTTTCAAGAAATTGTGCCTCTTAGAGCTTCGAATGTTTTGGGATCAGATAACAACAAGGTCTGTGCGAAATGGAACTCGTTGATAAGAGAGACTTTGAACAAGAAAGTGGTAAGTCGTGATGATGATGATGATAACAATATGGACAAGGGCATTAATGGTATTTCACAAGAGTTCAAGTGTATAGTGAGTAAACAGATGGTTGGAATCTTGATCAGTGTTTGGGTCCGAGGTGATCTCTGGCCGTACATCCGTAATCCTAGCGTCTCCTGCGTTGGTTGTGGCATAATGGGTTGCTTAGGAAACAAGGTAACTACTTTAATTATTTTTTGTTTTAAAAAAAATCTCACTCTGATATTTATATATAAATCGATTTAGGTGTTGACTGTTAATAGAATATAGTTACGTCTACTTTTATGTTTGTGGTTGTATTTATATCTGATTTTTATATTTTGTGGTTGTGGTTGAACTTGTATAGATAATTAAATATAAGACGAACTGTGCATACTTATTTTACTTTTATATTTGTATTATTACCATTTGTCAAAATATAAATACACAATTAACTACGTTTTAATTTGTATATTCCAATATTAACAAGCTAATTAAAATCCACATATACTTTGAGTTTCCAAAATATTGGAAATGAATATCAAATGATTGAGGAACTTCTAGTAAATTTTAAAGAACCTTTCTAAATCTAATACTTGTGATACATATTGGAATTTTTGAAGTGAATTTTTGAAACTATTTTTTTTTTTGTAGTATTTTTAGTATATTTCTCTTTTATTTGCATATTTGATTATTTTAACCACGAAAAAATACATACACAGTTTTCAAAATCAAAATGTCATTTTATATTAAAAGAATTAATGTTGTTGTTTATATTTATTTTTAGGGATCAGTATCGGTCCGGTTTCGGTTGCACGAGACGAGCTTTTGCTTCATTTGCAGCCATCTAGCTTCAGGTGGCCGCGACCGAGATGAACGGCAAAGAAACTCCGATGTCACTGAGATTTTAGGGAGATCAAGTTTTCCTAGAGGCACATCTCAAGAAAATTTGCCCAAAAAAATACTTGATCACGAGTAAGTAACTATAGGAATATTGCTAATTAAATAGTATATAAACAAATTCAATAACGTTTTTAGCATTTTATAACCATTAGTAGGTTACTCCTATTCACCGGTCCAAATTGTTAAATTAATTCTTAACGTATATATGTGTTCACATTCACACAGCATTATAGTTGGTATAATTTTGTAAACTAAAGTCTTACAACTTGCTAATTCATGTTGAAAGGAAAAATTACAACTTGTTAGTAATCAAAATAGTCAACGACGTCAGACCACAAATAATAGTGTAATCAAGCAATTTGACCACTTATTTAAATAAAATCTCCATATATAAGTCTTGATATCACGGTGAAAAAGATAGTTTGTTAGTTACTTGTTAAAGATTACATCAACTTGTGATAATTATTATTTATATACCATTTAACTAACTATATGGTTTTGTTTTTGTTGGGTCCAATAAAACAGCCGAGTGGTTTTTCTTGGAGATTTAAATTATAGAATTTCTTTACCTGAGGAGAAAACAAGATTATTGGTGGAACAAAAAGAATGGAACATCTTACTAGAAAATGATCAGGTAATTCATCATACATAACTTTCTTTAAGAAAATGTTTAAAAGTTATAAACTAACCCATTTATTTATTAAAAAAAATCAAGTTAAGCATGGAGATCATGAACGGCCAAATTTTCAGAGGTTGGCAAGAAGGAATCGTCAAATTTGCTCCGACATATAAATATATACCAAACTCGGATTTATATTATGGATGCATTGCATACAAAAAAGACGAGAAAAAACGAGCTCCTGCATGGTGAGTATCGTAAATATGCAATTTACTATATACAGATTTATTTATTTCTACTTATTTTATTCTTCACATTAATTAGGTGTGATCGAATAATATGGTACGGGGATGGACTGAAGCAACATGAGTACACAAGAGGAGAAGTGAAGATATCTGATCATAGACCTGTCAAAGCAATATTTACCACAGAAGTTAAAGTTTTACGATATAGTAAGAAAATTCGTAATCTTTTTTTCTCAGAAAGAATTGAAGACGGAATTGATGGATATGATCAAATAGATTCCAACGACTACTCGTGGATTTCAACTTAATTTATTTAATTGGGATGAAATCTTGGTGTTGTTTGTATATAGTGTACCCAATTATAGTTATAGGTGTTTTTTACCAAAAAGGTGCATATAGATAGAGGGTATTTGTTTTATAGATTATAGTTTTTAATTTCTTGTGAAACACTGACTATATATCACAACAATGTTTTGGAGACAAGTTGTATGTTAAATATGATTGATAAGTTTCCAAGTACGTTGGGGATTTTCCATTCACGTGCTTAATTAAAGGTTTATTTGCTAGATAACCCTTGCAAAGGTGATTCTCATAATGATGGCAAGTCAATTTTGCGAAATTATCTTATGGTGAGGATTTTTTATTCCTATATAGCATTCCTAAATATAAGGATCGGTTTCTTTCCGTTGGTGGATAGATTTCGACCAAAAGGTTTCCTCTTCTCCCAAGTTTTGGGAAGTTAGATCAAAAAGAAACTGCCATGGAAGTCCTTTAATCTCTTAAGTGTCTGATTGCGATTTGATGGGTTTCAGTTTTTTTTGCCAATCATTATCAAAAGCTTTACAAAATGAGTGAAATGTTAAGAAAGATGCAATTTGAGTTCGAGAGTGATGCACCGATCCCTTTCCCCGTTGTAGTGTGTCTCTAGGTCGTGTCAAAAAATCGTTTGTATTTAATCTTAGTGGCAGCCAATTCGTCAAAGCATAATATGCAATTTGTGATGGGTTTTACGTGAGAGGAGAAAGATAAAATAGCTAGTCTCTTCTTGTATCAAGAAAGTGGGGTATTTACATAATAACTGGTCGGATATATGATATGGAGGAGAGGCAAATCGATATCATACGAAGTACTCAATTATTTTTCACCTAATTTCTTTATCTTGTTTGAAAATTGGCAGAAAATATAATGGAGAACTGCCCCAAGAATTTTCATACAATAATTTGGTATTATTGAGAACAAGAAAAAACTAAAAGTAGTACATTCATAACAAATACTTAAAATTATGATATTTCGGAATTCATATTTAAGTAAAACATAAGTTTACAAACATTTGCACTTTAATTTTTTTGTTCTAAACATATCATCACTAGGATTTTTTCCTAATAATATCAAAAATTCAATAACAAAATGATTTAAAATTATTTTCTATTATAGAAAATCTAAACCTTAAATTGAAAATACAAAATCCAAACATAATACTTTAGTTTTGTATGATAAACAAGAACTTTTTTACTATAATATGTGCTCTTTTGAAGGAAAAAAAAAGAAAGTAATGATGGTATCTCTAGAACAAAAATAAAAAATTAGGGTATTTTTTTTGTATTAGCACGACTAATTGAATAATACAAAAGAAAAATATTTAAAAAACATACTGATTTATAGGTATGATAAAAGGCGCGACTATGGATGAGCGGACAACCCATATGGTTTTAGTTTGGCGTTATGTGTAGTGGAGGAAGAACAATTGGACATTTTTATAATAATATGAGATTAATTAAACAAATCTCATTTATTTGATATTTTTTTCGTAAAGGAAAGAGATATGGTTCGGCTTAATTATAGTGGCAAGTGGTTTTAGTAAATGCATATTGAGTTGTTGTCGTCTGTATGCCAAAATTATAGTTGTTGGAAATAAGATAATATCAAATTAAGAATATTCGTATGGCGTGAAATTTTTATAAATATAAATGAGAAAAATACAAATACAAAATATCTCTTTACCATTATACAAATCACTCGTTGTCAAAACTCAGAACAAATTGGGAAAAAATAAAAATACAAAAGATCTCACTACCAATAAAAAATGGATCGTTGTAATAAAAGAAAATCAACGAATCCATAAATTAACTTTGCTCAAAATATATGTTAAATCATAGATGTAAAGTATTATAAACACTTGCTAACCTCCTATTATGAAAAAGATACATCGTAGTTTGGGCCTATTTCAAGATGGGCCTAAATTCAGCCCGAATGATATTTAAAACCCGAAATTATTAGCCTTTCGAGTTCCGGCGCCATTGTGATTTTCAAAATTAAAGAGAAATGTCTACAGAGATCGCTCATCTGCGACGAAGGTTGATCGAGTTCCTGATCCAATCGACTTCGGTAAGTTTGATCTTCTTCTAGATCTCTTTTCACTTTAGATTTTCTCTCCTGATTTTCATTTTTCTTTTCCGATCTGTTTCGGCGACGGAAGCAACTCAAACTCCCTCCGATTGTTAAGTACTCAGCACTATCTCTCTTCTTCGATCGGTTTCGTCCTTCTGTAATCAGGTATCACGATTTACCTCATCTAATTCCTGATTCGATTGCTTTTTTAGGGATTCGATGAAGAAATCGGTAAACAATCTCGGTAGCAATTGATCGTTCTCTTAGTTACGTATCATAGATTTAGATTAGTTTTTGTTTTCCGAGAATTAATTGATTCACTTGAGATCCTTATTGATACTCGTCGACGGATCATTGTAGTTTCGAGATTTGATTTTCTGGGTTTAGAGTGTAGAATCAACTACTAATGCACGCAATTTATGTGCATTCAGATCAAATTTTGTTTCTCGGTAATCAATCTCGGTGTAATTGATTATTTGCTTCTGATGGGGATCAATTTCGTACCACATGATCGAGATTTGAATCAGTGTTTGTTTTCTGAGGATTTGTTTTACTGATAATCATTTCATTGTAGTTACGAGATTTGATTTTCTGGGTTTTAGAGTGTTGAATTAACTACTACTGCACATAGTTTCCAGTTTATGTGCTTCAGATCAAATTTCGCTTGATTTATTTTAGAATAGGAATCATGTAATGTTTGTGGGAGTTTGTAGGTGCTTACAGAAAAAGAAAGAAGAACATTGGCTATTGCAACCTTTGACTGAAAGCAATCTTCAGCTATTTGTGTTAATCTCCATATGGATCTCATTCAAAGTGGGTCTATCACTTCTTAGTACTTCTTCTAGTGTTTTTGTATGTGATTTTTCTTTTCTAGGTACCTAGAACTGAATTTGTTGCTTTTTTCATAGATGCATTGTTCTCGAGGTTTATCAGTTCATATTCTGAAATCCTTTGGTGATAAAGTGATTACAGAGCAACTATTCACAGTTCGAGATTTCTTGGAAGCAGTAAGCTACTCTTGAAAAAAAACTTTACATCTTGACTGAAATTTGTTATGTTTTCACTCAGTTATTGTGGTTCTTATTTGCAGGAACTGGTTTTTCTAAAGGTGGCCATTGTATACATTGGAGATATTCTCTACATCACAGAAGTCCAATCAAACTTACTGTTTGTCTTTCTCATTGAAACATGAGAAACAGGTTTTGAAATTCGAGATTGGCACTTTAAATCTAGCTTATGCACTACTCGAAGCCCTTTATATTCAGTTCAAGTAAGTTTTTTCCATCCTTGTCAAGTATCTAACTTCTTATCCTGCCTAAATCATATATATTTTCTTGTAATAGTGAAGTTGCAAAGGTTGGAAAACTGTTGAACTTTGAAGCATGTATGGACATGATGGATCTTCTTTATGAGAAAGGAGAAACATCCCTTCTTTATAATTCTCCAACATCTTTGGCTGCTTCCATTTTGGTTTACTTCATTACTCTTCATTACTCCTTTGATAAGTTATACAAATTTCTCAGAATCAACATTAAAATGTGTTCTTCTCTTGAACCACAGGTCTCTTCTTACATAATAACAGTGCCAAAACAGCAATGGGAGTTCCCTATTCTTCCATGGGGTAAGCAATCCATCTTTATGCTCTTTTCATCTAAAGCATTTTAGAATTAATATTAAGTGGGCTTTTAAAGGATCCTGAAATAGTTAGAAACATGTTAGGAGCAATGGAATAAGCCCAATGTTTTTCTCTGCTTTATTGACTTCTCTGCATTTCAACATCATACATTGTTGTTTGTTCCCACTTCAAAAGTCTGCTTCATCTTTCCCCTTAGATCTGGACATTGGTAATATGTTCCCTCAACTTTAAATAGTAGTTCTAATTATGATTATGAGCCACCAAGGTTGACTTATAATGCAATTTTTTCTGACCACCGGCCATAGATACGGTTTACGAATCAATCAAATCTTTTTGTGGTCCTTTACTAAACCTAACATATCTCCGGTCCGGGCCACTCAAAATGTTGTACCGGTCCGTATAGATATATATAGAGACAGTACAAGTAATAGTAGTCACTAGTCAGCATTTCCTTTTTCCTCCCATTGAAAAACTAAACCTCATTGTCGTGGAATTATAGCTGTAACACACTCACACACTCACAAAAGAAAAGTCTATTTTGTTTAATTTTCAAAACAGTCCCTTTCCAAAAATTTATTCCTCTTGATTTATAGAGTCTACACTAACACTGTTTGACAATCTCATCCTTTCCAGTTTTCTTCACATAATCAATACCAAATTTCTAGAAGAGATGATTTATGTCTATGTCTTTCACCTACTCTTTCTTTATATACATAGATTTAGATGTTGATCCACGTGGTCTAAGTCTTTGCTACAAAGTTAAAAATGTTAGGCCTATCTTATTTCTAGGGACCATTATAATAGAAACTAGAAAGAAGTAGAATGAGGTTTTTAGAGGTTATAGGAGAAGAAAGGTATAGGCACTAGACATATATAGTTTTATTATTGCTTCTTGAGTTACATGACTCTGTTACATGTATTGATGGCTAGAATAGAGACAACAAACTATTTAAGATTTTGCAGGCAATGATGATCATCATCTTAATTCTTCTTATGAGTAGGGAGGGATATATAATTTTTAATACACACATTGATATTTTTGGGCCCTACCTCGACCTACCAATTTTCATTTTAATTGT
The DNA here is from genome assembly GCA_900116095.1 of Euclidium syriacum. Lineage (NCBI taxonomy): Eukaryota > Viridiplantae > Streptophyta > Magnoliopsida > Brassicales > Brassicaceae > Euclidium > Euclidium syriacum. Next base: position 3,483,064 of record FPAK01000010.1, on the reverse strand, counting down.
TTAAAAATCGATCGAATTCAAGTATTTTCGAAATTTTGAAAGAAAAAATTGAGATATTTACGAATTTATACACGTTTAATAAAAGCATTGTGAAAATATGTACTAATAAAAAAATATTACAGAAATAGGAATACTTTTTACTATTTTAAAAAGATTAAAACTTAAAAAACCGTCTAAATTCTCGAGAAATCTTAATCTTTTTAAATTAGTAAAAAATACATTTATTGAGAATTGTTATTTTATATTATTTTTTGCTTTCGCTTAAAGCCCGATTCTGTGGTTTTTATTTTTGGCTGATCATACATGAAATACGCAAAGATGTTTGTTGAGTTTATGAGTAGTTTCCAAGGAGATTCCTTTTTGAGTTTTTAATCTAAAATTGTCTCTTTTAAAAATCTTTCGTATAATATATGATTAAGAAATTGTTTTTTTTTTCAGTTAAAATGGTGACAAATAAGGAAGAAAAAGAAGTGGTGGAGCTTGTTGGATACATATTAGCTCATGTCCTTTACTCTCACCCTTCCTAACTCTCCTTTAAACCCTACATAGGTACACGCATCTCTCTCTAATCCATTCTTATCTACTTCTCTTTTTCCAGCACAGAACGACTCAAATTATAAATAAAGTTTGTGTTTTATATATGTGAATATATAAGGACATGTAGGGTCTATAGTCTCTACACATACACACATCAAATGGGCATTTTCCTACTTTTAAAATTTAGTTTTCTTATATATAAATTCCAATCACTTTTAAAATTTAGTTTTCTTATATATATACATACACAAATCAAATAGGCATTTCTTCGTCTGTCTATATAACAACACATAAACCAATATTGCTTACTTATAAATTCATTTCACTGTTTTAAAAAATTAAACCATGCATTTTGATATTTTCTAATGTTTTAACGAAATGTAATTTGTATAATGTATTACAGTAAAACCTCTATAAATTAATATTCGATTGATTAATATCTCTATAAATTGATAATTTTTAGATTTTAAAATAGTTTTTGAGTCAATTTAATATATCGATAAATTAATAATTTTATAAATTAATAAAATATTCTTAAAATAGTATAGTCTCAATATTATTAATTTATAGAGGTTTTATAGTATATTGATATACATAACACATGTGGATCTAAGTGTTCTTCACAAGGCATGTGATTTACTAGAAATAATGAAATTATAATTTTTATTTTCAGCTACATAAATGTGCAAATTTATTATATCTCGTAAATGATATTTGGTACTTTCACCCTCTGAATATTTGTCCTTACTGTACAACATTAGCCTTTGTCTTCTCAAAATATCCTCGAATAATTATTTTTACTGGTAAACATAAAGACAAATAACTAATATTGACAAAAGAAAAGACAAAATAATGTGGAAATAAAGAGAGAACTAACTAATGTATTTTGTCATTTTTTAGATTTTTGTTTGTAAGCTTTCTCTAGAGGAATCCTAACTTCATAGTAATATTACTATTACAGAAAAGTGAGCTGTGCCATCAAATAACTATTTGACCTTTCCAAATTGGAGAGTTTTTGAGTTTAGTATTTAGTTAAATATATATTATTCAAACAAACAATAATTTAGGATTGTTGAGTTGTGAATTTGGTGTGCCACATTGACAATCAAATCCAACCACTAGATAAGTATACGACTAGACGGAATGATTAGACACTTAATCTCATTGGCATCCTAGGGATTAAGCATATTTTTCAACAATAATAATAGTCAAGCATATTATTTAGTGACTTATTACTTACTTTTTCAAGTGATGAATTATATCCAGCTTGTTCAAGTTTTCATGTTTAAAAACGTAATTCTACAATTTTACCATTTATAATATATTTATCACTTTTTATATTTTCATGTTTTGAAAAATAATTATGATATATACAACTAGTATGTTAAATCCACTAAATAGACAAGAAAAAAAAAGACGTGATTGAACTAAATAATTTTTCGTCGTTTTGTAATTATTCTACGAATACGTAAGTAAGTTAATTCAATTTTCTCTATTAACAATTATTTAGTTATTTCATTGTTCTACTATTAATTTGACATATCAAGTTGGATAATTTTTCCAATAGTATTAAATCTTACTAATTTTTTTTTTTAATTTACATTGAATTCCGTAAGCTTCTATTTCATGATTATTATATACAACGAATAATGTGGTTAACTGATTAAATACATTTTATTTCTCTTTTTTTTGTCACCTACATTTCTTTTTATATTGAGAATTTTAAAAAGTGATACTAATAATGTTTCTTAATAATCATATCACGACTGTTTCCAGCACGACGTTGACTTTTTAATATTCAGTCTCCCCCACACATGCGGTATTAAAATTGGATGATACAAAAGAAAAAAACAAATGTTTTCATAAAGATCGTTAGGTTATGTGTTTATATCTTTTATTAACTAACCCGAAATTATTATTAGGAGACGTATATGTAACTACTCCTATGATTACTTAAATATGCTTTATGATAGAAAAGAATGCTTCATCAAATTTAATTTAAATTGATGCGAATAGGTCTCAAGGTTTATTGCATTATATGCATGGACCGTATTAAAGATCTTATTACCCCACCTAAAGTTGAAGCGATTCTACTTGTCTTTTTTTTTTCTGCCTAACCACCTTTTAAACAAATATATATGGAGTTTATGTGCTAGCTTTTGTTTTTAAATTTCGAACAATCAAATAAATATTTAGCATAACATAGACAAAAAGTTTATAAAAGCGAAGATATATTCAGACGTTATTCTATCTGAAAGAAAAGAAAAAAAATCATTTAGAATTAGACACCAATTACTCTAAAAATACATTTCGACAACAAAAATTAAGATTAAATTCTTGAATTCAATTCTCTGAAATACGATACTTATAAGTTTTTATTCTAAACATACATTTTTTCTGATAATACCAAAAATTTAATAATAAAGTGACTCAAAACACCTTATTATTGGGGAAAATCTAAGCTTTAAATAGGTAAAAAATAGATAAGTTAAATTATAGTAAAAATAATACTAGTATTTTTTACAATTTTTAAACTTGATCTTAGTTGTTGGTGTAAACATATATTGGTAAACGAAAAATCTAATATATAATTATGTAATGATTTGCAGAGTTGATTAGTTGGTATGGAGAGCAATAATTATGTTTGGATGGGAATGGGATACTAACAAAAGTTGCTTAATAAAATTTGGAAAAGACTTCTACTTTCTACTTTCTTTATGAAACTGGTGGAGAAGAGCGGCAATGGCAATGTGTGATGACCCCTCCATTGATTAGACCAAATTAGCATCTTTATTGTTACTAAGAGGTACAATATAATATCATTGTCATCTTTAATTAACCAGAGTTCATACATAAGATAAGAGTCAAGACTTTGTCCTCCTCATTTCTAGTAATCTTTATTTTTCTTTTGTCATGATTATTCTTTGGTTTAGATAGTAACACTTTATTACACAGTTTTTTTTCTCTCAAATTACACGAATATTTACTTAAATAAAAAAAATATCTAGATCATGTTATCTTGATTTTAAGTACAGTATTATAGTTTTAAATATAAGAGAATCACTCGCCGCATTTCCTCTACAAATAAGTTTATTGACATTTTTATGAATTTCATTGAACCTTTATTGTGAGTTTGGTATTCATAAACTCCATACTCCAATTCTAGAGAGAGTATTAAGATATCTCCAATCCTTCTTTATAAATAGAGAAAACTCTATATTTAGAGTTAAAATGTTCCAATTGGACTTTATATTCAACTCTAAAAATAGAGAAGTGAACAGTTGGAGACTTACTGTTCACTTCTCTATTTTTAAAGCTCAACTTTTTTATTTACAAAATAGTTCATATTTTTTATATCTTTACATTTTATCCCTATACAAATTCTTATGGTTTATTTTTTTTCACTTAAATACTAGTATATTGAAAAATAGTTAAGAGATACAACAAGCATAAGCTAAATTTTGAAAATAAATTATATGACAAACGTTAAATTGAAAACGTTAATGTTCTCTTTGTTCATGTGTCTCTATATACATTCATGTATGATAAACATATGTTCGTAGACAAATTACATACGTTTATATAAACCATACATACATTCATAGAAATCCTACTTACGTTTCATTAATCCACTTACGTTTATTAATCCACTTTGATATGTTTTGACAATACAATGCTAAAATGATTTCATATGTTAAATATAAAGTAAAATTCATATGTTTTATTTGTTTTAACTTAAATACTAGTATATTGAAAAATAATTATCTATTTAATTAAAACTTAAGAAATAATGACATAAAATTAATTATAAATAAAATTGCATAATTAGTATTAGAAACTCAAAATAAATAAAGATATCCACATATCTCAATTTATTAATGTGATTTGATTATATGATGAAAATATAATTATGATATTTTTACTAGACTATATAAGTAACTCAAAGAATTTTACAATATTATATTATATACATTCATATAGACCATAAATACGATCATAGATGAATTAGATACGTTCATACAAATCGTTCTTACATTTTTTAATCCATGATGACATGATTTGACGAGATGTGAACGGATCTTCAAAATTCTTCAGTCACGTTTTGCAATTGTGTAATGTCCGACTTTGTTTTGGAAAAAAGTGTATAATTGATCACTTGTGGAAGAAGTACACTAATCATTGTGCATAGAAAAACATTTTTGTTAATTTATTTTATTTTATGTGAAAAAATGAAATTTGATTTTTATAATAAACATTTAATTTTAGTATATACCACATTTTGATTTTAATTATCGGCGGAAAATAAAATATGAGAGTCAATTTGTAAGTTTTTAAAAAGTTACAAGATTGTGTAAAAAATAAAAAATAAATTAAAAATATAATATATTTGGAATAGTATTTTTAGAGAATAAAATAGAGTCCATCATTGGAACAAACACGACTCTATTTATAGAAAACTCTATTTTTAGAGTGTAAAATAGAGAAATGGATTGGAGATAATCTTAAGAATCTTATTTCATCATATTATATTAATGATACTATACAATAATTCTCTTAATCCTATATGATAGGGTGCTAGAGATTTATTCTCAGATTCTCTCTTTATAATTCATAAACACATTTTTACCATACAAAATTTCGAAAGGAAAAAGTTAAAATTTTTAAATTTCATAAATTTCATCACCAAATTAACGTTGATAAACAAACATAGAATGATAAAAAGAATTTGAAAATAAAAATAGCAAAAGATTTCCTCAAAAGAGATTTCTTTCTTTTCCTTTAGTTGTTTAATTATTCCTTTGGATTCCACTATTTTACTCCAAAGATTAGCCAGTCACACTCACACCCATAATTTCATCACGGTTGCTCAAACACACCGTTGAGCCAAAGACACCAAAACGTTACGGTTCTATCATTTGTCACTGTCTCTCGATTGTCTACCTAATTTGCTACAGAAAAAATAACAAACCGAAAATTTTAAAAATGTTTTAAATAGAAACACACATATTGGAAATGGAAATCAAATATAGAATCTATCATATATAAAAAAAAAAATTCAGTTAGACGTCAGAAAAATAAAATAATACAGTATATTTAAGAAAGGAAACAAAATTTTATCGTAAAGTTTACACTTCACCGTCAAAAAACACAGCTACTTATGTCAGTGACTCTTCTTCTATCACCACTAGACGACAAAACATTCAAACACACTCTCTAACAAGACGCGTGACTTTCACCTTTTGTTTTTAATTGGAGCGTACTAACACGTGCTAGTAGCGGTAACGCGCTTATCGTCTGGCACACTCACCCGCACCGTACCCGTCGTCGGTCTTTTCGCCAATTTATCGTATTTTTCCGTGAAAGAGAATATAATAGTAATAAATATAGCGTTATAAATGACGATATCGAATAATAATATATATTATTATTATTATTTACTGTTAAAAATCTGATTTAAAAAGAAGCTCATTATTGTTTTACTTAAAACTCTTCTCTGTTGCTACCTGTTATCTCTCTCTGTTCATTCTCCTTTTTTTTGCCTAATTCAGAAAATTATCATTATCTTTTGCTCTCTGATCTTTGGTTTTTTTCTTCTGCTAAATAGTAATGAGAGGTTTTGTGGTTAATAATAATGTTTGTCTCTTCTTGAAGCTTCAGATCTGATTCTTGTTTCTGCTTCCAATTGTCCTTTTTTTTTTCTTTCTTTTTTCCTCGATTAACACAATTTTCTGAGCCAAGAAAATCTGTTTTGCTTGCTTCAAGAGTTTGAGAGTGAAAAATGTTGGAAATTGCAAGTCCTAATTCTCTCTTTTTCCGTACGAACACTACTTGTAATAATCTTCTCCGGGAGCTTCAGGTTTGTTCTTCTTCTTCTTAACAATTTTTGTGAATTTTTCTTTGGGAATTTTAGAGCTTTCTTGATGATGACGGTTAACGGAAAAAAAAAGTCAGTATTTTTTTAATTTTTTTAATTTAATTTCAAAGAGTTAAACGATGAATCTTCTGGTCATAATGAGTTTTTAGTAGAGACAATTTAACAGAATTTTTTTTTGTTTTCATTATTAAGTCAAAGGGTTCCTGTGAATTTTGACTAAACATGCCTCTAAAATTCTTATACTTTTATTTTAATTTTCTGGAAAATTCTAAACTGTTTGATGTTCTTTGGTCTGTTATTTTTTTTTTCATTTTCATGAATTAATTAATTTTAGTATTTTTGTTTTCATTATTAAGTCAAAGGGTTCCTGTGAATTTTGACTAAACATGCCTCTAAAATTCTTATACTTATATTTTAATTTTCTGGAAAATTATTTTTCTTTCAAACTGTTTGATGTTCTTTGGTCTGTTATTTTTTTTTCATTTTCATGAATTAAATGGTTTTTTTTTTTTTTGTGTGTGTTTATGAAACAGCAAATATGGGTTGAAATTGGTGAGAGTGAAGCAGAGAAAGACAGAATGCTAATGGAATTAGAGAGAGAATGTCTTCAAATTTATCAAAGAAAAGTTGACGAAGCTGCAAATTCCAAAGCAAAGCTTCATCAATCTGTTGCATCAATTGAAGCTGAAATTGCTTCTCTAATGGCTTCCCTTGGAGTCTTAAACATCAACTCACCGGTACACACAAAACCCTATTATAACATAAACAAGAATTTAGAAAGTATTGAGGATTGATCCAAAATTGTGTGTTTGTTTGTTCAGATAAAATTGGATAAAAGCTCAAAACCATTGAAAGAAAAGCTTGCAGCTGTGACACCACTAGTTGAGGATTTAAGAATTCAAAAAGAAGAGAGAATCAAACAGTTTTCAGATATCAAAACACAAATCGAAAAGATCACTGGAGAAATCGCAGGATACAACAGTACTAATGACTTGTCTCTCCAAGAACAAGACTTGACTTTAAGAAAACTTAATGAGTATCAAACACATCTCCGTACACTTCAGAAAGAAAAGGTGAAGTCTTTGTTTATCTATAACAATCAAATCTTTGTGACTAATGTTCTTCTTATTCATGCAGTCCGATCGACTCAACAAAGTGTTGAGTTATGTCAATGAAGTACACTCACTGTGTAGTGTTTTGGGAGTTGACTTTAGTCAAACGGTATCTGAAGTTCATCCAAGTTTGCATAGAACAGATCATGAACAATCTACAAACATTAGTGATACTACATTGGAAGGATTAGAGTTAATGATTCAAAAACTCAAAACAGAACGAAAATCTCGGTTTCATAAGGTATACATTAGTCCTTAATCCTTATATATACAATTATTCTCCTTCATGTTCATATACTGATTAGTGTTTTACAATTTGCAGCTGAAGGATGTGGTGGCTTTGCTTTTTGAGCTATGGAATCTAATGGACACACCACAAGAAGAAAGAACTAAATTCGGAAGAGTTACTTATTTTGTTAGATCATCTGATTGTAATATCACTGAGACAGAGATACTTTCGACAGAGACAATCGAACAAGTGTCTGCAGAAGTGGAGAGTCTAAGTAAACTGAAAGCTAGTAGAATGAAGGAGCTTGTGATGAAACGAAGATCAGAGTTAGAGGATCTTTGTAGAATCACTCATATTCAACCTGATCAAAGCACTTCAGCTGAGAAATCAACTGCATTGATAGATTCTGGTATTTTTTAAACTTGTGTTCTTGAAATCTTTTGGTTTTATTTGCTAATGTCTATTTGTTTTATAACCTTTTTAGGATTAGTGGATCCTTCAGAGCTTCTTGCGAATATCGAAATGCAGATAAACAAAATCAAAGACGAAGCACAGAGTCGAAAAGATATCATGGATAGAATTGATCGTTGGCTCTCTGCTTGTGAAGAGGAGAATTGGTTGGAAGAATATAATCTGGTATTGTGTGAAGCCTTCAAATAATGGATTCTTTAAAAGAATGTAACTCTAAAGAATCTTTCTTTGGTTTTCAGGATGTGAATCGGTATAGTGCTGGAAGAGGAGGACATGTAAACCTCAAGCGAGCTGAACGAGCTCGAGTTACGATTAACAAGATTCCTGGTACTTTCTTGCTTTCCCTCGCTTCATAAGTTTTTTCGATTCTTGTTCTGAAATCTGAACCTTTGGTTCTTGTTTTGTGTAGTCATGGTTGATAATCTTATCAAGAAAACAGTTTTATGGGAAGATGAATCACAGAAGTCATTTCTATACGACGGTGTAAGTTAAAAACTGTTTTAAAGTGAATGCAACATAGCCAAAAGTTCTTTCTTTGATTCTTGTGATTGTTTTCTATTAGGTTCGATTGGTGAACATACTTGAAGACTATAAACTGACAAGAAAACAACAAGAAGAGGAAAAGAAACGATACAGGGTTTGTTTTTACACTCTTTTACAACTCTAAATATCGCTTTTTTTTTTTTTTCTCAGATTTGGTTTTTGTTGTGGCAGGATCAAAAGAAGAGGCAAGATCTATTACTAACACAAAGGGAATCAATTTACGGATCAAAACCAAGAAGAAGCAGCAGTTTCAGAAAACCTAATGGTTACAACATTAGCAATGGGAATGGTTCCGTGCCTCCTACGCCACGTAGAAGCTCAACTCCTGATGTTCTTTTGACTCCGAGATCTTACTCAGGTAATCATCATCGAGGGTATTTCAAAGAAGATAGGAGGAGAGTTACTTCTACTCCTTTGAACTTTGTGGGATTACAAAAGGAAGATACTGTTTCTACTACTTACACTTCAATCTATAGCTCTGAGCCAGATTCGCCTCTTCAAGGCTGACTTGTGGTAAGAGAGAAAAAAGATCAAATCTTTTAAGTATCTATTGATTGGATTCAGAGGTTTGATGTTAGAAGTTGGGTTTGATGGTACAGGGTTTGTGGAGTAATGTTAAAGAAGTGAAGAAGATGCAAGACTTGTGAATACAGAAGGTGACTTGACTTTTTAGGAGATATGGATGAGAGAGATAAGAGTATAAAATAAAAGAGTGAATCTGTTATTCTTTAGAGGTTTACAAGTTATGTTTTTTTTTTAAAAATCTTTTAAGTGAGAGATACTATTTTTGTGTGAAAGTGTGTAATGTTTTTTGTTTGTGTGTATGTATTTGTGTATATATTACGTATATGTTTTGAGCTGTGAAGTTGTGTTTTTTAGTTAGTGCATTCAAAACTTAGTCATTGCTTTTTCAACTTGGTTGCTAATATTCTAGTTTTTTTTCCTTAATATTCATACATTTTATTACACATTATTTTTCATTCCAACTTTGTGTAGATATATATTAATCAAGTAGCTATCAAGACACATATTCTGTACAACATAATAAAAGAATGTTCAAGCAAACTAGTAAAAGTGATCCGGAATGCAATACTTGTATAGAAAGTTGGAGAAAAAAATTCAACTCGGCCCAATTCAGCCCATAAATGAGGTACACAGAAGGATGATCCTCCCTTTATGCTAACATGGGGCTTATACAAGCTCCGAGAAGAGTAATAATTCCCTTTCGTCCCGACCAGGTGCAACCACAGTGTCTAATTGTCTCTTTCTCATCAACTTTTCGTATTTTCCAGCCAACAAGTAAAAGAAAATCGCAGCACCGATTCCAACTACAAGATCGATCGTGTAGTGTCCTCTCGTCCCAAGCAGCCTGATCGCTTGTAATACATTAAGGATGTCAAAAACCATCGCAAGCTTCAACCTATGCATTCTCCTCATGTCCAATGATGCGATGGTCGTGCCCGCAACGTGACCCGAGTAGAAGAAAAAAAATGAGGTGTTTCCTAACGGGAAATCTGCTACTGATCCTAGATAATCCTGTAGAAAAAGAGTCCTCATGATTGTTAAGAATATAATAAATTTATTTGTTTCATATGTATAAGAGATGTGTATGTAAACCTGTGGAAGAGGGAGCTGAGTAGAGTAACCGAGAATGCCACGACAAGTGAAAAGAAATAAAGCTGAGATGGTGGCTCGTGGTCGTCCTTCCTTTAACCATGACCATGCAAAAATATATGTCATTTGCATCACTCCTAACACCTGTTCCAAAACCCACCAACTTATATAGAATCTTCTAATCAAAAGCGCTAAACCTCGAATTTTGACCATTCTTTTGTTTGTATTGCATGTTATAGTGTTGTCCAATCTTTTCTATTGTGTTTAGAAGGTAAATACGAAAACTCCACTAATATAATATTTTAAGGTATTTTTTTAAAAAAAAATTCAAGCTTAAAGATAATTCTTTTTATCAACAATACAAAGATCATTTTGTTTTTGCTGCTACACCTCTCAAATAAATCCAATAATAAATCATAACAATTTCCACAGATACATAAAAAAATCCTGAAAACTGATCAAAATTCAAAACATTCAATTTTTTGAAGACAAATAATAAATTCGGAACACAATATCTAGCGACATATCATTTTTCAATTACTTGAAGAAACAGCAACGCTATTGTTTTAGAAGACGAACACAATCTTGTTATAAAAGATAGATTTCGACTACACTAAGCTAGAATTTTATCCAAATTAGGGCACATAAGTTTTTATAAACCTTGGGTTGCAAGCAACTTATATGTATAGTTATTTTGGTCGCGTTCTATATTGTCGCCAATGACTTTGTTCGGAACATGCCATGCCCAAAAAAGAAAACAAGAGACTAAGACCGTTAAAGACTTTTTCCACACAAAAAAATCGTGCGACATACCGAGTTAAGAACGGCTAAAACATTGTTAAGATCCGGTGAAGAAGCCAAGACGCGATGCAGAGAGCGCGTGGCCACAAACCCAAGATCAAACGGTGGAGAATTCGGAGAAATCATCCGGGTGGTAGATTCCACGCACACGAGGAAAACAAGTCCGGCCGCGAACAAACACGGTATCCAGTGGTGTCTCACCACGTATACCACGTCACGCGCCGTCCACGTCATAAAAGACGCCTTGTTTCTCCATCCTCCTCCGCCATCGTCCGATTTCTTATTTGTACTTTCGATGTGGTGATTGTGGTCGTCAGTGGGGAAGCCGTTAGATCTGAGACGGAGTGGTAAGACGGTTGTGGTTGCAGCGGCTGACATGACCGTTAGATTTAACATAGAGGGACATTTAGAAATTTAGGGCGACGGGTTAAATAAGAAAAATAGGAGAATGGAATTTTTGTTACTACGAACAAACTCCATCCCTAACGAGGGCCTTGTGTTTGCTAAGGAAACTCATATGATACGATTTTATTCCAATTCCTTTTATTTCTCCTGTAATTAGTCATTTACATTTATGTTTGTAATCCTTTTGACAGCGTCTGCTTTCTATATACATGTATCTCTTTCTTAGTAATAAATATTATGTTTCTAAAATAGTTGTGATTATGCCAAAAAAAAAAGAAGTAAATCCTTGTGATAGCATCTTCTTTCTATATACATGTTACCCTTTGTTAGTAATAAATACTATAAAGACTTAATTTCTATATTCACATTAACAAAATTATTGGGTGAATCCTAATATTGGAACCTACAATTTTTATGTACTGATATTTTTATTGGTTTTCATATATATATATATATATATATATATTTTATACAGTTTTAGGAAATTTTTACCGCTTCTAATATGATAAATGAAGAATTATACGTTATAAGATATTTGGAGAAACTTAGACGATTAGGAGCAAAAATGAATAATAAAATCGCTACGGAATTGAAGTCGACCGACTGTATGTTGGAGTCTACCGACCCTCAAGATCGGCCAAATATAAAAAAAATATTTCACGGGTATTTTTTAAAACCCGAAGTTTGGTGTCATTATCTACATACCATGCACGACTCTTGAAGCTATATATATATATATATATATATATATATTTTAGTATTAGAATTAGGTCAAGTTTCAAACCCCCAAGAAACAAAACCTTCAAAACATTTAAGCTACCAAAAACTTTTTTATTTTCCCTCAAGAAGCCATCTTTTTTCTTGAGGTTTCTTTGAGATTTTTTTTTAGTATACTTTTGTTCACAATAAGAGAGATAGCCACAACCTGTTTTTATTCTAAACTTCTATTCTCTTTACTTTTATGCAATACTTTGATTTTGATATTATTATGGTTTTACTCTCTTTTCAAAACATCAGGCTCGGCGACCTATTAAACGCCGCGGAGGCGGTGGGCGGTACCAAACCGCCGGGATTAAGGCTGGACAGGCAAAAAAATTGGACTGCAAAAAAAAAAGAAGGTTTTTTGAGCTTAATATCGAAAAATATATGCTTGATTTGTTTGTATTTTGTGTAAAAGAGAAGAAAAACGCAAAAAAAAAGACCAATAAAAAGGAGATTGATTTCTAGCCAGAGTTCTCTCATACGCTAAGTACTTTCGTCAAGCACTTGGGGTAGACCAAAGAGTTTTCTTCACCAAGTACTTTTGTCTCAAAAAAGTAATTAAAGATCTACAACACAAGAGGAAAAAAGAATGAAAAGAAATAGAAGAAAAATGGAAGATTTCATTAATGTAGACGACGATTACAAAAGAATTACAAGCATACAAAATATAGGGAGGTACAAAGAACATTCCGTTAACTACAAGCCATGCGAGTAATAATGACCTCCTTCCCTACACCAGACCAATCTAGCATCTGTCGTGCCTAATTGTCTCTTTCTCATCATCTCTTCGTACTTGCCTGCCAAAGAATCAAAGAGAATTCCAGCGACAATTCCAACTGCGATATCGATCGTGTAGTGTCCTCTCGTTCCGAGCAATCTGATCGCTTGTAATACATTGATGATGTAAAAAACTCTCGCAAGTTTGAACCTATGCATTCTCTTCATGTCCAAAGACACTATGGTTGTGCTCGCGACGTGACCGGAGAAAAAGAAAAAGAATGAGGCGTTTCCTAACGGTACATCGAATGCTGATCCGAGATACTCCTGTTAAAAAATAATCAAAATATATTTTTGCATGAATAAATTCACTTTTATCATTTTTTGTAAATTCACATTCATTGTAAATCAATTTTGTTTTGCATAAATAAATTCACGTTCATACCAAAATAATTATCAGGATTAAATTATCACAATATAGAGCTAATAAGTCTCAATTAAGGCATTGTTTTATTATGTAAATAACATAATGCCGAGTTTGGTTTACGTGATAAAGCGTATCTAACTAAAAAAAAAAATGCTAATATACCACACTTTTGCTTTTTAAAATATGGTATTTTTGAAATTTGCTCATCAACAAAAACATTCGGTAATAGACTTAAACAAAATGATTGATACCTATTATGATAGGCTATAATTATAACCTAAAACTGGCAAAGTATTTCAATCGCCGCTCCGATTAATGAAAAAAAGGAACAAGTTGTTTTATATGTAAATGAGATATGTAAGTGGTTATAGAACAGCAAAAGAATAAGGAAAAAGAAAAAATGGTATAAAAGCTGAAAATATTATTTTTGCATCGTTTTTAGTAATATTGTTGGGATTGGTAATTATTAAAACGGTGGTACATTTCTAACCACCGTGGTTAGAGGTTAGCAATCACACCAGTGGTAAATACAATCCTTACAAATTGAGCCGTCACGTTAATAATCTTAACAATTTTGTATTGACTATAAACTGCTTTTTTGTACGATATTATAAACTGCCTTTTCATATGGTAATGCGCAAGAAAATCACATGTTTAATAATGTTCAAATTTCTGATAACAATATATTAGTAATTACTTTTCACATAATTTCACAGAACATCACTAACTATCAAAAGAATAATTGGTATAATAACAAATTTAAAATTTTCATGTGGGTCGAGAACCTGTGAAAGAGGGAGCTGTGTAGAGTAACCGAGAATGCCGCGACAAGTGAACATTGAAAATATCGAGATACTGGTTCGTGGCCGTCCTTCTATTAACCAAGTCCATGCAATATACATTGTTTGGATCCCTCCTATCACCTGTCAGAACCCACCAATTCAGATAAACCTCTTAAATTAAAAACATTAATTAAAGGTCGAATTTAACTAATCTCTTTGTGTTTTTTTTTGTTTAATGAAGATCTATAGGTTATTGTTTGGACGTCTTAACCAATCATGTGAACGTCGTCTCGAACTCATGACCATGTTTTCTTTTTGGATTGTGTTTAAATATAAAAGCGAAGTACTACTCCGACTATAAAAAAATCAAAGATGTGTTATTCAAGCATGCGCTTCCGGTTCCAACTTTTAAATCGTAGATTTATAAGGGAAAACAGTCCCAAGTTTTAAGAAATTGATAAAAACAATCCCATTTTTTCTATCTAGTTTATGGTCTTCTAAAACTCAGAACCAACCCTAAATTTCTTAAATATATTGGATGTGATTGATAACCTCTAACTGTTGCGGTTAGATGTATACCGTTTTTATTGTTATCAATCACAAAATAAGACCAAAAGTTACAATAAAAACGTTACTCTAGTCTTTTTTATCATCGCTTTCACTAGTAGCGTTCTTCCACAGTTTTGGACTAGCCTCTAACCGTTAACTGCTTCCGCTAGTAGGTAAAATATTTGTTCCGTTTTTTTCACCAATCAGACCCATTATTGAATTCAACGTTATTCGTTAGAATATTTATAAATATATATTTGAAAAGTATTATTTTTAATGCTTTTAATAATATAATATATATTGGTAGTATTTTAGGATTTTCTTTTCTAATTGATTTCAAATTCATGAGAAAAGATTTCAGTGAAAAGTATAAAAACCTAAATTTCCTGTTTTTTTATTATTTATAGAAAATTTCCTCAATTTAAGCAATCTTTCGAATGAGTTTAATAATATAACTCAAATTCAAAAAATTCTTCTATAAAAATATTTGAATTAAATTATTTGATCTAAATAAAAAAGAAGATAGACGAAAAGATTTGTTTTTTCCGTAAAACATACTGTGTTTAGACCGGCGAAAACGGTGATAAGACCCGGTGAAGAAGCCAAGACATGATGCAAAGAGCGTGTGGC
The DNA here is from genome assembly GCA_900116095.1 of Euclidium syriacum. Lineage (NCBI taxonomy): Eukaryota > Viridiplantae > Streptophyta > Magnoliopsida > Brassicales > Brassicaceae > Euclidium > Euclidium syriacum. The sequence continues at coordinate 3,467,610 of FPAK01000010.1, read as the reverse complement.
CGCAAACCCAAGATCAAACGGCTGAGAAGTCGCTGGAATCATCTGGATCATTGGCTCCGCAAATTGGAAGAACAAATATCCGGCCGCGAACAAACACGGTATCCAATGCTGTCTCAATACGTAGAAAACGTCACTCACCGTCCACGTCATAAACGATGCCTTGCTTCTCCATCCTCTTTCGTCCGTTTTCTTAGCAATGTGGCGATTTTGGTCGTCAACGGGGATGACGGCGTTAAAGAGGGGGACGACGGCTGTGGTTGTGGCGGCTGACATGACCATTAGACTTAAGAAAAAGGGATATTTCGAAGTTTAGGGAGATTTTTATATAAGAAAAAAAAAGAGGAGTATGAAATTCTTATTACTAAGTTAATGCATGTGTGAGAACCTGGAACATTCTATATTCCAGCTACGAACAAACTCCATCCTCTTATATAAAAAAGAAAAAAAAAACTCCATCCTAACGATGACCTTGTGGTTGCTTTCAAATGCCGATGATGATGAAGGACAAATGACAGGTAAAGTTTGAGTATTAATTAATTAAAAATTAATAACATGAAACGTTAATGGGAATAGAAGATGATAGTATGTATTAACAAGGGTGACTTGGGGGTCAAAAATGACTAAAGACTCTTATAGAACTGATTAATGCCATAAATAATACAATTGGAACGTTTATCTTATTGTAATGTAATATAAGCATGTAAAAATGGAATAAATGCTTAATTCAATTACAAATAAAGTCAGTTAACTGAAACCCGTGGTGTCTTGTGAAACAAGTAATCCAATTTGAAAGAATGTTACGTACATGAATCAATATACTTATGGAGTAATGAGTCTTGAACTATGCTTGAGTTAGATTAGAGATTGAAGTTAACTTGTTAAGCCGGAAATTGGGATTTTATTACTTTCTAAGCAAGAAAAAGAATTTTCCTAAACATAAGCTATTAAGTGGGGGACAAGTAATAGACTTGAAAAGTATCAATTGAATGATGAGTAATGTGTTTGTTGTTGTTTAATCTGTTGCACTGATTTCCGTTCTAGTAGATGGATGGAAGGTTGTTTTTCAGGTAAGTACATGGCCCTTGATTGGGAAAGATGGAAGGGCATAGAAGAAGTTGGAAGATTCATTAATGAAGGTGGCTGTTAGAAAATCAATACTGGCAGACAAAAGCTAGGGATATATAGCCACGACTTATATAGTCATAAATCTATAGCAACGGGTTTTTACCGTGGCTACCTGTGGCTATAATGAAATAGCCACAAATTTTCAGATATAACAACGGAAAAATAATGAAATAGCCACAAATTTTCAGATATAACAACGGAAAAATCTGTGGCTATTTTAGGAATTCTATTAGTTTATGTGTTTATTATCTTTTATAGGCTTTCTACTCAAAACTAATTGGAAATAAATGAATTATCTCATGTATCTTATATATTAGTTTATGTCATTTCATAAATTCTGATGTGAGATATTCTCACACGTCCCCTCAAGATAATAGTGTGTCTAACCATTAATCTTTATAATATTTTATCATAGAATTAATTTCGAATTAGATTGACCGGTCTAATTCGGACCGGACCGATTTAATTCGGATGAATAGCGTGTGTTCGGGTTCTACTACCACGTTAAGTTTCATGGGTTTCCTACTCAAAACCAATTGGCAATAAATAGAATAGCTCATATCTCTTATATATTAGTTTAAGTCACTTCCCAACTTTCAATATAATATATTCTCACAATATGAAATTTTTATTACTACGTTAATGCATGTGTGAGAAGCTGGAACATTTTATATTCCAGCTACAAACAAACTCCATCCTAAGCTGAACTTTGTGGTTTGGTTTCAAATATGAGTCTCCCATAAAAGAAGGACGACACAAAGCTCAGAATCTTTATTATCTTTTCAATCTATTCTACTTAATCCCCAATTGCAGATTCGGTTAAACAAGAAAAAAAAAAACAGACTATAAATTCTAAATGGATGCCATGTGGAAATTGAAAGTCTGGGTAGGCAAAAGTTTTGTGGTCTAATATTTGCATGCCTTAAGAAAGAGGGTGGATTCAGTCTCCACTAACTTCACAACATGGAACTTATGCCTCAACATTATACTCGTTTGCATTATATTTCAAAAGAGCGGATCACTTTGGGTTGCTTGGAACTTATCTCCCAGAGTAAAATATGAAAGTTTTTAGTCCCTTGATAGAAAATGTGTAAGTACCTAGATTGGACATGGACATCTCTGGTAGACCATTCACATTGCTAGACCACTAATCGATGGCTTTAGGTTTGGTTTATGTAGGTTGTTGGGCTTAGCAACTTAAATCCTGGCCTAGAACAATTAGGCATGCTCCCTTTGTTTATTAAACCTGGATTGGGCCTAAGTAAATAGTAGTCCAATATGAAAAGAGGTTATGTGATCGATTATATAAATCAAAATATGTAGTAATAGACAACAAGGGTTATTCTGCTGAGGAATACGGGATAAATGGAAGAAGAACATAGAGTTTTGAAAGAGAAATAAGCAGAGAGATTCACGAGAGATAAGATTTTGGCAACAATTTTTTTGAAGATTTCAAACTAACCTGGATCCTTAGAGATGGAAATCACCCAGCTGATATTCTAGCAAAACAACATCTACATAAAGATACAAAGCTTTGAATTCAATTTCTATGTTACCCATGTGTATTACTAATGCTATATATTCAGATTATGTAAACCGTTTTAGGTAATGTAATATGATTCAGATGAAAAAAAAAAAGCAGAGAGATTCACGGTAAAGAAAATATCTCATATGGTAAAATCCTAATATCAAAAATGTTGGAGTTTTTTTTATTAAATATCAAATTTATTGAATAAAAGAATATTTATAAGAGATTTCTGATATAAATTAGACTCAAAAAACATGCCAAAAGATTTAAGATCTTGACGTGGTTTGTAACCACCACAGAGACCAACAAGCTTCGAGTTTTCAAAATAACGTAGAGAAAAATTTGGTTTTGAAACATGCAATCGATGACGTAGATCAAAACTCTAATATAGCGCTAATGGCTATGGTGGATATAAACATTCCGTTTTTTTCAAAATATTGCGGTTTTTTTAGGTTTATGATATTTTTTTCAAATTTAAAGGTCATATTTTCTAAACTCGTCATGGGACTCAGTCATAATGTGCAATTTTAGAATCTAAATAATTTTTTTAAATCTTCTTTACCCAAGTGAATAATTGGATACGCCGAGTAATGAGATGATAATATTCTTATACGTTAGAATAAATTATCGCTACTCAAAAGGAATTTTAGTTACTACGGGAAGGGTGGGGTAAAGTAGGGATAGCCGATGCAAAATGCACATGCTTGATTTGGAGTCTAGAAAGTCCGCTTAATCTATAGTTGAATTTCAATTAGCCATCAGACAAAAATTAGGTGAACGGTTTCTTTTTTTTTTCTATTTATTTTTGTACCATTCCTCTTTTCCCGGTGATAGAAAATTGAATATCTCTATTAAGGTCAAGGTAGAAAGTGTTCTCCTTCATCACGTTAACAATATTTTCTTTCTTCCTAGCTGCCTAATTTGGAATAATGAGCAACTGAGACTTTGAATTATTGAAAATTTTATTTTTTTCTGGAATTAAAAATTTCATAGGAAAGTATTGGCTGTCGAGGTGTCTAATCGTTTACTTTATGTCTCAACTAGGACACAATTTTTGTGACAGCGACAGTGGCGAAAGGTGATGAACGGGGGAAACACACTGGAAATTTCAGTATGTAGGTGAAATTTTTTTACCGATTGAATTATTTGTCAGTTTTGAATGTTAATAAGAATACTTTATTTTTTAATTAGAAGAATATCTTAACTGTTTGATAAAAAAAGAAAGGAAGAATATCTTAATTATTTCATATCTAAGAAAACTCATACGCAACCAAATGCAAAATGTCAGACACTTTGTAGGCTAGCTGATGCAACACTTGGACATGGACAGTAGCACTAAACAAAAATAAACCCGTGGAGATATATGCAAAAGAAACTAATATTGATAGAGACCTTATTCGTCGTGTGATGTCCACACGCAAATTTTTAAGAGTTAATTACAAAAGAAGGCATGATTTTGGGAAATAATTTCAAGATAAAAAAATATCACATAAACATTTTATTTTTAGCTAAAAAACGTATGTCACGTCTTCTAGATTCCAAAATTTCATGAGTTTTCAAGTGAGTGGGTTTGGATTTTTCGATCTTTGAGTGGGAGCAGGTCTGATGCAGGGATTCACCAATCAGCTACTGAATTTACCACGCGGTGAATTCTAAGTACTCCGATTTTCGGGATCACGGAACTTTAGCTTAAATAGTAGTAGATGCGTGCAGACTATGGGTCTTTCTGAACACAACTCATGATGGTCTTAGAGTCCCAAAGTATGTTGGAATGTGATGTGGTGCGAGGTTCATTTTGCATGATAGAAAACCTCCTACAACAATAAGGAAAGACGTGAAGTCTCCAGAAAGATACATTGAGTTTGTGTTTTCCAAAGATACTCCGACGCTCAAGTCAGTTATTTGACCACGGGACTGATTTCGGAAAACGAAAAACAAGAAAGAAGGTTGGTTCAACTCCGATCCGGAAGAGAAAGTTATCCCGAGGTTATCTGCTATTTAGGGAGTTCTTTAAGGTGAAAAAAGTGTGTAGACACGTCGACGTTAGAGATGACTAGAGAAGTGCTTGTCTCCTAGAAAAAGCAATAATGCAGAACGATAGGGTCTGAAAATGACGGGCTCTGGACTCAAGCTCCTTCAAGTCGTAGCCTTTATGTAAAGGTCAAGATTTTATGGCATTCGAAAGAGAAGATTGATTAAACAATACCTAAATGTCGGAGTTTTAACCACACAAACGTGATCCGGACTCGGAGGGAAGTCGGCTTCTCTCCAGAAGTTCATGACGTTAAAAGACTCACTTAAAATATACTACATGGCACTAAAAGATTTGTCCAAACTAGATTTCATCCGGTTAATAAGTTAGTTTTCTGAAATTTAAAATATATGTTATTTTTCAAAATTATCAATATTTATATTAATATTGTTATTTAAAAAATTGTTTCTAACTTAATCATATACTTATACAAATTATTTTAAGAATTAGAGAAACTTAGATATATAGTATAAGTAAGAAAATCTAAGTTACATGCATTTCTGATTATTCGACATAGAAATTGAAATGTGTTCGTGGCAAAATTCAAACGAGAAGAGGACATGAGTAATGAGCAAATAGCACATGGACACATATAAAAATATAGTGAAAATAGAAGGTTGATATGTCGAATCCTGAAATTAAGTTTCGTCGTAATGTTGACAAAGGAAAAAAAAGTTTCCTCCTAATCCTGATTATTACCGATGTAAACAAACGACGTGTTTTTTTAGTCGACTCTTGACCCACTTTTTCCTATAAAAGGATCCTTTCAGGTATAGAGCTTTCTCATCTTCTCAACTTAAAACAAACCAAAAATGAATTTCTCTACTTCTTCCTTACTAACTTGGAAGAAGACCGTAGTAACATTGGCATGTCTTATGCTTCTTTCATCGCTTTCAAGTGCTCAACTAACGCCTACCTTCTACGACACTTCATGTCCCAACCTCACTAACATCGTCAGGGACACCATCGTAACCGAGCTTAGGTCAGATCCTCGTATCGCTGCGAGCATCCTTCGTCTTCACTTCCACGACTGTTTCGTCAAGGTAAGATATGTTTCTTTTCTCATACAAAGCAAACTTTCGCTAATACTGTAATTCCAGATTTACTTTAAGGAACTCATGTTAAAAAAAAAATTAGTGAAGATTACCAAATGGAATACGTTTTACTAATATACTATCTTAGGTTTATTTTATTGATTTTTATAAAGATTTATGTCATCAACTTATTTTTAGTCTAATTAAAATTTTTCTTTGGACTATATGTTTCCACTTTCCACTCAAGAAAAAGCCAAATTCGTCTTTGTCAGTTTTAACTTTTAATTATAGCACATGATGTGTTGACAAAAAGGAACACGTGGTTTAGGGCATCCGCATTTAGTTTAAAGGTTTGGTTGATTTAAGTAATTATAGTATACAAATTTTTTTTGTTAAAAAGTAATATAGTAATATTTTTTGTGGTATTAGTTACAATGTTATCCACAATAGTATAGCTGAGCTACACAGATCCAATCCACAGAAATATATATTAATACAAAAGTTCACGTTCTGGGATATGTTTTTGTTTTCACTGTCGAATTTGTTAGCTCTTGTCATCAACGACGACTTATTCTCTTATAAAGGATTTGTGTAATAGAAGAAGGGAGAAAAATATATCTTATTAGGTGAACGTGAATTGTTAACTATAAATACCAATAATTCACGTCCCTGATTCCGATGCTGTATTAACACACTTTCTCTACACTTTTAATGTTTGTTTTTTCCTGAAAATATAATTGTAGTCAAAGGAAATATTTGTGTGTTACAATAACGTTGATTATGGTTGCAACTTATTACCTATAATTTGTGAACATATATATATATTTAGGGTTGTGACGCATCGATCTTGTTAGACACCACAACATCGTTCCGAACAGAAAAAGAAGCGGCTCCAAATGCAAATTCGGCTCGAGGATTTGACGTAATTGATAGAATGAAAACAGCAGTAGAGAGAGCATGTCCGAGAATTGTGTCATGTGCAGATATGCTTACCGTCGCAGCTCAACAATCTGTCAATTTGGTATGCACCTTTAATCCATCCTTTGTTTTTTTCTCTCTCTCTAATTTACTACGTACGTGTACGCGTACAGATCAAATTGCCTTAAATTCCTATGTGAAGTCGCCACCAAAACGTATAAAATATATATAGCATTGAAAACAATATATATGGACCATTGCAAGTTGTGCAGTTTAGATTTAATTAATGTTTCTATTCGTATATATCAACTACCATGTAAAGTAACAATATCAACTTTCCTTAAATAACAAACTAAAAAGCAACCATAAAGTTGAGAACCTCATTGTTGAATTCATATTCTATATATATGTCTTTTACATTTCAATCATCAAAACATCGACGTGGTAATAATTAATTTCCAAACCAAATAACAATTTCAGGCAGGAGGTCCTTCTTGGAGAGTTCCTTTGGGAAGAAGAGACAGCTTACAAGCATTTTTTAATATCTCAAATCAAAATCTTCCTGCTCCATTCTTCACGCTTCCACAACTTAAGGCCAGCTTTAAGAATGTTGGTCTTGACCGTCCTTCTGATCTCGTTGCTCTATCAGGTAATTATGTTTTGAAATAATAAACCAATTATTTTTATATATATCTGATAAAAAAATTGATTATAAGTCAATCTATTTTTTTTGATTAGGTGGTCACACATTTGGTAAAAACCAATGCCAGTTCATTATGGATAGATTATACAACTTTAGCAACACTGGTTTACCCGACCCGACTCTCAATACAACTTATCTCACAACACTTCGTGGTCAATGTCCACGTAACGGTAACCAAAGCGTCTTGGTCGATTTCGACTTACGTACACCAACGGTATTTGACAACAAGTACTATGTGAATCTGAAAGAGCATAAAGGACTTATCCAAAGCGATCAAGAGTTGTTCTCTAGCTCCAATGCCACAGACACAATCCCCTTAGTGAGATCATATGCTGATGGAACACAAACATTCTTCAATGCTTTTATTGAGGCCATGAATAGGATGGGAAATATTACACCTCTGACAGGAACTCAAGGACAAATAAGGCGGAACTGCAGGGTGGTCAACTCCAACTCATTGATCCATGATGTAGTTGAAATTGTTGACTTTGTGAGCTCTATGTAATATAGAAGTTATAGTTTTCTAAATAAATGTGGCAACAAAAATATATATTTGTTATAAAAAAAATCTATATAATAAATGTTATTTTATTTTTTCTTATATCTTTTTATTTTATCTTTGTTTTACTTAACTTTTTTAATAGTTAATATGGTCTCAATCGATGAAAGAAAGAAAAAAAAAACAGAACAAGTTGTGAAATAACAGAGAATTGGAGAAATTCATATACCTTATTTTATTAATAATGTATTGTATATACATAAATACAAAGACTTGAGGAACAAGTATAACTTGGGAATAGTAAACTAAAACTTTTTATAACATAGACTTGGAGATCCATATTTAATTATTCACAACACTTTTTCTTGGATATCCATTATAATAGAATTATTGTAAAGTGTATAAGATGTTGCCTCAGTTAAAAATTTATCAGAAAAATCTAGTGATAAAAATCGTGGGTAAAGAAAAAAGAATGTAGCACGTGTATACTTTCCCTCATGAGTGCTTACGTCGAGATCCTTGAGATGAAGTAATCCAAGAAGACGAACGAAATTCTTGAAAGTAACAGTTAGAAGTGTCTTGGTGAATAAATCTGCCATATTATCGCTTAAACGAATCTGTAGAACATTATCATCGTCATTCTTCTGCTGCTTATATACGAAATATATGTTTAATCTCAATCAAAAATATTTTCAAGTATTTTACAACTTCTATTTTGTTTTCTATCTAGCATTGATGTTGCTTATTATGCACTCACTGCTAACTGATCAAAGGCCTGTCAACGGAAAAACCAAAATATCTGCAATATTATTTCATCGGTGGAGTCCACCAAACGATATTTGTGGAAGCTCATAGATGATGGATGGGATGCTTTTATTGCTAAATTTGGTTCTTTTATTTGAGAAAAATAATAATGAAATGTTTAAATTGGAGGAAAAATTTGTTGATTTAAGAAGACTAAGGAAAAGAACCGGCATAACTAACTCGCATCATAATGATTGTTTAAGAAGAGTTTAGATATGCAATCGTTAAAATCTACATCAAGGATGATTGTTTTTAAACTCTCTTAAATATACAACTTCAAGAGTTTAATGATTGTTTTGATGATGTAGATTTTGAACTACTTGTTTACACATCATCCTTGAAACCGATAGATTTTTTTCGTCAATTTGATAAATCAATGCTTAGAGATTGGCTGATCTTTATCCCGACGATTTTAGTTTTGTGGAGCGTAAATTTCTCGATCATCAAATTGAGATCTACCTTTATATGTGCAAGAATATGAAAGGTTTACATATTTAAAGAGTCTTTTTATCTTGTACGTTGATGGTGGAGACAAAAAAACATCTTTCATATCCTTTGATATATCGCCTTTTGAATCTATCCTTGATTTTTTTTGGTTACGATTGCAACTTTTGAAAGATGTTTTTATGCAGTGATTTTTTTGAACATGACCTTAAATAATTGCATTGGTGATTTGTTTTTAAGTGAATGTGTCTTCGTTAAGTGAAAAAAAAAATATTTAACACTGCTCCAAATAAATAAGTGATAAAATGGTTCGAAGACATGAGTGATGGTAGAGTACATATTTAAAATTTGTGACTACATTTTTGTGGTTTTACCCTAGTTTATGTTTTCTCAATATTAAAATTTTATTATGACGAAGTGGATAGATCTTCTGTCACTGACCGTATTCGTTACACCATTTAATTAGGTTAAGAGCTTTTTTTTTTCTTTTTTTCTTTTTTTTTCCTGTTTTTATTGTACATATCCTCTTTTCCCGGCGATAGAAAATTGATTTTCTCTCTTAAAGTGTTCTCCTTCAACACGTTAACATATTTTCTTTGTTCCTCGCTTGCTACTTTTGCTTACTTTGAATATTGGGCAGTTGAGACTTTGAATACCTTAAGGAAATTTTAAATTCTTAATTACATTTTGAACTAAAAATTCATAGTAAATTATCGACTGTTGGGGTGTTTAATATTTACTACGCATGCAGAGACCCTACAAAGTACAAATCATTACTTCAATAGCCAAAGCATCGTGACAACAACATTCACGAGCTAGCCGGCAAAAAAAAACATATTGGAATTAAAGATGCATGAGAAAATAATTTTACGGATTGGATTAAAAATATCATGATGATATTTCATATCTAAGAAAATTCATACAGAACCAAATGCTAAATGTCAAACACTGCTAGCTTTATGGTTGATACAACATTTGGACACGGACACTTAGCACGAAAACAACAGCAAAAGCCTTATATATGCAAAACAAAATAAAAATCGATAGCGATGTCCACTTGCAAATTAAAATCAAGAGTCGAATAAAAAAACCTGTTTCTTATGACTATAATTATTGTGATACATATATTCCTATTTAGTGTTGAAAAAATATAATTATTTCAAAAAAGAATAGGACCCCATTTAGCCTATAAAAGGATCCTTTAAGGTATAGAGCTTTCTCATCTTCCAAACTTAAAACCAACCAAAAATGAATTTCTCTTCTTCCTTGTCTACTTGGAAGACCCTAGTAACATTGGCATGTCTTACGCTTCTTTTCTCATTTTCCAGTGCTCAACTAACGCCTACTTTCTACGACACTTCATGTCCCAACCTCGCTAACATCGTCCGGGACACCATCGTAACTGCGCTAAGATCAGATCCTCGTATCGCAGCGAGCATCCTTCGTCTTCACTTCCACGACTGCTTCGTCAATGTAAGTTATTTATTTTCACATTTACAAGTAAACTTTCAGTAATAATTATGTAATACCTTAACACATTATAGAAAATTACATTAAAGAATTCATTTTCTAATTTAAGGAGATATAACAAAAATACGTTCTACTAATGTACTTTCTTAGTCGGTTTATTTTGTGTCGCCAACTTGCTTTTCATCTAGTTTACAATTTTCATGGGCTTGTAATTTACATTTACATACCATCTTTTTATCTGAAGTACGGGTATGGTGTCACTCAAGAAAAACCAAACATGTCTGTCCAGTTTTAAATAACACATGCTGTGTTGGCAAAAGAAGAACACGTGGTTTAGGGCATTCGCATTTAATTTAAAGGTTTGGTTGATTTAATTTATGATAGTACTATTATCTTTTTTGGTATTATCTTTTTTAGTCAGTGTTATCCACAAGAAACAGGTAGCTGAGCTACACAGATCCGATCCAACAAATATTAATACAAAATTTAAAGTAGTGAGATATCACTGTCGAGTATTTTAGCACGACTTATTCTTATTTTATTTTATTTTTGGTTAAACACACGACGACTTATTATCTTTATATACATAAATGGTCAGTGGGACCCATTATTAGGTGAACGTGAACGTGAATTTGATTATTAACCTTTTTTTATAAAGAAATAAATATCTTGCTTTTACCATTTTCTATTATACGTATTATTTTGAAGTTTGGGATCTTTATTCTTTTGGAAATTTAGGAAACAAAATTACGACAAAAAAATCGTGAATTTTGGTGCATTCTACGGGTGGTAAACTTTGATTATGAATGCAACTTATCGTAAATTACTTATGTATTGACTAATTAATTTTTGAATATACTTAATTAGGGTTGTGATGCATCGATCTTGTTGGACAGCACAACATCGTTTCAAACAGAAAAAGAAGCGGCTCCAAATGCAAATTCGGCTCGAGGGTTCGACGTAATTGATAGAATGAAAACAGCAGTGGAAAGAGCATGTCCTAGAACCGTATCATGTGCAGATATGCTCACCGTTGCAGCTCAACAATCTGTCAATTTGGTATGCGCCTTTAATCCATCCTTTGTTTTTTTCTCTAATTTTATTACGTATACGTGTACACGTACATACCAAATTGCTTTAAATTATACTATGTGAAGTCGCTACCAAAACATATTAAACATGGACCATTGCAAGTTGTGCAGTTTAGATTTAATGTTCCTATTCGTATATATCAACTACCATATACATGTTTTCAAGATTAATTAGTTGGAAAATATTCATAACACGTAGTCTTGTAAAGTAACAATATCAACTCTCCTTACAATGATAAACTTGATTAGGTAAAGACTCTTTCGTTTTAGGTTGCTAAAAATAATATAATAAGCATATATTTCTAAGATAACCTAAAAAGCAAACCATAACGTCAAGAACCTAATTGTTGAATTCATATATTTGTCTTTCTTTTCAATCATCAAGACGTCGACGTCTTAATAATTCCTTTTCCAAAACAAATAATTCTGAAATATGGATATTTTAGGCTGGTGGTCCTTCTTGGAGAGTTCCTTTGGGAAGAAGAGATAGCTTACGAGCATTTTTTGATGTCGCTAATCAAAACCTTCCCGCTCCTTTCTTCACGCTTCCACAACTTAAGGCCAGCTTTAGAAATGTTGGCCTTGATCGTCCTTCTGATCTCGTTGCTCTATCCGGTAATTATGTTTTAAAATAATAACCAACAAAAATTTATAATTGATGCAAATTGTATAACTAATCAATCTCTTTCTTTTGTTTAGGTGGTCACACGTTTGGTAAAAACCAATGCCAGTTTATCATGGACAGGTTATACAATTTTAGCAGCACTGGTTTACCCGATCCGACTCTCAACACTACTTATCTTGGAACACTTCGTGGACAATGTCCCCGTAACGGTAACCAAAGCGTCTTGGTCGATTTTGATCTACGTACACCCACAGTTTTCGATAACAAGTACTACGTGAATCTAAAAGAGCATAAAGGACTTATCCAGACCGATCAAGAGTTATTCTCTAGTCCCAATGCCACAGACACAATCCCCTTAGTTAGAGCATATGCTGATGGAACACAAAAATTCTTCAATGCTTTTATTGAGGCCATGAATAGGATGGGAAACATTACACCTCTTACAGGAACTCAAGGTCAAATAAGACGAAATTGTAGGGTGGTCAACTCCAACTCGTTGCTTGAAGATGTGGTTGAAATTATTGACTTTGTGAGCTCTATGTAACACTGTGGTTGTCTAAATATATATGGCAACCAAAATCTATGTTTGTTATGGAATAAATTGCTCTCTAATAAATAAATGTTATTTTGTTTTTGTCTTAAATCATTTTATTTTCTCTTTTTTTACACGTAACTTTTTAAAATAGGTTTTTCTTTTGATAAGAATTAAGTTAAATACAAAAACTAATTCGCTAGGGAATTTAGAATTGTCTAACACCAAATAAATTACTCAAAGCTTGAATCGAGGGATGCGACCGGCCAAACACTAAAGCTTCAAATTCTTAGTGAAAATGGTAGATTTGAAAATCAAATTAAAATCTTTAATCTCATATAACTTAAATTAATTGTCACATAAGTCATATCAAAGTAGGCCAATTAATTTTGGATTTCTACACATGTTAAAACCCAATATGAGATGGTCCAACTAGGTTTTAGGTTGAGGTTGACATGTGTCATAATGCATAAATGTGTGTTGAGGTTTTGAGTCCAATCTATTCTTTTTTTTGGGATTAAAAGTCCAATCTAACTTGTTCTTGCGTTTTCTTAAGATCCAAGTTACTCTAAAACCAATTCCAATTCTAAAATTAAGAATCTATCCGATCCTATAAACTTTTGAAAGAAATGATGCACGATGTTTTTTACCTAGTTCGAGCTTGCGCCTACGTCTGGGGTGAGATCTTAGCTCACAGTCCACTAGCAACACGATCAACGTTTACAATCCAAGCATAACTAATAGCGTAATCGAAGGTTCTAACCGCTTGAATGTTCTCGGTGGTTTTAGGTTGAGAAAGCTTGTTGCACACGAAGCTACAGGGGTATGGGAGACTGCCGCGATTGATCAACCGCTACACCATTCATACCCTATCTCTCTATCAAAAACCTCTCTATAATGGTTGAATATGAGCTCGCGAATATAGAAGAAGATGAAGGCGAAGATCTCTCTTATTTCTCTTAACTCTCTCTCTACCTTATCTTCTGTAATTATCAACTCTTGACCCAAGAATTGTGTATATGTATGTATTCGTGTGCGTGTATATAACGCTCTGCTTCCTTCTTCTTCAAGAAATGATCTCGAAACTTGCTGTGTAACTAAAGACCCTCCTTCTTGTCTAGATTCTTTGCGTAATGCATGTTGGGTCTTTAGTCTTTGGGCATGTTGTCTGCCCAAACCCAATATAGGTCTGAACCGAAATGACATCGTCTCAAATTCTCCACCCCGATTCCTCTTCAGACCAAACACGCACAAACCTAGCCGCATTCTTCGTTGTATCTCTCGAAGCGAAGCTCTACTAAAATTTCCACTGAAAACCACCATCTATCTTTTGCCGCCGATCGATCATGGACCTCTTTGATAAGCCTTCCCGAGAACCGGATTTCATCGCCTATGTCATGCCTCCAGTCGACTCCACTTTACTCTAAGGTAATCTCTGTATCTCCCTAATCCGATTCTCAGATAAGATTTTTGATACTCGCGAATCTCTTAACCAAGAATTCTCCTTTGATTCATTTGGTTTATTATTTCGTCTCAATTTCTTGTAGATCCCAATTGTGAAGCCCTTTACGATCCCAAATTTGAACAGTGCAAAGAGTTCCTCATGCTTTAGACACATTCTCCATAGTAAGTTATTAACATTTATTCTTTTGTGATGCCTCTGATGCTTGATCTTTAATTCATTACCTATTAAATCTTGTACATACCTCTTGTTGATATTGGGCTCAACTTCTAATTATTTGTAATTAGAGGGGTTCGTTTTTAGGAAAGTACTTGATAAGAAAATAAAGAAGAAAACTCGGAAGAAGGTATATTATTATTAAAGGTGTTTACAATGCTTGTTAACTCGGAATGCCGAGATTAACTTTATCAAAGAGAAGTAAAACCTAGGTGATCTAGTTCTTCTTCTCCTCCTTCTCAATCAAATATTATTAGTGAGGGGGATATGTATTTATATATCCTTAATAGTCGGTCTAATAAGCCCATGGGCTAACCTCGAAAAAATGGAATATTTCCATTTTTCCAAGACTAGGGAATCTGTGATAAGATTCAATCTTATATTGTCCGAGTTTAGACTTCGGTTTAGGATGATGTTCATTTATACCCCCACTTCGGACACTAAATCTGATCAATCTTCTCCAAGGTATCCCTCGGTCATCTGGGCCGAGGGTCAAAATTCTTGTTGTCGGGACTTATAACCTAATAGATTATTAGGGAAGAGCTAGGCAGGGACCAAACTCCAATTATTTCCAAACTATTGATTAGGGGTAGAACCCCACCATCAACACCTCTTAGAGTCAACTATTCACTAACTCTCTTCTTATTTCCTTGTTACTTCGAGTTGAAAAAATAGAAAGAGCTTGGAGTGGGCGTTGTGACATTCAGGCAGGCGGTGACCTTGAGCTATACCAAGCCATCCTCGACCGTCTAACCAAGAACAATATTCGTGACTATATCAGCTAAGTTTTGTATTAACTTTCAGAACATGAACTTTACCATCAGCCTGTAAATCTCTAATGAAGTGGCAACTTCATATCAATATACTTAGTCCTGTCATGAAAGACAATATTCTTGGCTAAGCATATTACCGATTCCGAGTCACAAAAGAGTTTAAAACTCTCTGAATTAAACCCTAACTCAAAAACATGTTAATCCATAGACCTTTTTTAGCTGCTTCAGTTACGGCCATATACTCGGCCTCAGTTGTAGACAAAACTATAACTGACTAGAGACTAGATCTCCAGCTAACCGTATTACCTCCAACCCTGAATACGTAACATGATACTGATATTATTTGCTATAAGTTTGTTGCGTAGTCAGAATCACTGAATCCCTCAATTGGAAAAATATCACACTTAGTCAATGCTCAAAAAAATCGTCCTTGGTGGCAACTAGCCGCCGCGGAATCGCTAAGAAATGTTGTGTCGCAGCGATTTTCCTTTAGTCGGTTAAAAAATCGTCCATGATAAAAAAGCTGCTTATTACTTCAAATTTACCACGAATCCTTTGAATAATGGCTGATTTTTGTTTTATTGAGTGAAAAACATGAGAAAATAATAAAGAAAACTTAGAAAAAACCGAAAAAACCAGAGTAAGTAATGTAAACGTGGTGGTGGCCATTAGTGTTTCGTGTGAAGAAGATGACTCATTAGCAAAGTACAATTTTGCCCTTCATTAAGGCAAAATTTATTCGAACCTGGGCCTGGGGAAACGAGTTGCACAATTCAACCACTATGCTACTATAACTTTTAGTAATTATGTCAATCTAAATATTATGTATAATAAATAATACTAAAAATATATAATTTGTCCTTAATTTTTTCACTGTCTAGGTCCCGATTAATCCCCGTTTAGTCCACTTAGGTGCCTAGAGATTTTTAGAACATTGCACTCTGTAAATATTAAGCACAAATCCACAGTGCCAACTAGATACCTTATAATGGATTATAATTTTGTCCATTGCTCTATGTTTGGGTTAGCCATACACCCACTAACTAAGAAAATAAGAACACCTAGGCATGTTCTTGTTCCTGTCATCTCATACATCAAACTAACCACATCACTAGCATAGAGGATATCATGCATTTCTTTTCCTTTAGTGAAACTCTCTTCTTCATTCATATTTCAATATTTAAATTTTGAATTTACTAGAGTGGTCACTGCTCTTGCTTCACCCATATTGAAGACCTTTAACACATGACTTAAATATCTAGCTTGAGAAAGCTTTAGATTTCCATTCTTCTAGTCTTATATATATCCATTCCAATAATCCTAGTAGCATATACCAAGTCCTTCATTTCAAATTTTTTAGGTAAGTCTTATCCATGCTCTATTTTTTCTTGACATCTTTCAATGCAACTAGCATCTAATCTACGTAGATCACTATATGATGACATCACTGAAGTCTGTTCTCTTATGATAAACACATGGATCAAAGTTGCTGAAGGCTGCTCCCTTTTGATAAATTCATAAATCAATGATCTTTCATGACTTTATCAAATCTTAGGTTCCACTATCTAGGAGACTGCTTTAAACCTTAGAATGACTTCTTTGGAGTAAAAAAATTGTCTTCACTTACCCTTTGGTTATACTCTTATCTATAGTTGTGCCATGTAAATTTCCTCATTCAAACTTTCGTGTAAGAAAGCAGTCTTCACATCAAGCTTCTCTAAGTGTAAATCGAAATTTACCACAATAGACAACGTAATCTTGATCGACACATATATGACTTCAGGAACAAATATCTTGTTGTAGTCAACACCCTCCATCTTAGTAAATCCTTTTGCTACTAGGCGTGCTTTAAACATGGGAGCTTCCACACCTGGAAATCCTTTCTCTTGAATATGCATTTGCAGCCTACTAACTTCTTTTTAGTAGGTTTATCTACTAAAACCCAAGTGCCAATCTTAAGCAGAGAGTTCATCTTCTTTTCCATGGCAGCTTTCCAATCTTTCCACCTACTCCTTTTAGCTTCAGCTATTTTCTTAGGCTCATCTATAGCACTGCCCTCGGCTGCTACCAATGCGAAAGAAAAGAAGTCATATCCCTTGTACTTGGAATGAGGTTTGATTTCTCCCCTGAATATGTCTTTAGCTAGTAGATAATCATCTAAGTTCTCCAGAGTTTCTAACCTTTCACCTGATTCTTTTGTAATATGTGGTTCAAATTCTTCCTCGTGATGAACTATCAGACCCTGCTCCACCCGAACCAACATTTAGGTCGTCTGTTAACAGTCCACCGGAACTTGACCCACTTGAACCAACTCCACCTGATTATGTAACCTCTGAATTATCAGAATCATCAATAGGACCCTGAATCAAACCTTCCCGGAAATGAACATTTTTCTTAGTTTTCTTCAACTTCTTTCTCTTATCTTCATCAAACACCACATGCCTCCTCACTATACATTTTGGGTAGCCCATGAAATAACATTTCAACACTATTTTGGTTTCTAACAGGGTCGACGCATGATCCAAGCAATCCAATTGCGACCTTTCACTATATAAACAAATTCCAGCCTTCTTTTACATGAATTTTATTTAGTGTAGTGGTATAAGTGTGTTGTCAAAGAAAACATGTCTTAAATTAAAATTCCAGTTGCGTTATTCTTATTTTATTTTTCAGCATATTTCTTTTTAACTTGTGGCCCTTTCGAACTCAGATTTTTGTTTTCTTTCTTCCATCGAGAACTTATTAACCATTTAAAGGGTTAAATAGAAAGAGAGAAAATAAACAAAATTAAGAAAACAAACAAAGTAACATTTATTAGAGAACAATTTATTTCATTAAATAAACATATATTTTGGTTGCCTTATATATTTAGACAACTAGGGTGTTACATAGAGCTCACAAAGTCAATAATTTCGACCACATCACGGAGCAATGAGTTGGAGTTAACCACCCTACAATTCTGTCTCAGTTCTCCTTGAGTTCCTGTAAGAGGTGTAATGTTTCCCATCCTATTCATAGCCTCAATAAAAGCATTGAAGAATTTTTGTGTGCCATCAGCATATGCTCTGACCAAGGGGATTGTGTCTGTGGCATTGGGGCTAGAGAACAACTCTTGATCAGTCTGGATAAGTCCTTTGTGCTCTTTTAGATTCACATAGTACTTGTTGTCAAAAACAGTCGGTGTACGTAGATCGAAATCGACCAAGACGCTTTGGTTACCGTTTTGGGGACATTGACCACGAAGTGTTTGGAGATATGTAGTGTTGAGAGTAGGATCGGGTAAACCAGTGTTGCTAAAGTTGTATAATCTATCCATAATAAATCGGCATTGGTTTTTACCAAAGGTGTGACCACCTAATCAAAGAAACAGAGTAAATGATTATAATTTTGCTAAATCTTTGCAGAAAATATATAAATTTTGATTATTATTTATATAACTACCGGATAGAGCAACAAGATCAGAAGGGCGGTCAAGTCCAACATTTTGAAAGCTAGCCTTAAGTTGTTCAAGCGTGAAGAATGGAGCGGGAAGATTTTGATTTGCAAGATCAAAAAATGCTTGTACGCTGTCTCTTCTTCCCAAAGGAACTCTCCAAGAAGGACCTCCTGCCTAAAATAACCATATTTTAAAAATAGTTAGTTGTTTTGAAAATAATAATTATATAATATGTATTCAACAATTATGTTCTAAACTTTGTGGTTAGTTTTTTAGTTTTGCATAGAATATTTAGTTGACTAAAAAATTCTTACCTAATCAAATTTGTTATTGAATAAGGAGAGTTGATCTTGCTACCTTACAAGACTACGTGTTTTTAATATTTCCCAACTAATCTTGAAAACATGTATATATGCTAGTTGATATTTAAAATTGGTCCATATTGTTTTCAGTGCTATATTGTCATGTTTAATATATTTCGGATCGAAATTTAAGACAATATGATCTGTACGTAGTAAATTAAAAAGAAAAAAAAAAAAGGATGGATTGAAGGTGCATACCAAATTGACAGATTGTTGAGCTGCAACGGTGAGCATATCTGCACATGATACAATTCTCGGACATGCGCTCTCTACTGCTGTTTTCATTCTATCAATTACGTCGAATCCTCGAGCCGAATTTGCGTTTGGAGCCGCATCTTTTTCTGTTTGAAACGATGTTGTGTTGTCCAACAAGATCGATGCATCACAACCCTAAGTATACGTCCACAAATTAGTCAATAAGGTGCAACCATAATCAACGTTAATACTAGTTTACACAAATAATTCATTTGGCTATTATAGTTTATATTACATTTTCAGGAAAAAAAAAAAAACATTAAAGTTTTGAGAAAGTGTGCTAACAGTAACACCCGTGTATAAGAGAGTAATTCGTTGTTGACGACATTAGCTAAATATTCCACAGTGAAAACAAAAACATATCTCACTACGTGAAATTTTGTATTAATATTTCTCTGGATCGGATCTGTTAGCTCAGCGACCTGTTATGATGGATAACATCTTAACTAATACCACAAAAAATAATATTAGTATAATTACTTAAATACCTTTAAATTCAATCCAGTGCCCTAAACCACGTGTATTTTTATGTCAACACACACCATGTATGTTATTTTAAACTGACAAAGACGTACGTATTTGGTTTTTTCTCGAGTGGCACCATACTTCAAATAAAATAATACAAATTTCAGAAATCTAATATGTAATAATTAAACTAGACAAAAACAAGTTGGGAAACGAATCCTAGACAAAAAGAAAAACCGAATATGTAAGAAATTATAATATTAAAACATTTTTTTGGGTTAAATATCCTTAAATTGGGAAAGGAATTATTTACTTTTAGATATACATAAATCATTAGCGAAAGTTTACTTGTAAATAAGAAAAGAAATATCTCTTACATTGACGAAGCAGTCGTGGAAGTGAAGACGAAGGATGCTCGCAGCGATACGAGGATCTGATCTCAGCTCGGTTACGATGGTGTCTCGGACAATGTTCGAGAGGTTGGGACATGAAGTGTCGTAGAAAGTAGGTGTTAGTTGAGCACTAGAAAATGATGAGAGAAGCATAAAACATCCCAATGTTACTAGGGTCTTCCACAAGGAAGACGAAGAAGAGGCATTCATTTTTTGGTTGTGTTTTAAGTGAGAAGATGAGAAATCTCCATATCTTAAAGGATCCTTTTATAGGAAAAATGTGTCCTTTTCTTTTTGTAAAATAATTTATATTTCAATAGTATATATAATAATAATATTAATAATAAAGAGAAACACGTTTGTTTTTTTTATTCGCGATGACTCTTGAAAGAGAAATGAGGTGTTTGTTTTGTTTGGTTCTATTGTCCGTCAGTCCGTGTCAAAGTGTTGCATCAGCTATATAGCCAGCATGTGCATGACATTTTTTATATCTGAATCATTTTATATATGACATTATTTAGCATTTGGTATTCTTAATGACATTGATTGTGTATATAATCCAATCCGTAAATTTTTTTTCTCCGGCTAGCTCGTGAATAATATTGGAGTAATGATTTATACTTTGTACGGTCTCTTCCTAGTGGGATATTAGACACCTCAACAGTCGATAATTTCCTATGACATTTTTAGTTTTAAAATTGTTGATAATTTCCATAAAGTATTCAAAGTCTAATTGCTCAATATTCCAAGTAAGCAAAAGTAGCAAGGTAGGAACAAATAAAAATATGTTTAACGTGTTGAAAGAGAATACTTTAAAAGAGAAACTCGATTTTCCATCGCCGGGAAAAGAGGAATATAAAATAAATAAATAAAGGAAGACAAAAAAAAAAGAGAAATCCTTCACCTAATATGGCAATATATATTCCTTTCCTATGTCGAGTAAAAAAAAAAAAATTTTGGGGGGGGGAGGGGAAGGGCTCTTACAAGAAAATTTCCTGGATGAAATTTATAAAAGAATTTGGTAACAAAAAGTTTATATCTAAAAATATATTAAGATAAAAAATTTAATTGGAAACTTTTTAAAAGAAAAATGGACCGCTTTAACTATAGAACAACGGATAAGGTTGTCAAATTCGAGTTTATATGTACTTCCAACTTAAAATTAGTTAAAATTGAATTGACCACTAACCCTATTATATATATTACTCAGATCATTTCTATTAGGTTTCTCATCATAGTTTCTCAAAAAAATAAAAATAATAACCCTATTATATATATTACTCAGATCATTTCTATTAGGTTTCTCATCATAGTTTCTCAAAAAAATAAAAATAAAAATAATAATAGATAATATTATTTAATTATGAGAGTCTCTAAAAAAAGTTATAACTCCATCTCATAATCGATATTTTTTTGAGAAACTCTTCTAATTAAATATTGATATTTATTATTATTATTATTATTATTTTATAAAGACTCTCTTACAAATCTCCTAATGTATATGTTCTTAGGTCTCATCTTAATTTTCGATGTGGGATTCACAACAGAGGTTCCGGGTCGTTGGTGCACCTCGTTGTTGAATCAGGATCGTTTAGTGTAAGTTAGTGTTCGGGATTGAGAGTTCAAAGTTTTTGAATCAGAATTCTTACAATGAAATAAGTAAAAGATGAATTTTGGGGAGAAGAGGGATTGCTCTGAATGAGCGTGTTCGCCATCTGTTTCCGAGCATGTTATTTATATTGATCGTTTGATTATAAAGAGTTCGGAGTACAAGATCGAATATGAATCCGAGATTGGGGTCTAATACTTGATGACTAAGAAGTCGAAAGAAATGTTAAAAACGATCTAAGTTCCTCTCTCTAGATTCTTGTGCGGGCTCTTCGGCTTTTCGTGTGCCTTTCCATTGAATGTTATTCTCTATTTATAAGGAGCGGATTTGAGGACAAAGCTCGTATCATGTGGGCGTTTCTCTTTAGCATCATCATTTCTTCCTCCGTTCGTCAAACTAGGTAGGTCGTCGGGTTGGTAAATAGATAATCATTACGTTTGTAGTCAAACTATTCATGGCAGAGTGTTGTTACGCAGTCGAGAGTTGTTTCGCGATCGACGTGTTGTGTTATTAGTGGTAGCTGTTCGGCGATGGGTGATGTGGCTCCCTTTGAGTGGCGAGATGTCTCCAAGCTAGGTCGTAGGTTTCCGTGTCGTGTGTTCCTTGATTACGAGTATGTGATGACATGGCTCCTCGAACGTTAAACCGAAGTCCCTAGTCCTTCTGCTAGGCCTTCGTGGGTTTCACAATTTGGCGGGCCAAGAATCGATTCAGGTCGGACCTTTTCAAGGGGATGTCGAGCTCACCTCCAACAGTTATCCCCCAAGCCTTTTGACGTGGCGGACTGTCAGTGGACTTCTGAAGAGATGGGTTTGGGTTGAATCAATTACGAGGGCGTTGAATTCGGGAGACGTAATTTACTAGGGAGCTTTTCACACATGGCGGTCGTGTTCGCTCATATTCCGATTAGTTATCTATAAATTTTTGTACCTTCTCATTTTCTTCTCATTCCGGTTTTGTCGCAAGGTAAAATCTTTTCTTATTAGTGTTCGATATTGTATTTAATCCAATAGTTTTTTCATATAGAAATAATCGGGAAAGGTCTAGTGAGAAGAAGGCAGATGGGCCTTCGCAATCGTCTATCAATTAATTATTCCCTATTGGAGATCCATGCCAAACTCGAGTTTTAGATTTCATCGGACCGCAATCATCCCTATGCTCCGCTTCGAGGGTTCCTATGCTTATATGAGTCTATTTTTTGGAGTACAGACTCTGATTTAATTTTTTATTGTTTTTTAAAGAATTTAGTTTTATTAGCATATGTTTAAACTTTATAATTGATTCGAATTTTTGGATTCAGTTTGCTTGACAAACAAGCAAACTAATAATACATTATTGACAAATTAGGCCGGAAATCAACTATAACCATACTTAGTGAGACTTTGTTCTTTTTTTCTTTTAATTTTCTATTCATTTTTATCTTTTTTAGTTTCTTATGGTTTATTCACCGAATTTTCTAATTTTATTTTAAATTTATGAAATTTAGTTTATTTTTTATAGTGTATATGGTGTGATTTTATAATAAATTTTTTTAAAAAAAATTTAGTCACAAAACCATAAATAGGTAGGACAGTGGGGCGAAGATTCAAGGTCTAGGAACTAAAAAAATATTTCTAAAAAAAGTGGGTCTAGTTTTTGTAGTATATTTGTTTTTTAATGTCTAAAAGTTTTAGATAAAAACTTTATTTTGTGTTTTCACCTAATATAATAATAGTATTTAAAATTTATTTAATTAAGGTTTAGTTTTTAAAAAGATTTAAACAGATGATATAATGACAAGTGTTATTGGTGTTTTTAGAACATTATCATCAATTATTTTTTAAAAATTAATTTTTTTTAATTTTTTTAATTATGAGAATATTTAAGTTAGAAGTGGGATGTTCTCCCTGTTAAAAAACTAAAATTAAAACATAAAAAAAATTTAATAAAATTTGATGAGAATATGTTCTAAGAACTCTTAGGAACACCAACTAACACTTGTCTTCATATTATTTGTTCAAAACTTTAATTAAATTAAAATTTAATTGTATAATAAAATTAACTTTTAAATATTAATATTATATTTCCTCTGTTTCACAAAGATGTATTTTCTAAAATTTTCACACATATTAAAAAAATCATAATGCATCAAATTTTATTACTGAACATTTTCTCATATCTCTAAACCAATAGTAATTTAATAAATTTAATTAATCTTCTTAAACTTTTCAAAATGTCATTATTAATTACTAAAATTTCTATTGAAAACACAAAAATTGTATCTTTGTGAAACAAAATTTTTTTCTAGAAAATGTATATTCGTGAAACGGAGGAAGTATTAGATAAGAACACCAAAACATACTATTAACAATTCGGATGCTTTAAAGGCCCAAAATAATATATTTTTCTAAAAAAGGGTTTCAAAATTTATAATGAAAAGGGTTCAAAATTTTTTCTAAACTCACTAAATATCAAAAAAATAAAATTGTGTAAACATAATGGGATAAGGGTCCAAAATATTTTTTTCCCTAGGATCTGAAATTTTTTGGGCCGGGGCTGAGTATAATAAGACTGAAATGGGTTTCATGCTTTCATGCAACGCATCTTGACGGAGCTGAGTGGGTAATTCAATCAACTCATCTTCAATACCCAGTGTTAACTCTTGCAGATCTTGTGTGACATTGTTAAAATGAACAAAAAAAAAAAGTTATTATGTTTTTGATCTCTACAACAAAAACAAGGACATTCACAAGAGTTAAGCAGGATCCTGTGGCGTAATAGTCATTAACTAACCTTGAATAAACCGTTGAAAATTGCAGATCCACTGAGTTACGAGAAGATGAACACTCGTTTCCCTAAGCTCCCGAGAGAGAGGTACCATGAAGCCCACGTTCAAAACATCTCTTCTCTTTAACAGAAATCAGTCCAACATTCAATATAATTCCATGTTAAATTAAATTTGTATTAAAAAAGAAATAATAAAAGACAATTGAAGAAATCATTCAATATGGGGATGTAGCTCAAATGGTAGAGCGCTCGCTTTGCATGCGAGAGGCACGGGGTTCGATCCCCCGCATCTCCATTTTTGTAATGCATTTTCATTTTAATAATAGTGGGCTCACTCAATAAGTAGTAGCCCAATCCAAAACTTGGGCAATTCAAATTATATCGAAAAACTTTATGATACTCTTTTTTTCTAAACCGGATTTTAATGTTCCGCCATACTCGAAACTATAAAACTTTATAATCTGGGAACCGAATCAGACCGGACCGGTTTTCACCGGAAAATAATATAACAAGTGTATACCGAAACTTTGGTACTAAAGCAAATCGAACTACTACAATTCTCCGTTAAACCCAACAGAAAACTAAACTCAATCGCCGGCGAACAAAACCTCCCCGATCCGCCACCGTTAAAATCAATTCACTGCTCGAACTCATGAACTTGTTGAAGAACTCTGTAGATTGTAACATCGGATCTTCGAGCTGTGGTTTCGTCGTCATGAGATCTCGTGAAGAAATTGTTATTCCCATCGACGAACGAGTTGCGTCTCTTCCGTACGTTACGGACATGACGTGGCGGTAATAAACCGGAATCGTAAACCGGAATTTCGGTGCTGGCTCTGTGTTTCACCCAGTCCGGTTTTGATTTCCCCGTCGAATTCTTCACAGTTAAAACTGAATTAAACGAGAAATTTTGTGTAGTTTTGAGAGATTGGTTTGATTTTCTTTTAAGAAAAAAACTTACGTGGATGAGAGAAGATGAGATTGGTACGGGACATTTAACCGGACGATCTTCTTCTTCCGGTTCAACCGGATGCTCAACCGGGAAAAATTCGACGTCGAGTTGATGGTTTTCTTCATCTTGATCCATCATCACTGTCTGCTCCACAATCTCTATTTTTTCCTGTAAAGAAAACAAAAGAATTTATGGATGTTTTTCGCAATTTTCAAGAATAAAGAGTCCAAATTCACATATAACATGAAATCAAAGGGTTTTTGTAGAAGCTAACTGAGGAATCGAAGTCCATGAGGTTCCTTCGTGAAGATGAAGAGGATGAAAGAGACAAGAGGGAGAGAGGGAATGTGAAGGTGGGAGAGTTGGTGTGTTTAAAAGGGTAAAAAAAAAGGGAGAAATCGAGGAGGTAAAAAATAAATAAATAAAAAGTTGTTTTCGCATGAAAAGGAGGGATTTTTTAACCCCACAGTGAAAAAAGATGTGAGGCAGAAAAAGATGTCTTAACCCTCCACTATTTTTCTTCCATTTTTTGGGTCCATTTTCATATATTTCAAATGGTGTATGGGTAATAAAACTTTATGTAGATCTTTTTAATATTTGCAATTGGTGCCAAACTCGAAAACATGGAACGTGTAAATGGAAAAAAAAAATCAAATGTTTTATTTTTGAATCATTCAAATACTAAATTGTATATAAAAATTACTGTAATTTTCTATATTTATGCAATTGTATTACTAATTTTTTTTAGGGTCTAACAAAGAGGATTCAAACAATTACTATATATGTCGACCAAAAAAAACAAAACCAAATACTTATATAAATATTATATACACTTTCTTGCTTTTAACAAAAGGAGATGCTATCTTTCTTTGAAAATCCGAACAATCTTTCGCTTTGTTTCATGTCTTACTTTATTTTCTTTCTTCTTTCCCTTTTAGGGTTTGAAGAAGATTGGTGATGTAGAGAAAAGCTATTGCTCGTATTCCGTTAAATTACAAATAATATAAATTGTAAAAAAGAACACAAAATTACTAAAGCCGGCCGTTAAGGGGAAAGCATGAGGTATACCACTTTACTTTACTCACAAGCCGTTTTTGCATGCACATAGAAAAAGCAACCTTACTATAAATACACAAAAACGGTGTATACAAAAAACCAAAGATATACGGTAAAATATTAGCGGTTTTGTATAATTAGCCATGTGATTGTTGTACTAAAAAAAATTGCAGACAGAAATTTGGTTAACTTAAATACTTATTCTGATTTTGTAAAAGAGCCAACGTTTTATCTATGGACATTACATAGTTTATTACTTAGGTATGTTGGGTAAATCATTCAATCCACTTTGATTTTCCTATCAATTTATACCTAAGATGCCTAGTAATTTAACGAATTTTCTATACGTATCGTGTGAAAATTCTCCCTTTCAAATATCTACAATAGAGATCAAGATTATACCATATTTGTTTACACTAAGAAATCTCACTTATAAATTCATTTGGTTAAAATATATAGTGAGATTACAACAAGAAAACTACACAAGAAAAAAAAATAACAATGACCACTCTCTCTAGATATCTTATGTCTTTATATACCAATATTATAACCCTGCAATGATAAGTTGAAGAAGAATCAACCTCCTAACTCTATTATGCTCACAATAATCGCTTTTCAAAATAAGTATTTTTGTGTCACGTTTGTGTACACATGACTAACACCAAAGCATCCCCCGGATACACCATTTTAGTTATAGTTTTTCCATTTCTAACTCAACTCATGTAGATTCACATGGTTAGACAAAATGGATTTGATTCTATACTTATTATTTACACAAGCTCATCTTGAAGCTCACCGAAGCTCAAATTCATCTAGACTTCTCAAAATTTCAATTTTCTCATCCTTTATCAATCTTCACATTGAATTAAGCTTGAAGAATTTAGAGCCTTCTAATTGTGGCTCTAAATTTTGACTTTCAGTCTCCAAATATGCATATGATCCATTTCCATGTACAAACACATCAGTAAGACTAATTAACTAATGAATCAATTCCTTAGCAAGCATGTTATATTCGCTACTATTATGAGAAACTACATAGCCTTTTCCTAACGAATCAATTCCTTAGAAAACATGTTATATTCGCTACTATTGTGAGAAACTTAGCCTTTTCCGAGTCATCAACACTCTCATTTCATATATGAGTTGTGAATCAATCTAAAAATAATATTTTTCTTTCACTCTACTCTCCATTGGTCATCTTGATCCTTAACTGATGGGAAATCCTGAGATACACACTCATCAATAAATCGTTAACTAATTTAATAAGCTACCTCAAACATTTTATTTTATTAGAACCCATAAATTAGGAGATGTAACGCAAATTAATAGGCATTGAAGAATGAAAATCCAATTGACCGAGTCAAAAGCTTTGGCTATGTCAATTTGGATTGAAATTCTTTTAGGGCATTTGTTTAAGTGGTAAAATATAAATTGAAGAGTCAAATACCCGTATACCCATACTTATAAACTGAAACTATCCACATATCTATTGTCCGCATAGAAATATAGCGTACTATGAGTTATGTATAATTAAATACAGCACCATAAATATGGAAGGACTAGTTGTCCTGTCGTTCCAGATTTTCGCGTCTATATAGTCGTCCTAGTCGACCCACTATCTGCAGCGGATACATTAAATTGTATAGTTAAGTTGATATATAATACGCTATTCAAACTATGTAATAACTATCATAGTCAACTATTTTTATACGAAAAGTTACATGTATAATATAACATACTATGAGTTCCATGTGTAATAATTGTCATAGTCAACTATTTTTATACGAAAAGTTACATGTATAATGTAGCGTACTATGAGTTCCATATAGTTATTTACATAACAAGTGAGACTTAAGCGAGCTGATTTTGAGTTAATAAAATTCCTTGAAGTTCTGAAGAACATCTAAGATACCCTTGACAGATCCATGAAAACCATTACAGAATACAACAAATCATCGACAAAACAAAGATGGGTAAGTCTTAATTCTTGGCAATGGGAGTGGTATTGAAACTTATTTTCAGCTGCTGCTTGGTTAAACATATGGGATAGGATATTTAGCGCAGTAGTAAATAGGTAAGGGGACAAAGGGTCCCTTGTCGTAACCTTTAGTTTCTCAAAAAAGTTACCATGAATGGACCCATTGATATCGATTGACTAAGCAAGAGTTGTTGTGCGTTCTCTGATCCAGTTGATGTATGGCATAGGCAATGAAAACAAACATTGAAGAATGAAAGTTCAGTTGAATGAGTCAAAAGCTTTGGCTATGTTAATTTGGATTTTCATTCTTTTAGGGCCTTTTTTGAACTATACGGTATTCAACATATAATTATGCGGGATTAGTCTTCCTAGTCGATCCATCATCTTGATTTGTACATAGACACTTCTACACGTCAGACCGATGTTGGCATGATGTAAACCGAGGAGGACTGGATATCAAGTCATTCATAGATAGCCTTAGGATTTGACTTCAATGGGAAAACATAAACCAACCCGAGCCTACGAACTAGTATTCACCATATAACTATGCAGGATTAATCGTCCTAGTCGATCCATCATCTTGGTGTCCACATATACACTTCTTCACGTCAAAAACAAATTGGTGTGACGTAGAGCTGGGAGTTATGTAACACTCATGATATATAGCGTGATATATATGTGCCATGTAGTTAATTATGCAATATTCACCATATAACTATGCAGGATTAATCGTCCTAGTCTATCCATCATTTTGACTGTCTAGATTGACACTTCTTCACGTCAAACCAATGTTGGCGTGACGAAGACATGAGAGTTTTGTAATACACATGATATACAATGCGCTATCTATGTCTCATATAGTTAACTATACGGTATTCGCCATATAAACCGTCCTAGTCGATCCATTATCTCGATGTGTACATTAACACTTCTTCACGTCAGACCAACTTTGGCGTGACGTAGACCTAGGATGACTGGTTGTCTTGTCATTCATAGAGCATCTTAGGATTTGACTTCAATGGGATAGCACAAACCAACCCGAGCTTACGAACTCGTATTCACCGTATAACTTTACATGATTAATTGTCTTAGTCGATCCATCATCTCGATGTGCACACTGATACTCATTCACGTGACACCAACGTTGATGTGATGTAGATATGGGAGTTCTAAGACTATCTATGAATGACAACATTAAAATTAGAGGCATCACACTCTTTGTAAATTCATTTTTCTGTATTAAATTAATTATATTTGTTATTCCTCTCTAGTTTTTATATAATTATGTGTATATACCAACACAGGAATGCTTAGTATGTAAAATCTGACTTCATTGGCACATGTGTTTTGAGTTTTTACCTATTTTTATCGATTTCTTACTCAAACAAAGTACGATTTCTTTTGCAAGTATATGGTATCTTAAATGATTAGATAAGTAGTAAAAAATCATTTGCTTTCTCTTGTCAGTTGTATTTTCTTTTGGATAGACGAGAGAAAAATATGACAACAAATGCGAATTGATTGCCAAAAAACGAACCTATTTATTGGAATTAAATTCTAGGGAAAATATCATCGAGGATTGCCACAATATTTTTATAGTACTCCAATACTTTAGTTGCATCTTCATCTCTTGCTGCATAATCCATCTGCAAATTTCAATTAGAAAGTTAAGTTAATGAATTATTAACCATGAGTATATATTATTCCGAGTAAAATATAGAAAAATGTACCTCGGTGACTGAATTGAAGAGAGTGGAATAAAGAGACCTAAAAAGAGGTCTATCCTTAGGAGGCTTTGCTTGGATGATTAAGTAAAAGTCTTGCTTCATGTTTGATGCACTTCTCCTTAACTCTTTCCCTCCTTCTTTCCACATTTTCTTTTCAATCATCATTTCCTTAATTCCTTTGATATTTTCTGCGTTTTTTCGTAATCCTTCCTAACAACCATATCCAAAATACACGAAAATTTCAAAATTTTGTATTATCCCTGATTTTCCTTTTTCTTTTTTTTTTTTTGTTTCTATTGTACTACCACCCTAATAATCCAAAGTGATTGAAATTTTACACATAAAGATATATAAATCATATGAGTATCACCTAAATAATGTAATTGCTTTACACAAAGAAATATAAACTTTTATAATCCATTTGGTTAACTAATTTTCTTGTTATAAATAAAACACTATAACTCAAATGTTCTTGCAACGGTTTTAATGGAGCTAGATATATAATGGTCTAATAATAAAACAAAGGGACCAAAGTGTAACTAAAAGTGATAGATAAGTCGCTTAGATCAACCTGAGCAAGCTCGACGGTGCGTTCAGGCTCGGGTTGAGGAGCGCCAAAGTTGAAAATATCAGCAGCGTTTGCAAAGGAAGAACATTTGCAATCAAGGAAGAACAATTGAGTAATTATCGTTCCTGATATTGAGAGAAGAACGTCTCTTCGTCTTTTTTTTTTTGGATTTATCAAAGAAAAGTGTTAAAACAAAATTGTTAGAATCTCAAGGAACCTAAAAACAATATATAAAAAACATTTTCAATCGTATTGATACGATATTTTCATTTGTTACGTAACTTTTTTTTTTTAAATGAAATAAAAGCGACCGGTTTGATGTAAAGGAAACAAAAAAAAGGGGTTACTTACCCATGAGGTTTAGTTCCGAGAAGGCATAAAGTAGAAGACGATCTTGGAGAAGTAACATGTTTTGTACAACAAAGAACTCTAGGTGATCTAGAGCCATTATTGACCCTCTTGGATATAATGGGACCCACCTTGCTCATGTCAAAAGCCATTGAGATTAACCTTCAATTTTTCTCTAGATTTATAAATACAAAATTACCTTACGCTTCCAATCCAATTTGATACTACAAAGTTTCAAACACTTGTTAATGGAGAAATGTAAGCTCATTTCGATTCTAGGAAGACAAAACAGAAGAAAAATTACTCAAAGAAGCCAAGAGAGATTACCAAGTCAATCAAACTTAGATTCTTGATTCCAAAATCAAATGTAGGCCAATACCCATGAAGGAAAATTATATAATTAACATGGAGGAATCGGAAAAATGAAATATTGATGCACACGGACTCGATACAGAGAGACTAACCTTGTGAAAGAGATGAGAAGCGGAAAAAGAAGATAGAAGCGAAAATTGCAACCACAAGTGTGAGGCCCACTCTTTCCCATATTTTGGTTTCCATCTACTGTAAACCCGGATTTGTCGGTAATTGTTTAAAAATTATTAGTTTATTACCACGCATTACTAAGAGAACTGTGGTTTATATAAAATAAAAGACATATCCGGTTACTTTTGATTTTAGTAATCAAGTAATTAAGGATTAAAACGGAAAAATAAAAGAGGAAAAAATAGGGATTTAATTTAAACCAACATATGTCAAAAAAATAAAAAAGTAAAAGATAAAGCGGCTTTCAGTGTCTTGAATCTGAAGCGACTATAGAAAATATGATCCTTACAATTTGAACACAAACATATATTATGGGATAAAACTGGGGAATTTTTCATGTTAGGATTTAATCGTTTCAAATTGATTTTATACAGAAAATTGAAATCATTTTCGAGATGGACTCCAACATGTGTTTTAAACCAAAAAAAAAAAAAAAAAATCAAATCTTATTTAGCCATTACACTTAAATGCTTTTAGAGAGAGAGTGGATGATCAAATCTCCATTTTTCTTCTCAAAAGTTGGGTATTTTCATGATTTCTAGAAGATTAAGTGAGTTCTTTATTAGAAAGATCATTCTTATAAGAAAGCTATCTCCTCATCGAATGACCAAAGATCCAATCTTTATTTTCTTGTTCTTTTAATTTTCTTTCATGTCTTTGCATTTCTAGTCATTCCATTTGATTTCTACATTACTATGATCTCTTCCATGGGCATAAGTGAGTAGATTATCAAGTGGGTGTATGAGTATGAATTAGGAAGGTTGAACCTTTAGCTTGTAACTTGGTTTTCTTGCGCTTTCATTCAAAGTTTCTATCTTTACTTGAATTTTAATACTCTGTGAGAGAGTGATCAATTCAAACTTAGATGTTTGAACCATCAATGTCTAAAAGGTGTTTGATGAAATGCCTATGAAAATATGTATAAGAGTCAGTTCTTAACCATTGAAAGATGAGTCAAATAGCCATAGATTCAAATTAAGAGCAAGATTAGAAGGTCTTTTAAATAACCCACTCACTATGAAAACTCTAGATGTTTGGTTAGCTAATAGAAGAGATATGACCATGAAGTGGCTTATCATAGTCCTAAAAACTCTAAACTAATAGATTTATACTTGCTTGACACTCAATTATCACAAAGTTACAACAACTAGCCTCCTTTCCTACGAAGGCCATACTTGCATCCCATATCATCATCATATTGTTAACAAACATCTCAAAGTTTTCATATTTTTGCTTATTTACATTTTTTATTTAGTTTGGTTTTGATTTCTTTTATGCTTTCATTTTCTTGTTTCCTTTAAGGCTTTCATTATATTAAATATATAGATAGAAACCCCTTTTTGCATTTTGCATATCATTTCTATATTAAAGTCTTAATATTGAACTACAATCACCTCTATTTAGCCTTTGATCGAATTCTCGACGCAGTAAAAGATAGGTATAAATTTTACTTTGAACTTAGAATTCATCATAAACATCAAGTAAAACCGAGAGATCAGCAACAAACAACTAAGTTCCCGCCAACATTTGAAATTTGAATTTATGCCGAGCTAAGCATTCTCGAAAAGATCACTTATCTCAATTAAACATGTACCATCCATTCAAAAAATTCGTAGTTCGTATTCTTGTCGACCAAATAAACCTTGTGGAATTTTCAGAGCTTAATTCTTGCCTAGCTAATACCGCGAAAGTCTTTTGATCTTCACTTAAACCGAATTAACGTTGTCGCCAAACTCACTAATTTCTGTTATGCATTGAACAAGAAATCTACTCTTGAATTTGTCAGACTCGAGCAAGCACTACTTTGTAAAAATGGAGGGGGGGGGGATGGGAGCTTATTGTTAAAGGTGGGGAATCAACTCGTTAAACTCGCCTGAAAATCATGAAAGCCCATCTTGAAGAAAACCCACAGGCTACAATGTTCTCTTCACAACTTTAAATAGAAGATCTCATCATTGAAAAAAGGGATTAGATACATTCAAAATACTTCAGAAACAAGCTCTTTCAGAAAGCTCTCTCTACGAGCTCCCCCGTAAGATACACTCTCCCAAAGAGCTCTCACAACAAGCTCTCCCAAAGATACACTAAAAGCTTTTAATGTCCAAATTGCTCTCAAAAGTCTTCTTTTTCTAATTACTTAGAATTTCATTGACACTCCAACTAAAAAGCCATGGTTCGAATCAGTTAGAACTTATTCTTTGACTATGTTCACATATATAAATAGTGACGATGTTTATGATTCAGGTGTTCATTTCCCATAGATGATGACGATGTTTATGAATGTTCATAAATAAATACATGAAAGGTAAAATTACAGACCACTATAAATTTATAATTAACATGATTATCAATTATTCTTTCACTACAATACAAATTTTGAAATGCAGTTTTGTATATATCTATATGTCCGTTAAATATTTCCATTCTAAGTGATTAGTAATTACGTTGACTTCCTTTATGGAATATATCAATAATATTATTACTACCAAAAAATTAACACATAAAAACACCAAACTATAGACAAGCCAGATCGAATTCAGTTTAAGGCTTTAAGCAGTTAAACTGCGACCGACAACGAATCTAAACCGAAATTTTGCACATTATAACAAAAGAAAAAGAAACAGAAATAACTGAAATTTTATCAAAAATAAATAAATAAGAGATAACTCAAAAAAAACAACTAAGAGTCACATTTGTGATATCAAATTCGACCTGTCATCTTCCTCCGTTAAAACAATCGAAATCGTAATTAATTATAACAAAAGAAGAAAGCAACAACTAAAAAAAAAGTGTGATGAAAAAATAAATTCAAATGAAGAAATGGAGACGCGCGACCGGAGCTTTAAAGGACAAACTCAGTCTAATCGCGGCGGCGGGTGACAAATTCACGGCTGCGATTATCAAAGCGACGAGCCATGACGACCGTTCAATCGATATCGAAAACGTTCAATTCATCTACAGATACATAGAGAGCAATCCCTCGGGTTTCAAACACATCATACGCGCCATCTCTTTGCGCGTGAAACGCACGCGTAACTGGACGGTTGCTTTGAAATGTTTGTTGCTTTTGCACGGCCTTTTCCTCGCCGGAATCACAGCGGTGGATTTGATTGGACGGTTACCGTTTGATCTTTCCGAATTCGGAAAACGGAAATTTCGGTTTAGTCGAACCGGTCGGTTTAACATCTTCGTTCGCGCTTATTTTTTGTTTCTCGACGCAAGATCGATTCTCTTCTTCTTCAACGATTGGAACCGTCTCGAGCTCATCGTTAAAATGCAACGAATTGTTGATTCCTTGATGAGAATCAAACCAATTGGGGAAACTATGAAAACGCCTCTTGTGATCAAAGCCATGGAATGTGTAATCAGCGAGATTTTGGAGATTTACGGTCAGATCTGCCGTGGATTCGCCGGTTTCTTATCCGATGTCGAATCGAATCCCGCGAAATCGCCGGAGACGAAATTAGCTATGAGTATTGTAAAGAAATCTTTGTCGCAGAGAGACGAACTCTCCAAGTAATTTGAATTCTGCAGAGATTTCGGCGTCACGAAAGCTCAAGAGATCTCAGAATTGGACGTGATAGTGCTCGATAAACTCATCCAATACTCCCCGGAGTTACACCGTCCGACGAAAACAACACCAGTAACAGCGGAAGATATGGCGGAGGCAGATTTGACGACTAGGGATCGATCATTCATTCTAGAAACTGTTTCCCGTAACAGTCCATTGGATTTAATAAGCTTCTAATCACGTAATTTGTGACTAATCATGAAAAAAAATTAAGAAACATTAAATTTAAGTAAATATCTGTTACAACAACTTACAAAGTCAGCAAATGCAGGAAAAAAAAAACAAGAAAGCAAACCAAACAAAAGTTTTTTTTAACCTAAAGATAAAAGAGTCTCCGACAAAATGTATGAATTAAGATATGATCAAACCCTAAAAACGAACAAGTTACCTTGAAGAACAAGACAGATAGATATTTGTGTATATATGCACGATTTTATCTAATCGTGACGAACTTATTAGTTCCATGTCTAGCCCAATGAGTCTTCAAATCAATAGCATTACCAAAGCTATAACCTTCACTAGCTAATTTCTCAAGAACTTTCTTAAACGCACCTTGACTCATCTTCCTACCCGAAATCCTCGCGCCACGTCGTTTCGTACTCATCGGTAAAGGATACATCGAAATGTTAGTCGTACAACAAGCTGATTGCCATCCTCCACAACCCCAACGGTAACATTGTTGTGGTGTTCCTGTACAAGTGCAAACCGGTACAGGTAAACCGGAAATATCCATACTTACTCCGTTTATCACAACATCGACACTCTTCTTAACCGGTTTCACTCTTTGTTGTTGAACGTTAGTATCAGTATCGTCGTCGATCTCCTCTTTCGGTTTTCGCAGCTTCTTAGCTTTCGGTGTTGTGGCGCCTCTCATCTTCCTCTTCTTATTCGGTTGAATGGTTTCGTCTTCACAACGTGGAGGAATTGGATTCTCCTCAAACCGGGATGAATTAACAACCGGTTGATGGTAACTTGAACCGGAAGTTTCGGAGAGGGTATTGTTGTAATTTGGAGGTAACATGTTGAAGAACTTGTTGTCTTTGGGTTGTGGTTGGTTAATCCAGTTAGTGTAGTTCATGGAGGTCTCAGGTTGGTGGTCTCGAGAGTGATATGAACCGATCATTAGATTCGGTTCACGACCGGTTATAAACGATTTAGTAGGGTTCCGGTCACTGGTAGGCATAAGATGCAAACCAAGACTACCTTTAAATGTAGTCGCCGCTGGTTCATAGTATCCCCAATTCCGAAATCCATCATCATCCATTTTTTTGCAAACTACAAAAAAATTACAATTAAACCCACACATTTCTTAAATTTCACCAAATAACCCCAATTTTATCAAAACAATAAAATCCAACCCTAAAGTTTCTAAATCTCAGATCTATCCATTTTTTTTCCTCAGATTCAAATGAAAGCATAGATCTTTAAGATACCCAGAAACGAAATTTAGACAATTCTTATGCATATCTCTAGATCTGATAAACCCAGAACGAGATCTAATGAAACAGGACATAAAGAATCGATTTTTTCAAGATAATCAAATCTCGTGTGGAGAATGGAGAATCGAAAGTTTGAGATACAGTACAAAAAGGTTCAATTAAGAGAGAGAGAAGAGATAGATTGATGAGAGAGAGAGAAATCTTTCTTACATTGGTTTGGTCTAAACGGCTCTTTAAGGAATTTTTTTGACTTTCCTGAGAAGAGAGAGGAGAGAGAATCCTGAGAGAGATTGGGAAAGAGAAAGAAGAGAGAGGAAAGAGAAAACCTATGAGAGAATAGGAGAGAGAAGGTAAAGAAGATCTCTCCCAGTTTTCTTTCTTTTCTTGTTTGAGGGATAGAGATGAGAGAGAAACCTAAAAATGACACCTTATATTTAATATATGTATAAAAAAAAAATCTAAAGAACCAAAAGGCTTTTTTGTTAATTTAATTATTTGTGATGATGAGTAAGTAAATTCAATTCTTGTAGGACACAAAAATCAGGGAAAGCCATGTGAGAGAAGAAGAAGACAAAAACAAAATCAAAGCCCACTTCCTTCTCCTCCTTATCCTTTTACATTGTACTATTTATAATATAATCATAAAATTATACACAATCTGTCAAATATAGTAAAGACATTACTTAGGAGTTAGGAAGATATGATTATGTGTAAACCAAAACCTTTGGGGTTGCCTAAAATTAGGAAATAAAAATGTTATATAAATTATCATAACTGATATTTTTTAGTAATGTAGCGAATATATTTTAATTTCAGAAATTTGTTTTAGGAGTTGTTTTCAATGTGTTAATTTTACAAAAGAAAAAAGGGAATCGGCAAGCAAACTAATATTTTTCTGTATAGAAGTGCTTCTCTTAATGCCCAAGATGTATGTTGTTTTTCGATCCAATTTAAATGGTACATAATTTTTACGAAGGCCCATGTTATATATAATTTAGATTGTTGCATATAGGCCTCTGAGCCCACTAGTTCTGATTTCTTGATTTCGAAAAAATGTCCACTGAACTGATATTGTGGCCCAACAAACTTTCTTTAGCGAATCACTTTTTTTAAATGAAAAAACCCTAAAAAAAATTAATTTGAAATAACCCCTTAACTAAAAATTTAATGAAAAAATTCCTCAAGTTTAAATCCGTTAACATGTTAACCCCTCTGTGAACAGTACCATTAAAAATTAAACATAACCCATTAAATGGAACGCTATGTTTTATCTTGACCAAAAAACTACGAATTTTTAATGAAAAAACCCCTCAAGAAAACATCAATCGTGAAATAACTCCTCAATTAAAGATTTAATGAAAAAATCCCTCAAGTTTAAATATGTTAACACGTTAACCCCTGCGTGAACAATGCCGTAAAATAAAACAGACCCCGTTAACTTGACCAAATAACTACACGATTCGTTAATAAAGCGACATCAATTTTTGAAAGAGATCGGGAAGTTTCAAGGATGGATTTGCGGCGTCGAGAGAGATCGGAAAGTTTCATGAGAATCATGAGAAATTATTTCACCTCTAGCTAAATGAAGAACGATAAAGAGAACATTACTCAAAATCTAACGATGAGACTTTTCAGGAAAAAAGAAATGTGAAAGCCACAATGCAAGAAAAGTTCCATTTGATCACCTCATCTAATGAAGCTAAAAATTCATTTTTTTTTCCGCTCGAGAATGAAGTCATGTTCATAGTCTACCCTCATTTTCTCCATATTCTCTATGGAATCTCCAATCTCAGAACTATCTAAAAGGAAGATAAAGGATTTCGTTTCAGGACAGCTGATCATGAATTTTGTATGTCAATGCCTTGATCGCCTAAAAAATTCCCACTTTTCTCCAAGTGGGTTCGTGCAAAGCTTCCATTCGTTTTCCCATGATTTGAAATTACGACCTGTGAACCAAAACCTAGTGAAACAAAATCTAGAAATTGCATCATTTTGGTCAAGTTAACGGGGTCTGTTTATTTTTCACGGCATTGTTTAAGAAGGGGTTAACGTGTTAATAGATTTAAACTTGATGGGTTTTTTCATTAAATATTTAGTTGAGGGGTTATTTCACGATTGATCTTTTCTTGAGGGTTTGTTTTTTTTGTCTCTTTTTTTGAGGGGTTTTTTCACTAAAAATTCGTAGTTTTTCAATCAAGATAAAACACATCGTTCCATTTAACAGGTTCTGTTTAACCTTTAACGGTACTGTTCACGGAGGGGTTAACGTGTTAACGGATTTAAACTTGAGGGGTTTTTTCATTAAATCTTTAGTTGAGGGGTTATTTCACGATTAATCTTTTCTTGAAGGATTTTTCACTAAAAATCTTTTTTTTCTATAACACCTATTTGATTGATTAGAATTTTAATTTGGTCAAATATAATTGATTAGAACAAGTTTATAAATCAATATCTCATCTTTTATGTGTTTGGCGTTGAAAACGTTGAGAGCTTGAAGTATAATGTTTTTGAATTCATATTTGTTGGCATTTGAGACTTTAGTGAAAGCAATAGATGATTTATGATAGTTGATCATTTGGTTTAAAATTTCACCGTAGTATTATAATACTCGAAATAAAACTTCATTGTTTCCAAATGGTTTGACAAAAAAATAAAAGAATAGTTGATGACTAATATTTTTGGTTTATAAATATTCATTGCTAGTTTTTTCAAAGTGTGATTTAGCTCACATGTAAAACAATAGTTGTTTTCTTCAATTGATTTAATTTAAGTATTGGAAAAATGTTTTAACTAATATATCTAATATTATATTTCTATATGTCATGTTATTATGTAAAGATAGACATTCGTATGGTAGATTGTTTTTTTTTTTTTTTTTTTTTTTTTTTTTTGCTGCAGCATTTTAGAATTTATGGATGTATGCCAAACTTGAGAATGAAGGCATGAGACCAAGATATCCGAATAAAATGGGTAATGATGTCTTGGGGATGTTTTTTTTTCAAAAATATAATTATATTTGTATTGTATATATATATATATAATATAAAATGAAGATAAAAAAAAGAAAAGATAAAGAGAATCAAAGGGAGGAGTTGGGGAAGATGATGGCATTTCTTTGCTTTGTAAATTTGGAGCATGTGACTTGATCCTTCTTTCCAACTCAAATCTCACATTTGTATTTAATATTCTTATTCTATTCCTTCTCTAAGTTGTTGTTTTAGAGATTTATTATGGCTACTCAAGTCGTTTCTTTTTTTTTGGATAAAAACAAGTCGTTTCTTTTATCATATGCTTAATATTTACCATATGGTATTCAAGTTATTTCTTCTATCATATGATTGAAGTTTCAATATGTATGAATAACTTTTTACCCTTGGATCAACCACTTGATCAATGTCATCTAATTTATGACTATGTTTATGCAGGTTCTTCAGTATTTAATATTTTTTTTATCTTTAAGTTATGTATCAACTATAAGAATGCATCTATAAAATTGTATATTGTTTCTTGTGACAAAAAAAAAATCCATATAGTTTCTTTTGAGAACTTTAAATTTAAGAATTCGGATACATGCATCCAAAAAAAATACTATTTTATTTTATTAAATGTCATATTCATCATAAATAACAAATTATGTTTAAAGGACTTGAAATAAAAATAAAATCTCTAGAAATAGAGTAAAACAAATCTAGCACCAAATCTAGAACCAAATACTATGAAATACTATGAAGATCTTCGAATCATCTATAAAGAAGAAACCCTGAAAAATGCAATTATAAATGCCTAGGAATGGTAGAAGGTGCAAACTCAGGCCACATTGACAGCTACCTTATCAATCCGGACCAGCAGAAAATCAAACAACATGATCGACGAAGACCCAAGAACACTGATCTGCTACACTGACGCTGCCTGAATAAACAAAGACACTGATGCAGGAATTGACTGGATCATAAAGTATAAGACCGACAGAACGCTGAACCAAGGCTTCACCAGAATCCCACCGACGAAAACACCGATGATCGCAGAAGTGGAAGCAATCTTCCGGGGACTCCAACAAGCAAAAGAACTCCAACACCATCACATTCGACTAGCTTCAGACGCACAATCGGTCATCACAGGGATCAACACCGGGAAACAACTAAAAGACATCATCAACACCGTTTAAGACATTCTCACAATTGCTTAATCCGTCCACTCGATCTCTTTTGGTTTCATTCCTAGAGTAGAGAATGAGTATGCAGACTCCCTTTCAAAAAAGGCCCTCAGACTCATGACCATGACCCATCGTGTACCAAACTAAAGCTTCTCTTTTATTAATGAATCTCTTTTCCTGATCGAAAAAAAATACTATGAAAACAAACTTATATTCCAAAATAGAACACAAAAAGATTCAATTACGCATCAAGGCGAAAAAATGATTCAAGTCAATTCTCAAAAATATTACATTTTAAATTTGGGGGTTCCCAAATTACCATTACTAGTTTTTATTTTTCGGTAATACTAGATATTCAATATTAAAATGAGTCAAATCCTCTTTCTAATTTAGGAAATCTAAACCCTAAAATGAAAAAATTGAACTCAAACATAAGATTTGAATTTATTTGTAATCTATCAAAATAAATAAAACATTTTCATACATAATTTAATTTATGGTATTTTGGAAAAAAAAAACTTGTGATGGTATTTTAGGACATTACTTTTCTAATTTATTAATTTGTAGTCTCACTATTCATAAAACATGGATGCAAAATCTGATGAAATAGTTTTTAGAAGGTGAAAGTATTCTAAGTTAATTTTTTTGTTAAAAATAGTAGGAGAGGTAATCAAAATGCAAAATTGAATATGTTATTGGTAATCTTTAACCCTAGTAGTTAAAAGTATGTTATCAATTACAAAAAACTATACTAAAAATATTCTATAATCATTTATCACTTTCGCTTATAGGTAAAACACTCATTTCACTTTTTTTTATCAATAAGACCCTTAATATTCGTATTACAAAATCAAAAATATATTTGTAGTGTCTAGCTCGAGAGATCAACCTTCTCACCAAGTTCTCTCTTTTTAATGGCCTCATCTCTTTCTTTCAATGCATCCTTCAATGAGAAATTAATTCTTTAGTTACCAAGATCCAACTGTTTAAATCTCTTTTGACTTTGTTGTTTACTGAACCTTAAAAGTTAATGGATTTGTGCGAGATTTGACAGCAAATATAAGAGATTGTAAACTAAAAAAACTTGCAACATTTTGGTTATAAAATTATCAGATTCATTATAATGTGTTGCATTATGTATTTAAAAATCAATTTTTTTGATAGAGTGAAGCAAGTGGTTAAGTGAGATTTGGAAGATCGATCTCATCTTAGGAGATGATTACAAACACGATCTCATTCTCATTTTGTTCCTTTATAAAAAGTTGTCAGCATAACTCTATCATATTTTCTCGTTTCATTTTATTGTTTTGCCTTTGGGTCCATTTGGAACCAATATTACACAACTAAAAACATAATGAAGCATCCTTTCCTTTTGTTATCAAAAAAATTATTATTCGACAATAAGGAAAAAAATGAGTAAATATGGTATTAAGGTACACACAAATTATTATTCCTCCGGATCATGGATTTAGCACAAGCTATTAGAGTTGAGGTCTCTTGCTTTGATTTTTTTGTTGGAAAATAAGAAATGGAGAAAACATCTTTTTTTTGTCTGATATATGGAGCAGCTATGACCGTTTGATAGATGTTCTTAGAATCTCAAGGCCTCGGAAACTTGGTTAGGCGATGGGATCACTTGATTAGGTAGCGGTTTTATGGGAATATGTGGTTTTGTCTGTTATACAGCCGATTATTGATGGTGTGTGTTACATCACTGCAACTTATGGTTACTAACGCTCAAGCAACTCTTGAAACTTGGAAAATTCTTGTTAAAACTTGTGGTACACCCTCAAGAGGCCATATCAAACAACTTAAGGTCAAATAAAAAATACTAATAAAAGATTCAAGATTATTGATAAGTATATGCGATGAATGTTGAAATTGATCAGCTCTCGCTTATGGGAAAATCGGAAGACTCTAAAGATCTCATTAAGTTTGTTATTGATGGTCTCCCTGATTAATATCATGCGGTTTGCGATGCGGTTTAAAAATCTCTACACCACTATCTCCATTGAGGAGTTTTATGAGAAATTAAAGAACCGTGAAGCTACTATTATGTGTGCCACTCCAACGATAGATTTTTCCTAGCCTCAGCTCAAACCAATAAATTTTGCCAATGCCTTGACAACAATTGGAGATCAGACTCCCATCAACAGTCTAATTCTCATTGCTCATTCGATGTTCTCTCCTTCGGCTCGCGTTTCTCAGAGTCACTTTACTCGGAGCCGTGTTCCTCATCGTCATCTAATCAACGATGTCCTTATCAAGTCCGCTGTCAGGCGTTTGGAAAGCAAGGACATAGTTCCCAAAGATACTTTCAATTCCGACTTGTGCTTAACCACCACCAGCTGCAACTTAATATTGTAGTGGCATCATCACATGAGACTCCATCTTGGCTGCTAGATAGTGGAACATCTCATCACATCACATCAGATCTTCATAAACTTTTTATTTATGATATGTACTTTGATTATGAAAATATTGTTATTGGTGATGGACATCGACTCCCCATTGCACACACATTCTTGAATTATCTTTCCTATCCCACTCTTGACTATCTCTTTCTTGTTCTTACGTGTTCTTAGTATGAAAAAAAAATTTGATATTGGTATATCGTTTGTGTGTTGATAATAATGTGGTCGTTACATTTGATCTTATGATGTTTTAGGTGAAGGATATCAGTTCGAGGATTTTTTTTCCCAGCTTTTAACACGTCATAAAAAAACTACATGTCCCATAGTTAAAATCATCTACATTTTGATAACTATCAAATAGATAACAATTGTTATTTATCAAAGCTAATAGGATCATGAAATGTGTCATTAACCATGTCCACATATTTATCTTCTATTACATTACTCGTTTCTTGTCGACTCCCACTTATATGACTTGTATTAACATCATACATACCTAAATCCATATAAGTTTATTTGACATGCTTATACCATACATAATACTCATGCATGAGTCCCCTACTATACAGATGCCAAATTCTATTTCCCAGGGTAAACTTATCATTTTTGTAAGTATTGCAAGGGCATAAAATCTTACCACCGCTGTTACGCGCTATTTTCTGACAACTTGCAAAACTTATTAATTTTTCCACCCCCACTACGAACTCCTCTGAAATATTTGTTGTCTCTCCATCGACTCGATTATACATTCACTCTGTATAATTAGAAGAATTGGAACTTTCTGCAATATTTCCTATAATGGTGGTAAAATTATAGTTATGGCAAAATTTATTGCTTTTTAGGGTGTCCCTCATCTCACTACACCACCACGTACCCCTCAACATAACGGTATTTTTGAACGTAAAAACAAACACATTGTCAAAACCGGATTTTCCCATTTCGGTTTAACTTATCAATCAACGTCCCTCTTATTTACTTGGTTTTGCATTTTAAAGAAGCTATGAAATATGATCATTGGAAGCTAACCCCGAAAGATGAGGTTGTTACACTTGAGAGACTTGGTACATGGGATATTTTGGATTTGTCTCCCAACACACCATTGGCAACCAAATGGGTGTTCAAAGTGAAGTTGAAATTTGATGGTACTGTTGAGCGCTACAAAACTCGTTTGGTTGTGCTTGGAAACTATCAAGAATAGGGGATGTATTATGATGAGAATTTTGCACCTGTTATCAAGATGACTACCATCCGCATTTTTCTTAAGGTAGCATCTACAAAGAATTTGGAATTGCATCAGATGGATATCCATAATGCATTCCTTCATGGAGATTTGAAGGAAAAAGTTTATATGAAGCTTTTGCAAGGTT
Organism: Euclidium syriacum; assembly: GCA_900116095.1. Classification (NCBI taxonomy): domain Eukaryota; kingdom Viridiplantae; phylum Streptophyta; class Magnoliopsida; order Brassicales; family Brassicaceae; genus Euclidium; species Euclidium syriacum. The sequence continues at coordinate 3,422,953 of FPAK01000010.1, read as the reverse complement.
ATCATACAGCTGATAAAAACAAAGGTTTGTCGATTGGAGAAATCATTATATGGTCTCAAACAGGCTTCGAGGTGTTGGTTTGCTAAGCTCTCTACTTCGCTGCTACGTTTTGATTTTGTCCAAAATAAGAAGGATTACTCCTTGTTTTCTTATCATCGTGGCTCCTCATGCATATATGTGTTGGTCTATGTCGACGATCTTGTTAATGGAGGTAATGGTTCCCTTCTTATCTCAAGTTTAAAGATTACATGAGCAAGTGCTCCCACTTTGAAATACTTACTCGGATTGGAGATTTCTCGAAGTAAAGATGGAGTTTACGTCTCCCAATGGAAGTATGTGGATTAACTGGTTCAAAACCATTTGATACACCGATCGAGCAGAATCATACTCTAACCCGTGATGATGGTGATTATTTTGACGATCCATCTCGATACTACTACTTGTAGGACGATTGGTTTATTTGGAAATTAACTGTCATGATTTGATTTATGATGTTCACTTGTTGCCTCAATTTTTAGTTAAGCCTCGTTAGAAGCATTGGGATACAACGGTTGGAGTGGTTCGGTATCTCAAAGGCACACTCGGTCAAGGTATTCTCTTTGATTCTAAACCAAATTTGCATGTGTCTGACTATTGTGATACCGACTGGTTATCTTTTCCACTCACTCGTCACTCACTCATTGGTTATGTCGTCTTTCTTGGTGATTCTCTTGTCTATTGGAAAACGAAGAAACAAAATGTGGTTTCTCGCTCTTCCGCTGAAGCCGAGTATCGAACTATGTCATATACATATTCTGAGTTACATGGTTGCTTGAATTACTTGCTGTTTTTGGCAGCAAACAATTCCGACCAGTGTCGTTTTATTGTGACAACAAAACCGCTCTACATAGTCTTCCAAATTCAGTGTTTCATTAGTGCACAAAACATATTGAGAATGACTATCACATTATTCGGGATGCTTTCCAAGCACGTTTGCTTGCGCCAGTTCATGTTCGAATTGCAGAACAGATCACAGATTTCTTAGCTAAGGTTATTGAACGAGTCCAATTTTCATATCTTCTTAGTAATATGAGAATTCACGATCTACACTTGCCATATTAAAGAAGAGTATAAAGATTAATGATGTAATTTAGAAGACCTAATGATGTAATATTAGAGAGATTTCTTGGAGACTAAATTTAACATTTTATATACAATGTAATCTGTATATACAGAACAAATCAACAATCCCTTATCTTTACATAATGTAATACCAGTTTATGATTGGCAAATTTTAGAGCATAACCATTAACCATAACTAATATTTATTCAAAATCTTTTTCCCCTCATATTTAGATCTGTTAATTAAACCTTCCTAATGACAAGAAAGGCAAAAGCCTAAAAGGAAACGACAGTTGAGAGTGGAGAAAAAAGAAGGTCACGTGAGTAATACGTAAGGTCACGTGCGGTCTCTAATTTATTTTTCTGAGTATTTTTTTTTAATGCAGATCGAATATAGAGTTTATACTGCGTATATATATTTACTTTGTGCTTGAATTATTTTAATTTCCACGCTGTATTTTAATTGATTTGGCTTCTACTATTTTTGTTATTTTCTATTTTATTTGGCCCTAAATCGTATGGGCAATAGTACAGCCATTATATAAGCCAAATAGAAAGAAATAATAGTTTGTCTGCATTATTGTAAAATTATAGAATTTGGTGTTCTATGCATTTATGCAATTATATCCTTGGATTATTCACAAGAACCATATACCTTTTTTATCTCCTTTGTTTCCAAGCGTAATTCGAAAAGAATCTTAACATGTAGATGTGGACCAACTTTAGAAACATGATGACATAACATTCATATATATCTAGTTAACACTGACAAAATTTCTTAAATTGTTTATATATTATTGGATTGCTTTAACAATAATGGAACCCAAGATGTGTTAGTGATGTATAATCACACCATTTATAGGACTTTGAGAGTGACAGTTAAAAAGTTATATATAAACATCTTAACCTTATTAGTTAATTAATTAATTAATTACTTCTCACGTCAAAAAGATAATTATAAACATCTTTAACCTTATTAGTTAATTAATTACTTCTCACGTCAAAATTGATTATAAATTTCTTAACCTAATTAGTTAATTAATTAATTCTCACATCATCTTTTCTTTTTTTAACCAATATTTTATTAATCTTAATAACAAGATATAGTCGATCATCTCATTATTATTCAAACACAGAATAAATTTAAAGGAAATAGAAGCAAAATTCAAAACAAATTATCGAATATCCTATAGAATGAAGTATATCTCATTATCTAAAAAACTAATTTCCAATAGCTTAATGATTATAAACGAGTCCAAAAATTTTCACATCATCTAAGTGAGCAACTTTAGATCATAAATCCGAGTTTAACAACTAACCAAAGCAAGAAACAAATGCATGCAACTAGTTTATTTTCCGTATGATTCTGCGGGTTGAAAATTTATTTTTTAAATTTAATATAAGCCTAATGATAAAAGACATATATCCTAAAACCGTATGTGAAGCTGTTTCTATTATTGTTCTTCTTGTACACTAAAACCAAAAACAAAAGCGTAACCTAAAAAAAATCAAAAACGTTATTTAAATGTAACTCAAACACGTAATTAAATTAGGATTCACATCTAAAATTAGAGTTTTTTTTAATTCAACAGCCCACACAAGTTAAGAAGATTAAAATCATGGTTTACAAGCTTCCATACGAATTCATAATCTAAACAGATTTAATAAACGTGCCACATAAGCGACGACGACACATGTAAATCACATCAATAAAAATAAAAATAACCGATTAACAAATCGTCACATGAAAATAGCACCATAATTATGTAATTTCATAACACCATATCGATTAACTATTCAGATAGATCAATATATTGCTTAGATGTTAAGTCACATTATATGAATCCAAGAGATTAGATTCAACAACTCAAAAATAATAATATCTAGATTTGTTTTTAAGTTTCAAAAAGTTTTATCAATAGCGTGCATCTGGTATGCGAAGATCAAAATTTTTTTACGAAAATTCAACTTTTTGAACTCAGGTTACTGCATTCATAGTCCAATGTCCTTACCACTATACCATAGTATTGGTTGGTTTGCTAAAAGGAAATCAAGTTAAAATTGAATTTAGATCTATACAAAAATCTCTATATATTAATGAAAAGTAAGCCTTACATGTGGATGTATGATCTCAATTTTTCTTTCATTGATAAGAAAAAACGCATGTAGCTAATAATCACAAATAAAGAAATAAACGTTTTCATGAAATTATATTAAAAAGAATATCGTTTGTGAAGGTTCAAGAAAATCAGACAAATTCATCAATCAGACAAGATATGGGTCCAATCCAAAAAATCCATATATCCAACATACTCTAAGAAACAAAGTCTAAAAAATAAATACAAAATAACAAAAAGAAAAATCTAAATAAATACCTCACTCTCTCTCTCTCTTTCTATATATATTTCTTCAAAAGTATTTATATAGATTGTATGTAATGATGGAACAGTGCAAGGAGCTTTATAAACAGAGGCAGTATAGGCATCAAAGACCCTCTTACTTGCTCTAAACTCTCAAGTGTATGAGAGAAAGAAAGAGAAATAGGTTGAGGAAGAGTCAAAATAGCAAAGAGAGTGCTAGAGAAAGAGAGAGAAAGAGACCCGAGAAAAAGCTTTCATCATCATATTAACATAAGAGAGACCTTTGAAAGAGCCTCTAAGAAAAAGTTTTGAAAAGCCTTTGTTGCAGAAAGCTTAAAAACACTTTTCTTCTCTCTCTTTATTACTCTCTTCCTCTTCTTTGTAAAGCTGAACCTCCCACTATCTTCAAAATTTCCTTCTTCTTCTTTTGTTGTACTCTTGGGTCTTGCTGTTTTATCAAATCAATCTCTCAAAACTCCAAATACAATAAAGTAAAAAAAAAAAGAAAAAGCATAATAACAGAAGTATCATCAGTAGTGATGTTGGACTCTGCAGCCAACAAGAACACCAATACATGTTGTGTGGTTTCTTCTTCGTCTTCTGATCTTTTCCTCTCTTCCTCAGAAAATGGGGTCACCACCACAAACACATCCACTCAGAAGAGGAAGAGAAGACCTGCTGGTACACCAGGTAATTAATAACCATAAAAATCCTCCACTACTACAAACACAAAAATAGAAAATTTTATTTTAAATGTTTCAATCCTTTTTTTTTGTTTTTATCACCTTGTGACCAATTTCCACTCATGGGTATTACTGGGTTTCCCTTGTTTTCTCTTAATCACCATTAAAAATCATATCTTTTTTTGTTAATCTTTAGTCAAAGACTTGTTTTTTATAGGTCTAATTTTCAAGTCTCAATCTCAAGTTTATGGGTACTAATGGGTTTCCCTTGTTTTCTCTTAAAACCCATTACAAATCAGTTTTGTTTTTGTTAATATTTAATCAAGACATTTTTTTTAGTGTGTCTAATTTTAAATTTCAATTTTTCTTTTCTTATTGCTAATTTCAAGTTTATAAGTATTAATGGGTTTCCCTTGTTTTCTCTTAAACCCCATCAAAAATCTCAACTTTATTGATGTTTTTATTGAAATCAAAGACATGTGTGTTGATGGGTTTTGTCTTCTAATCTTCAGATCCAGATGCAGAAGTTGTGTCTTTATCACCAAGAACACTTCTTGAATCAGACAGATACATATGTGAGATCTGTAACCAAGGCTTTCAAAGAGATCAGAATCTCCAGATGCATAGAAGACGTCACAAAGTTCCATGGAAGCTTTTGAAAAGAGATAACAACATAGAAGTGAAGAAACGAGTCTATGTTTGTCCTGAGATCACTTGTCTTCACCATGATCCTTGTCATGCTCTTGGAGATCTTGTCGGAATCAAAAAACATTTCAGAAGAAAACATAGTAACCATAAACAATGGGTTTGTGAAAGATGCTCTAAAGGCTATGCGGTTCAATCAGATTACAAAGCTCATCTCAAAACTTGTGGCACTAGAGGACATTCTTGTGACTGTGGTCGTGTTTTCTCCAGGTTTGTTTCCTATCTCTCTCTCACTATAATTCAATTTTTCTATCAGAAAGATTCCAACTTTATTGAATTTTGAACCAGTTTTAGGTCGAGTAATTATTGGTATTATTCATGAAAGACGCAAACTTTTGGACGGATTTGATAACTAGTAGTAGCTTAATTTACATTTTATTGGGTATAAGTTTTCATTTGGCTATTTATATCTAGAAGATCACATATAATTACAAACAAAAAAAGGGGGTCAAAATAGAAGATTGCTTTAGCGAACCTAAAGCGAAGATTGATAGTTATAGTACTATTTGATTTGACCATTCCTTATGATTTTTACTAATTCTGTGTATTGACATGTATGCATATATCAAGAGTTTAATCAAAGTTTCTTTTTAGCTATTTTTTTTTTTGGTTTTGTGACATAAATGGAAACTAAATTAACTTTTACATATGTTTTTTAGGCTTTTTAGTGGAACTAAACCCCATGCTAATATTTTATGTTGTAAATTCCAAAAGTTATTTTATATGAACGAGATCTAAACTTAGATTAAACAGAGACACTTAATATTAAATTCGAATTATGTATCAATTAAATATTCACTTTGTCACTTCATAACCCTACCTTAACATCATATAAAATTATTTTAATGGATAGGTTTCTTTTTTCGTTTTGTTTTAGGGTGGAGAGTTTTATTGAACATCAAGATAATTGCTCCGTACGGAGAGTTCACCGTGAACCACCGCCACCACCGCCAAAAACCTCCGTTAATGTCCCTGCCTGCTCCTCTAGAACCGCCTCAACTGCAAGCACACCATCTAGCGAAACGAATTACGGCAGTGCGGTTGCAATTGCGGTTACAACTCCTCAACCTCTAGAAGGACGACCAATTCATCAAAGAATAATTTCACCTTCAATGATCACTCACTCATCAAACAATCTCAACCTCGAACTCCAACTTCTTCCTTTATCATCAAATCAAAACCCTAATAATCAAGAAAACCAACAACAAAACGTCAAAGAACCATCTCATCAACATCAACATCATGATGCCACAAGCTTAAACCTTTCCATTGCGCCATCATCATATCATAATCATCATCAATACAACAACTTTGATCGTATAAAAGAGATAATGGCGAGCGAGCAGATCATGAAGATAGCAATGAAGGAGAAAGTCTATGCAGAGGAAGCTAAAAGAGAAGCTAAGAGGCAACGAGAGATAGCGGAAAACGAGTTTGTGAATGCTAAGAAGATAAGGCAACAAGCACAAGCCGAGCTTGAGAGAGCTAAGCTTTTGAAAGAACAATCTATGAAGAAAGTAAGCTCAACGATCATGCAAGTTACTTGTCAAGCTTGTAAAGGACAGTTTCAAGCGGCTGTGATTCCGGTGACCGCGGCCACTGATGAGACGTCTCTTGTGGTGAGTTATATGTCGTCAGCGAATACTGACGGAGAATGATCATAGAAAATGGGGTTTTAAATAAAACGAAGGAAAGATGAGATATTTAAAATTAAACTCTTTTTTTTTTTTGCTATATGTTGTGTATTAATTACATGTTTGTATTAATTTTTTTATAAAAAACTACCATATTTTATGTGATGGTTATGTAATTGTTAAAAGTTCAGTTCAGTTAAAACTTCATGTAAATCCTTGGTCCAACCAGTATTTAGAATATGTGTGGTGACTCTATTGAGTATTATTGTTCTATACAATTTAGGTTTAAGTATGCAATATTGTTAGACAAATGACTCACCACACACATTTCGTAGAATCTTACATGCTACTCTCACTTTCACCGTATATATCACACTTTAAAATTGTTGTAAGAGTAATTCTTTTTTCTTCCAGCGTTTAAAAATTTTACAGGGTTCAAAACGAGAATGACTCTTTAAGACTTTGGTTCGACACAAGATCACACTGGTATAGGATGATCATAATTAAGGAATGAGATGTAATGCTTTTGATTTTGTTGTAAATTTTTAAATTAGTCTTTTCCATCAATAAATTTAACATTGAAAAATTTACAGTGTCAACTTTAAATTTTGTTAAAAACTTAGGAATCCTAAGAATCTCTGAGGACATGTAACAAATTAGACATTCGGTATGAACTTTACTAAAAATATATTTTTTAAAAGTTAGTGACAGTAAAAACATTATTTTGAAAATTGTCAAAAAGGTACTCTAAAAATGAAAAGATAATATGAACATTTTCAGGGATTTTAGGGTTGTATTGAATTAAACATGTATAAATTTGAGTTTTAATAAAATTTTAAATGATTTTGGATAAATTTAAGGGAGTTGTTATAATTTGATATTAAAATTCTTTGTAATCTAAAATTATTAGATTTGAATTTATGTATTTTTAACTAAAAATATTTCTCGAAAATCTAAGTAAGTCATTATAATCCAATATAGTTAATAATTTTCAATACAATGGATTTAAAATAATTCTTAAAATCATTAACCCAATAACACAAGATATTGAGAGACATTTACAAATTATACATCCAATAAAATTTATATTTGAATAACATATATTTTTTTCATTTTTACTCAAATGATTCCAAATATTCAATATACGTTGTTTTAGTTTGTTCTTTTTGTTTTTCGTAAAGTAAATAATTTCGTAATATCATTATAAAAAAGTATATAGTTTTTTAACTATCGTTAAAAATATACCGGATAATCTCAAACAATTTCAAAGTATTTTCAAAAATATGAATTATTTTTGTTTACCCTTTTAAACGTAAAAAAAGTTTTTATTATTTTGATAACTTAGGATATTTTCCAGATTCAAACAGGTCAAGACCAATCCTTGAGGGTAGATGTTGGTCCACAATGGTTACTAAGAATTTCTGACCTAAATTACATGAAATAAATTCTCACCATTAAAAATCTATCTGGCTTTTGTCAGTATACATTTAATTATATTTGTTCTGTGTCTGCGATATTATAGTGTTCGTGAAGCTTGGACCGCGATATTTTGTTATAATTTCAAACGTTCGATTTACCGATCAAACCAATCCATGTAACAGATTAATATAATATACATGTAGCCAATAAATAATTAGGTTTGGAAAAAGATTTCGTGTAAGTTAATATAAAAGTTGGTAAAAGCTATAATTGTTTTGGGACGAGTTAAAATATGTGGAGTGATGGGAAATGTACTATTATGATGTCGTTTTGGTCCGTGACCGTTACACTTATAACGAGGTACATAAGAAAACATCGTTTCATATTTCGTTAGATTCGGACAAAAAGTGTTGATCTATAATCATGATAAAAACACTCCGACCCATATTCGGTTGTTCTTATTGCAAATTTTAGCAATTTTTTTCTAGCTACTCATTTATTGTCTTCGAATAATTTTTCATATGTACTCATGATTTTATTTACCATTTTTTTTTTTTAACTCATACTTTATTAATCATGGCTGTGATGTTATATAATCTTAAAGTAAAGCATCAGTAATGAAATTTGGTACATAATTAAAATGAAGGAAAGAAACATTGTTGTGAGCTGTCTTTTTTGCCAATATATCTGCTGGATGATTTAAATCTCTTGTAACCCAATCAAATCTAGCTGTTGTAAATTTGATCCTCCACTTTTTTATTCCACGTATCCAGTTGAGGTTTTGAAAATGTAGTCTTTTGCCTATCATAATCTCTTGAACAGCTTTATTATCTCCTTCAAAACTAACCATTTTATAGCCTTTAACCCAGTACCATTGAATTGCCATAGTTAGGCTTTATAGTTCTGCTTCTAGAGCTGAAGACACCTTTGAACCCTTTGCTTGAACTGCACCTAAGAAAACTCCATCCGAATCCCTTATCAACCATCCAGCCATTGATGGTATACTTGGAGAGATAAATGAAGCATCATAATTGCATTTTATGTAACCATCTCTGGTCTCCTCCATTTATTTCCTCTGCTTTCACTTGCTTGAATACTTTGATGACCATCACTACCATTTCTGAATTTCTCCACTGCTTTCCATTCATGTGCATCTGCTCTAGCCAATGATAGACTTGTCTCCAATGATACTACTTTCCTTTGGTAGATTAGAATATTTCTATTTTTCCAAATTCTCCATAAAATCCACAATGGAAGTTGACTAATATGCGATAAACTCGACTGTATATTACAGTCTAGTATCACATTAATCTTGTCCTCAACCTCAGTCTTATCATTATAGAGAGTTGTATGAAAAATACCTAAGGCTCTCCAAAGGGCTTTGGCATAGTTGCACTTGAAAAATAGATGATCCTTTGTTTCCTCTTCTAAACAACATCTTTTACATAATGAATCTCTGCTGATATGTCGACGTTTCAGGGTTTCTCCCGTAGGCAGAATACTTGATAATAGCTTCCAAATAAAATGTTTTATTTTAGGTGCCGATCTAACTTTCCAGAGTTTGTCCTTTAGTTCCACGTTGTCCGGTGGAGCATCTATGTATTCTTCATTGGGGAGATGAGTAGCTAACCAATATCCAGATTTGACGGTGTAAATTTCGTCAGAGTTATAGTGCCAACCAAGATAATCCACTGATTCCTTGTCACTTAGTTTTATTGACAAAATCTTGTCGACTTCAAGTTGATTTTATTTACCATCAACTTGATAGTATCAACCGAAAAAGAAAGAAGATATTTAATAAGAAAGCACATATAGCATAATTTTAGTGTTCTCACAACTAATATATATATATATATATATAGATATATAGTACACATTGTAAAATTAGCCGAGAGGTTCTAAGTTAAATACTAAAACTAATTAATCTATATAGACATTTAAAAACACGTATAAGTTTCACTCATCAAATTGTTGTGCAATTATTATCCAAGCGTAATTAGTTTAATATCATAAAGTTTGAAATAGATCGAATGTCACTTCGAAGATAATAATTATGTTTTATAATAAATGTTGTTTTGTCATTTTTTTCATAAAAAAATAATACATATTTAAAAACTCTATTGTATCTCTAAAAACCAATCTCTTGATATTCTCTTCTTTATTACTATTTAATATTAAATTTAAACTAGCTATTTTAGGCCAAAATTTCATCGGAATTGTAAAACAACTTTGGACAAAAGTATTTTTGACACTGATTTATTATAAAATGGAGTGTATATATATATATATATATTATATATATATTTTATCTAAGGGAGTGAATATAATTCACTCTTATATATATATATTTTATCTAAGGGAGTGAATATAATTTAAGTTGGTAAATCCACCTCATATATATCGAAAGTTGATATTGAAAGATGTATGAACGGAAAGCCATACAATGTCAATACGTGTTACAAGCGCATTTGGGATACTTTTCTTTTTGTAATACATTATGGATATTCATATTTCTAAACAAGCATTTTTAGATTGGACAGGTCTTTCGTTAAAAAAAGATTGGACAGGTCTATGATGTATGATCATACGTAATAAATGAAATGTCGATACATGAAAGAGAAAGAGTATGATTGAGGCAAATATATATAACAAAATAAAAAATTATACAATAAATAAGACGATCTTTTGCGTATGAGATTGAAGAAGCACTACAAAAATCTAAAATCCGAGGTGGGTTTGGTTTTTGTACATTTTTTGGGACCAATTTCGATGCAAAAAATTAAAGATAGAAAAAGACTTTCTCTTTATTAATGAACGACTTGAAGAAATAAATGAAAAAGAATAATTAGAAAAAAAAATGACATGAATGTTTGTCTGAGAAGACTAAAGAAGAAGTGGGTTAAGTAAATCAAGAGAGTGACAAATGCCTGCTCATTACACCGTTTCAACTCTATGGCACTGAAAATCATGGCTTTTTTTGCATTTAAAGTGCACTCAATTGCATTGAAAGTGACTAGTTTCTCTCTCTCTCGTTTTGATCATTTGTGAGGTTTGCAGATTCTGCAGCTATGTTTGTCACAGAAAGAAAGGTAGAGAGAGAGAGAGAGAGAGATGAGCATAGCATATGAGGCTTGCTCTAAACCAATGGCCAAACACATGTGTGTAAATACAAGGGTATAATAAATGTGTTGTTTAGTGATGATGATAGCTTTATGGCACTGCGTTATTCTATGTCACAAATTGGTGAATGTGAGAAACATAAAACGTTGGATGTAATAATGTCTAATCATGTGTTTAAAATGATGGAATTCGTGTTATTATAATGTTTATATTTATGCACCTATAAGACGATTCTTTATATTTATACGAATATATGTGTATAATGTATTAAATTAATGTAACTAGTACAGTTTGAGATAATTTTAAAAAAATAAAAAGTTATAGGAGGTGAAGAACAATGGAACGTGCAACACGAAAAAAGGGTTTAGCTTTTTATCTCTTAGGAGATGGCATTTTTTAGACGGGCATGTGCATATTTGCTTGTCTTCCCCAAACTTTCAAATGTTTACCTTTGTCAACATAAAGACATTTTTGTTATTTTAGCCACTTCAATTCTTTTTGGTTTTGTTATCCATTCTATCTCATAGGGGTGGGGATTTGAGAACCCAATCGAGTTCAATTCGTTTTTTTGGGTTTAGATTTATAAGCTTTATTTATAAATTATCAAAATTCAGATCGGACATGATTCGGAATTTGCCGGATTCGGGTTATATTACATGATGATTCGGTTTTGAATTCATGTTTTTTTACGTCCTAAACAAAAGAAAAATAGAATTATGCATAAAAACCAAATAGGATTAAAAAGAAAAGTACATAGAGATGAATTTGGGGGATTTAAGACTCGAAATATGTTTTAAATCTTCGTCTTTCCTTATCGCCATGGAAGAGAATCGAAAAAGAAGAAACATAATATTATGTCGAGGAAAAAAAAAATCAACGGCCTCTAATCTTACCTCTTGACTTCGATTTAATTGGAAACTGGTTTGGGTTTTGGTTTGGGAATCCAAAACCCAATAAATTTTGATGATAGATACCAATAAGTTACTAACACATATCTATACCGACATCGAACCAGATTTTTGGAACAGAACCGAGTTCGGGTGTCGGGTTTCAAAAAATATGTCCAACCCTTATTTCGAATCTAGAATTTGTTTTTTTTTAAGTTTCATGGTTTATAGAATACAAAGTTAGGATTTACTTTCTACTAATTTGACAATTTTTTGAAATAAAAAATTTTGACTATTCAATAATTTCCTTTAATATCAAATAGTTTGTTGCTTTACTAAAAAGTTGCGTTTCTTTTCTTTTTTTATCAACAACAGAAAATAATGGAAAGAAACAAAGCTACTAGTATAATATAAACAACAATATAAAAACCCAAGGCTTGTCAACAATATTAAAAATTTAAAGCTAATAATAAAAAAATTGTTTTAGGTTTTAAAATATTAACGTTATTGTAGCGAGTTGTTTGGATTTGGAAGTGGTTTAGCATGAAAATCCCTGATCACATGGGATTGCCTCAGACTTCCCACAAAGGAACAATCATATACTTAACTTTTAAGTCATGACAAAGATGCCCTTCACTTCTTTGATGGGATGTATGAGTCGACAACCCTTTTCCCATGGGTACTTTCGTCTTTTCCAATGTTTACTTACTACCAAAATTCTTTTTTTATTTTATTTTTTGTTTAAAATTAGGAAATATGTTAAATTTCTGATGTAATAATGTTATATGATATCTTAGAGCAATTGAAATAGAGCAGGAAGTTTTGGTTTTTGTTTAGGCTAAAGTTATAAGCTCCTATCTTTTTTTAATCATCATCGAATTATAATTGGAATTCTTTGTACGTAACGATTTTGTTTAATAAAATTGTGGGTTGGTTGCATTATAATAATGCTGTATATTTATTCAAATATTGCAGATGAGCTTTGTCTTTATTTGCTTAAATATGTGTAAGATAAATATTAAGTCTCGCTCAATTATATTGATGCATGGACCCTCTCTTGCTATATCTGTGTTTTGCACTGAAACCTGAGGCATTTTTTTTGTCTTTTTCAGTTTTGTTCTTATATATATTTGCCCTAGTAAATTTAATTTTGGCATTGTCCTCTATTAATTAATTCGAAATATTGTTAAACGTCCAGCTTCACGTATATCTGTTATGTGTACTTAGATAATGTTTGCCCATATCGCAATTTGTTCGTTGTTATTTTCCATTTAGCCACTTTCCATTGTTTTTCTCTAATAATTTAATCACTTTTTTAATTAAAAGCTGTTCTAAATTAAACATGCAACATGCAAAAAATGTTACGTGTTTATAGATAAATCATTTGCATTCATTTTGACTATTAAAAACATTAATATGAATATTAAAATTGATAGTACTAGCTTTAACGTTTAATATAAAAATAGGCTTATACGAGTCTATTGAAAGTGTAGTATTTGTTTGCTTTCATTTATTTCTTCACCCTTTTATACGATGTGACAATTCAACTGTAATTGACATTTATTTTCCAAAAGAATAGAGGCTTATTTAGTTATATATATATATATATATATATTTAATTGACACAATTACAATTTCCATAAATATAAAATGCACGAAACAATTTACGTTAATAAGACCAAAATTTGCTTCACACAGAAAAGATATAAGGCTGTGAGAAAGTGTCAGATACAGGAAAGGAAAAGAAACATGCATTGTGACATTGTTGTTATTTGTTAGCTAAAAGAAACAAAATTCAAATTGTGACAAATATTAACTTCAATATTCTTATGAGGATTTGACGTATATATTTATTATATTAGCTTCAATTACAACGAATGGGAGTTTTTTTCCTGAAAAAGTAAAAAAAGGACGAGAAAAAGTTAAAAAGTAAAAGTAAGAAAGTAAAGCAAAGACAAATTCATTTCTTATATATTTTTATGTTAACAGGCGAAAGATAAACTGTTTGATTCGTATGCCGTATGGTTTTGCAGAGACAAATATACCCCGCGCCTGCAAAATCCTTTACACAGTTTTGTAATTTACTGAATTACCCATACATACTGGGACCCACACTTCCCTCTACGACATGTCTTGTCACACGTGAATTCCGACTAAGATCTTATATATTATACAAACATAATTACATAACTATACGCACAAAAATACGAAGGATCTTTTTCCATATAAGTAATGTATTTAATATCCACGTTTGATACAAATATATTTTTACCATATAGTCTTGGTGGTTCCTAGTTGAATTATAGATAGTTCAGAAGAAAAGGAGATTCTTGGGCTTGGCCTATCTTAAGGCCTATGTCGAGGTTGTTAAAAGTAGTTTGTTGAAGAAACAGAGTATTCAGGCCTTTTCTTCTTACTTTTTTTTTTTTATTGTAAGAGCAAAGGTCCGTGAAATGGTGTATGGTAAATCTCGAATGATAAAGTTATAGGGGAAAATCTATAGAGATTAAAATGGCCAATCAACAAAAATAAATGGCAAGTGTCACGGTTTAATGAAAACATGAAATATGAAACCGAAGAGAAAGAACAAAGGCAGGGACATCTTCAAAGTTCAAATTCACACTTTTGATACATAAACTTGTTCGCTGCAAAAACTCAAGCTTTATATTCTTCTACTTTTGTTTCTCTAATCGAACTGTTATATTCATCTAATTTGATTTGATGTTTTTATGAAATTCAGTTCCAAACTCATTCATATTTTGTTTACGACTTAACTATTTTTTTTCCAATCAAAGATAAACCGATTTCGTAAAGCGCTTTCATTGTATTACTTTTTTATTGTGGATTTTCACATCCAAATTTTGACGCCATATGTAGAGAAAAAGTATGTATAACTCTTTCCGTAAAAGATCAAGATGACAAGAGAAACGACATGACTTAAAACAACCATCCAAGAGATTCTCGATAGGTATGATAAGGTGGTCAAGGATCTCTCTAACAAAATAGATGGAGTTGCGACTGCATTAGCCGAAAGGGTTAATAAAGTGGTCTTATATCACTTAACCTTGGGACATACCGTTACATAGCTTTGTTCAGTTGTAATACAAAGGTGTGGCTAAATCTGGTTGACTCTAATTGGGGTAACAACTGCTAGTATACTGAACTTGGGTGAAATTATTCCTGAGATTTTTATCAAAGGTGGAATGAACTCAAAAATAACATTTTTTCGGGTTTTAACCCTTGTTAGTTTAAACTTTAGAGCCAATCCGAATTCAACCCATTTGGGAAAAGTGAGGGATAAATGCTTTAGGTGTACCACTAGGAAGATATGGTCCTTATCACTTCTCAATTTCGCTCTTACTTCTGTAGTTTGTCTCACAAGATTTTCCTTATTCTCAGCATGGGAAATGATAAGGGACTTCGTCAAGTTCAGAAGGAAGACACATGTTACCCATAGCATGGAATGGTGTCGATCGGTGAACACACCAGAACGCGTATATAAGCCTAACGTTCCCTATCCTAATCCTCCTAAGAAGTTTAGAAAGGAGATTGAAGAAGCTAAGTGCAAAGAGTTAGTTGAAGAGTTGATGGTTAAACTTTCGTTTGTACAAGCTTGTCATATGATCATTACTTGGGTTGGTGTTTCCATTTGGGAATTTAACGCTATTTTCTAGGCATTAATGTAGTTTGTAACCCTTTCATAATCTAATTGTGCCAAAAGAAAATATGTGCTAGATATTACAGCAATGAGGGATATGTTAGGGGTAAAAATCAGTGTTTCTCCTCATTGAATAAAATCATCGGGATGAGATTATGTGAGTGATGGGTTATATGATATGTTTAGGGCTAAAAACTGATGTTTCTCCTAATATCGCGCGATGGTTGATATAGTGAGTGAGATATGTATATCTGGAGCTTCTTCTAATGTTGGCGACATCACTCATGTTCCGGTGTATTCTTATAGTCTATTGGCTAACAAGGTAGCTGTGAATCTTGGGTTTCATGCCCATGTAAAACATATATATATTCGATTGTTATTTTATTTGAGATGAGATCATTCGAGGCACTATTGCTACTAAACATGTAGCTACTTTGGCGCAACTTGCATATATAATGACCAAGGTAACTTAAACTTCAAAAATAAAGGATTGATGCATATAATTTTTGTTTTATCACCAATCCACACGTACATTTCTTACAGGAAAAAAAGGAACAAATTGAAAAACCAATTAAAAACAAATCAGCATGTGCTCTACGAGCTGTTACTATGACTCTGACTATTATTTTCATTGCCACGAAGCTCTCTCAAAGAAGCAACCACTTGCAACATATTAGGCCGCTTTGACGGGAAATCGTCAACGCACCGTAACGCTATCTCCAAATACCTTAACATCTCTTTCACAATATTCACTTCTCCAGAACCTTCTTTTTCACTCAGAAGATCTTCATCAATCACATCCATGTGCTTCCCTTCTCTTGCCTTCATCTTCGACCAACCAACCAAATTCGTATCACCAAACTCATCTTTATCAGTCGGTCTTTTCCCGCTCAATATCTCAAGCATCACAACTCCGACCGAGTACACGTCACCTTTCGCCGTACACCTAAAACTCTGGTAATACTCCGGCGGCACATAACCTGGCGTGCCCGCCAAGGTACTCACACTCAAATGCGTATCCAACGCACTAATCAACCTCGCCATCCCGAAATCCGAAACCCTAGCTTCCATATCCTGATCAAGAAGCACATTACTCGATTTCATATCACGGTGGATTATATGAGGGATACAATTATGATGAAGAAAGCAAAGCCCTTTCGCCGCTCCTTTCGCAATCTTTTTCCTTTCTTCCCAGCTCAAAATCCTCCGTTTTTCGCCATTTCTCGGCCCGTGAAGCACTTCCTCGAGGCTACCGTATTGCATAAACTCGTAAACGAGCAATCTCTCTTCTCCGATTTTACAATATCCCAAAAGCGGTACTAGGTTTCGGTGTTTGATCTTTCCTAGGGTTTCCATTTCCGCCATGAACTCTCTATCTCCTTGACAACTTAACCTAATTAGTTTCTTGATCGCCACGGAAGATCCGTCTTTAAGCGTTGCCTTGAAAACCTCGCCGAATCCACCGTGTCCGATCATACTCGCGGCCGAGAATCCGTTGGTCGCTTCGATAAGTTGCGAAAACTTAAGCTTCCTCAACTGTCGTTGAAACGTAGCTACGTTGATACTTAACGGCTCTTTCTCTTTCTCGATCTTCCACGTTGTGGCGGAATTCACCGCTTGCAAACTGTGAAGCATCTTTGCATCGTCCGCGTCTCGCTTCCTCGCTCGAACCGCAATCGCCCAAACGATCAAAATACAAACCGAAGCAGCGGAAATCAAAACTCCAAGAACAATACTATTCGCCCAAGAAGCCGCCGTGGTTCCGTGCTTTCCACGTTTCTCTTCCTCCGGTCCTGCGGGAAGCTGATTGTTTCCGTTTTTACATTCCGGTAACGGAACACCGCAAAGTCCCGGGTTATCAGCGTACTGGCTCGCCGGAAGTGTACTAAGCTGGCCTCTCTGAGGAATCGGACCGGTTAACTCGTTATTCGACAAATCAATCTGCACCAAGAAAGACAAATTCGAGAAAGACTCAGGGATTTGACCCTGTAATCGATTATCCGACGCATCAAAGACGCCAAGATTCTTCAATTGACCAATTGTGAACGGAATTTCGCCGGAGAGTTGGTTATGAGAAAGCTCAAGGACTTGAAGAGCGATCATTTCTCCAATCTCGTCTGGGATTTTGCCTCGAAACTGATTATAAGAGAGATCGAGATACTCAATGGTTTGATATCTCGTGAAGAGACTCAGAATCGGACCTGAATACATTCTTGTGAAATCACAGCTTTTAAGAGATGGAATCTGAAGAAGCCTGTCTGGTCTGATTCCGGAGAATTCCACTAAACCTCCGACGCCTTTACATGAGTTTCCGACGTTTCTAACGAAAGCCATTGTGTTACCTGAGAGTAAACCGGAAAGAGCTTTTGAACCGGGTTGACGACCTAACCGAGGAGGGATTTCTCCGGTTAAGTGGTTTGTGTTGAGATCGAGCCACACTAGTGTCGTGCATTTCCCAAGCTCCGATGGGATTTCTCCGGTGAAATTGTTGTTTCCGAGCTGAAGAACGGCTAATCGAGATAGGATTCCGAAATCTCGAGGGACTTCTCCGGTTAATCGGTTGCTTGTGAAGGAGATCCATTCAATGTTGCTGCAGTTGAAAAATTCCGGTGGGATTTCTCCGGTGAGTTGATTGTTGTTGAGGATAAGATCTTTCAGGTTTTGTAATTTTCCGATCTCCGGTGGGATATTTCCGGCGAGATTGTTATACCAAGCGATGAATTGTTCGAGCTTCTGAAGATTTCCGATCTCCGGTGGGATTGTTCCGTTGAGATAATTGAGACTAAGATCAATCGTTCGAAGCTCGGAACACTGAGATATCGTCGGAGGAATATCTCCGGTGACGAGATTATCCGGTATTCTTAATTCCTCTAACGAAACTGCTCCGGGACATAAATCCGGCGGAATCACACCGGAGAATCGATTCGAACTGAAATCGGCGATTCTCAGACTTTTGCAGGCAGAGATTGAAGACGGAAACTCACCGGAGATGAGATTATTGCTCAGAAGTAATATTTGAAGAGACCCAAAGCTCCGAAGGATTTTGTCAGGGAACGGACCGGAGATGTTGTTGTTGGAAAGGTCGAGAATCTGTAGCCAAGAACAAGAAGACAACGTATCAGGGATCACTCCAGTGACGTTGTTGTAAGAAATCCTGAGGTTTTGTAATGACCCACAAGCGTCTCCAATTTCCGGCGGAATCCAACCGGTGAGTCGGTTATGTGAAAGATCCAAACTTTGTAAGCTTTTTAGCTCACCGAACGATTTTTGAATCTGTCCATCGAAGTTGTTGTAAGAAAGATTCAAGCTTTTGAGGTTGGTGCAGTTGATAAGCGATTCCGGGATATAGCCGGAGATACTGTTCCCGGAGAAATCGAGATACGACAAGGAGACGCATGACGACAGAGGAATGGTTAAACCGGAGATCGAACCGGTTATGTTGTTGTAAGAAAGATCAAGGGTTTGGAGTTTCTTGCTCTCCAAGAAAACATCTTCCGGTAACTTTCCGGTCATGTTATTGAAAGAGAGAGTGATGGAGATAAGGTTTGAGTATTTGGGGAAGAAATTTACGGGGAGGATTCCGATCATACCGGAGGAAGAGAGTTCGAGTGTGGTTAAGCTTAAGGGGAGAAGAAGAAGAGAGGTTGAGTTTAGAACAAAGAAATTGTCAGAGAGTTTGAGAACAGTGAGAGAATTCAGAGAGGTGAAAGCGTTAAAGGAGACAGTTCCGGAGAGACCACTACCGGAGAGATTAATCTCGGAGACTCTTCCGGCGAGACAAGTAACGCCGGAATATTGACAAGGGGATTTTCTAGGGGTCCAGTTTGAGAGAATATTGTTTGGATCGTCTTGGATCATTGATTTGAAAGAGAGGAGAGATAATGAGTCGGTTTTAATGGTGGATTGGTCGGAGGAAGAAGATAGAGAGAAATAAGTAAGGAGGAGGAAGAAGAAGATGACTTGGATCCGAGTCCGGATCCGAACCCAGATTGGTGAAGTAGTCATCGGAGGGAGGTTTTGGGTTTTGAAAAGAATGGAGTAAGGAGAAAGTGAGTGAATTTGACGAATGTGGATGATAAAGAGAGGCTTAAAGCAGAGGGAGGGGAAGAAAAAGGGCTTTTTTGAAGAAAAGAAAAAGCTGCTTTTTATTTTAATTTAATTTAATTTATTATCATTGATGCTCATAATTTTATATGAATTGTTAGAGTGTGACTAACATCTTTATCGAATAACGATTTCTTACATATTTTTTTTTATCATTTTATGTTTCGAGACAATTTTGCAAGGTAATTATTTAGCGGGACGTCAAGTGATATAAATTATTTTACTCTATCAAGGTTTATCAATCGCAAATGTAATGGATTTACTTTGAGTTCGTATATCTATTTTTTGTTCTCTTGATTTAGCAATCTTTGTTTATTACAATTCAATATGGGGATTTAAAACTTTTGAAGTTCAAGAAAATCATTATGGTCACTGCGAAGTATCTAAATCAAAATTGTTTCTATGAAATCGTTTAACTGTTGGCAATGAAGAAAAAGATGTAACTAATAGTATATATTTGGTTTAGAATTCTTTTTATAAAATGTGAATTTTATTAATAAAAAAATATTACTTGATACAATGAATGTATTTTGAACGAATTCTAGTAACCAAACAATTATTGTAGAATTATAGTTTAACATTAAGGGTGGAATTTTGTGAGGAATTATTTCAAACCAAAGCTAGAATCTAATGGTATTAGAGGAATTCTGATTGAATCTGACTGAAAAAATGATGTTGGTAGACCCTAAAAAAAAGATTTTTTTGGTAATTAATTTGTTCCAAGGTTCATTTTCCAGGCAGAGGCGTGGGGGAATGAACAGAGAGATGTGACTTTAGAAATTACAATAACAAACTTTATGGTGAACCATAATGTTGCTCACTTCTTTCACATTCTTATGTAACTTTAATTTGTTTATTATCATATTATATGCCATACATGTAGCCTTTTTATCATGTTCCAAGTCACACACTCCATCCTTTTCATCATTACATTACCATCTCCTACCAAGTTTATGTGCGGATTTTATAAATGAATCAAAATAATAGCTTGGGTATTTAATATATCCTAGGAGAATATGAAGAATACTTTGGCAGATTACTAATGGTCACAAGAAAATAATATGTACACCGAGAATTAATTACTCGACTTCATGCAACTTAGCAATGGTAAAAGTCTCTGCAGTGAATTAAGCGCTAAAAATCATGGTCAATTTACATTTTCAAAAGTTAGTTGTGAGTTTTATCTATTTCAAATCTGATTTATTCAATTTGATAACCGGAAAATGATTAGTTTAAAACTCGAAACTACGCATTTGCGAGAGTAGAGTGATAGGCTACCAAAATTTTTTGGTTAAAAAGTTATTTATAAGGTTTGAACATATGACTCAGACGTCCTTTTCAGTTGCACTCAATCACTAGATTAGAAGACTCTTTTTAGTAATGATGTTCTTAAAATTATAATATTTTTCGATGTCTAAAGCATCAACTTGTTGAATTTTAACTCATGATCGACCTTATGCAAAAGCATGTTATTAGTATAGATAAATTTTAGAATCTTATGATATGTAAAATTTATGTATCACTTGCAACAAAAAAATATGTTTATTTATTATTAAAAAATCTATTTATATCAATGGTATTAGAGTCATATTGGTTTTAAAACCTAACCCTAATTTTTAAAAAGAGAGAGAGTAAATATTATGAGAATTTATTGTTTTCAATAGATACATTGTACATTATTAATATCTCAATGAGCAATTCAATTACATGTATTTTCATCCAAAAAATAATTAATGTAACTTGCTAAGTTTATTTTTGAATATTTATACTTCTAAGTAGTTTAATTGGTTATTTTCTGGTTATGAGTCATCTGCACAAGAGACTATTCTCTTTTTTTTTTCTTCTAAAAATATAATTAATAATCAAATTTAATCAAAGTTAGATGTTACAATGATGAAAGCAGAGAGAAGAGTCTTTGCTAAATTGTTTGTATTTGTGTTTATGGTGCAAACAATTATTGCTAATTTAAGATTAGTCGAGTCCGGGTGCATACAATCTTTTCGTTAACTCTCCCGGTCGCTTCTTCCAATGACTCTCCCGGTTGCTTTGAACAGCAAGAGACCATTCCTATAAGATCAATACTTTCAAGTAAGAAATAATCAATCTTTTATATTTTCCACATCACAATTAAATACACCAAATCTTATCACCTATAGAGTGTTTTGGGTATAAAAATATTTCACACTATTGGTGGAATAATATAGAGTTTATTTTAAATTTAATATATACGCAAAAAGGACCGAATAGTGGAGAGTAATCGTGAAAAAAGGCCCACCAAAGAAACAACATCGATTTGCTCGTGGTTTAGTGACATGAGTGGTTATGATTCCTTTGCCTCCAATATTTTTAAATAATTCTTTATTTACCATCTCTTTTTCATTACCACTAATGCTTATATAATGTTTTTTTTATAAAAAGAATTTAGTAAGAGGTTTTATACTGAATCCTGTACATCCTTGAAAATCGGTCTAGTTTCAAGCATCACTCGATTTTACGATTTTTAGGATTCACCATTGGTATAAAAAATATTTGTATATGAAGTTTGTTTAGTTTTTTTTGTCTTCAACAATAGCTCTAGATGACAAATAATAATTAAACGAAACCAATTTGTTATATTATGAGTGTGTTTGCCGATTTTGAAATAGTATATTACAGAGGTTTACTTTTCATCATAAATAATTAACATGAATATTTTATTTTCCTCTTTCAAAATGAGAATTTTAGAAATGTTTTCACTTCTTATTTTCAACGGTTTTTAATATAGTTACTTATCAAACTCGTTTTAGTCTGCATTACTGCATAATTATTAAGTGCATATATGTACGTAGATATCCAAAGAAGACATTATATGTATGCTGTATGCATGATAAATAATATTTTATACACGCACGAGCAAAAGTACTAATTCTCTTAGAAAATATTCTGTATTGTCTATATGTTGATAGGCGCACTTACACGTCAACCTATCATAAATAATTGAAAGATTTGCTCTAAAAGAAATTTAAAAGATCTAAAGTATGATATTGTCTCAGTGGTACAATTTAGATCACCAATGTATAGTATATTCTTAAATAATGGTAGCGTCTCAACTCTCAAGTATTTTGAAATCTGAAAAGAATGGCCAACTAACATGGCATGTTTAAACCAAATCTTGATGGTCTAATTTTCAAAAATATGCCATAATATTTAAGAGTACTGGAAAATTCCCCAATACTCTTTGTGTAATTAAGATGGGATTTAAATGAATAAGAGTTTAAATCGAACTTTTTTTTTTTATTATTGTGGCCGAGATTGAGTTTAATTGACAATACTATCATTACGGAGGTGTAGCATTTTAATAAATATCAATCACAAAATAAACGATATGAAAATGAGATTTCAAGTATTTGACACTAACTAGCCACTAAACCAAATCAACTCAGATTTACATGTAAATAAATTTAAATTGAGACATAACTAAACCAAATCAACTCAGATTTACACGTAAGTAAATTTAAATTGAGACGTAGTGGAGAATTAATCATTTTTTCTTTCAAATGTAAAAGTCAATGGTCAACCAAACATGACTTGAAGTTCAAATGATTAAAGAAACTATCTGAAGAATGAATGTTATTTTAAATCATAGGTTCGGCTCAATAATAATTGGATATATCTTTGAGAAATGAGCCATAATGTATTGTAGATGATGTGCACTTATGTCAATATCCAATAAATGTTGTATACCATGTAGTGATGTAGAGAAGCGTTCATTTCATATTTAGGGGGTGGATGTTACGGGTTTTCTTTTCGGGTTCAGTTAAGGTTCTGCTCGGTTTGGTTTTAATTTAATTATAATATAATGCTACTGAAGTCTAACCAAAGTTAGATTTGGTTTGGGTTCGGTTTAATTTTGTTCAATTCGATTTTAGTTCGGTTGGTATTGAAATTAGATCCAAGAGACTCAAACATGCAAAATTGTAACATAAGTTCTTATGTTTTTCTCAACCTATTCTAGATAGATATTCATCATATACTTTATTGAAAAAATAGTATGATGAATTTATCAATCAACTACAGTTGTATGCAAAAATAAATAGTTGATAGGAAGAAATGTAAGACACACTTAAAGAAAAGAAAATAAAAACTAAAGAAACATGGAGAAAAGGATAAATATCGATTATGTAACTTGTAAATTTATATTTATGATGATTTAAAACAGAACTAATGAATAATTAATTACAATAGTAATTACATATTATTTAATTAATAAATAATATAAAATATTGGATTATTGGTTCGGTTTGGTTTCACATTTCAATATGAAGAGAACCTTAACCAAATGACTTGTGTGCATCACCACTCCAATTCATATCTAATTACCCCAATATATTTGAAAGGTTAATCAATTAGAAATAGAGATACTTTAATCTTTCCATTTACTTGAAATAATGACGAGGAGAATCATCAACAAATGGATTTTTCTTTTGATAATTAACAGATGGATTTTTTTTTATAGCACTTTAATCAAATGGCATCCTAGGATAGTGAAGTTTAAACCCATCAACCCACAATTTACAACAAGTTGATGGAACTCCTTAATCCATACTGATCACCCTGATAACTTGAACCTTCCAAATGTCCAAACGAAGAAAGATTTTCGTTGAAGCCGCCTAATACAATCCACGCCACATTACCACAAGATAGTTTACACCTTAGCGAATATTATCAACGACTAATTCGAAACATATAACTTCATTAAAAGCAAAAACTACATTAAGATTCAGATATATGCAAATAATTTACAGCTGAAAATGGGTGAAAAAAAGAAGAAACATGCGGAAATTTATGCATATGATCAGTGCCGGTCCAATGTTTTCGCATGCCATAAACAAATTTTAAAATATGCTTTTTTTTATAATTTCTTTTTCCAAAATCTTAGATAATAGTAAAAAAAAAAATTACATAAGAACTTCATAAACAATCCAACACCATAATCGGTTTGTAAAAAAAGAATAAAAAAAACTGTAAAAAATTATGTTGAAATCTAGCATTCCTTGCATTTTTTTGCTACAAAATCATTCATTAAATTCATATAGTTGAGATTTTCAGTCATAATTGTCTCAATTGATAACAAAACCAGCTCATTCAATCGCTGTTGTGACATGGTAGACCGCAAATAATTTTTTATCAGTTTCTACTTTGAAAATCTTCTTTTAGCATTGGCAACTGATACCAGAATGATCAACAATATGCGATAAGCAATTTCTGTGTGGTTGATAACAATCCTCCATTATCTTCATAAAGCACTTCAGTAGACTTCTGAACGTCGTCTGGTATTGATTTTTCTAAGGATTTCTAATTTTATAAATAAATCATCACCAACTATTTTAAGATGCGTACCATTTATTGAAGAAGCCTCCAAATTCACTCTTGATGTTCTCAAAGTATTCTCACTTGCCATATTAGTTTTCTAAATCAAACAAAACCCCAAAGTTTGTTCATAGCTTTGAAATTGTTCAAACCTCAACTGAAGAAAAATTAGAGTTAGATCCATAAGTGTAGTCGAGAGTTTTGCTTTTTTTTTTTCTAAAGAAAAATTTTACTAATTAAAACAAGAATAATTTGATAATATACCAGTTAAACAGTTTATTACTAAAAAATTCATAAACATGGTTAAAAAAATCCTATAAATTTTGTTTATAACTAAAAATATGCCTCCAAACTTAATTTGAATATATATTAATAACAACATATATATGTAAAAATGCTCTTCTAAAATTTATATATAAATATATATAGACATTAGCAAAATATATCTAAGAAAATGCTCCTCTAAATTAGATGTCGTAATCGGTGGCTTATCTCGTTTATGTTAGCGCCTTGCATGTGACGTGTGGGAATATTTTAAGTATCTTAGGTTCTTTGTTTTAGTAAAAAAATTATATAAACGTTAAATATTAAAACAAAATGCGAGGCTCGAGGAGGGACCGAGGATGTCGTGAATGGCACGCGTTTTTTTGTTTTGCTTTTTACTGTATTCTAATGATTGGTGTGTACTCTGTTTTTCTTTATACTTGTCAAAAACATTCAGCTTTTAACTCTTTATTTTCTTGAAAAGAACTTTTAACTTTTTATACTAAGCAGTAAACACAGTTTCTTTTCTTGTTTTCAAACGTGGCATAGTCATAGATATTACCATGGCACACAAGCCATTTTATTTTGAAAATGAACTTTTTTGTAGAGATATTATTATCTCAACTTATAAATAATTTTAAAATGAGAACCATATTTGGTGTGTTGTGTCCACATATATAGAAATAACTAAAATGTGAAAAGCGCTTTAGGCTTTGGCTCGTTAAAGCAATAACACAATTACTACCATCGATCCCAAAGATGTCAAAATTGAAAATGAAATGGAGAATGATGATTTAGATCATCCCAATGAACAAGCACGCCTGTCTTTTGTTAGTCTTATAGCTCGGTCACGACGTCAGAATATTGTTTAATGGGCTAAAAGCCACAATACAGCTCGGCCTAAATCAAGGAGCAAAACGAGAGTTCGAAGTTTTTATTTATTTATCATAAATAAGTTCAAAACTTGTGTCTATAAATAGTCGATGAAAAAAAGTTTGATTTTGAGCTATTAATCTTCAAAGAAAAACGAGATTACATCTCGTCCTTATGATAATCCTTCACCAATTAAATCACCAACAAGAGATTTTCAATAAGTAGTATGTCCTTCGTAAACAAAGATTGGCTCACTGCAATAAAAATCTACAATAGTGTCTTTTAACTGTTTACAATAAGTTTGGAAATGGCCTTATAGATGACGTTACAACTTGGAAATAATCATTTATCTCGTTTACCTCTTCTTTCTTTGGGATAAGAGAAATAATGGTATAGGTTTTGATATTTCCATTAGCATCTGATAAAAAATAAAGTACTTGTCAATTGACCTAAAAATAAATCGATTTAGGATCACAATGCGTCCCGTTAATTGTTAAATTTTCTTAGCCGTTCTCGAAGATTGCATCTCCAATAATGCATTAATTTGCTTTAGATTTGTTTCGATTCCTCTTTTAATTACCAGGTAACCTAAGAATTCTCTCGAAACAACTCCAAATGTACATTTAGATGGACTCAACTTCATCCCGTACTAATTCAATAGAGTGAAGCACTCTATGAGGTGACTAATGTGGTCACGACCAAGAACGAAGATTTATTTTCCGAAAAAACAACATTTCAAATTTCATTTGTAGTTATCTCCAAATCAACATCCTTCAGACACCTAAATTCTAACAAATGTGACATATCTCCAGATAGCAGTCTCCATAGTCAGTAGGGATAGAAATTTTTTTCAGGAAGAAGTATTCTTATCAAATCGACAAGAATTTATTCTGTCTGAGATAAAGCACCGATTTGAATCTTGGACGGTGAGAAAACGCTTCTTTGCAAGAAGAGGTATTTTTATCAAATATGTTATTGGAGTGCTACCGAATATATGGAGCATAACAATTATTCTACCCAAGCGAGCGCTCAGGCTAATCGTTAGTCTCTCTCCAGCTTCCTTTGGTGATGTGATCACACAATCAGAACAGGTGCATGTATCTTAAGGCAAGATGTCTCTTAACCAAATCTGAAGGCGGCTTAGGCTTTAAAGTTATAATTTCATGTGAATATAACCTGCTCAATGAAGGTGATTTGGTAAATATTTGTCAACAACTCTTTCTTATGGTTGACTTGGGTGCAAAAAATCTATATCACGGATCGTCATTTATGGAGTCTCAACTATAAGAGACCCTTCTTGTGGTACTTATGTACTCTGCTAAAAAGACTATCTATTTTTCTTTATGTATCTGTTGGACGCTAGAAATGGTAAAAATGTGAAATTTTGGAAGGATGTATGGTTTCCTAATGCTAGGTTGCTAGATTTGATTGTTGTTGCATGGCCCGTCTGATCTGAAATTTTTGTCATTGCTTCTATTCCTAATGTTCAAAACGGTGACAATTGGAAAATTCGAAACGCTAGGACGGATGTTGTGGTTGATGTATTGTAGTGGCTTCTCCCACACAGATTTGTAGAATTAGAAGATACGCCTACCTAGATCATAAACGGAGAGGAATCGGAAACCTTCATCACTCATAAGATTTGAAATCTTATGAGACCCTCTTCTCCAACTATCCCTTGGTCCCAAATGTTATGGAACCATGTAGCTATTGCTAGGAAAAAGCTTTTCTCTTTGATCCTAAACATGCAAACAACTCCATACCAAATATGCATAATTAGGGATTGGCAGTCAACCCAAATTGTATGCTTTGTTCGATTGCTCTAGAAAGCTGTGATCACATGTTTTTCGAATGTCCCTTCTCTAAAGATGATATGGGAGAGTACTCTAATTAAGCGAATCATTAGTTTTCAGATACCTCATAGAACACATTATTGCTACCCTATGCAACACTTCTAACGGATTGCAAACGAGAAACTGTTGATACTAGCTTGGCACATCCTCAGATAACCAATCGTCATGTTTGCTGAACATAATCTTTTGTCAAGTGATTTTTCTTTACCAGAACTGATCTTATTTGTTATGAGCCACCTCTACATGGCTTTTAAGTCACATCTTGCAATCATGGTTAAAGAATCATTCGATATGTTGAATTCAATGCCACTTCGTTTTTGTGGCCAGCAAATGTATTCGTTGTAGAAAAAAATTTCATAATCCTAAACCAAAAAAATCACGAAATTTCTATAATTTTCTCAGGTCTAAAACCCACAAACCGTCGAATTCGTAATAGAAAGTTTATATCGAATAGAATGACATGACATAATATAATATATTAACATTTGAATTTTTTTTCTTTTTGTTTCTCCATTATAGGATTTTTTAAGTATTATTTTCCTGTATTATTTTTAAATTTGCCATGTCTAAAAATTTGACTGCATAAGTAACTAAAAAATTAATTTTTGAAATAAAAGATTGCTCTATTTATCTTTTGGGAAAAAGTTGTTACGCGACATTCGATTATACAGTTGATTTGTGATCCATATTAGAAGGGATTTTGATTAGGTTAAAGTTAAACATAGGAAAATCAAATCTGTCCCTTGATGTTCCAAAAAATGAAGTCACAAATAAGCCCTAAGTCGTGGAATCTAGTGGCCGGCATTGTTTTTCCGGTAATCACTTTCTTCCTCTCCGCTCCTCTCGTCGGCCACGCGGTGTATCTCTTCATCATGCGTAACCACCACAGCTACGACTTCCGAACAACAACACTCGTAAGCATCTCTCTCCTCGCCGTGTTTCTCGCCAGCAACGCCGCTCTGTTTGTCCGACCACGACGGCTCAGCTTTCCCATGCAATTGCTACTTATTGTTTTCTTCATCGGCTTGGCTTACGCCGGCGTGAATGAGATGCAAAACCGACGGCCATTTCCTCCGAAACCAAAGTGGTTAATGGGAGAGAATAGTTATGAACAACGTAAATTCGAGAAATATCAAGTGGTTCATGTAGAACAAAGTCAAGGACGCTTGCAAAGAGTTCGTTTACGTTTCGACGGGAGCTTTAACTTTACAGCCTGGTATAGATGGAGGTCACCTTACATCAAGATCAAGGTACTTCAATTCAAACTGGTTATTTTTTCATTATAAAATATTAATCACTGACATGAGATATTACCAAATCTAACAACATACATATAGTTTGTTACAATTTTGGAGTGGATTGGATTGAGATTCCGATTTGGTTTGGCAGTAACTTGAGTTAGCTTGAGTTAAGGGTATACAATCCATTGAATTAGCTTGAGTTGAGTTAGAATGAGCTATGGCTTGATTTGATATTTTAAGTTAGGTTAACTAAAAAATTATCCTAAAATCATGGAAAATGGAAAATGTAATGAATGAGAGGTTGAATTAGCGTCTATTTTTTAGTTTCCAACATTTTTAACAGCAATTTTGGAATTACTTTTTATAGAAAATCAACTTGAGAAGGGTATATTGGATCATGGATTTACAATTTTCGTCTAGAATTCCATAAAGATGTGGAAATTACATCTCGAATCTCTTTCACATTAGAATGTGTTTTTTTCTTCATTTGAATCAGAAGATTTGTCAACTACATCATTAGCTATATGATATGAATCAAAATCTACATCTCATAGAATATTTATAAACCACCATTGTTGCTGCAGTAACCAATACATTTTCTCTAGCATTTTTGTTGAGAACTTCTTTTTTTTGGGTGTTAATTGTTGAGAACTTTTAATTATTTTATTTGGTTTTTTATCAAAAAAAAAACTCTACAAGAAAATTTCATCCAAAAATAGTATGCATGGCTTAACACTTGTGAACTCTAATTAAATATGAAAAAAAAAAACATTTATTATTTATTATATAAAATAGTAATCGTTTGTTATTGTGTTGGCTTAGACTGGATGTTGCATGAGACCCGGAAAATGCGAACTAGAGAAGGTGAACGCAACTATTAGAGTCGCAAGAGAACGTGAAGGACCACCGTTGGAGACAGTAGTGATATACGGTCGTTACGGTGGCAACGCAGATATAAAAGATTATTACGATATGTGGAGGAATGAGTTGAGCGTGATGTACTATGATTGTATGACTTGTGAGGTAAGAATCATTAAATCCCCACGATTGCGGAAATGGTGGCAACTCGGTATTTTCTTCTCGTCACTCACCCCTTTGCTTGATTAGACCACACAATTGTGAGAAGAATTTATTCAGTCTCCACTTCTTAGCAATTTGTAAGTGTTTTATCAATAATATGCTGCCACTAGTTGGTACATTATCCATACCTTTTTAGAACTTAAAAAGAGCTTTAGTGATATATTTTATAAAAATAAATAATAATTTGATGAAATACAATAAATATTTGAGAAAAAAAATTAAATAGCATAAAAAAGTTATATTGGACAATAATAACACCTATAATTTTACTTATAGTTTGTAATTCTAAGAATTAATGTAAAACTTTTTTTGTAATATTTTTGGAATTCGGTAATCCTTTCTCGAATTAGTGTTTTTCTTTTTCGAATAGTGTTTTTTCCTTCCCGAATTGTATTTTTCCGAATTAGTATTTTTCTTTCTCGAATAGTGTTTTTCCTTCCCGAATTGTATTTTTAGAAATTTAGAAAGTAATATCACAAATCTTTCTAAATCAGTGTATTTCCTTTAAAAAAAGAGTATTTGACGTTATTAATGTCAATTACCCTAAATATTATAGACTGGTATTAAATATTAGATATGATATTTGAGAGAATTTCTTTGAGAGGATTTCAAATCTCTAGTTATTAGATTTAGTTTTTATAAAATCTCTTCAAATAACTATATCACAAAAACTTCTTCCAAATAACTATATCAAAAGAAATTTAAATTATTTAAAAGAGAATTAATAATTAAAAATAAGAAAAAAACAATACGGAATAATAGCTTTAGCTCATTGGCTTCATCATGCAGTTGATAGAAATTAATCGGTATTTTCGTCTTTAAAATACTATATAAGAAAAAAAAGGATACAATGTAATTAATTAATTACCCAAAAAAAGAAGTAAAAACCACTATAGTTGAAACAGCGAAAAGAGAGACTCACCTAAACAACACAAGTTTCGTCTAAAAATCATATAAGCATCACATAAAACAAACTTGAAGCACTTAAAGAAAATTCATTAGACTGTTCTGCTTCTCCTTCTTTATCTACCTAATGGTGACGACGGATCTCAAAAATCTTAAAGGCAGTGAGTGATTTGGCAGTAAAAAACTTTTTACTCGCATTTAATCGACCGGTAAATGTGACGAACAAAGAGAAGAGCCGCACGGAAACCAACGCTTCCAAGCATGAGGAAGAAACCGTAACAAATACACGCCATGTAACCAAAGAAGAACGACGTTTGCATGAAACCTGACATATCTGATCTCGCGTAGTAATAGTATAAGCAGTACGCGTAGATAAACAAACCGGTTGAACCACCACATAGGAACGATCTACAATAAAAAACAAATCATAAACCGAACCAAACCGTAATAATGAAAACCAAACCAGATATACGTACCTCCACCACCATTCGTGATCTTCAGCAGCGAGTTGGAAGTAAGTAAGAGCAACGGTGATAAAAGCGGTAACGATAACGAGAATGATGAAGACGATGAAGAGGATACTGTAAATAGTGTAGATTCGATGACCCCAAACACTAGCGAAGATGTAATAAAGCTCGATGTAGATTGCACTGAAAGGTAGAAAACCAGCCATAGCCATTTGTGGTATAGCACTTCTGTACCATGGGAGTGGTGGAATCTCTCGTGGATACTTCGTTGTACGAACTGGAGCTTGAAACTCTGCTTTACTGTTTTTACCGGCGATACCACCTAATACAAGTAATGGAGAAGTGACTAGTGTCCATATGAGGACGATGACAACAATGGTTCCGAAAGGAAGAGCGGCGGTTGCGCTGTAGGCGATTGCGACTGTGTTTAAGAAGCAGAATGTGAGGAAGAGTGGACCACAGAAGAGACCTCCGGTAAGCAACAGATTTCTCACCTGAGAAAGATGAAATGAGTAAAGTTCTATTGCAAGAAAGGGAATGGTTTTAGCTTTTTAGGGTTTTACATACCCAGTTCTTTCCTTCGAGTTGACAGTAGAAAGAAGAAGCAGTATATCCAGCGATACCAGATGTGAGAGCGTAGATAACGACTAAAGCGGTGAAGAGTGCTCCACGGTTGTATGGATAAAACACTCCAACAAGTGAAAGCATGAATATGAATATAGTGCTGTTTGACATATGAGGGAAATTTACAGTTAGTAATGGCAGCAATAAAGAAGTAAAGTTCAAGAAATGTGGCAATGAGAGACACTTACAGAGTGAACAACTGTGTACCACTACCGAGAGATGCAGCAAAGAGAGATTTATGCTTCGGGAAACGGAACACGTCTCCGTGAATGTATTTCCATCCAGTTTCCTCTTGATCATCAGCAGCTTCCTCGTCTTGAGCATACCTATAAAGAGTTTATAATGAGAAATAGAAGTATATACATCGTTGAGTCGAATAGAGTTAGGTTTTTAGAACTTACTTCATGAAATCATTCTTGAGGACACGCATCAAGATGGTTGCGAGGAAACCAGTTAAAAGGAGGACAGTGACACAGGAGTTGATGATAGAGAACCAATGGATTTCCAAATGATGTGGAAGAGAAGAAGACATGGCGTATTTCTCCATTCTTTTCTCAAAAGGAGTCTCGGTTTCTTTCCACTTCACAGTGTACATAAACTCTGTCTCAACTTCTTTGTCTTCAGTGAGATCCACAAGTGAATGAGGATCCATTCTAGCATTGATTTCAATCACACGATCCTTGTTGTACAAAATCTCGAATTGGATGTGCTTGTAGAGGAAATATTTGAACTCGCTCGGATCTGATTTGCTGTCTTTGTCAACTTTTCCAATGAATCCCCAAATCGGTAGATCATCATAATACATCTGGAAGTAATAATCCTTTTCAACAGCTCTTCGAAACTGTTCAACGTCTTCTCTGCTAAGCTTCTTTTTGCAGTATACTTCTGAGTCTTTCTCATCTTTAAAGTTAAGCTTGTATGGAGCACTAACAAGTCGATCTCCATTCAAAACCTCACCAAGAGCTTCCTTCTTATCTTTCACACCCTCTGATAAACCAAAAAGCAATGAATCAGATTGCATCACAACAAATCTGGAAATTGTAAACCTCTAGCTTAATTTGCATGCCGTCAATTTCAATTTTCATCACTAAACAAATGAAATTCGTGTTTTGAGTGTAAATCGGATTGCTCAGAAACAGAGATCATCGAAGTTCTGGGTTAATACAAAAGCGTTATCGTACCTGGAACACAGAAGGGAAGATCGAAATACCGATACGTCTCACTGCGATCATGATCAAACAAAAGTGAAATTAGTCACATAACAATGAAATCTAAGATAGAAGCAAAAATCAATTGAAAAATTTCGTGAAATTACATTACACATTTCAGAGAACGAATCGAATTTTCAAGGTCTTACTAATCTATAGATACAAATTTCAATTACAATCGGAGCTTTTTAACAGCAAGCGCATGTATACTCAACGATCAATTTCTCATCCACGATAATCTCAGATCTAAGATCTAAGAGATGATAAACGCAAGTATTATTTTACCTGGGATTGTGAAACGGGCCGACCTTGTTGGCGTAGAGAGGAACAGTGTCGCCTTCCTTGTAACGATGGTCGGAGGCATCGGATCTGACGTTTCCGGCGCCGGAGAAGATAAGAGCTCCGAGAAAGAGGAGCAGCGTCGTCGGTATTCTCATGGTGTCTCTGTGAGGAAAGAAAATCGTGAGATCTGAGTTTGCTTTATATTTGGGAGCAACGCAAATGGGAAAGACGATAAATCTTATATACCAATTTTCTTCTACAAATTAATTTTCGTAAACCTTATGTATAAGGAAATATGGTAATAAAAACCTTTTTTTTTAATGTAAACTTCGGTTTATTTTAGTAGAATGAATGAGTTTTTACAAGAAACACAAATTTCTTTATAAAGAAAGATTACTCAAATAACATTTTTTGGGATAATCAATATCAGTTTCGTTGGTTTTAAATCGGAATTAAATTGTCATTTATAGAATTTCGTGTAACAAATTATTATATATGCAAATATATGTACCATGTAATGAGAAAGATCTATATGATGAGAAGAAATGAATTTGATGATGCTTTTCTTACATAATCTTTTTACGCTATATGCTATCTTCCTTCTCTATATTTGATATTTGTGTGTGTGCAACATTCTTCTGGTTAACTCCAAGTTTGCACATTGCATGACAAAATTGGATGCTTTCGAAATGAAATGTTGACAATTTGATACTAATACTTTAGTATCATAGTCATTTTGGAAAATCTTTGAACTTTTTTTCTCCCAATTTGATTCAAAAAAAAAACTGACTATTAGAATGAATTTTCACAAGAATAGAGAGAACTTACAAGAACACTATACCAAAAGAGACAAAAACGATTCCAATGAAGCGTCATTAGGTAAAAAAAAGGACAAAATCAGTAACTTGTAACTACATAGTCCTTAATTGAATCATCACTAGTGAATCACATAGATTTATGGAGTTCAGGAGTTCAAACTTTGGTTTGGTGAGATGGGTTCTCTTCCCTCGGATGAATCACTGACATGTACGTTGATCCCTTTCGATTTACGTCTTTCGTACTCGAAATCTGGTGAAACAGTAATGCATGTGAATACATGATCTCACACAACACCACCACTAAAGGAGGGAGAGTAGCAACGACAAATACAGAAAAACGGCAATGTCAAATCGAATATAAACGGTATTGGAAAACAAAAAAACAACTGACCAAAACAATAGAAAATAAAGAAATTCATCTAGAAAAGATAAAGAAATTGTTGGTGGAATCAGCAACCACTTCTTTGATGTGTTGAAACTAATTATTAAACCCTAATCTATAAACAAACATGAAAGAAAAAAGAAGTATTGTTCGAAAAATCTTGCAAATTAAAGAGTTGTGACGTTACGATTGAGATCGCCTCAGTGAGTCAGGAGATGAAATTTCTTAATAAATCATAACCCTAAACTAAATCATGCTTAAGAAATTTTTTATGACTAGAACTTATATTCATAATGTCGTTTAAAGCTTATATTAGGAAAAACAATATCACAAAACAATAATTTGTTTATCAGCAAAGGTTGCACTTAGTTACCAAAAACGAGTAAGAATGTGTTGCTGATGATTAATCCGCCAAATACCAATGGTGGCAGAATTTTCGGCATGACATATTTAATTTGATTGGAAAGTTTTTAATTGTCTTGCTGATTTAGTTGCATATCATTATTATTAATTCAGGTGAAGTTTTTTCTACGTAGGATATATATTGTGTTACGCTTTTGCTCTTAATGAAATTGGTTAATTACACTGCTATTATGATACGGCGACTTATTATTCATTAGTTGTTATCTAGTTGGTGACGTGGTGACCATACGTGGAATTAGGTTTTACGTGTGTCCTAATTTTTTTAGGGTTATTATTTTATAAATAATTTTTTTTTAATGTAAACTCTGATTTATTTTAGTGGAATGATTAAGTTTGAATAAATAAATTTCTTTTAAAGAAAGATTACTCAAATAACATTTTTTTCAACTACTCAATTTCATTGATTTCAAATCTTTATTAGTCACAATACAAAAATTTCGTGAAACAAGTTATCATATATGAGAAAAATATATCAGAAAAAATGAATTTAATGATGCTTTTCGTTAAAAAAAATTTGTTTAACTAGATTCATAATTTTCTTTCTTTATATACGATATTGCACGTATGCAAATTTTGTGTGTGACAAGATTTCTTTGAACCTCAAATTTGCACACTGCATGACAAAAGGATGTAAGAGGATAATGAAGGATTGATTGGATTTGGTATTCATTTCTCTTTCTATAAGTACATGATAGCCATATCACAATTCTATCATTGTAAATACACTAAGGATCGATCCACATATAGGACGGATAAATCTTAGCTTCAATTTAAGACATTACCAGAAGCTAGGTGATAGATCTTAGCTTACTATAAGCTAGGTGATCATGCAAGTGTAACTTTCCTAAATTTTACCAAACTCAAATGTAAACCATAAGCAAGAGACAAGATAATGTAAATGCAAAATGTGGCAAAACTAAGAAAATTGTAAAGTAAACAATAATAAGAGAGATTGAGTCTAGAGTTATAGTTTAATTGGATCATTTTATCACAAGAATTATATTGTTGTAAAGTAATATTTGTAAATGCATTAAATTTGATAAATTGTTGATTGCATTTAGTAAATCACTGATTGTATTTATTTTATTATTTGTTTCGTTTCAATTTAAGTATCATTCTAGATTTTCTCACATATATTAAAAAAAACAATCAAATTTTCTATTTTACTCTTAATTAATTACTCTATACAATGTTTTCATATTTATTAATAAATTAAAAGGTAGGAAAAAAACATAGAATTTTGAAACAAAAATTTAGTTTTACAATGACACTTAATATGAAATGGATGGGGTAATATTTGTTAAAACTATCAATTTTACCCTGTTAAAACATTATTTGAACTAAAATATTTTGTTATAATTGAATGATTTTTAGTCATCATTGGTGAAGCAATGCTACATTGAGAAAAAAAAAGAAACATAAAAGCACATGTAAACAATGACGATTATTAGTTATAGTGTTAAAAATAAAGATATATCTATGCCATGAAATTTTTTTTTTCGACCAAACATAAATTAAAATCCTTCTTCCCTATTGGTATCTCAGATATGAGGGGAAGAGTTTACGTAAGAGTAATAAAATAGAGTTCTAGAAGATTGAGCCAAACAATCGGTTCTAACCTCATCATCAGAAATCGTGCTTCCTCCTTGCGTGATCAGAATCCGGTCCTAGCCTCTCAAATGCTTCAACGTTTCCTCTCCACCTCCTAACCTTAATCGGCGGATCTCTACTCTCTCTCGTTATCGACGGCCATCAAAGCTTTGCTTCTGGTTTGGTATCGAGGATACTAACTTCCCAACCATATTGATATAGCAATTTTTTCACTTTGGTTTGGTTCTAATTAGTCTGATTCAATTTTGGTTCTGTCTAAACTATAAGGTTTGAGAGTTTCTATTTCTTTGGTGGGGTTCCAATATTGGGTTTCATATGATATCTAAACACTTTGTTTTTTCTGCAAATTTCAATAGAAAATCTTTTATAAAAAAAACAATCGGTTTTAACATTACGGTAAACTTTTCAAAATCTCAAAATCTCATAACGATCAATTTTTATAACGGTAAAAAGTTCATATCAAACCAAATTTAAACATAATATTAAAACTAAGAAAAAAAAATCTATGTACAAAACTAAAATTTACACATTTTCACATGATATTCACCTAATAATTTTGAAATTTTCAATCCTTTCAGAAATAATATTTCTTATATATAAAAAAATTACTCTTGGCTTTCAAAGTTTTCATTAATGATCATTAAAATGCACAACGAATTAAATCACAATTATAAATGAAAACCAAACCAAATTGATTATTAATGATATTATATATATGGATTATCAAGTTTGATAGATTTTACTTTGGGTGATAACAATATGATAAAAAGGAACGATAGATAAACGACATATGATATGATTCATTCAAGAACGATTATTGTTGTTTTCTTCGTATTCCTTCTTGATCTTCTTCAACTCTTCGAGATAGTCATTGGATAATTTGATTTTCCACATCATTCTTTGTAGCATTCCGAATGCACCTCTAACGGGATCTTGCTTCCATGCGACCCCTTCTGCAAGTATTGACGTTGCTAAGATACGTTTCTGGTGTTCTCCATATGCTAGTCTCATCATCTTCATAATGTTTGACGTACCAAACAACTTATCGGCATCATTGTAGTCGTTTAGCCTACAAAAAAAAATCAATTCAATAAGTGTTTTTCTTAAAAATGCTTATGTTAATGGTTTAGCGAAAAAAAGTTGAAGCAGTAGAATCAAATCAAATAAATATTGTTCCTACTAATTTAAATAATAACGTAAATATGTCAGAAAAATGAAAAATTATATACGTTGCAGCTGGGAAATATTGAGAGAACTCGCAATGTCTGGGGCAGTATCTGTCTCTCTTAGTGCAAACTGCACATGGAGCACGTCTAGCATTGGCTCCAAGGGCTGCCATTAAAAATTTCTATAGAAAGATTACTTTGTAAATTATGATATTGAGATATGAATAAAAAGATTCATCAGTGAAGTATTTATATATAAAATCTGCAACACTATAGTCAACAAAAATTTATTATATATCCAAATATGGTAATATGCCTAAACACTTTTTTCTTTTTAATTTTGGAAATAACTTTAAGATTTCATTTCGTTTCCAAAATTAGTGTATTTTTCCAAAATTAATGTGCGTATCTTCCACTCTCTAAAATTAAAACTATTTCTAATCACATTAAATATTTACATATATTAACTATTTAATGATAATAATATTAATAATATAATTATTGTGTTCCCTTACATAAGAATAAAAACGGCTAATCTTCATTTAATTACCCTTTTTTACCCATCTCCGTTACCTCTTAAGGCTTAGAAAATATCATCACCATAAATTTCAAAAAGTAGTATTAGAAATGGCTGCTCGTACCTTAATCCATCTTTGCCCAACATATAAGTTTATTTAGATTTCGTCTCTTGGCATGTCAATCTTAGTCCAAATGAACGAAATATGATTTTCTTTAGTTGATATATTTGCTTTACCGATTGAGAGGCCAAGATAAGCGATCAAAGAGGAATCATGTAGGTTGTTACACAATTAATTAAACGTGACTTAGGCTTTCAAGATTATCTTATCAAATCTAAGCTTCACACTTAGAATATCGAAATACGTAATTATGGACATATTGGTAAAAGTCTAAGGTTTAGAACAAGAAAAGGTAAAGACAAATGAATTTTATCTTTGAGTCGGGAGGGTATTTTTATCTAAAAGCCTTTTCTTTCACTTCATATCTCATTTTTGATCATTTACTAAAGATTAGGGAAAAAACACCTCAAAGTCCTAAACATACATCCTTCTGCAAAAGGCATTGATGTTAGCAAATGAAGATGTGGGAGAATATTGTTTGGTGAGAGAATATTGCTTGGCGATCTTTGTGGCGGACTGGAAGTGTTGGAGCTCACGTGAACAACAGAAGCACAAAAAAATATTCTCTAGAGAGAATATTGTTTGGTGAGAGAATAATGCTTGACAATCAAGTGCATATGGCAAAATAAAGAAGACATGAAGATATGGAATAAATATACATTTCCATATATCTTACGTCTTTAGAGTTTCGGGTTTCGTGTATGTATGGGTATAAAATAGGGTTTAAAACTGTGGAGATCCTTAACACTCTTGAGGATTATTTCATTTAAGAGAAACATGAGAAAATACATTTTTAGCTAAGGTGAATGTTTGTATCTTGTTCAATCAGCAATAAGATTGGAATAAGATTAGCTTAAGATTAAACAAGGATCATTGAGATTGATTCTTTGGGTAGAATTAACTAACACCAATAAGGTTCGAATCATTGTATTAACCTTAAGAGTTTAATGAAAATGACCGGTTGCGTTTCGAATTTGTTGTGTTGTAGGGTTCTTACATTTACAAAAAAAAGGCATGTATTCCATCTTTGTAGTTTATTTTATGTGATTATTCATCTTATGCAAAAAACCAAAGATTGTTGGGCTTTTATGGATATGTGCATGTAAAAGTAGAAAAACCAAATAAGTTTAAAAAATGTGCTAAACTACTTTTTATCACTAGTGTTATTAAAGAGGCAAAATATTTTTCCATTATCCTTGATTGTACACCAGATGTGAGTCAGAAAAAGAGTGTAATAGTACGATGTGTGAATATGTCAAGTAAAAAGATAAGAATATAGAAGAGTATTTCTTAGAGTTTCTAAAGGTACATGATACATCGAGACTAGACCTCTTTAATGAATTACAAAATGCTCTTAAGTCTCTAGATCTTGACATTGAGAATTTAAGGGGATTGGGATATGATAATGGTTCTAATATGGAGGGAAAAAAATCAAGAAGTCCAAAAGCGATTGCTTGAAATTAATTCAAAGGCACTATTTATGCCTTATGCTTGTCATAGTTTTAATCTTATTGTTAGTGATATGGCTCATTGTTGCGTGAAAGTTATATCTTATTTTTTTGGTATTGTGTAACGTATATACATTTTGTTTTCAGGTTCTACCAAAAGATGGAAGATTTTACTTAAGCATGTTCAATGTTTTACGGTAAAAAAATCTATCTAATATTCAATTGGATAGTCGAATCAAAAGTGTTAAGACTATAAGATATCAAGCTCCTCAAATAAGATCAGCTTTAAAAGAATTATTTAGTTTGTGTGATGATCAAAGAGTGAAACTGAAAGTCAGGTTTCCGCGCTTGAGAATTTCGAGTTCTTACTTGATATGGTTATTTGGCATGAAATTTGATATGCTATTAACATGGTGAGTGAGAATTTACAAGCTAAATCCATCTGTATTGATAATGCTATGACTCAAGTAGAAGGTGTGATGTCTTTTTTGAGAAATATAAAAATGATGGATTTAGCACTAGTATGGATATAACTAAAGATATGGAAGTTGATGCTGCATTTCCAAGTAAGCATCAGATTTTTAGAAAAAAAAACAGTTTGATGAAAATGATCATGAAGAAATAATTCAAACATCTGAGGATGCTTTTAAAATTAATTATTTTTTGGTTGTTATTGATATGGAAAGTGCTTCGTTGATGGATAGATTTGAACAAATAAAAATATTTGAAACTGTTTTCGGATTTTTATTTGATACGGTAAGTTAAAGTCACTTGATGCTATTGAACTAAGAGAAAAATGTGTTAATTTTCATAAAACGTTTTCTCATGGTAGTTCATTTGATGTTGATTTAGATGACTTTTTCTCTGAGCTAAAAATATTGCAGGTGACTTTATCTGAAAAAAAAAAGAAATGACACTTATTGAGGTTCTTGAGTTCATTAAAGACACGTGGATTGTTATCCAAATGTTATTGTTTATCGAATTTCACTAACCACTCTCATGACAGTGGCATAAGTAGAAAGGAGTTTTTTTAAGTTAAAAAATTGCTGAAAAATTACTTGAGATCATCAATTTCTTAAGAAGATTTGAATGGTCTTATAGTTTTATGGATTGAAAAGAAAATTTTAGAGAGTACGGATTTTGAAACTCTTATAGATGATTTTGGATCAACAAAAGCTAGAAAAAACCATTTCAAGTGATTATCTTTCAATCTTTGAAAAAAATGATTCTAAATTAGTGGCTCTTAATCGTTCACCAGATGGAAGCATGGCAAGGTGAGCATCAATTGTAATGTTTTAATTTTTTGACACCGTTTTAACTACTTTGGAATGGATTTTGCATAGAAAAAATAGTTTCGTTGTTGTTTTATTTGCCTTTTATTCTTTTGCTTTAACACAATAATACGTAAAGAGTCTAAACATTTTGTAAAGAGTACATTTATGTTACAAAAACATACAAAATAAGCTCACTCAAATCAAGCCTCGTCCCTGAAAACAATCTTACTTGGAGAATCAATTCTCACAACGATTCCTTCATCTTCACCTCCGGAATCATCATCATCATCACTCGATTCCGCCAATCTCGTTTTCCGCCTTCTACTACTTTCCGCCGACGCCAAATGCCGAGGAAGTTGACTCACAAATTTCCGAGTCTCAAACTGCTTCTTATTCGCAATCGAACTTTCCGACCTCACTGATACAAGACCTTGAGCTTCCTCTGATGAAACTTCCTTATTCTGTGGCCTGTTATTATTATTCATACCTCCAAAACTTGCACTCCTTCTATACAAATCAACCATGCTTCCGAAAATGCTAAGTTGCATCGCTCGTTCAGACAAACTGAATGTCTTTTTATTCATCTCTTGTTTTTGTTCTTGTTGTTGTTCTTCAGCCTTGTAAAAATTCTCAGGCCAGCTCATGAATCCTCTATGTTCTTTACTAGATGATCTCTGAAGCTGGTGATGATCAGAGCCATGAATAATCAACTTGGATGGTTTTCTTTGTAGTTTCCTCTCAGTTCCAAATGCACCAATATTGAAAATAATCACTCTTGCTCTCGTTTCCACACCATACTGCGTTGCTTGTCTTGTGAAACTCATTCTCATTATCCCACCTGAAGCTTCTGATGTATTATTACGGAAGCTTTTGTTGCCACTAGATGGTAATAATGTTGCTGGAGATGTTATCAGATCGTCTTGAATACCAACTGCTTTTATATATCCTTCTAATAACAAACCGATACTGTTAGAATCGATTTCGATTGTTTCTCCAGCGATATATTCTTTCAGATTCGATCCTTCAGCGACAAGTGCTCGTAATTCTTGCATTGCTACTTTTTCAAATGTTTGAGGACGTAAGAGTTTCGCGAGACCTAACGCACTTTCTTGCCAAAAGAAATCTTCGATTGTAGAACCGGATTGGACAATCGTGCGGATTTTGTAGCTGTCGATGAAAACACAAAGTACCATTGAATCTGTTATCATGTCGCACATATATGGCTTCCCGGTAAGAACTTCGTAGAGTCCTAATGTACTTCCATGTGTAAAAGTTGGATGTAACGAATGTTTGTTTCCTAATCTCTTGCTTTTCCACTGTAAATAAAGTATAACATTAGGTAAATGTAAATGTTAAGTAAAACGCATGTTCGTTTGCCTCCAGCCGACGACAGGTTATTGTTTGTTTACCTACCGCAACCTCCCGAGACCAGCCATCACGTTCAGCCACGGCTCGAATTTATGGCCGCTATTATGGTCAGCATCAGACACACGAGACAAGGACTGGACGCGGCTGACAACAGGAGGCTGTGATAGGTAAACGAACAATAACCTGCCGCTGCCACCAGCCCCAGCCGCAGCCGCCGGCCGGCAGACAAACGAACAGGCCTAAAGTAAAAGTTTTGTTACCTTAACAATGCCATCACAAATAAGCCAGACTCCAGTTGATTTTGAACCTTCTTTATAAAGTGTGACGCCACGAAGCTTCACTGTTTCTTTATTTGAGTGTTTTAAAGATTCGCATATTTCAGAAGGAAGAGCACCTGATAACGGATGTGAACTGATCATGTCGCTTAGTTTCGGAAGTTTTACTGTTGGTGGTTTTCTCGAAAGCTTCTTCAACCCACTCTGAACAGCATCTTGAAGATGAGCGATTTCTTTTTCTTCTAACAAACCGACTTTCTCAAGATTCTCAATGTAACCAAGTAAATGATTCAACACTGAATATGTTACTTGTTTTGTTTTCACAACACGAAGAACCTGAGGTAAAGAAGATCGGATTTTCTCCAAGAACTCTTTCGCTTCCTCTTCTTCCTTTTCACTTTCATTGATTACAATCGTGCCGATATTACTCTCCCCTGTTTTACATAAACTTAAGAGACAAAAATTGATTGTTTGAATGTAAAAGAGCCAAAAACTGTTTGATACATTACCTAGAAAATCATACAACTGTTGTCGTGCAATTGTATGTGCGCGAAGAAAAGCGGCGGAGATGTAGCAAGCAGATTCTAGTCTTTCAACAGCGAAGTATGTGACTAATTTCCTCGGGATGAGTTTAGAGTGAAGAAACTTGTAGTAGTTTGGGAAATTAACATGTGGTTTTAATCCTCTCCAATCACATAAAGGCTCTTTAGAAATCTGATCTAATGCTTCATCCACTGACCGCATCAATATATTAGCTGTACTTTCAGATATTCTTCCTTCGTCAAGCATCTCCCAGTAAGCCGCTTGTACACCTGATGCAAAGTAACAAGACTCGAACTAAGGTTTCAACATGATCTTGCCTAATATAACAAGTAAGAAAGAGGATTTGATAAAGTTACCATTTAAGAATCGTACACGGGTGTCCTTTAAGCTCGTATTGTCAAGAGTTCCAGATTTAGAAGTGGTATGATGAGGATGAACTTGTTCTTCCCCTTCTGAATCTTTTAAGCTTAAAATATATTTCTCTACTGTCGGCCAATCGGCAGGTCCTAGCTCCTCGTCATCACCTAGATCTT
This sequence comes from Euclidium syriacum, assembly GCA_900116095.1. Lineage (NCBI taxonomy): Eukaryota > Viridiplantae > Streptophyta > Magnoliopsida > Brassicales > Brassicaceae > Euclidium > Euclidium syriacum. The sequence goes on along the minus strand of FPAK01000010.1, from coordinate 3,378,656 downwards.
CAAACGCTTGTACAGCCTTATTCAGCATTTCATACTTTGTATACTCCAATATTCGTTTCTGTCAACAAGAAAAAATGGATAAGAGTTGAGAACTGGTCTCTAATGGTAGTATTATTTTGAAAAGATGTTGAACCTTGGTGGGTGATAAACCGGCCATGCCAAGAAGACGTAGAACAAATTGGGTAGTGGATCCATTAACTATAAGAGTTAAGAACACAATTCCACCTGTGAAGAAAATAAACTGCAAAACCAATGTGAATGTCAAGAGAAGGAAATGACACTCTTCTATAAAATACCTTGTGGAACTATTATACAGAACTTACCAATGTTCCTGTCTCTTCGCTGAGAAATGAATTTCCGCTTGATTGCTGAATCAAAAGGTAAGTCAACACTGAATAAATGATGTGCATAAATTCAAGATTGACAATGTTCTTGAAAAACTAACCTTCACAGATAAAGAAAGTGAAAGTGCCACAGCACCTCTCAAACCAGACCATACGAGTATAAGGGCTTCTCTCCATTCCAAGCCATAGCCAAAACGACTTAACAATGGGTATAGAACTCCAACAACAACACAACGTGATAGTTGGATGTAAAAGTATAGGAGAAAAAGAAAGCCCCACGAACTCCCTGTAAAAAAACAGAGGTCTAGTCAGTAAACAATTGACTGTAGAAGATTTAGACAGAAATCTATGTTCATATGATCTTAATAGAATTCACTTTAGCTGGAAAAGTAACAAAAAAATAACTCGAAACTTTCAAAAATCAATGGCACCTTGGTACGCAATCTTATTGCTGCCGAGAATGCCTTCAGCAATGACAACACCACTGCAAAAATAAATTGAGAAACAGCATAAATACTTTACCATTGGCTAAAGAGTAGACTGCAGTGAGATAGCTTTTTGCTACCCAAGCGTGAGATGAGTTTGTATGATTATACCCTTACCTGAGGATAAAAATCAAAGTATTTGCAATATATGCCACCATTTCCCTGCACAAGTTACCAGGAAAGATATGTCATTACATAGATCAACCTTTTTGATAGAGTTATGCTATACAGAACAATTCCAGTTCACACGTTTTAGAAATACCAGAAGTGATGCAAACTTTTTTGACTGTCGCCTTTAAATGCTGTTCTTGCTAGTGCAGCGTAAAACCTGTTACAGTTATTATATAAGAAAGGGACTTCTTACATGATCTCAAAAGAAAAAAGAAAGAAAAAAAGAGATTACTGAAACTTACATGCCCAAAGTCATCACCGTCAAAACACCAGAAGCACCAGCCCACTCTTGAGCCTGTGTCACACAGTAGCCAACTCTCAATTTTCGCTACAAAAGTAAGATCTTGACAGAGGAATTCAAAGTTCTAAAGAAAGACTTACAGTGTAATACGCGAAGTAGCTCACTGCAAGTGTAAGAGTAATCTCTATTACTGTGTCATTAAATATGAACCTGAGCCAAAGAACTGAGGCAATGCCAAAAGCCAGACCGATGGCTACACTAAACAGACAGAAATATACAACATAAGATTTACGATGCTCAGAATAGAGTAACTCAATATCATTAAAAGAGGAAAAGAATCATGACATACGCTCCAAGTGCGACTTTCACCAGAAATCTTGTTATAGAAAGCCAATCAAACTCTTGCCCCATAACCATCTTTAAGAACAACTGGAAAACCACAATTGCCGTCCTGGATTTTTAAAGAATCATAAAGTGTAAGTTGTAAAGAACTAGACTATGACAGAAGAAGACTAGCAAAGGTTTGACATATTTACCCATCATTCATCAGGGATTCTCCTTCAATCACGGTGCTTAGCTTCTTACTAGCACCAAGCTCCTTTAGCAAAGCAACAACAGCTACAGGGTCTGTCGCACTTAAAAGTCCCCCAAGCAACAACGACGTTTTCCAGTCCCAATCATACGGGAACGTGAGCTGCAAATAGCCTTATGATTGATTTTTCTGTTTGTTTGTGGACGGCTAGTTAATGCTAAACTACTGTATACCTTAACAAGCGTTGCGAGACAAAATGTTGAAATGAGAACTCCAGGTCCAGCAAGTAGCACCATTTGTCCCAGACATCTCTAAAGGAACGAAAGTATTTAGCATCATTTTCCCTTCATCTTAGGCTTAACTAGGAGGAGCTAAATTATCAAAGGATAAGCAAGTTTAGAGGAAAAACAAACCTTGATCTGGTGAACTTCCATGGAAAACGCACTTTCAAAAAGAAGAGCCGGAAGAAAAACAGCCAAAAGAAGTTCTGGATCGATTTCATTCCCTGCACAAAATAATAAGATTGAGATTGTTTATATTCCCAAATGAAACAGACAAAAGCTTGCTATATTTGTTTAGAACAAAGAGCTTACAGATACGAATTCCATGGCCGATCTTCCCAAGAGTATGGTGGGTTCCATATTCTGAAACATTAATGCAACTATTTTTAGATATTGAGCAGAATTAAACAAAAGGACAAAATCAATGAAGTTTCCTTTTCTTCCAAGAAAATTCGCATATAACTGCTGAAAATTGAGATTCTACAATACGTTGACTTCTAAGGCTATCAGGAACAAACGAAGGAATCACTCGAGAAAAATGAAGTTTCAATGATGAGAATTGAGAAGGATCAAAATTCATGAAAAATTAGAAAGGAATCGACGAAATCGAACCGATAGATCCAAGAGCAATCCCGATAACGAGAAGTGCGACGGTGTAAGGAACCCTAGTCCCGCGAAGCAAATGCCTAGAAGCAATACCGAGCACCAGAGACATCCCGACGAAGAGAACGGCATCGACAGGGCTAGATTCTCCTTCCGGAGAAGAAGACGAACCAGGCTCGTCCTCCAGAAGTCTATACGGCATCATCATCGCGTCGATTACAGTTGCAATCGCCATTTTCTCCGATAGTGAAAGAAAACAACAAAGAAGAAGAAGCTCCTTGAGTGAAAATTAGCTGGAAGGAAGAAAATACTTACAATATTTATAAATATCTAAAAATATTACTATATATTTATGTTCATTGGATCCCAATCGTTGATGAATGATTTTTTGATCATGTGCTTATTTTATCTTTATTTGTCGGCTATGATCATGTGATTAACCATGTTTCAGCACTGCATTTATTCGCTAAAACATCATTATTGTTTGTTTTTCAAAAATCTCCAGAAAAAAACAACACATCATCGTATTTTCCTGCGATATACGGATATATACTATAATATATTTCACGAATTTCATCTGACCGCCCACCTCTTTTTATTATTATTTTTTTTTATTGATAATCACCTCTTATTATTATTTTTAAAAAATAAATACTGTATGTGATCAAAACTTACCCATATTTTCTTGTAACCAAAATCATATTATAATTTAAATATAATATAGGAAAGGATGTGGCTCATATTTTGTGTAAAAGATAATATTGAGTTTAGATTATTACTAAAGTTTAGGCCAACAAAATTATAATATTCCAAAAGCTGGTTTGGCGCTAAACGGTTTAAAGATGCTTTATTTTCTCGTTTTAAATTTGACATCTGTCTTATGAATCTAAGAACAAAAGCACCAATATGATATTTCTCTATTTCTCATAATTTCATAAGAACCGCAACTTGTACATATACTTTTTTTATAGGAACAAAAGTTGAACTGAAACTTTTTTGAACTTAAACGAACCAAAATTTTCGATTTTTGATTTCCATTGACGGTTTGGTTGATTGGCAACTTTGGAAACTAGGTTTGGTTCGGTTTCGTTTGATATAACCGATTTCTTATTTGTTTATTTCTTTAAAAATATTTTATTTTATCAAAAATTCGAACTAACCAAATTAAATTATTTGAATTAACAAAATTTAACCGAAGTTTAACTCAATTTCAACAAAAACCTGAAATTTCCGTTTTAATTTGGTAACAAACTAACTAACTGAATTAACTAAAAACTAAACCGATCCCAACCAGAAATACATGAATTAATCTCATTGGTGCTTTTACAATTGGTTCTTTGTCTCAATGATTACGAATGAAACTAAGGAGGTTGTGTCTATTGGTTATAGACTGCTAAAATTTAAGGATAAACTCTTTGAACTAACTGATTTGCAAAATGAACCTCCGTCAATTGTGCATGTGGTATCTTTCCAATCTGTTCCGCGTAAATCATGTCCCCCAGTATTTTTTCAATCTGTTCCGCGTAAGTCATGTCCCCCATTTGCTTCATTCAAAAACAAGTATACCTAATCAAAGAAAAGTATGCTCCGTCTCTGAGTCAGTTTAGTAGATCTACTACAACTCTTCTACCTCTAGTCAATCCTCATACATGCACTGTCAACTGTTGTAATAAAGAAATGTCCTACCAAAAAGAAGTCTCATGCAACTCATCACGAAATTCATAATTTTAGTATCTTTGTTCACCCATTGGCACTTGTGTATGAGTTTTTCTTGCAGGTTACTTGAAAGACGCAAAGTAGTACATCAAATTGTGATGTCCATATCATCGTTTTCTGTAAACTTTATTCTTGTATAATGGTCAGTATACTATTTTGGAAAACTTGAAAGAATTTTTTAATATCTTTGCAAATTACCACGAGATATTTTTTTTGTATTTTATTCTCATTCACATTCACACGTGTATTTTTTTTTAAATATAAGATTTTTTTTGTCATGTGTAAAAAAAGTTTGCCTTGCACTTATAACTCAACTTGTTAGCGAAAAAACTTTGATCAGTTCAAAATAGCAAAGCATTAAAATCCAAAAAAAAAAGTTATATACAGTTTAAATTATTACTTAAAACTTAAGCCACAAATTATAATATTCCAAAAGCTAGTTTGGCGTTAAACGGCTAAAAGATACTTTATTTTCTCGTTTAAAAAATTTGATAATGTTTGTGCGTCGTTTAAAATTTGATAACGTTTGTGCGTCGTTTAAAATTTATTAAGTTTGCATTCTTTAAAAGAAAATTAAAAAATACATCACCGCAAATTTGTTGACTGCTAGTATTTCGAAAACATTCATTGACTCTGGTTAAGGTGTGGAGATTGATGTGTTTACGTACGGTTTAAACCTTAAACAATTGAGAAAATTACCTTGAAGAATGTGTAAAACTTTTATAATCGCATACTCAGTTGCAAATTCATTAGTTTCATCGAACGAAAATAGAAATATCTAAAAAAAAGTTTGTGCCCTGCAGATACGTGTAGGAAAATAAGTCAATGTACATCTTAATTCAGACGACGATGGCTTTGACAAGAAAATAGATTGGTATGAAGAAATCTTTTTAAAGATTATTAAAAACTAATGTAGGAACCCAGTAAGTCAAACCCAAATCGAATTTGTACATTAAGTTATGAAGTAGCTATCAAGTGACAACTGTTATTAATTTAAAAAGCGTTTTTGTCGTCTAAGGTAAATTAAGAGAGTTCTAAATTAGATTAAGTCAATGGTTCCAATTATGTCCAAAACATTATGCATCTAAACTCGTCATCTTTTGGCACAAGTTATACAAATAAAACATATAATACAACAAAAGATTGATGTTCAAAAAAAAAAAAAAAATACAACAGAAGATAACAAAAAATTTACAGTTTTTATATGTTACCTCTTTGGACCGCTATAAGTAAACTACAAAAATGTGCAAGTTTTGCTAACGTCTTTGAATTTCACCCTAAAATAAATATTAAATTTTGGAATAATTATAAAAGCTATAACGGAATTATCGAGACTCCATTTCAAAAAAAAAATTAGATAACACGATACGTATTACAGATAGAAAAATAAGTCGTCACGATTATCCCCTGTTGTTTAGCTATAAACAATTTTATGTCATATATATTTAATTTTCACGTAACCAAGGAAAATAATATCATCTTTATCAAAAAGAAAGGAAAATAATATCACAACCACACCAGCCTGTTAGCCACAGTTCCGTACTTGGTACGTGTTTAGTGGTGGGTCCCGCACGTGTCTAAAATAATAAAATAGCGTGATCGTTTTTGAGGCGTTTTAGGAAAGCTATTTGTATTTGGGCCTCAAGACTCGAATTAAAAATGAATTGAGCCCATTAGCTAGTGTTTAGTTTAATCCATCACCGTTTTTCTTTTAACATATGAGAAAATAAATCTTATAGCATGGAAGTTGTTTGTTAGTGTAGTGCTTACTTGAGTTTACAACCAGATAGAGCAGCCTGTAAATTAACAATAACACATGGATCATTTTATGAGATAGCAGCAAGACTTGATGAAGTGACATGATAAAGTGACATGATAAGACACAAGTTTTGTATTATGATTGACGTGACACAACTTTACAACTCAGTCATTAAAGAGAGATTGAGAGTGTAACACAATTTTACAACTCAGTCATTAAAGAGAGATTGAGAGTGTAATTCTGACTAGTGTGAGAAGTTGTATCAGCACGGAACATGACACAGAGATAGTTCATGGTACAAATGTTAAAATAGTTAGGTCGAATGCAGTTTGTACCAGTTGAAAGAGATTCAAAAGCGTATACAAAATGTTGTAGTTTTCTAGTACAAAAGCAGATAAATAAAAATTCGATTGCATCAAAAAAGGACCTGACATGAAGCTTGGAGAGCCGACATGGAGTAGTTTTCTTGTTGAGTTCTTGACAGTCAAGCATGTTCTTAAGGAAAGAGACCAAGAAAAATCTTGAAAGTCTTGTATGAATATCAAAGGACATGCTTGGTTGTGGATTAGGTCGAGCATGCTTGGTTTTGGATTAGGTCAAGCCGTCATCAACACGAAATTGGGTAGTTTAGCTTTGATAAAAACATGAAGCTAAAGGATTTTTTGGATTCAGTGAGATATTAGAACATATAGGTTTAAGTCAAGAAAATAGATTTCTTGAGAGAAAATCAATTGGTGAGACTTTTAAGTGCACGGTGCACCATTAAAAGAGTTCTAATATATTGTGTTAGGTCTTGGCTAAGGATTAGGTCAAGTTCTTGAAGACCAAGGTGTAGATTCTAAAATAACATGTCTTCCTATAGTTTTCCAAACATGCCATAAGAAGATCTCACAGTTCAATTAACCTAAGCTAGAATCTATAGACTTTAAATCGTGTAGCCTCCTGAATTTGCTATAAAATAGACTTCACAACTTTTCTTTACGGAACATGTTATAAATAAGTCTTGAAGTATTAGTCTTACTAAACATTCCTAAAATAGATTTCATTTTTTAATCACCAGTTTCGGCCGTTCATACGAGAATCCGTCATTTCATTAAAAGATTTCAGCTAACGATTCTCATCTTTCCTTAGCATATCTCAAGCCACAAATGACTAATCCCAAAAGTGGATAGAGTCTAACCGTTTTTGAATTCCAACTTTTCTTATTTGGGCCCAACTTACAATTTTGGATTCCATCCTCATGGTCACAACTTAATCACAAAATTGGTCCGCCCTACATTTGAAACCACTTCCAACATTTAGTCAAATTCATTTTTTAAGTATTCTAACTTCTTTTCGAGAACCGTTTTAAAAGATCCGAACAAATAAAAACCTTAACAAAAATCTCAATCCGAAATCTAAACAGTTGGAAGCGGGTCATGGTATTCAACAACGCATTTACTTGGGTCATTTTCCTCTTTTTTGTTTCTTTGGCTACCGTCAATTTTCTTTCTTTAGTAAGTGGGAAATATTATTTATGATATTTATTTTAAATGTTTAACAGGTTTGTCAAAAAGAAAACTTTGTACCTTGATTCCACTAAGGTCAAAAGTTCAGTTGGTTTTTTGCATTAATAACATATAACTATCTTTTAATTATCTTATAGAAAATTAATAAAGTAATTCTTGGTAACCTAATAGTTAAATATCATGTTATAATTGGGAGATATAAATTCTTTCAGTTAAAAGTTTAATAAGATTATTAAATTATTAGCTATGAATGGTAAAGATAGGCATAGACGTTTGATTCTTTTCGATTGGTTCTTTCGGTTATTGGGCAATTCGGTTATGTAAATTTGGTAACCATATAGGAATCAACTAAAATTTAGTTCGGATCGATTCGGTTCCGGTTCCGTATGGGTATATGAATTTAGAACCATTTATACTGGAAAATTTTTTGGTTCCCATCGAGTCTGGTTCCAAATGTATACTGTGTAACCAAACCACCTTATTTAACCAAGTAAACAAAAAAACAAACAAAATCATGTTTCTTAGTTTTAGATGAAAAAGCTTTAGTAGAATTCCAATTTTTTTAACATCTAAAAGAATTTTAGATGACCTAAATTGGTTTAGGTAAATGAATATTCAGTTAATGAATATGAAATCGAAAGATAAATCTATATATGGGTAATTTGGTTTGGTTCTTATTTGGTTATTTTCGGTTCCAAGAACATTTTTTCTCAATATTTTTGTCCCATTCGATTATAAGTCACTACCTGAAACCTATCCAAATTACAAATTTTCGGGTCAGTTCGATTCGGTTCTTCGGTTCCGACTAATATGCCCATGTAAAAAGTGTTGAAACTCTTGACTTGTTTAAATAGGAGGCATGTGGAGGTGTATTACAAAGATTTTTAATTTTATTTTTTTCACAAAGTTAATTTTTAAATTTTTAAAATTTTTTTTGATTAATTTTTTTTTTAACTCATATTTTTGATTAATTAATATTAACAAATTGTAAACAATAAAAATATTGGTTGAAAATAATTAAAGTTCTCGAGTTATTGGTTCATGGTTATTAAAAAAATATATTGCAAGAAAATATGCAGATACAAATAAGCATATTTGATATTATTATAAGGAAAAAATTTATTGTAAGAGAATTGAAAATTAATTTTATGAAATCAAGAATTAGGTTTTGCAAATTTGTTTGAAATGTGAATGAATTTTGCAAATTTGTTTGAATGTGAATGAGAAATGGGTTTGCCCAACCAAATGAATTATTTTTAGTGGTCATAACTAAATGTGGGAAGTCAAAGTATCCACATTGCTAGTAATGAAAGTTTCCTTGTTATTTCTATATGGTTAGTTGTGTCATTATTTCAAATGACTAACAACAAAATAGGAGAAATAGAACATGCCTCCCCCCTTCCCCGCCGTCGCTAGGCCCATGCTCGGGGCTTCTTTGCTTTTTATTTGACTCTTTTTTTCTCTCGGACTCTTATTAGATTCAAAGGATTACTAGACCAGCTGGACGTGATTATCTCTTAATATTTTTTACTTCATAAAAATCATGACCGACCTATTAACCTTGCCCCGCCTAAGTTGCTTGCCACCAAAGTTAGTCAGCTAGACTTGATGGATAAGTCGGTTTATTTCCTTAAACCTAAGTCTCCTCTCTACCTATATAAATAACCCTTATGTCTCTCATTCAGATCATCGAATCATTATTCACACAAAAAATGGAAGCTAGGAGATCTCAGAATCCCAAAGCTAGTTCTTCCAATCCTCCTCCGTTTTAAATCCGAGAATATAGTAGATATCATGGTCGCTAAGACCGATTCGAATGTTGTGAAGCGATCGATCTATAGTTGTATCCTGGGACTCAAGGATTCATAAAAAACTCGCTATACTCGAGTAAATTTTTTGAGTTAAACAAAGAGATAAATCTCGCATCCATAAATCAGTTTTATATTCGAATGTTAATATTCAATATCGTTTAAATCTTGATTCTTAATTTACAGTGTTAAATTTTAGTTTCTATAATTATATCATTCCAATTGGTTTGTATGCAAGTAACTATAATCTTTCCACTTTCTTTTCTTTAGGTATTACTTTCTTTTGGTCGTGTACTATTTCGTTTTATTGCATTTCTTCTTATTTACCGAAACTTCTTTCAACATTTTTAGGTAAATGTTTCTACCATATCTAATAGTTATGTGGTTTAACTTTAACAAAATGGGTCACTTTATTTATTTCTCATTTATTTATATATTAACTTTTACTAAGTATTTAATTTACTAATTGTTATAAAATATTTCTAAATTTGTTAATAACCTTTTGAGAAATACACTATAATACCACAATTTTTCTTTTCAAAAACTACCATTACTCCTAAAAATAGAACATATTTTTTTGTAAAAACAGTTATTTACCCAAAATAAATTACATTCAAAAATAATATATCATGTATGGGTTCATTGTTTCCACTTTATGATTTAGATTTCCATCATTACCAATATTTTGAGTAATTTTATTACTAAATTTGTAGTATTTTTGGAAAGAAAAATAGTGGTAATATTTTGGAACAAAAACTTAAAATATGTATTTTTGAGAGTTACTAGCACAGACAACTAAATTACAATTTTTGCTCAGTTTGTCAATGGTTTGTGGGGTTAGTTTTTTTTTTTTTTTTTTTTTTTTTTTTTTTTGTTAAAAGGTTTGGGATTAGTTTCATCAATCCGTTCACAGTTTTCCAATATTATGAACAGTTTTGGAAAACTATAGCTAGTCACCAGTAATAAATAATAGATTTAATAAATTATAAAAAAAGAAGAAAAAAAGAATAGATGAATTCGAACAATACTCTATTAATTAAATACTACAAAGCAAAAAAAGATAATCAAATATATCATTAATTTTAACCAAATCCACGATCAATCACATGCATGCACTACTACCTTCAGCCAATAGGCATATGACCACTTACCACTTTTTCTTCGTTGTTCTCCTTGTCGTACAGGCTAATGCCGACATAAGCATGACGTTCCGCGTTTAAGTCTTCACCGTTAATTTTTCAGTAATACATCGAAGAACGACGGTGATTGTTTAATGTTTGTTGTCACATAATATTATTTTTTCATAATATATATATATATATATATATATGTTATCATTTTAGCTATGAATTTGAATACTAATCAAAATAGTTAAACTACAATTTACAAAATTTTGTTCGATATATTCGTTTTTATATTTCTAAATAGTTATGTAAATCTGTTAAATAATACATATTATAATTTGTCGAGTTTATATTGATTTTAAAACTAAATTTACACATAATTTTAATTATTAAAAATAAAATGTCATTTAGATAAGTGTTATATCTCCTATGATTTTTTATATGAACATTTAGTTCATTTATTCACTGTTTTTTTAAAAACCTAAAAACAACCGCACACCTAAGTTTTTTAAGACTCATCGATATATTTACCAAATTAGCAAAAACAGAAACAATTGACCTCATAATACTCAATCTCTTCTACAATATGCTAAAATTATTTCTACTATATATATCTTCTACATCAATTCGATATTCTCACCAAATCCTCTTATTTCTAAACCAAGACAAAAGAAAATATTACAATTTAAGTTGTGTTGAGTTACAAAACTTACGCTATGGCAGTTCAAGTTTCTAAGAAAATTTTCGGTATCTTGATGATTTTATTATTGACTTTGATGTTTTTAACACAAGTCTCTTGTTCCAATGCGACGCCTGCATGTATGAAAATCTGCATCAAAAATAAATGCTTAGAAACAGCGAATCCTACCATATGCTACAAGACTTGCAGCAAAAGTTGTAAGGAAAGCTATGGTGAAGATTTCATCGTCCCTAGAGATGATAATAATATTGTTAACAGGTGGTGTAAACGACTTAATCTGAAATGTGGGCTTAACCATTGAAAACTTAACATATTTTTTATTTTTAAAAGTGCTACAATATTTTTTTTTCTTTTTTGTCTTGCAAAAATGCTACAATATAAGCTTCTAATACTATTTTTTATCAATAACATGCTAATACCATTTTTCTAATAACATGCTATTCTAAATGATTTATGAATAAGTATATATATACAATCTAGTAACTTTTTGAACCATAATAAATGTTATGAAAAATTCAATGTAAGTCTTTTTATAACAATTTTACAAACTTCACGTGACTTCTAACATGTTAAGTCATATAAATAAAAAGTACTGTAACATAATCCAAAAAAAAGTTTATTTTCTTATCGTATACAAAAAACATAGAACAATTTTCTTCATTTTTTATTTTATTTTACGTCTACAAAATATTTTCGTCCACTACCTAATCGGATCCGTCATCACCGGTAAAAGGAAGAGTGTTCACCAGGTAAAAAGAAGAGAAACAAATCATAAGCCTTTTTAAGGGGTGAACATTACAAGAAAACATGGCTATTTCCAATTAATCAATTTTCAATGGATTTCCAACGGATTAGCAACAGATAACGCTTACGTTTAAAAGTCGTTGGAAAATTCCAAAATTCGTTGTGAATAACCAATGGGTTTGCAACGTAACCAATGGATTGTTAAATTACCAACGGAATTCCGTCGGAAACTCCGTTGTAAACTCAGTTTCGGAAATTATGATGCATTTATCCGTTAATTTTAGAATTTTCCAACGAAAATCCGTTGGAACTTTATATATATATCAAGATATTGGATTTATGATGATCTAGACCAATGGGGGCAAGGAGATGATCTCGACTAATTAATTAACATCGTTGTAAAACTGATAAAATTAATAAGCTGTACCATATAAGACCTTTGTTTGAAAATAAGAAGTTTTATTGTTGTGTTGCATGTATTTTCAAATGATCCATGTAATGTTTGGAGGTGTTAATTAAAAAGAAAAAAAAAGCAAAATAAAAATTCTGTTGGAAAAATGTAGCTGTTTTTTTCATACATTCATACTCATATTAGAGATTATTAACTCACTAATATTTATTTACCCTTGCAGACGGTTCCAGTAAAGAAGGGCTATCGGTTTGGATATGGATCCTACGTGGACATTGATGACCACGCCACCTCCAAACTAACGGAAATGTCGCCGCCGGTTGGATACATCCCGGAGATGCAATTACGAAGTACCCAACAAGAGCTCCAGAAGATGCAAAAGACCTGCAAAACCCTGTCGTACAAGTTCGATATGCTTCGTATGTCCTCAAGCAGAAATTCGATATCGACATTCCGGATGTTGATGAGGAGGATGAAGACCGTGAAGCCGGTGCATCGCAACCACCTCAAGACGGATGAACTTTTTGCTACTTTTGTCGTAGTTTTTTATTTTCCTAAACTTCTCTCCTCGATCCCGGTTTCGGGTTTTATAAACATTATTTTCGGTTTTCATGTATGAAACTTGGTTTTATTTTCTTGTTTGATTTTAGATTTAAAACGACAATTATTACCTATTAGCCACTCCGCAACCAATTACAACAACACATAGTCGTAAATTAGTGGCACATTTTTGCAACTAATTAGCCACTCAACTCCAAATTACAATAATAAATGGTGGCAAATTGGTGGCACAATTTTAACACTAAAGGAAAACTAAATTGTGCTACTCTTTAGATAGTAGTGTTCTAAAAATCGGCCTAGGCGGTTGGTGGTAACAGACGCCCTGATTTTACCATAGTCGCTGAATCAAATCGGCGGTTCAGTCCAAGCGGGCCAAATCGGTCAACTCGCCTGATTTAATATTCGGTTTAGTTTTTTAATCTATTTCAAAATTGTGTCGTTTGGATTAGTAAGACAAAAAATTAAAAAAATTGAAGGGAAAAGACGCCTAGAATGACTCGTATGCTGAATTAGGATATTCTTTAATTATTAATACTTTATTAATGTGCTGCTTCGTTTTCCACAACTCTTCTTCTTTTTTACTTTTTGGTTTTGTATAAATTTTAAGTTTATTTGTTTTGCTTATATCTTTTTCATTCGTTCAATTTTTATTTTTGCTTTTGCTTTAAACTTTGAGTAGGATCGGTTGGTTTTTGAAATCAGCAAACACATTGTTTGACATTTTATTTTTAAAAGTTATGTCTTGTAAAATTATTACAAAACTTTTAAGATATAAATTAATAAATATTTATAAACCTATTCAAAACTCAATATTGCCTAGGCCCCCTAATCCCCGCCTAGGCGCTCTAGGCGCTAGGCCTTACCCAACGCTTAGGTACCGCATAACGATTTTTTAAACATTGTCTCTTATAAGGATTCAATTCAGGGTCACTCTATTAATCATTTTCCTAGGATTTTATGGTTTATTTGGAAGTCTCGTAATGATAAGGTCTATAAAGGTTTGGATCGGTCTCCCCCAGATATCCTGAAACATGCTATTGGAGAGGTCCATGCATGGGAGGATGCTCAGAGTTCTCAGGCGGGGCAGGATCAAGTTTTTTCAAATCCTTATGATGTCAGTACGCCAGTATCTGGTAGTGTCTGCCAGATTGATGGTTTTTGGAAGGAAGACAATTTTACTGGTCTAGGATGGTGGCTAGCTAAACCAAATTCCTCTATGACTATGATGGGTGCCAAGGGACAGCAGGGAGAATTCTCCCCGCTTCGTTCGGAGATTGAGGCTCTAATATAAGGCTATGGAGTGTATGATTTTCCATCAAGAAGTTATGATGATTTTTTTGACAGACTGCTCGGAACTGGTGAAGGTAATTTCGAATATCGAACACTGGCCAACTTTCGCGGCCTTACTTACTGATTTCTCCAGCCTCATAAGACATTTTCCATTTTTTCCCTTACTCTCATTCCTAAGCGACTTAATTGTAAGACGGATTGTTTGACGTGTAGTTCCACGGTTCGGGGTATTGAGTTTACATATGTAAGCGGTTCTCCTCCAGTTTGGATTACCAAACCTTTTGTATAAGTTATTATTTTATGTATAATTTTTTTTTTAAAATAATAGTCGATAAAATAAGGATGTGGGTAATTAAATACATTTGGCCAATAATAATAAATAGAAACTCAAGAGGAGGACAAAACTCTTGTCTTCGTATTTTAGAAATTAAAATCATTGTCAGGCGAAGCTTTGCTCACATTCCAGATTTCTTTGCAGGCCGAGTCTAACTTTAAATGGTGCAATTCAACAGCAATTTCAAATTCCTTTCCCAAAAATCACGATTTTGTGCTTCTTAGAAAGAACGTAAACGATCGCTTTGGTTGCTTACCTCTTAGACTAGCATTTTGTACATTTATTGAATTTATTTTAGGTTGATACTATATTATGATTTTTAATGTGAAAATACATTCATATGAATTTTGAAAACTTATTTTCTCAGTTAAAACATTTTATGAATTGAGAACACTTGTTTAATATTTGTTGTCACATAATATTATTTTTCCATCATATATATATATATATATTATCATTTTAGCTATGAATTTGAAAACTAATCAAAATAGTTAAACCACAATTTTAAAAAATTTCCTCGATACATTCGTTTCTATATTTCTAAGTAGTTATGTAAATCTGTTAAATAATACATATTATAACTTGTCGAGTTTAAATTGTTTTAAAAATAGATTTACACGTAATTTTAATTATTAAAAACATAATGTCACTTAGATATGTGTTATATCTCCTATTGTTTTTATATGAACATTTAGCTCGTTTATTCACAGCTTTTTAAAAAACCTAAACACAACAGCACACCTAAGTTTTTTAAGACTCATCGATATATTTACCAAATTAGCAAAAACAGAAACAATTGACCTCATAATACTCAATCTCTTCTACAATATGCTAAAATTAATTCTACTATATATATCTTCTACATCAATTCGATATTCTCACCAAATCATATTACTTCTAAACCAAGACAAAAGAAAATATTATAATTTAAGTTTTGTTGAGTTACAAAACTTACGCTATGGCAGTTCAAGTTTCTAAGAAAATTTTCGGTATCTTGATGATTTTATTATTGACTTTGATGTTTTTAACACAAGTCTCTTGTTCCAATGCGACGCCTGCATGTATGAAAATCTGCATCAAAAATAAATGCTTAGAAACAACGAATCCTACCATATGCTACAAGACTTGCAGCAAAAGTTGTAAGGAAAGCTATGGTGAAGATTTCATCGTCCCTAGAGATAATAATAATATTGTAAACATGTAGCATTTTTAAGGGAAGATTTCATCGTCCCAATGGAAAAATGGTATTGATAAAAAATAGTATTAGAAGCTTACATTGTAGCATTTTTGCAAGACAAAAAAGAAAAAAAAATATTGTAGCATTTTTAAAAATAACAAATATGTTAAGTTTTCAGCGGTTAAGTCCACATTTCAGATTAAGTCGTTTACACCACATGTTTACAATATTATTATTATCTCTAGGGACGATGAAATCTTCACCATAGCTTTCCTTACAACTTTTGCTGCAAGTCTTGTAGCATATGGTAGGATTCGCTGTTTCTGAGCATTTATTTTTGATGCAAATTTTCATACATGCAGGCGTCGCATTAGAACAAGAGACTTGTGTTAAAAACATCAAAGTCAATAATAAAATCATCAAGACACCGAAAATTTTCTTAGAAACTTGAACTGCCATAGCGTAAATTTTGTAACTCAACAAAACTTAAATTGTAATATTTTCTTTTTGTCTTGGTTTAGAAGTAAGAGGATTTGGTGAGAATATCGAATTGATGTAGAAGATATATATAGTAGAAATAATTTTAGCATATTGTAGAAGAGATTGAGTATTATGAGGTCAATTGTTTCTGTTTTTGCTAATTTGGTAAATATATCGATGAGTCTTAAAAAACTTAGGTGTGCTGTTGTCTTTAGGTTTTTTAAAAAGCTGTGAATAAACGAGCTAAATGTTCATATAAAAAATAATAGAAGATATAACACATATCTAAGTGACATTTTGTTTTTAATAATTAAAATTACGTGTAAATCTATATTTAAAACAATTTAAACTCAACAAGTTATAATATGTATTATTTAACAGATTTACATAACTACTTAGAAATATAGAAACAAATATATCAAGCAAAATTTTGTAAATTGTGGTTTAACTATTTTGAGTAGTATTCAAATTCATAGGTAAAATGATAATATATATATATATATATATATATATATATATTATGGAAAAATAATATTATGTGACAACAAATATTAAACAAGTGTTCTCAATTGATAAAATGTTTTAACTGAGAAAATAAGTTTTCAAAATTCATATGAATGTATTTTCACATTAAAAATCATAATATAGTATCAACCTAAAATAAATTCAATAAATATACAAAATGCTGGTCTAAGAGGTAAGCAACCAAAGCGATCGTTTACGTTCTTTCTAAGGAGCACAAAATCGTGATTTATGGGAAAGGAATTTGAAATTGCTGTTGAATTGCACCATTTAAAGTTAGACTCGGCCTGCAAAGAAATCTGGAATGTGAGTAAAGTTTCGCCTGACAATGATTTTAATTTCTAAAATACGAAGACAAGAGTTTTGTCCTCCTCTTGAGTTTCTATTTATTATTATTATTATTGGCCAATTCTATGTAATTATTTTTTAAAAAACATTTTACATAAAATAACAACTTATGCAAAAGGTTTGGTAATCCAAACTGGAGGAGAACCGCTTACATATGTCAACTCAACCGTAGCTTGCGAATAACTTGTGTCATATCATTGACTGAGCCTGGCAGCTTTGCATTTGTAAATGCTTCTTTAAGCAATTCAAGCACCATAGACATTCCTTTATCGCTGATCCCATGTATTTGATATGATATAGCTTCAAAATAAAGGACAGCTTTGAGAAGTTAGTGCATCTTGGATATAGCTCTTGGTTAACATCAGCAAGCAACTCAGCAAAACCTTCTCCTTCTCCATTATTTCCACTAGAGTTTGATGGTATATCATTGTCCATAGGCTGCTCAGAAGATACAAATTCCGTAGACGTATTAATATTATTACCATGAAAAAGATCATCCAAGAGATTCATAGTTGAATCGATGTTCATATCTGAAGGAGTTTTTGTTCTATCCACTGTCACACTAATATCGTCTTCATGCAATACCCAGTTTGTATAAGAAGATAAAAAACCATAACACATCAAGTCACCTGCAATATCCTCCCTACACTTAAATTTGGCTAGAGAACAACGATTACACGGACACTTCATTATGTCTGCATTTGATTGACCAAATGCAAAATCCAAAAAACTTGTCACTCCACTTATGTAATCTTGAGATAATCGTGGTTTGCTTATCCATGATTTATCCATGATAACCTAATTAAGAAAATACATACGTCAATGAGTAATGAATACATGAGTATTGTCATCCACAAAGATGAAAGACACATTATTAAAAATAAAAAATATAAATAACGATGATCAGAGGGAGCTGAGTTATCATTTAACAAACAAGTTTGGAATCCCACCACTTCTAATTAAAGTGAAATCCCAGAAAGTGTTAATAATTCGTCATCGTCACCGTACAACTTCTTTGTTTCCAAAATCAATTACTTGAAAATACATCAGCATCATCATGATCGAATTCACTGTAATTAACTAAATATTTTGTTTCGATATTCGAAAACTGATTGTCAAATTAGGTAGGAAAGTCAAATTACGTAAGAAATTGGAATACGAGAATAGAGAGACAGTAGTTGGAACAAAGAGACAAGCCGCTTACCTGAAGTTGCGAGATGCTAAGTTTCGGAGTCGGGGAGTTCAAGTCTTCTTAAACGCCGGAGCTAGGGTAAGTGCTGGGCCGTTAATTCGCTGCTGGAAAAAAAAGAGTCGACAATTGATTTTTCTAGGAGATGATACATGGATTTTTCTAAGAGACGATGTTATTAAATTTGACATATAATTACATAATTATTTAAAACCTAATTAATTAATGATTTTGCATCATAGATGTAAAATTTGTATCAATTTTTAAAATTGATGTCAACATTATTTTTAAATACATTAATTATGTAATTGATGTAAATTAATATTTTTGTATCAATATTATATAAGTGATGCAAACTAATACAAAATTATGTTAAACAAGTAGCATCAATTATCATAACTGATGTTAATCTACATATTTTGTATCACTTACTAATAACTAATTTAAAATAGTATCATTTATTTTATAATGTTTTTTAAGTGATTACATAATTATTTAAAACTTAATTAATTAATTTTTTGCATCATATCTTTTTGATGTAAACTTTGTATCAATTCTAAAATTAAAAAGTGATGTTAACATTATTTTGAAATACATTAATTCTATAATTGATGTAAATAAATATTTTTGTATCAATACCATATAAGTGATGCAAACTAATAGAAAATTGTATCATTTTTAATAAAATGATGTTAAACAAGTAAATTATAGTATCAATTATCGTAATTGATGTTAATCCACATAATTTGGATCACTTACTAATAACTAATTTAAAATAGTATCACTTAGTTTTATGATGTTTTTTAATTGATGTAGTATACCTCTTTTTTTGTAGTGTGATCTAAAAGTTGACATTATTGCCATATAATGGGCCTTAACGAGATGGGTTTGCTGTCTAAAGAGGAGTGGACACGGATCGGATACCCAGAATATTCGGGATACCTGGATCTGGATCCGAGCATCTCGGATACCTGAATTTCCGGATCGGATCGGAACGAATCTCGGATAATTTGTCTACCCTACTATACAGTACAAATGAACTTTTTTAGTTGATTTAGTTTGTTTTCAACACTCAATAATAACATTCTTTCATATTTTTAGTGTGAATTTTGATTAGAGCACAATATATCATACAAAGATATTAGATAATTTTTAAAGAAAGAACAGAAAGGTTTTGTTTTTCATACAGTCATCAAGGGATAGCCTCATTGGATATAAATAATCAGATGTTTATGAGAATAGCAAAAAAAATGGTGGTGCAAATTTGCAAGAATATATTTTACTAATACAACGGAATAAGAGTCGAGTTTTGAAGTATAAACTTGAAACTTTGAAGAGAAAATATGGATGAAGAGAAAGAACTGCAAATTTTCATTTATTTTTAAGGTTTTGCATTAGAAATACTTGTTCTTATATTATTTGATAACATATACCTAAAAAACATATCTCTTGTCTTTCACTACTACACTAGAACATAGGAGGTTGAACCGAATGCGCAGTGTGGTTAGGCTTATACGCCAGCTCTATGTTTCTGCGCCTTGCTCTAATTCCTATGTTTTCATCACTTTTGGCATACAGCCATTGCAGCTTGGGCTTCGTCATCATTTGAATTTCAGTGAGCATGCTTTGGTTTAGCCCAATCTCTCCAAACCAATAATAAAACATCGATATATTTTCTAGGTTGATACATCTTCATGATCTTTGATGAAATAATATTGTGTCAGGATCCATATGTTTGAACTAGACTCTTTGCTCCAACAGCACCCCTCAAATTCAAAATGGATATAACCACAACGCTGAATTTGAAATTAGAGATCAAAGAAGAATGCAATAGAAATAAAATTTTGTAAGTGTCTGCAATTTACTGAGCAAGAATGTGTTCAACCACTAGAGAACCAAGTGTTACTCTTTCTCATTAGTAGTGGTGATCAGGAGTATTTACAACCGTATGGAGCCTACCTTGAGTTGGAAGGTCTCCACAAAACTATTCGGTGGTGAAATCGTTCTAACTAAACTTGTTTCTCATATAAATTATTTGCGACTGTGATACTTCATCAAATCAAATATAAAAGAATCTTCATGTTTGTTGAGAGGTTGCATGACTGAAAGAATTTTGTGTAGGTTATAAAACTTTTTCATAAACCTAATGATTCCTTTTAACCCTTAGATCATGTTGATTGAATCTATGTTATCAGATCACAGATATACCTGGAGTTTCTTGGCAGCGGAATGAACATGATATCGAGATCAGGAGCGCCTCAGATGTTGCGTCTCTACAGAGAGTCCACACGCACACAAACTGGAATCGGGATGCTAGTGCCTTCAGAGAACAATTCTCTTGGGATTGAGAGTCTTTGGTGGCTGTAAAACTAGGTTAGAAACTCTCTAGGTCGTGCCTCTATCTTATATATGGCGACCTAGAGAATTCCCAGTTAACCAATGGATTAACCGGTTTAAATTAAGTCATTAATTAAAACCCGGTATCTTTAATCCGGAGCTGTATCGGTTGACACTAACATGTGTGTCGATAGACACACTCATAAAAACTCGATATCAATGTGTAACAATTACACATTGATGAGACCATTACTCTAATGATCATTCCCAGTACTTGTTATCCAGTTTGCTTAGGTGTGTGACCCTATAGGATCACATAATACTGACAATGAATTCACAACTCATAAGTTATAAGCGGCTTCTAGCAAAACATTATAACTATCCAATATTACATGATAGTCTTATCTCGACTTCACAACTATACTAGAATGAATACAAGTATGATATCCAGGACATTCCTTTCAATGACACTTTTGAGTAGAGAGTTCAAAAATAAGCTATTGGAGAAGATCTGTAACGCGGCATAGAAATATCACGAATACGTGGAGGAGGAATTGAGACATCCAGATACAAAACTGAGAGGATTTTAGTCGATAATAAATCTTTAGAGGTTAGAAACGCATAGTCAACAACAAATATAATTTTGTAATAATCAAATGTGGAAGTTGAAATAAAAAATAGCTGAGCGGGAGACAAATTATAGGAACAAGATTTTGGTTGTGGTTAATTGTTCTTTATTCTTGTATCTAAAGATAATGAGAGAGAAACAAAAAAACACATGAATTGATAATTTCATAATTATTCAATATATTTTTACAGAGAAATAAATATCCTTTGGCTAGGGACTATTCACCTAAATTGATAATTTCATAATTAAACTTAATATTTTTTTAGAGAGAAATAAAACTCCTTTGACTAGGAACTATTTTTTCTCAATTTCAGTTATTATAGTGATTAAATCTTTTTTTTTGTTCTTTTTGTAATACAGTATATTATGCATGGATTACGAATTAAAATATCATTTCTGTATATAAAAATTTAAGGTTGTTATCTATCTAACAAATGACATTTCTTGACAAAAAAATATTTTTAAATATCACATTTTCTTTATCTTTTTTACTTTAACCCTTTTATTTTTCCTACACTTTATTTATTGATTTTTTCTTTTCTTTATTCTTGTTGTTGTTCTTGCATTTTCTTTATTCTTGTTAACTTTCTTTATTTTGCATGTGAATATTCTTTTAGTAAATAGCAAAAATGCTTTGATAATTTTAAAAGAGAATAAAGAGTAAAAAGATCAAAATGCAAAATCCGCAAAATTCAAAAGAACATAATAATAATATATTTTTTTTCATTTGAAATATCCACTGGATATTGTACAACGTTTTTCATAATTTACCTCCCCTAATTACTTTCTATACATAAGTTAAAAGTTCCTCTCATCGCCAATGATTAATTTGGCTTTTCTAAAACCTCAATTATATTACACATAAAACTCCTCAGCTTTTTGGTCTGAAAACTCCTCATATAATTACCCATATTACATAATTCACCCCTTAGTTCTGATAATAGTAATTGTACCCCTTCCTTGTGTTTGAATCCTTGTAAGAGCCACCACAGCTTTACCGGAGAGGCCTGGTCCACGAGTCGAGACGCACGGTCGAGAGGCAAAGTCTCCTACCGGATGTCGAACCGGCCGAGAAGGAGCCATCAAAATTCTCTCATTAATATCATTTAAAGTTACATCTTCTTCTCTACCACCCGGTTTCACCAATCCAAAAGGATACACCAATTTTGTGATTAGTCTTTTGTTCTTATTACCACAATTGGACGAAGTTGGTTCGGTTGGAGATTTTTCTCGGATATAGATTTCGTCCGAAGAAACAGAAGTGTTAGGAGACTCATAAACGGTCGATATCGGCTCCTCAAAGCTACTCATTCCACTCTTACGTTCATCTGTAAATTGTAAGATAATTAATCAACAAATTTATAGTTTACTAGCTTATTATAACAAAATTAAACCTATTTAATGGTGTAAACGTAGTCAGCGGATTGGATAAAATGAGAGTAATTAAACCGACTTTAGAAAAAATGTATATATTCTCATTTGGACGCAAGGCCATCTCAAACTATTTGGAAATTGTGTGTAAATTTATTCACGTTATTTTGTCCTCTCGGGGACTTCGGATTTTTAAAAATTGACTAATATTTTTTAAAAACTATATATATAAAAAAAAACATAAAAGTATGGTCTCACACTCACCTGTGTTAACATGTGGAGTGACAAACTGACTATTCAAACAGCTATAAGTCTCATGCAGGCCCCAATCGTTCTGCATTTTCAACAATCAATAAATTTCAATTAGTTATACATATTTCTTACCAAATCATTTGGAAATGATAATCGAATAGAATTTGCATGCACATATCATTAGTAAACAACTCATATTATATTATTCAAACAAATATAATTTTAATAAATTACACAAACCTGCTGAGAGTCATTATTATCGTTAAAAGATTTTAATGGATCCTCGAACAAGAGACGCCTCTTTTTACTTCGCTCACCGGATTCGATAAGTGCGTCTTCGAGGTAACCTGTGGAGACGTCGGAATAATCCACATCCGGTGATCGAAAAATCTGTTCCGGCGATCCATTCATGAATCCACATGCTTCTGCAACACACATTTCACTTTTATATTCTCTTTTTCATTTTATAATTAACAAAGCAAAACTTTTTGCATCACTCATAACCATTTTTAATAAACAAGATTCATTAAAACGGAGATTGAATAGGAAATAACATAATTGTGTATACCAAGATTGAAGTCAGGCTTGAAGAGTGATCCAAAGTTTTGAAGATCCCAAGTGGGGAGAGAATAGAGAAGCTCACTCATGTTTTTTTTTTTTGTTTCTTTTGAATTATTTGCTGAGTGTTTTGTATAACAAAAAAACTTATATGGCTGCCTATTTATCTTGGTGGATTGTGTGTCTAAAGTGAAAGTAAAATTATAAATAAAACAATAAAATTTGGAAAAAAAAAACTAAAGTTATAAAGCAGTGGAGAGTTTTGGAAGATGAAGAAATTGTACTCGATACGGTCAACGGTAAAGAAATAAAGCAAAAGAACAAATTGTTGGGATAATGACTTTTGCTACTTGGGATATGATTTGAATGTGTACAAACTATAACTTAAAATTAAGTTCTATAGATTATGAATTTGATTGGTAATCATCAAGTGTTTGGGAGTTTTCTTGATTATATAACTTTAAAAGATATATTTTCTAATTATTACATAATTATGCAGCTTAAATGACTAAAACAAAATTGTACCTAATTTTTTGTTTTTTTGGGGTTAAATAACTCTATCGTAGATTAATAAAATTTATCGACGTAGTTATTTCAAGATTAGTATTTGAGATGTTTGAATGTGGAAGAAAGTACAAAAGTTTGAATTTTGGTTAGAGTTTGGTTAGATGGGGGACCTAATCATGGCTAAAGGTTATGATATCACATCATGGTGTTATATGTTCTTTCCTTACTGTCAAGCTTTAAGCAAATTTACTAAATAATGTTATAACTTGACTCAGTCAATATATACTAGAATAAGAAAATTATCACATGTGAATAGTAAAAACTTGTCGGCAATTTGAATGGTTGATTACGTGATTAAAAAAATGCTATTAGCCCACTATCAAGTTTTTAGCTACAGAAACTACGAGGTTTGAAAACTACGAGATTTGAAATCTATTATACGTTTCGTAATCATTTATTCAATTAATTGATTACCTGTGTGTACATGGTTGAAAGAATTTTAGTTCTTTGAAATTGTCAATCATCATTATAATCTAAGATCACTTTTTAAATTATGACATTTGAGAAATGATTTAAAAAGGGTATAAGACACGTTCGTTTCACTGTATTTCATTGATGATGAAAATTTTGTGTTTGTTTGTTTTTTTTTCGTCACTCTATTATATAAAAAGGAAGATATTTTACAAGAACCTACAAACACATTCCAAGAAACTTAGAACATAAGCTAAAATCAAAAGACAGTTACACAGACTATCAACAAGGATACATGCTAAACAAGTAAAATTAACCTAACCACCAATAGTTAATAGATTTGATTTCCAACATTAAGAATCGCGATAGTTGGCTTATCCAACTAACTCCAATTCCACTGACACTAGAGATGAATGGAGAAGCTTCACCCGGACGAATTTGTGATCTAACACAAACCTCAAGAAGATAAATAACACATATTAAAGCTAACGAAACCCCATTTATCACTTCAGGATCAGAGCAACGAGACGACAATATCGATCAAATCACCTAGACGCAATTCTACTCGTTGAGGTCAAAGAAGCAAGGAATGGTCTCCGACAAATTTTACCAAATGATCACCATTCCGAAATCAAAACCATTTCTTACCCGACCCAAACAAGCAATCTTTGTCAAGACTTTTACTAGATCCACATTTAATGAAACGAATGTAAATGAAGTTTGAGAATTAAAACATGCAGATATGGAAAGTAACACCGGATTGTAAAAAATGAGATTTGCATTGGTTGTGTTTTAGAGTCAACTTGATCGTCACACAATATTACTTTTATTTAAGATTCAAAAATTTAACATTAATGGTTTAATTACAAGAAAACAAAACCGGTTTTCAAACCTTCCTTACTTGATTAATTTCTTGAGGACAAGTAAAAATTAAATTATTGATGTCTGTATTTTAGTGCTTTAGGACTCTCATTTGACTCGGTTTTAGGACCTTATCACACTTATACATGCATACTTAGTGTATTTTAGGTCACATTCATTTGCATTTAGATTCACGGAGTCCCATTTGCATTTGCATATGCATTTTGGTATCTTTCGTGTGTTATAGGTATTCAACAGTAACAAGGTGTGAGGTGGAAGTATGTGGGAAAGCTCAGATCCAAGTTTGAAAAAAAAAGTGAAGAAGAACGAAGCTGAAGAAAGAATATCGATCGATATAAAATCGATACAAGAACTCAAAATATCTTTTTGGTTGATTAAACATAAAGAAGATATGATCATCCTATATCAAACGCAGTTCTTGTTTTGACTGGAGATATTCTCCTTGATGGATAAGAACCTCACCTTGATCCATGTTCCAATATCATTCTTGTACTAAGAGACTCTTGCCTTCAAAGATAATCAATTCGAAGCGCTCACAATCCATTCTGAGCGAACTTAAAAACAGCCTAAACTCTTTCGAATCAATTCAAAATTGGTTCTCAAAGAAAATGTACAACTTCATACCTGTCTTTAAACTCATATCCAAATTCTGGAAAACGTGGCGAGCCGTTCTATTTTTTTATCCGCATATTATTGATATAATTTTTTATCAAAAAATAAAGATGAAGAAAAGAAAATATAAATAGAAAATTGTGAAACTAAGGTGTTATCGCAAAAAAAAAAAACTTATGATTACATTCAAAGTATATCAATAACAATTTTTCTTTTCCATAATTGGATTGTTAAGCCAAAAGATCGTAACATATTTAAGAAATGATGTTCACATAGAAAAGAGTAGGCCGAAAGGCGTTGACGGAGCCACCAGAGGTTTCTCCACCTTAGGCATCGCCGGAGGGTCTCATATTCCATTGCCTTGTGGAGCGGCATCGCTGTTTTTACAGTTTGGGATTGGCCATAAGATCTATATTCTTTTTCTTTGAATTTAAATTTGTTTTTAATCATAAAAAAGAAGTGATGAATTTCAAAGCTTGTAAAACCATTGCCTCAAATTCAAAACGACATTAAATATCTGCTACCAAAAAGTCGCATAGAAGAATTTTTTGTTTTCTCGACGTATAGGAGACATTTTTGTTTAATTTTTGAAGAATTATTTAAATTTTTATTCGATTTTGCTTCTGATTTGGTGAACAACCGTTCTTCTTTTGGATGCTTTTTCGGGATTTTTCTTCATTCTTCACAATGGTGGGGTCGTGTCACGTCCTTTCACGTTTACCTTCTTCCATTATTACTTACCTTTATTTCAATTTATGAGTTTTATTTGAAAGGACTTTGATCTGATTTTGATTTGATGGGATGATCATATTGTTTCGAATGGTTTGGTTGCAACAGAAGCGTTGTAATCACCGTTGTATAATGGAGTTGGATTGATATGTCAAATGAAAATTATATAATAACAGATACGATTTTGGTATAATAATCAAGTTTCCTTTTTTTCTTGATAAGTTTTTAACATGTTAATTGTATATATCATAATCACCTTTTTAAAATATGAATGTAAGTAACTAATGGATATTACAAATATTATAATATAGCGGAATTACATTTTTAAAAGGTGAACTATCGGTATATCATTCATAACTATAATAATGTTTTCAATAATTGTTGTTAAATTGTTTATCAAAAAGAAAAATTGTTGTTAAATTAACATCGTAACAAAAAAAGTGAATTACAAATATGCTATTCCTCACCTCTCGTGAATTATTTTCCAAAATGTTGGTATTTTGTGTTATAAATATTGTATTTTTAAAATTAATAGAATATGATTCTCACGAATGTTTTTGTATGTTTTTTTTTGAAAAAAAAAAAAAATGTTTTGTATGTTTATATTTTGGACCAACTTTGGTTTGGTTTTGTATAACCAGAAAGAGAACTAGTTTTGTAGTACGACGATAACTTTTTTAAATGTTCGAGATAACGAACTATTTTCAAACATGGTTACTATTAGAAAAAACTATTTGAAACTATTCAAATAGTGATATACTGCGTTTAAATATGTTCAAGTGCATAATCACAACTTCCATTTAAAATCTATATGTTTAAATATTAGTATTGCATATCCCTTTCCACAAATATATCCATTTTTAGTTTTTTTTCTCCATTTTTATTGTATTTACTTTCCTCGATTTATTAATTTCTAGACATGTTCCCCGAGTACAATTTTTGGGGTGGGCCCAAATGTAGGCACGCTTGTGGGGGCCCATACAGAAAAGACGAAAGATTGCGCCGGTATTATTCGCGGGACCTACATCTTTAATTGGTCGCCTCTAATAATAAAAGTATTTTGTCTAGCACGAAAAAGAAACTAATTTGATTTTATGTAGGTGGTGAGGAGATTTTCCGGCTGTTAATAAGATGGTCGCGATTCGTAAACAAAAAAAAGTCTCGTAAATTATTTTGTAATCAAAAGAAAAAGAGAATGAATAAATTCACTGTCCTTTTTTACGGATTCACTTTTTTTATAACTCCACATGTTTTCCCTATTCAAGATAAGAAAAAAAAAACGAAGGATGAATCTCGTTAAGAGTTTGAAAAATGAATTCGACGAATCAATGTACTTTTGGGTTAATTAATGAAGATAATTAGAGAAAGAGTTTGCATGCCTCTTTTAAGTTTAAATTCTTTTTAAATTTTGATACTTTGTAATCAAACTGTGGCCTAAATTCGTTTTAGGTCTCGTTTGGAGATCTCGACATAGCTTCTACATACTCGATATATTATCACTTTTCAAGTTTCGGACATATTTATTTTTAATTTGTAGGCACCGTCGAACTTATACATACGCTTGGGCTTCAAATATATTTTGATGGGACTAAGTCGAATTTAATAAGATGGATTTTCTGAACCAAATCAAACTCCAACAGTTTTTCCCCCAAAACTTATCCATATCTCATCCAACGATATTGATTAGGAAATCCGAACAGCTTTTTTGAACCTTGAGATTTGCAAGGAGTCACATTAATATAAAGTAGCCACTCCCAACAGTTAATACACAAACATCGTACTCACCGATGTAACTTCTTCACATTTTTTTCTTATAAGTGCACTCGTTAGTGTTTTTTTTACAATTCATTGGAATTTTCTTAACAAACTTCTCTAACTAAAAATTTTTAGTTCGTTTTCTTCATTTTTCAAACCCTATCTTTTTTTCATTCCGTACGATTCTGCATGTGTATAAAAACTTGAGATTAGATTCAAAATTTGGATTCTTGGTGCATTTCGCTTTTTCTCGATGAATTAAAGGTTTTTCTTTACAAAAGTTTTGCGAAGACAGATACGGACCCCTGAGAATTTCCATAAATCTTTGACATACTCAAAGACTTTTCATCTTCTGCTACTCATGTCAAAGGGAGGTGACAAATCAAGAAACCCAAGAGTCAACTACTGATAGTACAATGTAGAAACCTCAAGAACGCCAAGCCGTAAAGCTTAAATATTCAGGACATTTATAAACCTTATGGTTCCTGCTAACCTGCCAAAGAGGTTGAACTTCGTGTTACCTTGACCTGATGACTCGTCGGGATGAGTTAAGCATGGATACGTATGTTCCCACGCCCATTACTTCTTGAAGTGCGGTCTGGCGTTTCCACTTCCGCATCTACTACTACATGTGCGATAATGCTACGGACTGCCGCTTCCTTAGGTAACCCGAGTGTGATTCAACTCATCATCGGGACAATCGTTTGAGCCCGAGAAGATAACATTGTGTTCTTGATCGAGGAATTGGTCCAACTATACAACATAAAGTGAATTCCGCCCTCGAAAGGAGCAAGCATGACATACTACTTATTTGCTCGCCCAGGTTGCCTAATATTCAGTTTCCCAAGATGCAACAGCGAGGGGTGGAGAAAGATAAGTACTTTTACCCAAGTATGGAGCCCTCTATTATTCATGTTAGACATGTCCTTATTATAGAGTAAACACGTTCAGTTGGTCAGGGAGCTTACAATCTTTCAGTTCCCTTTGATGTTCATGTGTCAAGCATTTACCAAATTACCTAATATCTTATCTATATTTATTTTTATTTTGCATGATCATTGGAGGAGACGCGAGAGTAAAAAATGGTTAAAACATTGGCTTCCAAAGCTTCCCTGTTTGCTTATAAGCACTTCATACTTTTCCATAGCCTTGGTCTCCTTACCTTAATAGGTTTTCCATATATAGGAGATACAAAAAAAACACCACTCCCTAACTGCACTTGCAAATCAAATAGTTAATTATCTTCAAAAAGTACTTCAACACTCACTGTTATTTTCAAAATCTTTTTTTGCTAATCCACCACTTTTCCTTCAGGATTCACCGTGTATACTCTTTTATAACCTCTCAAGCTTATACCTTTGTGACCTCACTCATGTAACTCAACCACCACATCACTACTGTTTATTTTTTTCATCGAGAGCAAAATCTTAGGGAAAATCTCTAAGGTGAACCTCCTCGAGAAGCTGAACTTTAAAATCTTGAATACGTCATAGTCCTTGGCAGTTCCAGCTCATCAGACTCATTGAGACTTGGATAGTCCTTCATGTGGTACTATCTATGAGGGTTTACGCTTAGCGACTTTAGTACTAGGTTGTGACTCAGTTCATGCTTTTCTTTTCCCTGCTATCATCTCATTCTCTTCTTCCATCAATCATTCTTTCCGAGGAAAATCTTCTTTTCCCTTTTTCCCTTTTAGCCTTGTAAGGTTATCCACTTTTCAGTAAGGTTACAAAGGTATAAGCTTGAGAGCTAGTACCATACACCGTTGAACATATTTGAAAAGAGTTAGAAGAACCAAGGCAAAAAACTGATCCCCACTGAAGTTTCATGTCCGTTAACCACATTTAGATTAGAAGGGGTACGCCATGCTTGAATGGAAGAAGACATGAGCTTCTGAGACTTCAAATGCCTACCATCCTGTCTAACCTCAACTTCATTCCATAATTAAAAATTGGATCATTTTTACTTATCAATATCAACATACACCACTAGCAATGGTTTTAGGTATTTAAAATAACTGACTTAGTGGATCACTTTCCAATTCAACTTATAACAACTTGATCATTTCTTCTCTCCACTAAAAGCTACGAATAAATACTGACACATACCATCCATAAATTTTATTGTTGTGTCTGGTGTTCTAGTATCTAGATTAGCCTCAACATGATCATCCTTTACCACCTTGTATAATGGACCGTTTCCCTTTATTATATTCTTTGCTTGATGATGGTTCTCTTTCTATTTCTGTTTTTTTTCCTTCTATGTTTAGTGACGTTTTAACCCTGCCAACAAACACCATTCTTGATTGTGCGTGAGTCTTTGGCGGGAATAACATATTTTCAGGATTCGCTCGAAACCATATATAATAATTGTTGTTTCTCGAGATGAAGCTTAACCACTTTAGATCTCCTCACCTGTTTAAACATATTAAATCTGACCCTCACTCTTACAAACTCTTGATTCTGGAATTTGAGTGATTCAAAAGTTACCTCGGTTTTCGGTTCTATGAACTTACCCAACGCTATAATAGAAGCATGTGTGTAGTAATTAACCAAAATGTTCTGAAGTTGCACTCACACTGGCATATACTGAACATAACTGATCCGTGGGTTCCAAATCCATCGAATGAAAACGATCAATTATTCATTAAAAGTATACACCCCTTTGTTAAGGACCTCTACCATATCTTGCCGAACTTGATTATAAACTTAAAAAAATTCTTTTGAGAGTGTTATCCCTTAGGCTCTATCATAGAGTTTTCATTTTATTCGCATATCAAGAATAAGATTAGATATCTTCTGGTAGTCATGATAGCCTCCCTATGATACTCATATTGCGTTGCTTTTCCCGAAGCATAAATGTTGTAGATCTAACATTTCACGGGGCTCGTCTTCTTCTTTATGTGACATATCTATTAAAGGTCTTTCAATGATCGCTTAAATACTTTGATCTCCTTGCACAAGAAAGTTCGATCCTTATCTCCTTGGATCTCTACTTGTTTATGTGTTGAGAATCGATGAGTTTGTTATTCGAAAAACTAGAACTGTAGCTTTAATTTCTTCCACATTAGGTTAGAATGCAACCGTTTTAGGTTCCAATATAAGTAAAAGGGGAAAGTTTCCCAGTTAAAAGTCCTAATCTGAGTTGGTTTGTGAAACTCTAACCATGGTGGTAGAGGGTTCTAATAGAAAGAGGTTTCCCAGCTTGGGCCTAAACAATAAAAAATGGGCCGTTTGGCATTTCAAACAACATCCAACAAATGGAATCTCGATTTCTCTTTATTTGATGATTCAGCAATGGTTATTGTTGTGACGTCTTGTCTGTATCGAACCATGCGCACCTTAGCAATAACGGCTCACCGATGCTTCACGTGCCATTGAAGCCATTGCTGAGAATCTGATAAAGTCTGTTTCCTACTTTAATCAACACACCGTCTCAGCGTCTCGGAATTCCCCACCGTCCTCCGATCCTTGGACAGTCGGTATGTGTTCCTCTTCCTCCAGCTTAACCTCTCCTCTCGTCTTGCTCTGTCCAGATTTACCTCACCATTCTTGTTAGCGTTTCGACTTTCCGCTGCAGCTATTGATCATAGGATACGGAAACTTTCATTATTTAGCTTCGATTTGGTTGAGTGTTCGTTGAACTGTTTCTAATTTTGTGCTAATCGGAATCATAGTTGCTTTATGTGGCCTCTGCAACGAGAGACATCCTCGATGTACAAGAGAACAACGTCATCGAGAGAATATTCGCCAATGGTTGACGTCGAAGAAGAAATCTCAGGTATACATATTGTAAAATCTCAGTTCATTAAATCCAATTTTGGGATTCGTTCTTAGATTCGTTATCTTCAGGTCTTTTACCTAATGATGTGAACAAGGAGACGACGGCAATCACAAATCCTCCATGGATGCGTTCCTTTCCACACGTCTTAATAGCTACAATTTCCTCCTTCCTATTCGGCTACCATTTAGGGTTCGTGATTTCACTAAAATCTTTCTTCGTCTTCACTATTATTAGCTGTTTTCTTCAAATTTTTCCTTTTATTGCCTCAGAGTTGTCAATGAACCACTTGAAAGCATTGCTTCTGACCTTGGCTTTGCCGGTGATACATTAGCAGAAGGGTTGGTGGTTTCCGTATGTCTCGGTGGCGCATTTATCGGATCTTTATTCAGCGGAGAACTTGCTGATGGACTTGGACGCCGGAGAGCCTTTCAGCTTTCTGCTTTGCCTCTCTTTTTGGGTGCTTTCATAAGGTAAGCTTCAATTCTCTCTATTCTTTCTCTTAAGTAGTTACAATTTGGTGCTTATGCAATATTTTCTCAGTGGAGTTAGCAACAGTTTAGCTGTGATGCTTTTGGGAAGATTCTTGGTTGGAACTGGTATGGGTCTTGGTCCACCTGTGGCTGCACTCTATGTAACAGAGGTATCAAAAAGCATTGATTTATAGGATCTTTTACTCTATGTAACTTGTTTTGGACTTAAATTGCAAATTTTAAGTAGGTATCACCAGCTTTTGTTAGGGGAACATATGGAAGCTTCATACAGATAGCTACATGCTTGGGTCTAATGGGAGCTCTGTTTATAGGGATTCCAGTTCATAACATCACTGGTTGGTAAGAAACTATCATCATCTTCTTTAATATAATAAACTTTTGGTATGGTTTCTGATTATCTTTTTTGTGGTAATGGTGTTGCACAGGTGGCGTGTTTGTTTCTTGGTTTCACTGATACCTTCTACAATACTCGCTTTAGGGATGTTCCTCTGTGCTGAATCTCCCCAATGGCTATTTAAGGTTCTGCGCATACTGTTTTTCTCCCTTTTTTTGTCATCGTTTCCATAGAAAGACTCATATCTTCCATCTTAATGCAGCAAGGGAAGATTGTTGAAGCTGAAGCTGAGTTCGAGAGGCTTCTCGGTGGGTCTCATGTAAAAACAGCAATGGAGGAATTACATAAACTAGAACTAGATGGAGCAGATGAACCAGATGTTGTTAGCCTCTCAGAGCTCTTATGTGGTCGCCATTCGAAAGGTATACATATAAAATTCTTTTCTTTTAACATGTATGTTTGTGTTTGTGTTTGTGTTATTCACATGTTCCTTTTCGCAGTTGTTTTCATTGGATCAACTCTATTTGCTTTGCAACAGCTTTCTGGTATAAACGCCGTTTTCTATTTCTCATCCACCGTTTTCAAAAGTGCTGGAGTACCATCGAACCGCGCCAATATATTCGTCGGAATCTCGAATCTTTTAGGTACATAAACACTTTCCTCCTAGACTGTATTTTTCATATGAGATCTAAAATCTTGGATTGTAGTAACACTGTTGGTGATTGATAATCAGGATCTGTAATAGCGATGTTGTTGATGGATAAAGTAGGAAGAAAACTACTTCTGCTATGGAGTTTTATAGGCATGGCAATAGCAATGTTACTTCAAGTTACTGCAACAAGTTCATACTTACCACATTTTCCAGCCTTGTGTTTATCAGTTGGTGGCACACTTGTGTTTGTGTTAACATTCGCGTTAGGAGCTGGTCCGGTTCCAGGTTTACTCTTACCCGAAATCTTCGCGAGTCGGATTCGAGCGAAAGCTATGGCGTTATGCATGTCTGTGCATTGGGTCATAAACTTCTTTGTTGGTTTACTCTTTCTGAAGTTGCTTGATCAGCTTGGTCCGAGGTTACTATACTCGTTCTTCGCTACTTTCTGTTTCATGGCCGTGGTGTTTGTGAAGCGGAACGTGATTGAAACCAAAGGGAAAACACTTCAAGAGATTGAGATTTCTCTGTTATCTAAACCATGAACTGTTTTTTGTTGGTCACTCACTCACTCACCTGTTGTAGATTATGTGTATGCTCTAAATAAAAAAAGATTGTGTTACTTAATTAAGAACATTTATGATATAAGAGTGTGGGCCTAATGGGCCGAACATTATCAGTCATGATGTTTTCTTGTTGAAGCTCATTATCAGTTTAGTGGGCCTAATGGGCCGATTTCAAGAGTAGATCTCATTTCTTGGTCGTTTTAGCTTCCCGTTGACGATTTTGTTTCCATTCATCAGTATTCTTCGCAATTTTGGAAATTTGTTATTATTTTATCCAACACTTTGGAGATTTTTATACGACTCCGTCATCTAAAAAATATTTTTGTGTGTTCTTGGTTTTGTTCAACGTGGACAAGTAGAAAAAGAAAACTGTGAGAGGACGTTA
This sequence comes from Euclidium syriacum, assembly GCA_900116095.1. Classification (NCBI taxonomy): domain Eukaryota; kingdom Viridiplantae; phylum Streptophyta; class Magnoliopsida; order Brassicales; family Brassicaceae; genus Euclidium; species Euclidium syriacum. The sequence goes on along the minus strand of FPAK01000010.1, from coordinate 3,344,020 downwards.
ATGGCGAAGATGAAAGATTCGGTCTTGTTCCTCTTTGTGTTCTTATCTTGCCTGTCAAGTTTTATTCTATTCCAAACAAAATATGTGAAACAAAGCAAAGACGGATTTAACAGGTGATTTTAGAAAAATCTATAAAGAAATGATCTTTCACTCACTCACTTGTCCATAGACCTTGATCGTTGTAACCATATGCATGTCTCCTAGTGGCATCCTTTTCATTACAATAACTCCATGTCGATTTTTTTTTTGTCGTTTGACATCAAATAGATGATTGCGAGTATACGTATTGGTTTATAATAAATGATATTTATTTGGCGAGCTTACGGTTATAATTAATGTATATTGGGTCTGTCTACTAGTGATGAGATTTAAGTGAATATATCTTCTTTGAATATTGACTTTTCCACAGAGAGACTATTTACTATTTAGTCATCTTGTTTCAGCGCAGTCACGAATGGCGCTTTCTTTTCCACACATAGACTATTCAGCAAGCCAACAATGATTGATATGGAATTATAATTATTAAAGGATACAATAAAATAAAGAGAAAAAGAGTCACGAGGCCTTAAGCTATCTATATATAAAGGAGAAACGTATATGCATCAAAATATACTAAGCCAACAAAGCAAAGAAAAACACACACACATAGTCTCCTCTCTCGATCTCATTCCTCCCTTCTGATTAGTACCGTAAGGAAAAGAAAGAGAAAAATGGGATACCTTTTCGAGGAAACATTGAGTGCAAACCCTAAAACCTCAAGCGATATTGTTGATGATAATGAGTTAGGTTTGATGGCTGTTCGACTAGCCAATGCAGCCGCCTTTCCAATGGTTCTCAAGGCCTCCCTCGAGCTCGGTGTCTTTGACACTCTCTACGCGGAAGCCGACTCGTGCCTCTCACCGTCTGAGATAGCGAGTAGGCTACCAACCGCGCCCCGTAACCCTGGGGCGCCTGTTTTGTTGGACCGCATGCTTCGTCTACTCGCTAGCTACTCTATGGTCAAGTTTTCTACTGTCGGAAAAGGCAAAGAGAGAGCCTACAGAGCCGAGCCAATTTGTAGGTTCTTTTTGAAGGATAACATTCAAGATATAGGATCCCTTGCTTCTCAAGTCATCGTCAATTTCGACAGCGTCTTCCTCAATACTTGGTAACTTTTTTTAAAAACTCATCTTTGTTTCGATAAATCATGATTAATTCATAACCAATGAAATCTTACCTTATATGGATACTCGAAATTGCAGGGCACAATTAAAAGATGTGGTCCTAGAAGGAGGAGATGCATTTGGACGTGCACATGGTGGCATGAAACTCTTTGACTATATGGGTACTGATGAGAGATTCAGCAAGCTCTTTAATCAGACCGGATTCACCATCGCCGTTGTGAAGAAGGCTCTTGAAGTTTACCAAGGCTTCAACGGTGTAAATGTTTTAGTTGATGTGGGAGGAGGAGTTGGTAACACTCTTGGTGTTATTACTTCTAAGTATCCTAATATTAAGGGTATCAATTTTGATCTGCCTTGTGCCTTGGCTCAAGCACCTTCTTATCCTCTCGTGGAACATGTTGCTGGAGATATGTTCGTAGATGTCCCAACTGGAGATGCCATGATTTTGAAAGTAAGCTTAACTTAATCCTTTTGCAAGTATATATTTATGCTACTAATTTGTACTTACATCGAAACTAATTTTTTTTAACAGCGTATACTTCATGATTGGACCGACGAAGACTGCGTGAAGATTCTCAAGAATTGTTGGAAATCACTGCCAAGTAATGGTAAAGTGGTTGTCATTGAATTAGTCACTCCTGATGACGCGGAGAACGGAGATATCAACGCCAATATTGCCTTTGACATGGACATGTTAATGTTCACCCAATGCTCTGGTGGTAAAGAGAGGTCACGTGAAGAGTTTAAAGCTTTAGCTGCAGCTTCTGGTTTCACACATTGCAAGTTCGTATGCCAAGCTTATCATTGTTGGATCATTGAATTCTGCAAAGAGTATATAAATTCTAAAACTAAATCCTCTCAAATTGTTAATTTATGTCATCTTTTGTTTTAATTCTTTGTATGAAATTATGCAATTACCTTTGTCTTTGACTCCAAGCATTGAAATGCAAATAAGCCTTTTTCATTTTCTCATTGTCATCTCGATCTCTAGACTCTAATTAAGAACTGATTTTGATAACCGGCTGAGCCACGTAAGAAAATAAATATAATTCAACTGAATTAGGTAAACTTTCAGCCATATTATATACATTATCTTCTTTTTGTTCATTATTTAACAATTTTAGTAATTTTAACCTGTTACAGATTGTGTATTGACAACAATAAAATCCTAGTGTTTTTTTCTACAATTCAAAATTAAACATATGCAGTTTTTAAAAAAATTATTTGGTTCGAAGCGTCACTCCATTTGTTGTCAAACAAGAACCATCCCCGTTCTTGACTCGGCCATATTCACAATCAAGTTAAAGTAGGTGTTTTCTAAAGAGAACTTAGAAACATAGGGCCAGTTTGAAACTGTAATTAAGAAACAAGGAACGACCACCGTTAATTTTTCACAATTAAACTCAATCCTACCATTTCTCTTGCTTCTCCGTTTTTGTTCTCTTTTTTCTTTTTGCTTTCGCCTCTCTTCACCATCAGAGATTTGGATACTCGATCCACGAATTGACGGTGTTTTCGCACTTACAGAGCCGATGACGACTTCTTCTGGCGAGATAACGAAAGCAAGAACGCGATGGAAGAAGGTTGACATTGATGATGGAGAAGGAGAAGAAAGTGGAGAAACTCGTTGGAAAGTGAGTTCATGGTTGTCGGAATTTAACGGGCTTAGAGTAGAAGACTTTTCCAGCACTGAAGTTAGGAACAGAGAGGTCGCGCATGAGGCTAACAATCGTGGTGGATTTGTGGCGACGTGACGAGCTACGGTGGCGAGAAGAGCTGCGGCAACGAGACGAATTGCGGCGGCGAGGCAAACCACGAGGCGAGACGCCTTCGAACTTGAATCCGATCCGAAAATTATGCCTTTCAAATCCACTGATTTCGATACAATCAATATCATCTCTATCAAGGTCACCACATTTACATATATAGTTATCATATCAACAATTGAATTGTCATTGTAAATATAAGAATTATAAAAATTATATATGAATTATTTATTTATATATTGTTAATATGGTTAACAATATTGTTACCAAGTTATCATGGTTTATATCGTTATAAATATATTATAAGATATATATATATATATATGATGTTAAGATGATTGTTAACAAATAATATAAAGTATTATCCGTAATAATAAGTTTAATATGGTACAAACATTTGCAACATGTTTCTCACTTGCCGACTGTGGTAATGATATAAATTAGTTATTTATATTTTGTTATAATTAGTTTTAATAACAACATTGTTATTATGTTAACACATTTTATATTATTATAAATATAAATTTAGATGCACATATATTTTATATATGTTATTTGAGTGTTAATAAGTTACATAAAACCGTAACAACAAATTTAACACGTTACAAACATTTTTAACGTGTCTCTCACTTGCCGAATAGGATAAGAATAAAGAACGACAAATTCGTCATTTATCTTTAAAAGTGTTACTCATTCTCCAAAGTAAAATCATTGGTCCAGTTTCTTTACCGTTGTAAACAAGTGGTATCTATGCATGATCTTAGTGACATCCTTTTCATTATAATATCTCCAAGTCGAGTAAAAAATGAATAAGAAAATTTCGAACGTTTTGCATTCTTGCCTGTAAAAAATTTGAGTTACAAACAAAATATGTGAAGCAAAGATCAAGACTGATCTAACAGGTACTTTTGGAATTATCTTTCACTTCACTCAGTTGTCTATAGACCTGGATCTTTGTAACCAAGTGGTTGGTATCTATGCATGTCTCCTAGTGGCATCCCTTTCATTACAATATCTTCATGTCGATATTTTTTGTCGTTTGACGTCAAATGGATAATTGCCAGTACGTATTGGTGATTTAATAAATGAAATTTAATTGGCGTTCGTACGATATAATTAATATAGTCAATTGGTCCGTCTAGTATGGTGATGAGATTTTAGTGAATATCTTCTTTGAATATTGACTTTTCCACACAGAGACTATAATGCTATTTAGTCATCTTGTTTCCGCAGTCACAAATGGCGCTTACTTTTCCACATAGAGTCTATTCAGCACCCGATATGGACCGGCAAGCCAACAATGATTGATATGGAATTATAATTACGATAGAATACAATAAAATAAAGTAAAGAGAGAAGAGTCTCTAGACCTTTAGCTATCTATATAAGGAGAAGCGTATATGCATCAAAATATACTAAGCCACCATCCCAACTAACCAAACAAGAAACTCACACACATAGTCTTCTCTCTCGCTCTCATTCCTCCCTTCTGTTCAGTGCCGTAAGGAAAAGAAAGAGAGAAATGGGATACCTTTTCGAGGAAACCTTAAGCTCTAACCCTAAAAACCCAACTGATATTGATGACGATAATGAGTTGGGTTTGATGGCTGTTAGATTAGCCAATGCAGCCGCCTTTCCAATGGTTCTTAAGGCCTCCCTCGAGCTCGGTGTATTTGACACTCTCTATGCTGAAGCCGACATGTTCCTCTCACCGTCTGAGATAGCGAGTAGGCTACCAACCGCGCCTCGTAACCCTGCGGCACCGGTTCTGTTGGACCGCATGCTTCGTCTACTCGCTAGCTATTCCATGATCAAGTGTTCTACTGTCGGAAAAGGCAAAGAGAGAACTTACAGAGCTGAGCCAATTTGCAGGTTCTTTTTGAAGGATAATATTCAAGATATTGGATCCCTTGCTTCTCAAGTCATTGTCAATTTCGACAGCGTCTTCCTCAATACTTGGTACTTTTCGAAAACTCAACTTGATGTTTCTAAATCCTGATTAAACCATACGCTAGGAAATCTTATCTTATATGGATACGGAAATTTCAGGGCACAACTAAAAGATGTGGTCCTAGAAGGAGGAGATGCATTTGGACGTGCACATGGTGGCATGAAACTCTTTGACTATATGGGTACTGATGAGAGATTCAGCAAGCTCTTTAACCAGACTGGATTCACCATCGCCGTTGTGAAGAAAGCTCTTGAAGTTTACCAAGGCTTCAATGGTGTGAATATTTTAGTTGATGTGGGAGGAGGAGTTGGCAACACTCTTGGTGTTGTTACTTCTAAGTATCCCAATATTAAGGGTATCAATTTTGACCTGCCTTGTGCCTTGGCACAAGCACCTTCTTATCCTCTCGTGGAACATGTTGCTGGAGATATGTTCGTAGATGTTCCAGCTGGAGATGCCATGATTCTGAAAGTAAGCTTAACTTAATCCTTTTGCAAGTATATATTTATGCTACTAATTTGTACTTACATTGAAACTAATTTTTTTTAACAGCGTATACTTCATGATTGGACCGACGAAGACTGTGTGAAGATTCTCAAGAATTGTTGGAAATCACTGCCAAGTAATGGTAAAGTGGTTGTCATTGAATTAGTCACTCCTGATGACGCGGAGAACGGAGATATCAACGCCAATATTGCCTTTGACATGGACATGTTAATGTTCACCCAATGCTCTGGTGGTAAAGAGAGGTCACGTGAAGAGTTTAAAGCTTTAGCTGCAGCTTCTGGTTTCACACATTGCAAGTTCGTTTGTCAAGCTTATCATTGTTGGATCATTGAATTGTCAAAGAGTCTATATAAATTCTAAAACTAAATCCTCTCAAATTGTTAATTTATGCCATCTTCGTTTCAATACTTTGTATGAAAATTGAAATTATGGTATTACCTTTGTCTTTGAGTCCTAGCAATGAAATGCAAATAAGCCTTCGTCATTTTCTCATTGTCATCTCTAGTTAAGAACTGGTTTGGATAACCGGCTGCACCACGTGAGCGAAACAAATAACTGGACGGACTCTAACTCAACTGAATTAGCTAAACTTTCAGCCATATTATATACATTATCTTCTTTATGTTTCCACAATTTAACAATTTTAGCAATTTTAACCTATTACAGATTGTGCATTAACAACAATAATATTTTTACTGCTTTTTTATTTAAAATTAAATATATGCAGTTAGCAAAAAAAAAAAATTATTTGGTTTGAAAGCGTTACTCCATTTGTGGTCAAACAAGGACCATCGTCATTCTTGACTCAGCCTTATTCACAAACAAGTAGATAAAGTAATATTTTAACAGTTCTAAAACTATTTCTTCGTCCGGATATGCACCTTCTTTCTTCTTAATAAGGGTGGACAAAAAATTCGTAATCGAAAAAATCAAACGGAACCAAACCGGAACTAGGTGACTCGATTCGGTTTTTATTCAAACTTAAAGACCCACTTGGTTAGCAGTTTTAGGTTCGGTTTAATTCGTTTAGAAACATTAAAACTGAATGTTATTTGTTATAGCATTGGGCAGATTAGCGATGAAAAGTTATAGAAGAATTACATCTTTGCTAAAAAATTACATCTTCTTTTTTTCATAAAGAATAGTGATAACTTAGAAACGAAATTGCGAAGAAATTGGTATCGCTAGCTAGCGATGGGTTTTAAACATTAATCAAATAAACTTTAAATTATAGTATTTAATTTACAATCTTGAAATTGAATAAATAAAATTAATAAAAGAAAAAGAAAATAAGAAAACTTGAATTATAAGAAAAGAAGAGGGGGTCTTTATAAACGTCATCACTTAATTGCTGAATTATGAGCATATGTGACTATGAACATGGTCGTGCGATGTCATTATGGCGCGGCCAGCAAAATGGCGTTATTGAATAGGGCATGGCGGACCGTGGCCACCGGGGATATGTGTGCAGCTAGAAGGATTGGAAGGAGTAACTTCACCTCTTTGTAGAAACTGTAAATTGCCAAGACGCTCTTTTGGTAATAACCTAAACGCTTCGTTTGGCGGAACGTGTAACACCATTAATATTAGTAGGAAAAAAATTAGTGAGAGTATCAATGCAAGAGATTGTTTCATATTATTACTTCTTATGTATGTAGAAGTAAAAGAAAGTAAATAAAGAATGAAGGAAATGAGGGTTTTTTTTCTTTTTAAAAATTCTTTCACGCCCGAGAAAAAAATAGAAGCTGAATTAATTTGTGAGGAGTTTTGTAGTGGCGATGTTTGTACTTATAAAGAAAAAGATTTTGAAAATGATAATGGGGTTCATTGGTCGTGTTTTTTTTTTTTTTCATTTGTGGAATTTAGTTGACTATTATCTTGTGGAGAGATCTTGACTGTTGACATGTATGTATTGTTGTTATAGGATAAATGTAGTTTCGTTCATAGACCCGCTTCTTAAATATTATACAAATCGGTATATATATATTGGATGAAACTTTTGAATAAATGTTTTAATATGAATTATTAGTTGGTTATGGTCAATATCTACGAACGCAACAAGAATTGCTTCAAAGTTGTTCGATTCTTATTTTATGTAAAGGTGGCTTGATAGGATGTTTCTGGGAAGTGTAGTTTTATAGTTGCTTCCAACTTCGTTGATCTTTTTTCTTATCCCAACCAAATATGTCTCGAGAAGAAGTGTAAAACTAAAAAGCATGTGACAAAGAAAGAAACCAAATGTTTGGTAAACAAGGTACTTTTTGGGCCTTCAGAGTCTAAACAATATAGGAGAATACCAAACCGATGATATTTCTTTGTTAATCAAAGATAAATCATTATTTTGTTATCCTCTATCTATTAATTGAGAAAACATATATAAATTAGATTGAAGAAAACTAACTTATGAATCAGATTTTAAGGGACATGTTTTTAAAATTAATCTATCAAAATATTTTAACACATCTATTTTCTTTTAAATGAGTGATCTTTTCATAATTTTGAATATAAACTCACTTTGTATTAATTAATTAAAAATTTAGCCATTTAAAAGATCATCTTACTCATTATTCAAAAACTTAATTTGCAACAAATTAATTTATCCTATGTTAGACTAAGAAAAGAATAAAATGATACGAATGAGTTTAATAAATAGTTAAATATGTTCAAAATGATAAACTGCAAATAGAAAGTTTTATTTAACAGTAGTCTAGTTTTTATTGAGTTTAATTTGGCCAAGAAATAAAATATTATAAAGTTAAAATATAAATTTTTAAAACGAAAAAGATAACAATCGGAGAACATGAGGCTGGAAAGAAAAGACAAGAAAAAAAGATGCAATGCAAGAGAAAGGTGTAAAGGAATGACGAAATCAAAGCTTTCAGCGTTGGATGAAGTGAAGCACGATGATTAAGATTTTTTGAAAAAAAAATCGTAGAGAAATGGAGAAAAATTCAGAAACAAAATAAGGTTGGAAGGAATTCGGAATATAGATATAGATTTCTTCGTTTTTATATAAAGTTTTAAACCGTTCGGTTCAATCAAGGTTTGGTTTAAAGCCGAACAAAAATTTTAAACTAATTTTGATGCATAGCCAATAAATATTATTATTTAAATACCTTAGAATTTTCAATTCTGTGGTTTAGTTTATTTCGATTCAAAAGTGATGCTCATGCCTAATCTAAACTTCCCCAATTTCTAACCTTATTTTCATATATTTCTATACCGACATTTCAACATATTTAATTATTATCCCACACTTAATACGGTTTATTATCTAGTCATTATTATTTCACTAGACATCAAATGTCTTGGCTCAAATTTATCAAAGCTTTGATTTTTCACTACCATATAACTATGTGATGATACATTATTGTTATTTTTGTAAAAATGTCGGGTTTGCCATGTCCTTCGAGATTCAGGTTTAAAAGTAAAAACTGCAAACCTTTTAAAGGTTGAGTCTCTTATATAGTGATCGGACTTTAGAGGGTTTTGCTATAGATAGATGCAAATTTTTTTGAAGTTATCGGTTTTGATAAAAAGACGCCGACTCTAAAGAGAAAGCCTTTGGTTTTGAGGGAAAAGGTGTTCGCTTTGCTGACAAATATGTGATCTTTGTGAGAAAACATGTGAGTGAAACAGAGAGGGGAAACTAGAGAAGTCCGAGAACATTAGTGAGAAAAAATATGACCCTGTCTCGTAGCGAGAGAGGTGTATTTATAGGGATTACGTGACTCGGGATCATAGACCGAGTCAGATGAATGATTCAGTTGGAGGAACGAATCAGGTAGGATGATCTAGTTGTAGAATGTGTCAAAATGGTATGAATTACTCGAGTGCTTTTTACCTACTTTATTCATCATTTTGGATAGTTGGGATAAGAAATAGTCATTAGGCATCTCGAGTTTGTTTGTAGGAAGATACGAGTGGCGCTTCACACTGTTTGTCGATTGGTGGTGTGTATGAATTTGTCGCATATTTTTTTGGCGCGATTTCTTTTTTATCGAGAGACATGAACTTGTAAGCGAGTGTCTGCTAGTCTTTTAACCATTTTGATCACGTTCTTGACCTTACGACAGTTTGATGCGAACAGTTGTTCCTACAAGCTAGCTGTTACTTTTTGAGAGATATCTTACTAAAAACGGAGGAAGTGAGATAGGAGAACTTTTTGGATAAAAATGTCACGCATAGGAGTTTATGGTCAAAAATGCTACTTTGTATTCCGATTTTACCCCTGATCATTTAGGACGGCCGTAATTAAAATGACTTTTTATTTCCCAAATATTAACAGTTTCCATCATAAGTCACTAATGGCAAAATCGTCCAACTAAAGTGGTATTTTTGGAAAAAAATCATTGCGTGTTATTTTTATCCACAACCAAGTTTTACGTGACATTTTTAAAAGTTTTCATTAGATAAATAGCGGAATAACTGAATACTTATTGGCGGAACAAACTGAACTAGATTAATTTTCCGCATAATATATACAAAATATCATTTTAATAGATTAACCACGTTTTATTTTTTCTAATTATTTTTAACACACTTATTGTATATAGATCGATCACTTTTCAAAAACAAAAATGTTAACAAAGAAAATAACAAGAATTACAAACAACGAAATCACATTTCCAAAAAATGAAACATGAATAATTAGTATATCATTCATCACTATTTTTTTTATAACTACCATTTATCACCAATATATATATATATATATATATTCCAAATAATTTGTTATGAATATTATAACTTCCCTAATATATATTGAATTTAATAATAATCTTATCATCTGACATTAAAATATTACTATTTTTTTAACTTAGTTAAAGAAAATAATTGTGAAATAAGAAAATCGAAAATAAGTCGTGTTGCCCAAGCACCATTAATTATAATAATATAAATAAAATATTAAAAAGTAATAATAATAAGAACCACACAAGGAATAAAATCCCAAATTTATTAGCTGAAAAAGGAACGATATATGGAGACCGTCAGATTCGAATCCAGAAAATAGCATCCAGTCAACAAACTGAAAGCGGCTCTCGCATCGTAATCTCAGCCCAAAACCCTAATTTTCGCTTCCCCTATATATACACCCTTTCTTCACCTTTAGTCTTTTCTCTCAAGAAATCTGAATATTTACCAAAGCAAAACTTCACGCCTGCGTTGGTGACCAAGCACCTTCGCTTGCAGAGAGAAATCACAGTGGTCAAAAGTTTTGTAGTCTCTTTCCTCTGTGATTTCCTTTGCAGGCGAAAGAACTTGCTCCCCAAACTTATTTCTCTGATTATCTCTCTTCATGTTATTTGCTTCTTCTTTTTTCGTAAATCTACGGATCTAATGTTTTTGGTTGATTTTACGATTTGCTCATCTCTTCTTTGCAGATTAAATCATGTTCGTGGTCAATGATAATGTTATTACAAAGTCGGTTATTATAGATCCATGAAATCTTTAGACTGATCCTTGAATTTAGATGATATTTCGAATTAATATCATCAGATTTGTTTAGTACTGGTTTGGTTGGTAAATTGAAAATCAGTGATGAGGAAATTGAAAATCAATCGAAAAGTAGATAATTTTGTTTTAGGCTTCAATCGATGTGCAAAGAAACAACGGTGTAAAAACTCAAGAAAAAACTTTAATATTTATTCTGATATTTAAATTGGTGAAACTTTTTTCTTTTAATTGATAAGAACAACTTTATTTTTCCTGTATAATTTTTTTTTTTTTTTTTTGTTGGTAACTCACAATAATAATGAGCTGCACATTAAAATAACACAATGGGCCTGAAAACAAAATTGGGCCTCTCACAAACAAACCAAATCAAAGAGGCAGATACACGTGTTACTTTTTTTTGACAATTTAAGAGGCACGTGTGAAACTGAGTCCATCTTCCTATGAAAGGAGAAAGTAGAAGAAAAGTCGCTTAATCTATAGTTTCTCCTACCCATTTCTAAGATTGAGATCAGAGAAGAAGGGAAGGGAACGAAGAAATCGTTTCGAGAGAAAAGTCTCTCTTTAGGGAGAGAGAAAGGCGAGTGTGTTCTTATTTTATTACTTAATCTTCAATATGTTATGATTTTTGTTTTATAGTATTAATTTAGGTAAATATTCAATTCAGTAAATGAAATTTTATATGTTGCGAATGAACTTCAATTTTTAGAAAATTTATATATAACTAAAAGATAAGTCAAGATAAATTTACAATAAAACCTCGATAATTAAAACATGGATAAATTAACAATGCTGGAAATACATTAATTTTACAGTATGTTGTTATTAATGTGTCGATATATTAAATAAATTAAAAAATTAATTTAAAATTTAAGAAATGCAATGAAGTATTAATTTATCAAATATTTTTATATATATATATAAAGTTTTTTATATTTTTTTCTTATGAAATCACCTCATTAACTCATTTTTATATTTAATTTATTAAAATTCATTTATTAGAAAAATTACGATTCAATCCATTAAATTTAATTAATATTTATGTACATGCATTTTAGTTTGATTAAAAAACTTTACATACATAATTTAATCTATATATTTATAATTATAATTTATTATATATATCTAAAATAATAAAATTGAATTTTAAATTAAAAATTGATTTTATATTATAACATTTTATTATGATATAGAGAGAACAGAACGATAATGATTTACCAGAAGTCCTGACGTTTTCATTGTAGATCCATGTTCGATAATTATATATCTAACTCAGATTCTAAACAAACAACTATAAATATTATAAAAATGATTGAAAATCCATAAATGGATTTTTTTTCTAACATAGGATTTGAATCTCTTGAAAATTTTATCCGTATTATAAATACGATGTGAGGGGGTTGTGGGAGTAAACTAACTCATATTCTTAAATCAATTTTTGTGTGGTTATACTATAGGGTTGTTTCGACTATGTGACTTCAAGTTGATAGCTGACAAGGCCGAGTAGCTTATATTGCTAATTACAGTATTTAAAATGCAAGATTGGTGCAAAAGAATGATAGTAGCGTTTTCCATGTAGTATTAATTGCTTTTCATGGTAAATGTCGCTTTTGGAAACCATATACATTTGAAACAAAGGATGGGGGTAATGAAAGTTTGGGATAAAGGCTCCTAGATGCCGAATCAGAAAGAACTATAAATCGTACTGGAGGTATTCAAATATGACATTGTGTTAGGTCCTCCCAAAATCCTTTTGCCGATTTAGGCACTCATACACTTTATTGTAAGTATATTCCGCGATAAATATTTACTTTTTTAATCTTTTTACACCAAGTTTTGTTGATTAAGTGACCAAGTTTTGTTGATTAAGTGTCTATATGTCTAACTAATGGTTAAGTCTTTTTTGAAGTAGAAAAATCATTACCGCAAGTCATGATTTGTGTACTCGATTATAGGAGATTTTAATTGTAGAATTCAACATTTTGAATGTACTACTTCTAGAATCAGCTTTAAAATTTTAAAAATTTATTAGATATTAAGTCTTTACGTTAGAAAAAAAACGAATTGATCGTTACTTTTTTACATGAGTGGTTGAATTTATAATTATAAAGTTTAGTATTTACAATGGCGATTATAGGTTTTAGTATATAGACAACATAATACAAACTTTAATTACAATTTTGCAATCTTCGAAATTTTTTCACCCACTAAACTGTTATTGGTAAACTTTATCTCAATGCGACATTCAGAACTATTTTTACTTTGACAACAAGACTGAGATCACAAAGACCTTCACAAAAAATTTGCGGGTCACCCACTAGTAAATTTATAAACATTTTACTGTACATGGCCAATTGTCCATATATCGGAAGATTTTCCTCTCGATTCATTCAGTGGTTTGGGGTTTTGGTTTGAGTTTTTTTGGCGATGCTTGGTGGTGGCGCTGTGAATCTTGTATTGTAGTGGTTATTTCTCCCTTCGGTGTGACTCGGATCTATTTTTCTTATAGGATTTGGTCTTTAGAGGACAAAAAGGTAGCTTTTGATTTGTGCCATCTAGTGTTCCACAAGGCTCAAGGATTTACTGGCGATTGTTTTCTCCACCCCTCTGTTTTCCGAAGAAGGTCACTAGAAATGGGGTTTGGTTTTCCTACGTGTTTCTCCTCTCGAGTATCTTGCCAATTTCTCCGCTCTAGCATCTCATTCCGTTTTTCTAGTTTCTTTACAATTCTTTTGATTATTCGTCCCCTGTCGGTTGTTTCTGGATTGTCTTTATCTAAGGTTTTATCATTTTGGTATATGTTGCCACTAATCTTGCATTTTGATGGATTATTTTTGTTTTTAGTAAGTGAAATTAATGCAAAGTTTCGACATAGTAGCACCGGATGTGTTTTTGTTCATAAAGAATAGGAGAAGAAGAAGTTATGAGTGCTCTTTTTAGCTCATATGCAGCAGAGGAGGGGGATGAGGAGGAGTTGGTGAGTCCCCCAAGCTTAAGCCTCTTTAGTGTTTTTGCTCCTATTTTATGTTTGATATTTCGATGGAATTTGCTAGCATCTATAACTGAGCTACGTAGCTAAATAAATCAGAGCGTGTAATATTGTTTATCAGTGTGAGTTCTCTAACCTTTGTTTATTTTTGGTGGGCTATGGATTTTAATTTCAACACTACACGGGGTTGTTTACTTTAGTAAGAAAATTTAGGTTCATCGTTTCCTAATCATATTTCTCATTGAGAGTTGGTAAGGAAATGTTTTTACTTAACAATCATATGTCTTATTTTCTCTTTCTTAGTTTTTTTTTTATTAAGTGTTTTCAATATAAATACATAGAAACCATACTAGGTAATGTACAATACATGAAAATAAGAAATAAAAATGACATAGAAACCATACTAACTAGAAGGAACAAACAAACTAACAACAAAAAAATACTAAAAAAGATTACAAAATCAAGCACGACGCAAAACAACTTGGAGGGACAAACCAAATTGAAATGGCGACTATAGGACAAAGATGTAGAGCTAAACACTAGAACATATACGAGAGGCCAACTTAGCTGAGTTCAGCCTTCAAATCTGATCAGAAGATAGAACCATGATCATCTACATCATCCAAGACATAGTTAGACAAGAAATCACTCGATACACAGACCCTTTACTACCAAACCAAACTAGGTAAAAGACCATTATGTGAAACCTGAAAGCCCAAAATGTTGAAACCAGCATGCACCAAATAGAAAAAAAAAAGCCCGAATACAAATCCAAACCAGTGAAGAAGCACCAGTAAATCAGACCCAACAAGAGGAGTCACACTTGTTTCCCTGAAGATCATAAACATCAAAAGGCAAAAGAAAAGAGCAGCCACAATCCAAGAGATGTGGGGAAGATGATGAAAGAAACTAGAGACAAAGAGAAACCAGACACCATGCCTCATCATCGAAGATTACCAAATGGAAGCCAAAAAGAGAGACACCTCTAACCTAGCAAGAACTAGCAACAGCGAGGAAAGACACGACAAGCCTAGCATTATTCCTCGAGATGCATATAAGAGAAAGAAAGCACCAAACCTTGATGTACAATAGGAGGGAGAGAGCATACGCAGATACAAGGCTACATGACTAGCAATGCTATATAGGCAGGAAGAACATCATATTCACTAATAAGGAAAGAGGAAAGTAATGAACCAAGAAAAAGTTCAGCTCGCCAAGACTAACTTAACCGAAATCAACCAAACCAATTGAGGGATCCAACAACAGAGACAACTACCTAAGCGAGCAACACACAACAATATGATCCAAAGCTACAACGGAGGAGCAAATGAAAGACCACTTATCGAAGAGTGAATAGTTTTGGCTGAGCTCTGAACATCAATAAAGTGTTAAATCACCACACTGACATAAACCGTTGGGGGACTTCTCGAAGAAAGAAATAGGAGATACTCCACCGTCCAAACCACCACTGAATGAGCGAAGTCGACGGTTAAGATATCACATACCTTTATTCACCGAACAAAGAGAAAGAGAAGCGCCCTCATCTTTAAATGTCACCGGATACCCCTTCCTCGAGGACCTCTGGTCTAATTGAAAAAGGAATAAGAACACCTAAATTGAGAAAATCCAACTGAATTTAGGAAAATTTAACTTGAAAATCCAATCGGGAGAGGACCTGTAAGCCATAGCCTATTCCAAATCAGATCTCGCACGCCTCACCATTTTGTTGCGACCAACAACCAAACCAGGAAAAATTAGTTCCTCCTCTTAATAAGGGGAGGATGCCGAGAATATAAAAACAGAGAAAGGGGAACTGAAACACCCCGTCCCGGCCAAGTTGATCGGTCGGATTTTGAAAGCGTGATTTTAAAAATCTGATTGAGAGAAATCCGGACATAAAGTGATTTAGAAAATTTATCGGCGAGAAGGCAAAAATCGATTAAAAACCCCGTTCAGTCAGATGGTTTTGACGTCCTGCGCTCTGGTCCGTACTAACTCTCTACCTGTATCCATAAGACGGAGGCATAAGTAATTGAATTACTCGTGAGATTGACACTAACTATACAACTAACAACCTAACATCAAACAATCAAGCAGTTCGGTTAACAAGCCAATCATTCTAACCTAGCCATTCAGTCCGTTCAGTTCCTTCAGTTCATTGATTTCTATCATCATATCCTATCCGTTTCAGTTCATCCATTCACTTATCATTCCATTCCATTCATCTCATTCTAACAATCACGCCCCCACCTAATTGGGCTCAGCCGAAGCTGCACCTGCGACCGAAGTCCAGGCTCCGCAGGTGTCATTCCTTTACACTTTTAAACCCGTCGATCTATAAGCCACTTTACACTTATGAACCCGTCGATCCATAAGCCACACTCTTTTCACTTTCGATCGGAGGCATCAAGACACGGTCCAGTCACGTCAGGAAGCCATTAGCTGGCAGCGTACCGGTCACGCGGGTTTGGAGGCCGCATGCGCCATCGACATGGCGAGACCATCCATTCGCTTCTAAATCGGTCACTAAGCCCTCACTGGTAAACCGATGCAATCCTCGACGATCCTTGGTCTAGTACGGAGCCATCGAATCCCGATCAAGCTTTCCGATCCGAATACGATATGATCCGTCTCCGAGTCCTCGACATATCCCGCAAGATAGATTACTGATCCCGAGACACGGTCACACCCAGGAGCCATCGACATTAATCGCGACCCGTTGAGTCCGTTCTGAAGGGAATGTCCTGGATATCATACTTGTATTCACTCTAATATAGTTGTGAAGTCGAGATAAGACTATCATGTGATACTGGGTAGTTATAATGCTTTGCTAGAAGCCGCTTATAACTTATGAGTTGTGAACTCATTGCCAGTGTTATATGATCTTATAGGGTCACACACCTAAGCAAACTGGATAACTAATACTGGGAATGATCATTAGAGCAATGATCTAATCAATGTGTAATTGTTACACATTGATATGGAGATTTTAAGAGTGTGTCGATCGACACACATGATTTGTGTCGGTCGACACAGCTCCGGATTAATGATACCGGGTTTTAATTAGTGACTTAATTTAAACCGGTTAATCCAGGCGGTTAAGGAATTTCGACCATGCCTCTATATAAAGGCATTAGGTCACGAAATTTTCAGTCTAAGGGTTTTAACCTAGCCGTCCAAAGAAATCTCTCTCTTCCTAGAGGCACTAGCATCCCTGATCCAGCTTTGTGTGCGTGTGGAATTCTGTAGAGGCGCAACATCTGAAGCGCTTCTGATCTCGATATTCTGTTCATTCCGCTGCCAAGAAACTCCAAGTATATCCATGATCCGAGTTAATGATTCAATCAACATAGATCTAGGGCTAAAAGGAGTTGATAGGTTCAATGAAAAGTTTTTATAACTTACACCAAATTCCTTCAGTGGTATCAGAGCCATATGTTGTAATTGAATTTGTAATTGATGTGGATGGTAATGTACAGATGTACAAAGCTAGATTGGTGGCAAAAGGTTTCAAACAAGTGCATGGTGTTGACTATGACGAAACCTATTCCCCAGTCGCTATGCTTAAGTCCATTCGGATTCTCCTAGGGACTGCCGCTTATTATGATTATGAGATTTGGCAGATGGATGTGGAAACCGCCTTCCTGAATGGGAATCTGGAAGAGGATGTGTATATGACACAACCTGAGGGTTTCATAGATCCTAATAACCCTAGGAAAGTATGTAAGCTTCATCGATCCATTTATGGATTGAAGCAAGCATCTCGAAGTTGGAATCTTCGTTTTGATGAAGCTATTAAAGAATTTGGTTTCATCAGGAAAGAAGAAGAACAGTGCGTTTACAAGAAGACTAGTGGGAGCGCAGTTGCTTTTCTAGTATTGTATGTAGATGACATATTGCTTCTCGGAAATGATATTCCGTTGCTTCAGTCTGTTAAGACTTGGCTTGGGAGTTGTTTCTCGATGAAGGATATGGGAGAAGCCGCGTACATTCTTGGAATAAAGATCTATAGAGATAGATCGAAGAGGCTAATTGGACTGTGTCAGGATACTTACATTGATAAGGTCTTACACATGTTCAATATGCATGATTCCAAGAAGGGCTTGCTTCCAATGTCACATGGCATTACTCTCAGCAAGAAGTAGTGTCCTTCGACACCTGCTGAGCGAGAGAGCATGAGTAGGATTCCCTATGCCTCTGCAATAGGATCTATCATGTATGCCATGCTATGTACACGACCGGACGTCGCTTGTGCTTTGAGCATGACGAGTCGATACCAATCCGATCCCGGTGAGAGTCACTGGACTGCCGTCAAGATAATCCTGAAGTATTTGAGGAATACTAAGGATAAGTTCTTAGTTTACGGAGGAAGTGATGAGCTTGTGGTGAGTGGATACACTGATGCTAGTTTCCAGACGGACAAAGACGATTTCCGATCTCAATCTGGTTATGTCTTCTGTCTGAATGGCGGTGCAGTTAGTTGGAAGAGTTCCAAGCAGAGCACTGTAGCAGATTCCACGACAGAAGCTGAGTACATTGCTGCTTCAGAAGCGGCAAAGGAAGTTGTTTGGATTAGGAAGTTCATCACTGAACTTGGTGCGATTCCTAGCAGTTCTGAGCCTGTGGCGTTGTTGTGTGATAACAATGGAGCTATAGCTCAAGCAAAGGAACCCAGATCACACCAGAAGTCCAAACACATCGAGAGAAGATATCATCTGATACGAGATATCATTGAGAGAGGAGATGTAAAGATCAGCAGAGTCCCGACGGAGGAGAATTTTGCTGATCCTCTGACTAAGCCACTCCCACGACCCAAGCATGAGAGTCATGCTGCTGCGATATGAATTAGATTTCTTGAGTAGTAATCTTAATTTGAGTGGGAGTTGTTTGTTTTGCTTTGATGTTCATGTAAACATACTCTTGTTATGTTTTATTTAATGAAAGTGTTTCATTATTATTTAATTGTGCAATTTTTTAATTAAATAATAGTCCCAAAATAATTTAAGGCATTCTTATAGGTCATCAAATACGTGATTTGATCATGAAACCCTATAAGCGATAGATGTCCTAAATTACTGAGGTCCCTGATCGAAGGTTATTAAATTGGGACATTAATAACCGCGCGAGACTATTATGTGATGTGACTGATGACCAAGTTTCATGGTGTCATTGATAGGAATATCAAAGTCAATCACATTGATATGTGTTGTGAATACGGTATCGGACGTGATCCGCTAATGAGAACTCAACAAGATTGTTATATGAGTGTCATATGAGTTTCTCATTACGACTATGGAGTATAGTCCTGAGACCTGAGTTCATCATGATTTTCTGCATATGAATTGGTCTGCTTTGACTTTGTCAAACGTCATCCGTAACTGGTGATTATTCAGACATTGATTGGGCATATCATGAAGTGTGTGGAGAACAGGGGATGGAACAAGATGAGATTTGTCTCTCCTATATAACGGGAGTTAAATATCTCTGGGCCTATCGAAGATTTGATACTGATGGAATGTATGGCCACACTCAAACAAGTTGAATGTCAGTTGTTTGTCCTTATTAGTATAAATCAGAGTTCGATAAACATGATTTGGCTTTATAAGGATGACACGAGCTCTTGCCTTATGCTGAGTCGAGATATAGTGACGATGGGATTATTGGAATAAGTTGATTCCAGTACAAGTGGGAGATTGCAGGGAATGTCCTGGATATCATACTTGTATTTACTCTAATATAGTTGTGAAGTTGAGATAAGACTATCATGTGATACTGGGTAGTTATAATGCTTTACTAGAAGCCGCTTATAACTTATGAGTTGTGAACTCATTGCCAGTGTTATATGATCTTATAGGGTCACACACCTAAGCAAACTGGATAACTAATACTGGGAATGATCATTAGAGCAATGATCTAATCAATGTGTAATTGTTACACATTGATATGGAGATTTTAAGAGTGTGTCGATCGACACACATGATTTGTGTCGGTCGACACAGCTCCGGATTAATGATACCAGGTTTTAATTAGTGACTTAATTTAAACCGGTTAATCCAGGCGGTTAAGGAATTTCGACCATGCCTCTATATAAAGGCATTAGGTCACGAAATTTTCAGTCTAAGGGTTTTAACCTAGCCATCCAAAGAAATCTCTCTCTTCCTAGAGGCACTAGCATCCCTGATCCAGCTTTGTGTGCGTGTGGAATTCTGTAGAGGCGCAACATCTGAAGCGCTTCTGATCTCGATATTCTGTTCATTCCGCTGCCAAGAAACTCCAGGTATATCCATGATCCGAGTTAATGATTCAATCAACATAGATCTAGGGCTAAAAGGAGTTGATAGGTTCAATGAAAAGTTTTTATAACCTACACCAAATTCCTTCACGTCCCGTTCCGCAGAACTACCAGGCCGAAGCTTATTCCATTTCCATATCCATATCCGATCCGAGAGCTGGTCCCACTTGTCCATTCATAGACAAGTTTACCGGTCCTATCACGATGCATCAGACGGCCGAGTCTTCGACATATCCCGAAAGATAGCTTACCGATTCCGACCGTCCGGACATCGTGAAGGCCATCGAAATTATCTATGTCCGGCGTGCGAGTAGTTTCGACCCACGGATCTCCTTTTCCTCTTTCCATATACATTCAATCACAATCAACAATCAATCTTATCATGCATCTACATGTTTCCTTTTCATTTCCTTTCCTATACTTAATCAATTTCCTTATTCATTACTAACAAGTTTCCATATTCATTTCTAGCAGGTCTCCATATTCATTCACGGAGATCGGTCTAGGGTTAAGAACCCTGGCCGCCGCCCCTATCTCTACATGAACAACTAGCGGATCAACCTAGGGTTTAGAAAACCCTAGATCGAGCCGCCCCTATCATTCCCATGCATCACTTTCACGGATCACAACTAGGGTTAGAAACCCTAGTTGTGCCGCCCCCTTCCATGCGGATCACATCTAGGGTTTGAGAACCCTAGTGTGCCGCCCCTAGTCTGTGCATGCAACACTCATCAATCAATCAAAAAATCAACTCTGCAAG
Source organism: Euclidium syriacum (assembly GCA_900116095.1). NCBI lineage: Eukaryota > Viridiplantae > Streptophyta > Magnoliopsida > Brassicales > Brassicaceae > Euclidium > Euclidium syriacum. The sequence continues at coordinate 3,323,138 of FPAK01000010.1, read as the reverse complement.
CAAACATACGGATCCACACTTAGGGTTTAGGAAACCTTAAGCGTGTCGCTTCACAAACAATCATTATCATCATGCATCAATCCATAAAGACTAGATCTCATCTCTATAACATGTTTATCACTAGATCCTAGCCTGTATCATATTTTCCTTAGGGTTTTCTAATTGCAGGAGACAAGAGAAGACATATCCGGGCATAGATAGAAACCGCACTCACCTTAGCAATCCGTCTAGCTGGAAAGGTTCTACTGAGCGTCCGATTCCTCTTCCTGCGGTAATCAAAGCTCCGCAGCCCTCTCGTGATCTCCGAGTTCCTCTCCCCCTCTCTCTCTCTCACGGCAGCCTTATGACTAACGTTAGGAGTGTCTAGGGTTTAGAGACTGCTCTTTATATAGAGAGTCCCACGACCCTACTTCCCTAATTTCCTTAATTACTTTTTTCCTTATATTTATCCCCTAATTATTTGTAATTATCATATTGCCTTATGTTTATCCTTTCTTTTTATTCATAAATCTTCCTTATCATTATCCCTTCTTAAAAGGAAATCTCATTCTTCCCTTTTCCTTAATTAACGACGGCCCCAACCATTGGCCCCCGCGTTTCCCTTTCTTTCTTTGGTCTTGGTGTCGGCCCGTGTTTGATTGTCCCCAAAGGGCCAACCTCCCATCGCGGCCCGTTCCTTCTAGCCCGCCTGTCCATCGCATTTCGCGTCCCATTCCCTTTCCATCCATTTTACCCCTATCACTCTTGTTTATTTCCTTCCTCCATCACTATAGCTTCGTTCCCCACTGGAATTTCCTAATTCGGAATAATAATGGAAGCGGGATGTTACAGGAACCCTCCCCAACGATGGCAATGAGCGCTGACAACCGGGGAGACGAGGAGAAAAAAACCCTAAGACTTTGTGGCGGAGGAGAAGTGGAAAAGAAAGAGAGTTTTAGAGCGACTCTCCAAAATCCTTTTTTGATTTAATATTCTCTTCTTTTTTTTTGTGGTAAAATGTTTTCTAATGAATTGCATAAAGAAAAAACAAAGGGTTACGGGGTTTTTAGGCCCAATGTTTTTACAGCCCATAAAGAGAGACTATTAGAACCAAAGAGAACCAAATGAGATGAAACTTAGTTAGGGAAAGTAAACCATAAGGTTATAGCTGAACCAAAGAATTGAACCAAAAGGTGGTTATAACTTCGAACCGTCTTCAATAATGCGCATGTGAGAATCAATGCTTGTGACTCAGAAATCATCGATAGACGATAGCATTTCGGAGGAAGATCTCAAATCCAAAGCGACGAGATCAATCAGTGGAGTAATAGCTGAACCAGTACTGGAGGAGACGAGATGCAAGGATATCGGACGGTCTTATCTAAGGCTAGATGCTCTATTTTTTACAGTGATGTCGATTTGCTTGAGGAGGGTATCTGGAGGTTTTTCTGTCTGCTTGTGGATGCAATGATTACATTCCATATATATGAAGTAGACGGAAGCCTACCATACCAAAACAAATAATAGACAGCTAGGAGATTTGAGAGAGAGATATTGGATCTGGAGGATTGTCGAATCCCAAAGAGATGAAGCAGCTGTTGATGCATGAGATCAACTTTTAACTATTTCTAATTAAAAGGTTTGCAAAAAGTAAATAAGCAAAAGAATAATGATCACTCAGAAAAGTATGTTTTATTAATTATTGAATACAAGAGTGCAAACTCGGAATGCCGAACTTGTTTTAATCAAAGAGAATTGATAAGATGCTCGGTGCAATTGCTTAGTTCCCCTCTCCGATTCTGAATCATGTTAAGGGTGAAGGGGGGGGGGTACCCTTGTATAGGTCCCGCAATCGGTTCTTTGAGCCATTGGGCTAAATAGAGGATAAAGTTGTTCCTTATTCTTCGAGATATAAGGAATCTGAGAAAGATTTGATCTTAACCCTTCTGAACTCAGAGGCCAGCTTAGACAATATACTTAATACCCCCTGTCAGACACAGGGCCGAGATCAATGATAAGACTAACACTCCATCGGCCTATGGGGCCGAGGTCGACGACATGATTAACACCCCCTCGATTGGGCTTATGATCTGACTTTGGAGCAGGGTGAGATCAGCAAGAGCCAAATCTCAATTATCGCCAAGTTGTTGATAAAGGATGCTAATGTCACCATCAACAGCAGCGATGAAGCATCTTCTTCCAACCAGTTCCCAAATTGTCCAAGAGTAGGCACAATTGAAGAAGAGGTGACTTTTTGATTCCATTCCCACATTATAGAGAACACAAAATGGGTTAGTGTTTAGCCCCCCCAAGAGAGAATACAGTCATTTGTAGGGGAGGGATTAAGAGCAAAAATCCAGGCGAGGAACTGGTGTCGAGGAATGGCCGCCGAATTCCATATAGGGGAAGCTTAGTTCACCTTTGGAGCATGGTCTGTGAATAGATGGTACATTTGTCCAGTCTTGAATGAGTCTTTCTTTTTATCGTCAACCCACCATTCCTATCCATCATTTTCATTTGTTAATTGCAGGGTAGCGATGTAAGCTTTCGAAACTCTCACGTGTTTTTTTTATTAAACAAATATTATCTTGGTTAGAACACATTAGATTTCATTATTCATTCTAAAAATATATTATGTTATGAAATTTGGAAATGAGATAACTTTATCTCTGGAACTTGAATAGTAGAAAATGCATAAGAAAATATCACAAAGTAATTGACATAATAATTGTCACTCTTCTATAAAAATAGAATTTTCCTTTCATACAAATTTTTTTTGTCAGTTCCTTTCATATAATTTAATTATGAAGTTGAAGGTAAGTGACAAAAGAAACAAGAGAAAAAAAACTTTTAACGAAATGATTTTGCACTTGTCCAATTCCTTGATCGTTCCCAAGTGGTATCTATGCATGTCTGTTAGTCGCATCCTTTTCATTATTTTTTAAAAACTCATTAATCATTAGGACCATATTGATACTGAAAGTTCGCATACATCATTATTTGTCTTTTGAGACGAAAACCTTGAGTCAAAAAGGCACTACATAATCCAAAATAGCATGAAACAAAGGAAAAGTAGAGATATGAGAGACAATCTGACCAGTTGCTTGATTGGTGTCTGGATTTACAATTCGAAATTGGGATTGAGAAACCTCCACTTCTTTTTTGCTTCTTTGGTAAAGTCCTGCAAGTTAGGGTAATATGATTGCTCTGTAACTGCATGGTAGAGTCTACTGCAGTCTATCTCGAAAATGACATTAATTTAACCCATATTGTCAAGACAATTCATTGCCGAAATTAAACCGGATGCTTTAGCGTGTAGTGGAGAGGCGAGAGTGGAGTATGATTTCGTACCAAACCAGCTCATATTCCCTATATTATCCCAGAGGATCCAACCTGCACACCACTAGTCTTTCCGCCTTTTGACCAGGTCGCATATGTGTTGCACTAAAGGTAACTTGCAGACGGAGCACACCATCTTTGCGGGGTTTATGGTTGAGCATATACTGGTCTTGAGATATTTGGTGAACATCTTTCTATTTTTGTAGTCAGTTTGGGCTTGTTTAACTAACTCTAACGCACTATTCTCATCCACCTTTTTCTTTCAAATACTATCTCAAATAACAAGGTTTGGTTAAAGATTTGAGGATGTGTATTTTTCAAAGAAAAACACTTCTAAATCCACCAAAATCCTTTGTGAAATCAAATCAATAAACAAATCCATAAAGTTGAATAAGGGGTGATTTGAATTAGTATCTATAAATCATTAAACCAATAACATTAGATTTGAACATGAATTTAAAAATTATAGAACCAATAACACTAGATTTTACATGGATTTGGAAATCCATTAAAATCCATAAACCAATAAACCCTGTTGTTAAAAAATGATTAATTATTTGACATAAAAAATAAGTAATTATTGGCTATTTCTTAATTGATAAATAGTTGGCGATAGGTAATTGGTCCGGGTAGAATAGTGATATGAAATTTAAGTGAATATCTTCTTTGACCAATGACTTTTTTCTAAATCTTATCTTGTTTAAGCACCCGAAATGGATCGGCAACCCAAAATTCAATTGATATGGAATTATAATTATTATAGAACAAAATAAAGTAAATAGAGAAGAGTCTAAGCCTTTAGCTATAAGAGGAGAAACGTATTATGCATACAAAATATACTAAGCCACCATCCCAACAAAGAAGCAAAGGAGAAACTTTTAACCATATTATATACATTGTCTTTTTCATATTCCATTATTGAACAATTTTAACCTAACAACAAAATCTTAGTGCTTTTTATATAATTTAAAATTTAATAAATGCAGTTTTTCTTTTGAAATATATTTTGTGGTTTGAAAACTTTTCTCCAATTGTAGTCAAACAAGGACCATCCCCGTTCTTGATTCATCCCTATGAGTGTGAATCACCAACAAGTATTTTTTTTATAACTCTGTATTTTTTATAAATATAATATTAACAGTTATAAAGAAGGTTAATATTACAATGTTTTTTTTATTGGATCGCACACATCCGGACAGAACGGAACGTATAAAACAATAACCGGACGTTAACCGATAACTGAAAATCTCGGTTCGGTTCCTAATCGCAGACGTAATCGTAAGTCGTAACCCTTGAAACTCGCTTTGGTTGTCCTTTTGAGTCGCCTCTTGTCGCCGTGGAGTCCATACTCGTCTTCTCTGGTCTCTGAGCTCGAAACAGTGTCCCTGATTCTGGTAAATATCTCTCCCAATCTCTCCCAATTTTATACAAAAAAAAAATATCTCTCCCAATCTCTTCAAAATCGCAAAGTTTAAAAAAATCAGAAAACTCCGTTTTGGCGTATTTTAAGATTTTGTTCATCAAGTACCTTTCATCTCAAGCTTCCTTAATCATGGTACAGATTTTACCTCCGGATTAAGAAATTCTTCGCCGTCGCTTTGGGAATTTGAGTTTATATCTTGATGAAAAAAGAAGGCAAGGTTTGTTTGAACTAGATAGTTTTCTATCATTTCAGTTGTGTAATTTTATTCGTATTTTAATTCACGAATGTTATATTATAGGCTAGAGAAAAGGAAGTTAAGAAACAAAAAGCTTTGGAGAAAGCAAAGCTAGCTGAATTGAAGGTAATTCACGAATCGTTGTATGTTTCTTTGTTTTGGAAAATTCATCACATGCTTGTTTATTGTTATAGGCCAAACAAGAACAAGATGGAACCAATACAAAGAAGAGTGCTAAAAGATATAATAATAATGATTCAGAAGAGAATCGTGAGGATTTTTTGGCGAGAAGAAAAGACTTTCTAAGCTAATGGCTAAAAAATACAGTGTAGAAAAATCGTAAGTTGATGTGAAAAGCTTTGAGCGACCAACGAAGACTCATTTGTTTTGATAATCTTTTATTGTTTTTTGTCACAACTTATGAATGGTGGGAGAAATCTGGAAATTTCAAAGCGGATGCTAAGAGGAATGAGTAGATATGACCTTGGTCGTGAAGAATTCATGAACCAAGTGAGTTTTAAGAATTTTAAAAATATCCACTCAGAGGATTCTGTGTTTGTTTTTCTTTAATGCAATTTTTTATCATTATGGTTAGATGGATAGGTATGGAAGTGGAAGAAACAGTCTGGTGATCAAATCATGTCACAACTAGGTCGTTAGGTGCTTCTTGATTGGTTCTCCGTAGAAGCTGAAGTTGAAAAGATCAAAAACAAGATTGAAGAATTACAAAAGTAAGATATACTTAATTAGCAACATAACTGTTCCTTGTCTTGTTCAGGCACAAGATTATTGATTCAGAGATTCTTTAAAAGTGAAAAACACATAGTTGTTTTTAGACAATGAGGATATATATTCGTTTATAGCATTTATAATTAGTAGATTTGCAAGTTTAGTGATGACATTCATACCGCAGAGGAGATTGAATTCTCTGAAACCCAGGAAGGTTCAGGCTTAGGCACTAAGGGGAACTGTAAAACAGGTCTAGGTGGCACGGCAAGATCATCCAAGCTTCCTTCCAACATCTCTACTACTCTGTTCATCGCCGGGCGATCTGATGGGGAAGACTGGATACACCACAAACCCACCAGTTTCATCTTTCTAGAAATCTCTTGGTCTTGGTCGCTGGTGACTTGGTCCTCGAGAAGCCTTTTGTTGTTTCCCTTCTCAACATCTCTATAAATCCACTCAGGGAAGTACATTGAGCTTGTGGTAGATGTACAGTCTTGTTCAGTGGACGTTTGCTTCGTTGCTCCAGTCATTTCAAGTACCAGCATCCCATAACTGTAGACGTCTGACATGTGGGAGGGTCTTCCGTACAGTTTTGAAATGATTTCTGGTGCGATGTACCCTACCGTTCCTCTCATTTCCATTTCTGGTAAGATGCTTTCTTGGTTCTCACAGAGCTTGGCAAGGCCAAAGTCTGAAACTTTGGGGCAAAAATTGTCGTCCAACAACACGTTCTCTGGCTTGATGTCGAAATGGACAACTCTAGCACTGCATCCATTGTGCAAGTATTCCAAACCTCGGGCAACGCCTAACGCGATCCCATACATCACATTCCAGTCCTTATTCGATGACTTATTGCTCGAGATGTATTTATCCAAAGACCCGTTTCTCAAGAATTCATATACAACGGCTCTTTTGGAACCTTGGTAACAAAATCCAAGCAAGGTGACAATGTTGACATGTGAAGTTCTGCTCATGCTGGAAACTTCGTTAACGAAGTCTTCCCCACTACTACCCTCTGATTCTTTCAAGACCTTCACCGCAACCGCGCGGCCATCGCTGAGGATTCCTTTATACACTGTGCCGAAACCACCTTTCCCAAGTACCTCTGCGAAAGACTTAGTGATTTTCTTCAGCTGTTCGTAGCTGTATCGTTGCAGTGGGACAAGAGTTTCAATGTTGGTGTGTTCTCCTCGTCGTGAACGTGCTTTCACCTTCCATATAATCAATGCTCCGACGATCAAAGCAACTACACCTGTCACGACGCCTTGAACAGAGAAAAAGAAAAGAAAAATTCTTCTTTACCACGCAAGGATGAAAAACCTTTTGAGAATCTCTGTTAAAGAAACTAACCAATGACAATCTTGAACTGAAAGTTGGATCCTGCATCTGAACAAAGTGTGGTTTTTCAGCATGATAATCTTGATACTCTGTTTTTTTAGTAAGAATTGCAAAGCTGTTGTTTCTCACCTTTCTCAGATGGGCACGTGGAATTGTAAGGTCGATCAGAGCAGAAACAGCGGAAATCCCTTGACGCTGTGTCCGAACCGCAGATTCCGCCACTACTCAAACAATCATGACAAGCTTTTTCCTCATTAAGTTTGTAACTTAGATCGAACCCCGTCACGATAGCTACATCCAACGTTACGGCTGACTGCTCAAAAGCTCGATAAACAGAGTCAGTCATCGGAATTTCTCCGACCTTTTCGCAATTCCTGTTTCGTAAAGTGTCTGACGATTGGAATGCATAATATGTTCTTCCGTCGTCGCACGGATAGGGCTCAACCAATGGTAGAGGAGCGTGACAATTGAATAACTCCATCATCTTGGTTGTTGGAGCTAATGTGAACTGATTGCTCCCGGTGAAGTTCAGAGTCCCATCTAGGCACCCCCTATGTTCAGCAACCTTTAAACTTTGATTCTCAAAATTGTAAGTCACGATCCGAAAATCAACGTTATTGAGCTTTAGGGTTAAGCTTAAACCGTCGTCCTTGCAAAAAAGTTCAAACTCTTTTATGCCGCAGTATTCGGGTCTACCGAAGTCCCTCCCCCAAAAAGGGTAAGTAACGCCTTCAAACCTCAATTCATTACCACATATTAGACGCTGAAGGCAATTCTGGTACTGTACATCGACTGATGACGAGACCACCGATACAAACACTGCAATGGCGAAAGTGAAGAAAAAGAAGAAAGATTTAGTCTTCATTATTTGACCAAACAATTAAGCAAACACGATTTTGTGTGTTAACCAAGTTAATGAAAAGCCTTGATTTTCTCTGTTTTTTATAATAACTTTTTATGAGTTTGCTTCGGTTAGATCAACTAAGTAGATTAGGCTTGAGTTTAAGAAGCTTTAATGAGAAACAATTAGGATGTATTGTTTGTTTGTGCTTGACTTTAACAGCCTTATAGCTTGTAACATGATTAGGCTTGATTTTAACAAGCTTTCATGAGAAACATTTATAATGTATTGTTTGTTTGTGCTTTGACTTTAACAACCTTATACCTTGTAACATGATTAGGCTCGAGTTTAAGAAGCAAAGACTTTTTGGAGGTTTTGTCAGCTTTCTCGATTGTATTAATCTTTTTCTTGAAGCTTTCATGAGAAACATTTAGGATGTTTTTGCTTGAATTTTTCATATCGATTAGGCTTTAACGAAAGACAAGATTGGTATCTCGAGGTCTTCAAGCAATGGGAGGTACTGGATGGCAAATAAGACGATAACCAAATAAATAGAAAGGTGCACTTTATCAATAATGATCAACTCAGAAGCATAAACCACTAAAAACCATATTCATATAATTTATAGCATGATGGAAGCAATGACGGAATCATAATTTTTTTTTACCGGATGCAAGATATAAAATTTATTTCGTTTAACAAAAATATACCGTTTTATCATTTTAACATATATTACGAGAATATGTAAATCTCTATTATGCATTTTTTTTTAATACTAACTAAGTTTCTCTTTGATTGATATAAGCAAAAATAGTAGAGATAAAATTGAGATTATTTTAAAAGTGTAAAATAAAAAATAAAGTTTTAAAATGGTACTTTTTAGACATAGATAAAACATATAATACATTTATTATAAATTACAAAAAACTTTTAAATATAAAAATAATACTCTATATAAAGATAGATATAGAAATTTTTTGAAAAATATCAGATAATATTAAAAAAAATGTTGAAAAAATGATTAAAAAAATTTAAGAAAGACCTTAAAATATATATTTTAAATTCAAGATTTCAAATTGTTGATAAGTAAGCAAACATTGTACTATGTATTTGGCAGTTTCATTGTTTACGGAAATTAAATCTGTAAATTTGATTTGTAGATAAAAAAGAGAAATAAGATTTTTTTAGTGATTTGATTTTCTCTTTGCATTAATTTTATAATTACTGCCACTAAAATGAATTAGAAAAAGGAAACAAAGCATTAGTTTTTTCTTTTTAAGGTAACGAGAATTTCAAGGGGTGCAAACATAAAATTTAACCGGGTGTATTAAATGGTTTTAGTTAAAATTAGTAAAGGATTTCAAAATTTCACCGGGTGTACTTGCCCCCCCCCCCAATATTCTCTATGTGGGTCCGCCCTTGGATGAAAGAGCAACTACACCTGTCACTACCTTTTTTAAAAAATTCATGTAAAATTTATTCAAAAAACCGTTTGTACATAGTTGTAATTTTCCTTGCCTCTTTAATCTAGTCAAGCTTTTCTAATTAAACTTTTCCTTACCTTTACTTTTAACTATTTTGTTGCAAACCACTTCTCCATGCAACTATGGAATTTTCCCACTTTCCCTTCTTCCAGAACCAAAATTTTGTTTTTATCCCTTTATCCAAAGTCTTCACCATTTGGCCAGAAGACATAGACAACTCACCACGTTTACGTTTATTCCGATATAGTGTGAACCACACTTTGCAAAGCATATTGAATGAGACACTATTCCCATGTATTTCCTTTACTCATCAATTCCAAAAGTTTCTCCCAATTATTTGTATAGCTTCAACCCATCAAATTTACCCAACAGATTTGACCTAGCCTCATGCGAGTTACTGCACTCGAAGAATAAATGCGACCGAGTGTCCGGAGGAAAAGAGTAAAGAACACATACCGGATTTGCTCCCATGTTCCAGCGTAGCATTCTATCGCGTGTTGATAATCTTTTTAGAAATGCCAACCACACCACAAAAGAATATTTCAGAATAGCACCAGAAAACCATATCCCCTTATACTACAATGTATCTTGATGTGGTCCTCTTAACATTGAGATCATCTCCTTGGAACTAAAACATTGCTCATTGGAGTTTAAGAAGACACTATTCCCTCCCAAAAAAAAGATCATCTTCTTCTGTCAATCCTTTACTCCTTTGACACCGTATCAATTCCTCTATTTTGTTATATTCTTCTACCCGATGTCTTCTTATTTTGTGATTAGATATCACTTCAGCAACAATATGATTTGGCTTTATCTCAAACTCAATCCAGCCTCCTTCACCCGTTATATCAATTAATCTTCCCAACTCAAACCAACTATCATACCAAAATGAGGCGGATTTTCCATTTCTTATCTTGATCTTCACAAAACCAGCAGCTAGGTTTTTGTACTTCAACAAATTTTTCCACATTCAAGGCCCCAATGATGTAGATTCTTTGATAGACCAAAAGGTACCCTTCCTTATCAGCTGGCAGTGTATCCATTTAGTCCAAAGCATTTTGCAGATAATAGACGCCATATCAAATTCAAGCATAACACTTTGTTTACTTCTTTTAATGATCAGATACCCAACCCTCCTTCTGATTTTGGTTTGTACACCTCATGCCATGCAACTTTTGCTTTCTTAACCTTTAGATCTAGTCCTGACCATAAAAATGCAGAGCACAAACTCTCTATCTCCTTGAAACAACTATTTGGAAGCCTATATGCAAACATCCAAAAGTTAATGAGACTATAAATTACTATCTTTATCAACTGCAAACATCCTATGCAAAAGATAAATTTATATTTCTCCAGGACCCTATCTGTTGCCTTATCCTTTTAACCAGCGGTAAATAATCAGCCTTATTCATCTGCCTCATCCAAGATTACAACTCTATCACTTTCCTTTACCCCTGCCATAAATAGTGTTGAATTCTCCACCTTAATATTCAGCCCAAAGAAAGCTGCAAAGATTCTGAATACAGATATAATACCCTCCACTGATCTTTTCCTGCCATCTGTAAACACTAGCAAGTCATTTGCAGAACTTAAGTGAGTGAGATGCAGATTTTTGCAATTTGGATGATAGCCAAAGTATTCTTTCTTTGCCGTAGAGTCAAGCATTTTTGATAGCACGTTTATGCATATCACAAATAGATATGGAGAAAACCAGCACCCATGCCTTAAACCTCTTTAACTCTTAAAACAACCCTGATAACTCCCCATTAAGTTGCACAGAGAAAGACACCTTTTTTATACACAATTTCAACCCATTTAATGAACTTATGTGGTAGATTAAAAAGCTGACAATGTTGTTAGAACGAAAGGCCATTGCACTGAGTCAAAAGCTTTTGATATATCTATCTTCATTGCACTCTTGGAGAGATATTCTCCTTTTGATAACCCTTCACTACTTCACTCGCCAATAACAAATTTTCCATCAGCAGCCTCTCCTATACAAATGCAGATTGAGTACCATTTATAAACTGAGGAAGCAACTTTTTTAGTCTATTTGCTAGTATCTTTGAGATTATCTTGTATACAACGTTGCAATAAGAGATAGGCATGTAATATTTCATCTTCGTGGCTTCATTTTTCTTTGGGTTTAGGGCTAAGATTGTTGCATTCACTCCTTTTGGTATAAAAAATTTTTGGAAAGAAAAATATGTACTGCAACCCCCAAGTCTTTACCAACTACCGGCCATGAATGTTTAAAGAACTCCACCGTGTACCCATCTGGCCCCAAAGCCTTATCTTGTGGCATTGAAAATAGCACATTCCTTATCTCCTCTTCAGTAACATCCCTTATTAATTCATTACTATCTTCCTCCTTGCAAGAGTAATCAAGAAACTTCTTAAGATAACTCTTTGAAACCCCTGTATAGTTTTCTGGCTTATAAGCCAGGAACTGATGAAAGAATCTCTCTACTTCTTTCTTGATATCTTCCTATGCATTCACCAGCTCACCATTCTTATCTTTAATCTCCTTAATTCCATTTATTTCCTCTATTTCTTTAACGAGTTTGTAAAAAAACCTTATTGTTACCATCACCCACCTTCAGCCCAGGCAATTTAGACCCTTGCTTCAAAAAAATTTCCTCAATATATGCTAACCGCTGCCATTTTTGAAAAGCTATTTCCTCCTGCTCCATTGCCAATACAGTAGAGTTTCTTGCTGTTTCCTCTTGCCTTGCACATAGCTTCTCATGAGCCTCTCTGATTTTTTTTGTAATATCACCTACAAGCTTCTTTCTCACTCTCTTCATTATAGGTTTTAGTCCTTTCAACTTCTTTGAAAATCTGTACATTGCTAATGTAGAATGGAATAAGCTTTCTGTATCATCCCTGTAATCCTTCACCTCTGGTAGAAACTCATGCCTGTCTGCCATTGCATTTATGAATTTGAAACATTTTCTAGGTTTGTACCGTCCTTTTGAATCTGTATTATGCACCTTCAATGGTCTAAGCAACCACCACCTTCAAATACTCCATAAGATTGCTGCTATGTTGCCAACCATTCCTCATTTACCAACACTCTATCTATTTTCTTACATTTCAATCCATCTTTTCTTTTGTTTCACCATGTGAAGAGAGGCCCGTACATCTTCAAATCACTTAGTGAAGAAAAATTGACTGCCTCCTGAAATTCTTTCATCTCATTTGTAATTCTAGGATTATCTTCATATAAAGAATGTTCTTCAACATCCAGTGTCTCGTTAAAATCATCATCGAGCATCCAAGGCTTGTTTTTAGCAATGGTGATCTCTGATGATCTTTTATATCTTCCCATAACTGTCTTCTGTCATTTTTCGCTATTTAAAGCATATATAAAAGAGCAAAAAAACTCCTAATTCACGCCCTCCATCAATATTGAGCATGTAATTATCTGGCTAAGCATGGTGGTATTCGGACTGAATACACCTATCACTACGCCTTGAACAGAAAAAAAAAAAAAAGAACAATTTTTCTTTACCACACAAAGATCAAAAACCTTTTGAGAATCTCTGTCAAAGAAACTAACCAATGGAAATCTTCAACCGAAATTTGGATCCTGCATCTAAACAAAGTGTGGTATATCATTATGATACAAAAGTTATAAGATTTTACAAACTGTTGTTTCTCACCTTTCTCATGTGGGCACATTGAATTGTATGGTCTATCAGAACATAAACAGCGGAAATCGCCTGATGGTGTGTCCAAACCGTAGATTTTTTGACTACTCGAACAATCATGACAAACTTTATCCTCAATGAATTTGTAACTTAGATCAAACCCCATTGATAAAGCTTCTTCCAATGTTAGGTATGCTTGCTCAAAAGCTCGATAAACAAAGCTAGTCACCGAAATTTTTCTGACCTTTAAGAAATTCATCTTTCGTAAAGTATCTAACAATCATAATGTATAATATGTTGCTTTCTTTGCAAGTAAATGAAGATGATTCAACCATCGCTTGAGAAGCGAGACAATTGAATAGATCCATCTTTGCGGTTGTAAGAGCTAGTGTGAATTAATTGCTCCCTGTGAAGTTCAGAGTCCAAATTAGGCACCCACCAATCATAACTCTCTTTAGAAACCGTTATAATTTGTTTCTCAAGATTAAAAGACAAGACCCGAAAATAAACGTTGTTGAGCTTTAGGGTTACGTTTCCAATTTCCTCTCAAAATAGTTCGAACTCTTTCACGCCTCATAAAATGGGTTGACCAATGCTTGAGCCCCATAAAGGGTAACTGATGTTTGGCAACAACGTCGGACCACTTATGAAAGACTGATGGCATATGAAAGGGAACGGTAGATAGGCTGAGAAGCATGCGAGGATCACTGATACAAAAACTGCGACAGCGAAAGTGAGAAAGAAGAAAGAAATGGTCTTCATGATCTGACCAAACAATTAAAAAAACACGATTTTGTGTGTTAATGAGAAGGTTTGATCTTACATTTTTTTTATACGACCCTAATATAACTTTTTACTTTATGTTCAAAGAAAATGGCTAATTCGTTTCAAGTTAGAGTGAATTTGTGAATAATTTTTACATCAATATGAAGAGAAATTTTGAGGTACACGAGTTGGCACATAATGTGTTATAGAGCGAAGACGAGATGGCGCAGAATGTGACACATGGCAAAGATCAATATAAGCAAATATATGATTGTTTTCTTATTGGTGAATATCCTTTATTTTAGGAGGATCCACTTAAAATTTAGTGCAGCTAGGGTTATGAGGTTGTTGCTTTCGATATATAAAGAGAAGAAAAGCAATGTGAACCATCACACCTTAAAAAGATATAAAGATCAAAGAATTTTGTGTGTGTGAGCGTCATCGTGTTGATTTTGTTTTTGGTCGTTTTGGAACGATACTTTGATGAGAGTTGTGTTGATTCAGTTCGTGAGCACGTTGGTGTAAACGGTGTTGTGTTTCGGCGTTACACAAGGAGTTAAGTTTAGACTCAGGTAGAGTTTACCTCAGGGTTAGTTTATCCTGAAGAGTTCACATGATAAAACGGAGCGGTAAGTCAAGAAGGTTGGGCTTGATTTACGCATTTACGAATAGGTTGTATTTTCTTTCTTGTTCTACTGGATTCGAATCTGGACGTGGTCTTGGGGAATAGGAAGAGCTGAACCTTATTAACAAATCTCGTGTCTTATTTATATTGCCTCATTGCACTTACAAGTGGTATCATAGCGGGTTCCCATAGAGATTTAGTTTTATTTCGGGTAGATCAAGTGTGAGATACTGAAATCTAGTTTAGAAAGTAGATCAGAAAGGGAGACAATGATTTAAATCAAGTTTGATGGAGTCATAAATACGTCTATGGCAAGACCACCACGTCTTGATTCTTCAAATTATGGTTACGGGAAGGTTTGCATGCATGCTTTTATCAGTGGTCTTGATGGAGATTGTTGGAATTCCATTGAAGTTGGTTGGAATGCTCCTACGATGATGATTAATGATACGAAAGAAGTAGTTTCTAAGCCTAGAGACAAATGGACGGATGCAAGAAAGCATCAATCTGCAAATCTAAAGCCAAGACAATGATTTATATTTTTATTGATACAAAACACTTTAAGTTGATTGCTTAATGTGCATGAGCTCAAAAAGCGTGGAAGACATTAGAGAACATGCTTGAGGGTACCAAAAGTGTTAAGAGAACAAAGCTGGATATGTTGGCATCAAGTTTTGAAACTCTAAGGATGAATGAAGGAGAAACCGTGGCTGAGTATAGTTCTAAGTTATGTGATATATCTAATAAGTCGTTTGCTTTTTGGAAGCAATACAAGGACAAAAAGCAGGTGAAGAAATTGAAGAGATCATTGCCTTCAAAGTTTGAGTCCAATTTTTGTAGTATAAGAGGCTCATAATTTTGATGGAATGGGCTTTGATGAGTTTGTTGGGATTCTCTAGGCTTTTGAGTTGAGCAAATTGCAGGCAAGTGAAGAAAAGAAAAAGGAAGAATCCATTGGAATTGCTCTAAAATCATCATCCTCTGAAGATCCAATGGCTATTTGTCAAGACAGTTTACTAAGTACCTGAAGGAAAAGAAGAAGAAGTATGGTAAAGATGAAGAGGTTGGCAAGTCATCAAAAAATGTTCAGTACTATGAGTGTAAATGTTTTGGACATGTTCGTTTTAAGTGTGCAAATTTTTTGGAACCAAACAAGAAGAAGGCAATGAATACTGTCACGAGTGATTCAGAAATTGACTCAGACAGTGATGAGGATATGAAAAATTTCGTGGCATTTACATCTTTTTTATTTGATAAACCTGCATCAGAACTTGCAACAGGAGCTGTACCAGAACAATCAAATCTGCAACATAATCTTATACAGGAAATGATAGTGATGTTGAATCTCTTGATGATGAAGAATTTGCTGAGAACTATAAGAAGTTGTATGAACATTGGCTCTAATTGTTTGAGGAAAACTCGGTGTTGACTAAGGAGAATCATAGATTGGAGACTCTTGTTGCTGAAGAACGAAAACTTGCAACTGAAAAATAAGAAGAAGTAACAAAAAATAGAGTTCAACTTAAAGAGAGTCTAAATAACTTGAAGAAGTTTAATAATGGCACAAAACAGTTGGATCATATTGTAAGCATTCAAAAGCCCAAGAAGGATGGTTCTTAGTTTGGGATTTATAGCAGAAAGAGCATTCAACATCTCTGATGCCCACTCGTCGTAGTTGTCACCTGTCAACTCCACCAAGCTGATTTTTGAACTAGGATAATCGAAAGAAAACAGAGTATACAGTGTCATCAACGTCGATTCTGATTTTGTAACCAACACACCATCACCATCTTTTTTGGTCATCATTCAAACGAAGAACAAAAACAGTAATCAACTATATGCTCACGAAATCGATTCGCGAAACAGAACAAGAGTAAGAAACGAAGTCGAGAAGAAACAGAGTCTCGAAATCAAAGGACAAAGAAAGCAAGAGGAAAAGGAAAGCGACGAAAAGATTTTAGTTAGGGTTTCAGGATTTTTGCTCTAATACCATGTTAGATTTAGAGAATACTCTTTTCTTATTCATTCACAAACGTATTACATCGTTACTTATACACCAAGTTTAGTCGGTTTAACCGAACCCTATAAGGTCTAAGCAATACAAACCCAATAATGAATATACACAGCCCAATAAAAAACAAATAGCTTCTTCTCATCTCTCTGGCCCAATCCATTCATCATCAGTATTTATATAACCACCTTGCTGTTCTCCATATTTTACCAATTGCGTTAGCTTTCAACGGATTAAATTGTTGTAGCGACGACAACTATGCTTTCACTTAAAGAGGTCGCCGCCTCTCTATCCAATTCTGATTTCAACTCAATACATGTTTTTTTCTCTCGTCTAAAAGCAAAGCTTGTTCGATCATCAACCTTTCCATATATGTTTCTCACTTCGATTCGTTTCATAACCACAACAAAGAGATTAGAACAAAAAGAGCTATAATTTTCAAAACAAAAGTGAATCGTTGATTCAAAACTAAAACCAATTTTTTTTAGTATTTTGTAATTTCAGCTCATGTTTTACCGTTATTATTAAACTATTTTACTCTTGATTCTTTACTGAAAGAAAGAACGAAACAAGCTCCGGTTTTCGAGCAAAACAGCTTAATTCTTTGGCATAGATTACTACTCGGAACCATAGCAAAGATATTAGACGAAAATAAAGCGCTAATTTGAAATAGAAACCGTCATTAATCTACAAAAAACCCAAATTATTGGGTGTTTTGGTGAGTTAAATCTCTATTGGTTTCTCGAGGTCTTTAAGCAATGGGACAAGTCCACTAGATAGCAAATAAGTGTAATTGAAGTGAGGCAGTATAAAAGTATAGAAAATAAATAAGACACGAGATTTGTTAACGAGATTCGATTTTTCCTATTCCCCGGGACAACGTCCATATTCAAATGGACTATAACAAGAAAGCAAATACAACATATTCGCAAACACATAAATCAAGCCCAACCCTCTTAATTTACCGCTCTGTTCTATCCCGTGAACTGTTCAAAATAAACTGACCCTGAGCTAAACTCTACCCAAGCCTAGACTTAAAACCTTAACCTTGCGGAACTCCACAACCCTAACCCGAAACACAACAACGTATACACAAACGTGCTCATGAACTCGATGAACACAATCTTCACCAAAGTATCGTTCCAAAAACGAACAAAAACACAACCAACAAAAAGAAGCTCACACATACAAAATTCTCTGATCTTTTTATCTTTTGAGGCGTCGGCGTAACGACTCACATTACTTTTCTTCTCTTTATATATCAAAAGCTACGATCTCATAACCCTAGCTGCACTAGATATTGGACTTTTGAATGCTTAGAATATGATCCAACTTCTTTGTACCATTATTAAGCTTCTTCAAATTATTTATAGTCTCCTCAAGTTGAAATCTAGTTTTTTGTTGCTTCCTCTTCCTTTTCTGTTGTAATTGTTCATTCTTCAGCAACAAGAGTCTTCAATCTCAGATTCTCCGTAGTCAATATTGAGTTTTCCTCAAACAATTTGAGTCAACGTTCATACAACTTCTTATAGTTCTCAGCAAATTCTTCATCATTAATAGATTCAGCATCACTATCACTCTCTATCATATTTTTTTGCAGCTTTGACAGTTTTTGGTACAACTGCTGTTGCATGTTTTGACTCAGGGTTGACACACCCCGATGCAGATCCTGATGCTGATTTATCAGATGAAAAAGATGTAAATTTTCATATCTTGATCCTGTTGACTTTGTCGAACAACCAAGAAAAAAAAGCTAAAATGTAATTTTATATTATCCCAAAACTAAAGTATAATTCGAGCCCGACTTAAATATTATATATTCATAAAATTATTTTATAGTATATTTAAATTAAATTATTTTGTATAAAAATAATAATTAATTTATGCTATAATATTTTTGAACTATTTATATGCAGGATACAATGATTTATTAACATATAACATGTTATTGTATAGTTGCGATGTTTTGTTTAATTTGAAAATATTTCTTAATGGGTTGCAGAACTAACATTTTTTTGTAAAATAATGGGCTACATTTTAAGAGTGTAATAATGAACTACGTTTTAGAGTGTAATAGTTTTTAATGACATGTCTAAATGGATGAATTTCGTTGGTTAGCTTCCTCTTAATTAATCTAAGTGAGACTCGTGGCAAAAAGTTTTTTTGATGTCTTCTCTACTAATATATAGGGGATGACAACAACATTGTTTTTGTTTAATGAATCCGATTTTTTTTTTGTTAATGGCAAACAGATCTTGTTTTGATCAATCGGAGAGTGAACGGACCATGTGTAATCCGAATCAGCACTCCATTAAAGAGTGTATAACAGATTATTATTTTTCTGGTTTAAACTTGAATTAACAATTTCATGTAGATATGCACGATAAAATAATTCGAGTTCATAGTGGTAAAAATAGACACGTAGTATGACGTATTGGTATAATGTTTGTGGGGGTAAAAGAATTTCTTATTCACAATTTAACATGTGTGATGAATATTATTGTGTCACTTTTCTAAAGAATGTAATTATTTCTTTTTAATTTTTTTTTAAAAATCCAATATTTACCTAATAAACTATTGTTTTATGGTTTTAATAAATATAATAAAAAAATAGTTGGAATGAATTTATCGGAAGAATATTTATGGTACAATTATTTTCTGGTTGAACCAATTTATTTATTGGTATTTCAAATATTCTCAATTTAAAAATAAATATTTCTAGATATTATTAGATCTTAGAATTTTTTTAATAAGTATGAAACTATAATTCATAAATTTATTAGCCAACCATACTTTTCGACTCTAAATTTTCTTTTGGCCAAAAAGTTAAATGGTTCCTCTTAGTTTTCAAATTTAACTAAGGCTATAAATAGATTAATAATAAATAAAAGTAAAATATAATCCACACGAAATACATATAAATACCCCACATTTATGCTCTTATTAGTAAAAAAAATAGCTTAGATCTAAAATAATGAATAGTCTTATCATCTTTACATTAGTTATTGTTATATATTTTAGGTTGAATGAATCTTGTTTACAAAATCGTGTTGAAATTTGTAACGAACTCGGTCCTGATAAGATTCTGTAAGTTAATTGTTGTGAACACAATGGAACATCTACAAGATTGCAAAAAATAGCATATAATCATATTTATCCCATTGTGTTTCATGATAAAAACACTCGAAAACCAGAAATGAATGTTTGGATTTGTGGTTTCTTAAAACACATCCAGAGCAAAAACGGTGTAAGTCATTGGTTAGGATATTCAATTTGGAGTGGAAATGTTTTATGAAGTTTTAATGTGATTTTTTTATTTTACTATTATTTGTGATTTTAGTTTTTTATTTATGAAAATGACATATTTTTTAGATATGTGAAGGATTGGGCCAAAAATGCTCAAAATATTTACCAGTGGTAGTATACAAAGCAGGAAGGAATGTACGATGTGGTCAACTACGTAGATATATTGCCAGAGATGGTGAAATTTTGTTTACAATGAATTTGAACACTCCGCCAGTATCCCTACATAAGTGGTAATGAGCATTTCATTATTAAACTAACTAGTGTTTGCATGATTCCTTTTTACGTCTTATGAACTAAGCCTAATAGTTGAGACATCAACTTACTCTAATACCAATATGTCGCTAATATATATATAGGATATTGTAATAAAATAATCGATATCCACGTATATTGTGTTTCATTGTAATATTTTGAATACTAATAAAATATATGTATTCTATTCTATTTATCATTTTCAAAAAGTCACATCAACGTTTATTAGAGATTTACATACTAAATAATTCGATTATAATCGGTTAGTGACAAGATAAATACAAATAATATTTGCTAAGGCGTAAACTATCTTGTGGCAATGTGGCTTGGCTTGTATTAGACGGTTTCAACGAAAATCTTTCTTCGTTTGAGCACTTGGAAGGTTCAAGTTATCAGTGTGATCAGTGGATTAAGGAGTTCCATCAACTTATTGTAAATTGGGAACTGATGAGTCAAAGCTTCAATCCACCATTTGATTAAATGCTAAAAAAATCCATTTGTTGATGATTCTCCTCGTCATTATTTCAAGTAAATAGAAAAAGTAGACTATCTATATTTCTAATTAATTAACTTTTGAATATATTAGGGGTTTTCTCGGGATACGCCCTGGTCTTTTTTAGTGAAGATATATTTACTAAAATTTAATTATAAATGAAATGATGAACATGTTAAAAACAAATGATGGCATGGTAAAATGTTGATGTGGATAACTTTTACAAATGTTTTACTTTTTTTTTTTTTTAGATAAATCTGGTAATTTGAAAACGAAATTACAATATTTGACTTACAGTATTTATATAATTTTTTAACTACAAAAATGGTAATGCGTTTTAAAAAAATATATGCTGATTCAACCTTAATACTTTGTTTCCTCATGTTTTTTTAATTTGTTTTTATCTTTTAATCATTTTCAAAACATGATGCACTCTCTAAAAGAAGAGATTGTCGTAGTTTCATTTACCTCGAAACGCAAGCCATGAAATAAAAGCGAACCATGGAATACCTTAGGAGAACCGTACCTTGGTGAATATGTTTTGACATCCATTTTAAAAAATAACCTTGTTAAATGTGCGATCACCAACTTAAATACACGATTTTTTTTTGTTTTTTATACTTCTAATACACCATCCGGTTTGGATTAGCTTTCTTTTTAGTTGCACAAATAATCAATTTGGCCTTTCAATTTGTAGGTCTCGGTAATCTTTAACCAAGTATTTGAGGTCAAAATATTTTTTTCAACCATTTAAAACTTGTTTGAGAGCAGATATTGTTGATTCAACCATTTCCGAGAGGTCTTGAATTTGGAAAAAATCATTAAAAACATCAACCCAATTACTGAAATTATCATGAAAACATCAATGAAATTAACCAATCAATCAGACTTGTTCAGCTTGAAGAATCAAATCTCCAGGAACTAAATAAACATTGGTCTATCCAATCAGATTGTTTCATAAGCTGCCGTTAATTCATATAGCAATAAACGAAACAGATTTGTGATACAAAAACCTGGAAACGAATCATCATCGATTTACCTACAATTTTGATACCGCCAATTCGAAACGGATTTGAGAGACGATCCGTGATTGGCAAGCGAAATAGGGATTGAAGCTGAGATAGAGGTGGGAAAATGTGGCTGCGTTTCCATGGTTTGAGTTTTTATAAAGGAGAGAGGAATTGAAATGGGGAGTTTCATTTCGCCGGTTACGAATTGCCAAGGGTGAAGCTGAACGGAGTAGCAGAGATTAGGGTTCGCTAATCGACGCCGGTGAGTTCGATGGAGTTGTCCAAGAGAGTACAAAGGATGGAGTTTGGGTCTTTGTATGGTGGGCTTTCTCAAATATGCCCGTAGTAACAAAAGAAAGGCCCATGTTTTATCTTCTTTGTGTTTTTGTAGTGCTGAGGTGGCGGATTGTAATTCGTGGCTTGAGCAACCCAACTTAGCAGACGTGGACAGCATGAGAAGTCAGGATGAGCCACTTTCATATACATAGATTGGGGTAATTAGATATGAATTGGGTTGGCTTTTTTTATTTAAACAAATCTAATCAAACAGAAACAACCAGTTCCACGCCGAGCTATAGCTGGTGAAGCACACAACTCATTTGTTTAAGTTTATCTTCTAATCCGCATAAAGTCAACTAGTGGTAGGACATTTGGGAATGCGTTGGCATTCGCTAACCCAAGATTCGAATCTCAATAGCAACAAAGTCATTGTGTGTGGGCCAGTTCGATCTAGATCAAAGCTCAGAGCTTTAATATTCGTATACTTGTACCCAACGAACTTGTATATATGTGAGATTAGTCGAATTCGCCCGGATCACCTAATTTTTTTTTTTTTTTAAAGTTTCTCTTCATGTTGAATGATGAACTGAACCGAACCAATAATCCAATATGTTTATATTACTTATTAATTAAATATTATGTAATTAATTATTAGCTTTGTTTGAAATCATCATAATTATAAATTTTAAAGTTACACAAGCGATATTTTATCATTTTTGTAGTTGATTGATAAGTTTCATCATACTACATTTTTCAAGAAAATATACACACAAAAAACACGCGAGAAGACGTCGCTTGTCTAAGTTATTTACTTAACCGGCGTTAAATAATTAAAAGTGAAGTGATTTAATGTTCTTTAATTAATCGACCCAAACCTTTTAATTTTTTTTAAACTAAACCTTTTGACTATTAGACCGTAAAAAGTTAGAAAAAATGATATACCTTTTTTTTTTGATAAAAGGTTTTCAATTGAAATACGGAAATTTAAAAATACAAGACTATGACTTATGAGTCATACAGTTTTTGAAAGCAAAGTAAGATAATAAGAGAACAACAAAGTAGGTGGAATAAAAAATGAGAGAGCGATAAGAGAAACTTTCTTTATGCTTCTAGGATGGAGAACCGTGGCCTTCTCGACCACCACGACCTCGTTTACCTCTCCTACCCACCACGATATGTCTTCTAGGTTTTTTTGAATAAAAAATTTAGATCTCATCGTAAGAACTTTGTCGAAAGTTCAACAAACATCTCGTCATTGTGCGCGTTCGAAATTGGTTCTCTCTCTATTGAGGTTCATATTGAGAGTTGAAATCATATCTCAATTAGTTTATGCGGTTTTTTTTCTCTATCAAATGATTCTTTTATCCAATTTCTTGATGTTGTTAAGTTTTCTTTGAGAATTTTTGTATGTTTTGATTAAATCGTTTGATTCGAACTATAATTTTAGGTTTTCATCGAATGATATGATGAATCCATGAAGAATTTTGGATACGAATTTCGGCGATGAATCTCAAATTTCCGAGAATGAGTTTAAGGTAATTTTGTATTGTATTTATGTTTATTTCGGTTTTTCTCCGTCTCTGTAGTGAATTATCGAAAGCAATTTGATGACATTCAGACCTCTTTGATCTGATTCGAAGGAGTTGATTCTGTTTTTGAATTATATCTCCAGCATATATTCCTTTTTTTTATCTCTAGCATATAGTTTGTTCCAGGATGATTAGTGATGTCAATGAACATGGGAATCTTTTGGTGTTTTCCCCTCTGAGAACTGTTTTTATCTTTAGACCTTTTACAAGTTGATGAGAAGCTTGACATCAAAGAAGTTCATGACTGGATGGTAGGGACGTCAGTCTTTCTTTTTCATTGAAATGGAGGGTTTATTTCTAAATTTGTTCCATAAGCAATATATGCTCAACATACTATATTTTATACAATCTATTATATTAATTAAGGGTGAAATTTAGAAAATAAATCCACGTGTCGTGTCGTCATCATAATCACCCTCACAAAGAAAATTACAATAAAGGGTTTTAGAACAAATATCTATTTACAATAAATACCATTAGTTATAGATTTTGTTCTATATTTAATATTTTAATACTAAATTGTTTTACAGATTTTTTTGGTCCTAGCATTGGTAGTATTTAACAAAAGACTTGTCTTGATATGTGTGACGCATATTTAACTGTAACCTTTTAACAAAAAACATTAATCAAACCTAAATAGTAGCATATTAGGGGTTATTAATTCATGAATTTTAAAAGATTTGTAATATTTGGAAATTCAATAATATTCGTGGACTTGAAATTAAAAAAAAAAAGTGGATTTGAAAATCCAAATAAATAGAATGTAAAATAACTAAGTTGTTGATTGGTTTACCCGCTACCACCCGCAAACGCAGTTTTTGCGGGAGGTAGCGGTTGGTAGCATTTGCAAACAATCACCGAAACCGCTGCGAGTTGTTACATACCGTTCTTTATCACTGCAAATCAAAAGCTACTTTCCGCAAGCGTTTGCGTTTGCGGATGGTTGTGGGAGGTCATGTTTTTTCAAAATATTAAAGAAATTATCTTAAAAATTAAGAAAAATTATAAAAATTAAAAAAAATCAATTTTATTTGTATTTTCTTCTATCAAATATTTTCATATAAAAACTCTTATTCTTAATATATCAATATATTATATTAATTGAAATGAAGATTTAATTATATATATTGTATAAAAAATGTTTCAACCCTCTTAAAAATTTGAATTGATCTTTATTTTGATATAATGTATGTATTTCATTATTTTTTATGTCCAACTGCTATCACACCCGCTATGAACCAGTCAAAAATGTCTCGCAAACGTAACAATTTTCAATCGCTATACCAGTCGTAAAAAACGCTCAATAACGCTAGAAACCGCAACCACCCGCTTCCGCAAACTCCCGCAGACGCAACCGCACCCGCTGCGTTTAAACCAGTCGAGCCCTAAATTGATTTATGATAGATTTTATGATGGAAAAATAAAAACATAAAGTCAATTGCTATTAAAAAAAAGCCCTCGTCTCCCCTATTTATCACTACTCATCCATAGCAACCAAAAAAAAATACACTGTTTTTCTTCTCAACTTTCACTTTATCCTCCCAAATCTTTTCCACATACTTGCTGCGATGGTTGCTCTCCATTGACTGGCTTGTTCTTTCTATTAATACCAATAAAAAAAGAGTTGGTGAGCGTGAAAGTTAAAAACCCTAATTTGTAGGTGAAACAATGACGTTTATGTCAGATCTTCCACCAGAGTTAGTAGAAGAGATACTTTCTAAGGTTCCTATAACTTCTTTGCGAGCAGTGCGATCAACTCGCAAACAATGGAATGCTTTATCCAAAAAACGGATCTTTGGCAATCTGGAAGCAAAGCATGAGTTTCTAGGATTCGTGATGATGGGTTTTAAGGTTTGTTCAGTTAGATTCGATCTCGGTGGGATCCAAAACGACGAAGAAGATTTCGTTGATCTATCTATAATAAAGCAAACAGGTAAATTCAGTGAAGTTGCAATATCTCAAGTTTTTCATTGTGACGGGTTATTGTTATGCGTCACAAGGGATGACACTAGGCTCGTGGTATGGAATCCATATTTGGGATTAACCAGGTGGATCAGACCAAATATCTCTTACCACAGATCAGATAGGTATGCTTTTGGATACGACAACAACAATGGACGTCGTAACCACAAAATCTTGAGGTTTTTGAATCATTACGACGATAGTGTTAAGCACACAATTGTTGAGTATGAAATTTATGATTTAAACTCTAATTCTTGGAAGTTTCTTGAGGTCTCTGCTTGGGAGGATCTAAATTATTATCAAGAGGTGTCTTTAAAGGGAAATAGTTACATGATCGTAGAACGGAATGACGATTCGTATTTCGATAAACCTTTCTTACGCTGTTTTGATTTTACAAGAGAAAGCTTTGGACAGTTACTGGATCTGCCCTTTGATAGTCTTGAGTTTACGAGTCTATCTTCTCTTAGAGACGAGAAACACTTGGCACTGCATGAGAATGACCATACAATACAGATATTGGTTACAACTAAGATTGAGCCCAATGTAGTGTCATGGTGCAATTTCTTAACATTTGATATGGCACCACACAATGATTTTCATTTGAAGTACTACAAGGTTCAAGCTGGTAGTTTATTCATTGACGAGGAGAAGAAAATCGCCGTGGTTTTCAATGTAGGGGAATCTGAAATGACTGAGACCGGCCGCTACAACTACAACGCAGCTTACATCATTGGAGAGAATGGATTCTTGAAAAAAGTAAATCTTGGAGGAACTGTGAATTATCTCCCAATCTCTAGAAATTTTTTCAGAACACCTCCGAGTTATCTCCCACTTGTGTGCTCTAGTTCTTATGTTCCAAGTTTAGTGGAGATCTGACCAAATTGCAAGAGGCGAAAGGAAATAGAAGAAGAGGAAGACGAAGCAAAAGAACAAGGTCTAATACTACCACCAGTGCAAAAGAAAGAGAGACTACTACAATATAATTATGTTTCTTGCATCTCCTTTTCTTTCATTTTTGTTTTAGTCACTTGGTATTATCATAAACAGTTTTAAATGTCCTAGTTTTTTTTTCTACTAACTCTGTTGTATGATTTTGTATCCAGTTATAATACTTGTTTAACTACTTTCTTCTTTGTCTTCGTTTCCACTTACAAAAAGGAGAGAGAAGCGTATAACTAGGGTTATGAGAAGAAAGCCAGTTTCACTTCAACTTCTTCAGAACAACAAAACCAAATTGTATGTTTCAAATGCAATTTAACAGTTGGTGACGCAAAAATAAGCTAAACCATTAAAATTTCCAAATAACGTTCAAAATGAAAAAAACAAGTTAACAAGACAAATGATCCATCAGATTTAAAAATTGATTTCCACTTGGGACCAAAAGATTGCCACTTGATTTCTCCTTCTAGGAGTGAACAAGTCTCGTATAACTCCGGTGAAGCAAGCAATAAGCGGAATTTCTTGGAAGCCAAGTAGAGGCTTGGGTAATACAATCTTGAGACGCGTGCTTTTAGGCTTGTGGTTCTTAGCATTAGGTTATTCGGTTTGCCTTGCGTTCGGGTTTGGGTAAGATTAAAAAATTTGGTTTTTGGGTTCAATAATTTTTCTGACAATTTGAACCAAAATTTTGGTTCAGTTCACTTTCGAAAACGGTTAGTTCAGCATGGTTTTCAGTCATAAAAACATTTGTAGAGTTGAACCAAAATTTTTGGCTTTTAAAACCTAAAATCTTGTTTTAAATTAGTTCTTGTACATTTTGATCAATTCGGTTAGTTCAAAATTTATGTTTCTTTTCTTGATGAAGGGTATTCAAAATTTTCGGTTTTTTTAAATCATACAGTTTTTGAAGTTAATTGAGACAACATATTACATCTTAGTAGAAAAAGATAGAGATAGGATATAGAGCTCTAGAGTGAATTTATTCTCTCTCCTAAGATGGTGGGTTGTGACTGCCTCAACCACCACGTTCCCTTTTACCTTGCTTTTCCACCAAGGGCTATTGTATCTTTTGAACTTTTTGTGTGGGTTTAATTGAGAGTGAAGTCTCTAATCTCGTACCTTAAATAATTCCCAAGTCTAAGGCGGCAAAAGGTTTACCACCATAGACATCTCCTTGCACATCTTCATAGCCTGAATCTGATTAAGGGGGAGTAGAAGCACTTACTGAAACTGGAGGCAGAGCAGAGGAAGGGATAGTGTGGGTGTGCACTAACTCATAAGTTGGTGGATAAACTGTTGTTGGATCATTGTAGGTTTTCACCTCTTTACATTGAGAGGCAACCATGGATGTGATTGCACAAGGTCCAATAGTAGTACGTAGCAACTAAAGTATCAATGGCCTTAGCCAAAACAATGGGGATAGGAGTAGAAATACCAGGAGTAACTTGTCAAATAGTCTCTACTCAATGATAATTGATGCCACGGTAGCCTTCGAGGCCTCATCTTGTGACTTAGTAACAACTTCCTTTGGTTGTTGTAGATGACATTTTGTTTCCTTATGGCCTAGTTGTCCACTTATCATGTTTGGAAGGAATTCAAGTGTATTCTACATCAACCAAAGAGACAATGCCTTTTTTAATCCCGAGCCGCAATCATACGAGGGAAAACCTTATCTAACTCTACCTCACCCAATATTTTTACTTCTCCCATCAAAGACGGGTCTAGCCTAGGTTTTTCTCTGAGTACCGGTTCTCCTAACCCGGAAAAACTTTTGGGGTAAAAACCCCTTGAACTCAAAACCGAAATGGAGTCACAAAAGCCCCTATTTTGATTAATGCAGCCTCTGTTAGTTAGCCGGATCTTCATCTTCAAATATCTCGGAGAAAGCACTCTGAGGTCCAATGGTAAGGCATGAAACTAGGACCCTTGGGCCTCAAAAAGGTAAGAGGAAACCGAGAACCCGGGCAGGTATGCAGTACAAACCATCCCTCGCATTATTTTATAACGATGATCTACCAAACATAGGAGGAGGAAGTTCATGAATCTTCTTTCTTAGTGGTTCACTCAAGCCTAGGAAATAACCGTGTTACGAGAAACTTCTTACTGTAATCACCTTTCTGTTGCTTCCTTCCAACAATCGGATCTAGTTTACCCTGCAAACAAACTGAAATCAATATAACCAAGTATCAGCGCACACAAAAAATCAAGTATTAACTAACATGACACTTTTCTTCAAAATCAAGTATTAACTAACATGACACTTTTCTTCAAGATGAGTAAACCCATTTTTAGTTACCTCCTCAGCTAATTTGTTTTCGAATCTTAGCTTTTTTCCCCCACCATTAGTATAACTTGAAAAATTGTGCTTAAGGGATTCTGTTTTATTGTTGAAGTAACATATGATTGTGAGAATCAAGAAAAATGATGCATTCTTACCTGCGCGCGGATTTTACTAAGATCTACACCCAAATTCTCCAAGACACGAGCTGCAACACCTCCCCCTTCACGAAGAAGACCAAGCAAAAGATGCTCGGTACGAATGTAGTTATCCCCTAGAATTCATCATATAAGAATAAAAAAAGTTCCCATATTGAGAAGAAAGCTTTACATATTATTATACAAGCTCCAACCCTAAATACTAATCCTTACCGAGTTGTCTAGCTTTCTCTAGTGACAACTCTAGAACACGCTTTACAGGAGTAAATGGAATTAAATATGCGTCTTGTGAATATGTATATGTATATGTGATGCATATTTAATCGTAACCTTTTCACTAAAAATAATCAATTAACCTAAATAGCATATTAATCTCTATAAAAGATTTGGTAAGCGTGAAAGTTAAGAACCCTAATTTGTAGGTGAATGAATGACGGTCATGTCAGATCTTCCGTCAGATTTGGTAGAAGAAATACTTTCTAGGGTTCCTATAACTTCTTTGAGAGCAGTATGATCAACTCGCAAACAGTGGAATATTTTATCCAAAAAAACGGATTCTTGGCAATCTGGAAGCCAAGCAACAGTTTCTAGGATTCGTGATGATGGGTTTTAAGGTTTGTTCAGCTAGATTCGATCTCTATGGGATCCAAAACGACGAAGAAAAATTCGTTGATCCATTTATAAAGCAAATCGGTAAATTTAGTGAAGTTGAGATATCTAAAGTTTTTCATTACGACGGGTTAGTGTTATGCGTCACAAGAGATAACATTAGGCTCGTGGTATGGAATCCATATTTGGGACTAACCAGGTGAATCGAACCTAATATCGCTTATCACGGATCAGATAGGTATGCGTTCGGATACAACAGCACAAATAACCACAAAATCTTGAGGATTATTTATCGTTACGACCATCGTGTTAAGCGCACAATTGTTACGTATGAAATCTATGATTTAAACTCTAGTTCATGGAAGGTTCTTGAGGTCCCTCCTTAGGATGATCTAAATTATTATCATGAAGTGTCTTTGAAGGGAAATAGTTACATGATCGTGGAACGGGACATCGATATGGAGTTTTATAAACCGTGTTTCTTACTCTGTTTTGAATTTACAAGAGAGAGTTTTGGACAGCTAGGTTGCATGGAAACTCCGTCCGAGACGCGTTTCCCGTTTCGGAAACGTTTCGGAAACAGAAACGCGGTGGAAACGCGGCGGAAACACGTTTTTTAAATTCTGTGATTTGGAAACGCAACAGAAACGTCGTATTCGATTTTGGAAATGCGACGGAAACGCCGTTTTTCGTTTTTGAAAACGCATCTCTTGTTATTTTTGAAAATTTGTGTTTTATTTTAAAATATAATTGTATATAGTTTAAATTTGTAAGAACTTAATTGAAAGTTTGTAGAGAACTTTGAGTGTTATGATATTTATCTTTAGCTAAACTATTTAATATTTATGCATTGAGTTTGTGTTGTTCCAAATTCTATTTATTTTTTTATTTATAGTTAAATTTATGTTATTTTAAATATTATGGTCAACTTTGATTTTTATTTATGCTTCATTATATATTCTTATTAGACTTATAAATAAATATATAAATGTATATTTCAATTATATATATATATAAACGTTTCCAAAACGTTTCGTTTCCTAATTTTTTTAAAAGAATTGTTTCCGCGTTTCCAAACGTTTCGTTTCCGCGTATCCGTTTCCGTTTCCATGCAATATAGTGGACAGTTACTGGATCTGTCTTTTTATATTTTTGAAGTTACGACTCCATGAAGACGAGAAACTCTTGGCATTGCAAGAGAACCGCCATATAATAAAAATATTGGTTACAACTAAGATTGAGTCCAATGTAGTGTTGTGGTTCAACTTCTTAAAATTTGATATGGCACCACACGATGGTTTTAGTTTGATGTACGAGGTTGAAGCTGGAAGTTTCTTCATTGACGAGGAGAAGAAAATCGCTGTGGTTTTCGATTTCGATTTTAGGGAATCTGAAATGACCGAGACCCGCTTCTACAACGCAGCTTACATCATTGGAGAGAATGGATTCTTGAAAAAAGTAAATCTTGGAGGAACTGCGAATTATCGCCAAAAATCTAGAAATTTTAGAGAACCTCCAGGTTATCTCCCACTTGTGTGCTCTAGTTCTTATGTTCCAAGTTTAGTGTAGATCGACGAACAAATTGCTAAGAGGCAAAAGGAAAGAGAAGAAGAGGAAAAGGAAGCAAACGAACAATGTCTAAGATTTACCACCAGTGCAAAAGAAAAAGACGAGACTACTAGAATATTACCTTATTATTTGTTTCTTGCATCTTCTTTTCTTTCATTTTTGTTTAATTTTTTTTTGCAATGTCCTTTGAAACAAAGACTATAGCAGTCACTTATTATTATAAACAGTTTTAGATGATCAGGCACTAAGCGTACCAGGATGCGCACAAGGTACTTAATGAATGGTTAGCGGATTGATTGTGGTTAAATCGAGAGATTAGCGTGGATAGATTAGTAACGTGACTTTTGATATCGTGGCGTCCACGTGGCGTGGACTAAAGAGGGTCGGAATCCTCCGTAGAAGGAACTGAATTCGGTGATTAAGTAAGAGAGAGAGAGAACGAGCTGGTCGTTGTTTATAAAGGTCAGCGACGTGCCTCGAGGAAGCGACGTGCCGGGATACAAAAGGAGAGGGAAGGAGCTGGTCGTTGTTTACAAGTGTCAGCGACGTGCCTCGAGGAAGTGACGTGCCGAGATACAAAAAGAGAGAGAGAGAGCTGGGTGAGATGGCAGTGGTTGAACTGAGATCATAACCTAATTTCGGTGGACCGGAGTCGCTTACGGAGTTAACCTTGATCTAAGTAACCAAACTACTCGACCTAACCTCTAGTTTCTAGTTTGTGATTACAAGTGAGAGAGTATGTAAGATGTCAATTCTCCCCTCCCACAATAAATGTGGGGAGTATTTATAGAAGAGCTTGATCTTGTTAGTTGACTTGTAGCTTGTGCTTGATTCGGGTCGTAGGCCGCCTTCTAGGTCGCATCAGTCGCAATGCATGTGTCGGCACCGTTTATGCAGTCAAATCCTTGTTCGTTCTGACAAGCGACAAAGTGTGATGTGGTTCGGGTCACATCACGCTTTGTCTAGTTGACTTCGTGTACATTGATCCTCGCGAGGCGCTTTCCCGAAACGCTGCAGCGAGGTGCTTCATCCAGGAAGGGTCTGGATATTGAATCCGTATGGCTCTGGGCTGGAGTCGTTTGCTCCTGGATCGTTGCTTTGGGCCTGTTAGATAAACCCAAATCTTAATCCGGATCGGGCCTAGGGTGTGCTAAGACCACCCCCAACAGACACTTGATGGTAGAATTGTTATTTGCTCCTTATCTTCAACTTCACCCATCCGATAACTTTTTTTGTCATAATTAAGTGAGTTTCCATACGTGAAAGTGAAACCGTAGAAAGTTAGTATACGTATCTGTAGTACACTTGAATTCACAACTGAAATGAGGCCACAAAGGTAAGAAATCAGGTAAAAAAAAGGTAAGAAAAAGTTGCTCTTTTTCTTTACTTGCATACAGATTTTGCATAAAAATAAAATACTAGAAATTTTGATCAATCAAGCCAAGAACTAGAAAACTCGTTCAATCTGTTGTTTCCTTCTAACAACCGGATCCAGTTTACCCTGCAAACAGAAATCAATATAGCCAAAATCAAGTCTTAACAAGAATTATAGTTACCTCCTCAAAATCAGAATTAGAGTTACACACACACAAAATCAAGTATTAACATGACACTTTCGAGTAAATCCATTTTTAGTTACCTCCTCAGCTATAGTAACGTTAGTCCTTGCTCTTTTCCCCCACCATACGTATAACCTGAAAAATTGTGCTTAAGGAATTTTGTTTAACTAATGAAATAACATATGGTTGTGACTTGTGAGAATAAAAAAATGATGCATTCTTACCTGCGACCTAATGTTACTAGGATCTACCCCCAAATTCTCCAAGACACGAGCTGCTACACCTCCCCCTTCACGAAGAAGACCAAGCAAAATATGCTCTGTACCAACGTTATTACCCCCTAGAATTCATCATAAAGAAAAAAAGAGGATAAGAACCTAAGCCTAAATTCTAATAAATTGCAACATATACTTACCGAGTTGTCTAGCTTCCTCTAGTGACAACTCCAGAACACGCCTTGCACGAGGAGTAAATGGAATTAAAACTTCCACAAACCCATTGCCTCTCCCGACTATCTTTTCCACCTCTATACGTGAATCGTTAAGATTGATCCCCATGGATTTAAGAACCTTTGCAGCGATACCGGTCTCTTCCCGGATAAGAGCCAGCAATATCTGCTCAGTCCCAGTAAAGTTATGGTCAAATCTCCGAGCTTCCTCTTGAGCCAGCACTACGACCTTAATGCCTTCCAAGGTAAACCGCTCAAACATGGCTTTTGTTACACATCGGCTAGCTCTTCCTTTCCGAGATGAGATCGAAAGGTTAACCTTAGAAAAGGAATCTTGTTGGTCAGATCTTAACCTAAGATCCAATGCATTGCAAGCCCTAAACCCTAAGAAGCTCTGGATTCTCAATACAGGTGCTTGTAAACTGTTCATCATCTTTACACACCTTTCTGGTTTTCTGTTTTCTTTGGACTCAAGATGCCTTACTGGAGTCAAGACCATAGAATGAGTGAAGACCTTAGTCATAGTGGCCATATTGCAGAGTTTGAGGTTGCATTGGGTATTAGTAAAACGTTAGTTGTAGCACAATATTGGTTCAACCCAAAGTACAAGACGAGAAAAAAAGAATATCAAAGTTTCAGTTTTTATTCAATGCAAAGATAAATAGAGAACACAAATACACACAAAAAAAACACACACACAAAGTTGCACGCAATCGAAAAGCTGTAACCTTTTAGTGATCTTTGAACCTATGTGGTTCATTGTCGAGAGCATCTACTAATCAAGGTGTTAAAATTTGGGATATACAGAGAGAATTCAAGCTAAGTCCTCTCAAAACACATTTACAGAGCAAATACTAAATTAATGCACCGTCCAATTCACTAACTAAAAGAGCAGAACTGTATCACGAAGCTTGAGCTTTATGTTTCTCACCACCATCTCAAATGCATTATTAGCGAAAAGAAGCCAAAAATACTACTGAAAAAGCATTCATCTTTGAAGAAATCGTTAGGGAATACAAAACCTGTGACTTAGATTTGGATCTCGAGCCGTTTTTAACGTGAATAAACGAAGTCAGAGATTTAGCTTTCTTTCAACCCTAGTCTTTCTTAGAGAATAAGGTTAATTGTTGGAAGTTGATTATTATTGATTGCCCTAAAAAGGTTTCTCTATTTTGAAAACTGCACTTATTTTTAAGTTAATTGACCAAAGAATTCATATTTACATGAATATCTAAATTAAAAAATTAATAGAAATAGAAATTCTCTGTATATTAATTGAGAAGAAAAAAAAATGAGACGTGATGACTCGCTCGACACACCCACAAGATACTTAGTGCGATATGTTTTTCAGATTTCTATTCACTCAATATAAAGGGAAAGAAATGTGAGAAGAGATGGAGAACAAGGGTTGCCGGCTCAACAGCTTGCAAGGATGGTCGAAAAGGATATACGTAATCGTATATCAAGTATATTAGAGAACATGGAAATGGAAGATATGTTTCTTTCATGGAATTTTAGCTTAGTTCTAGATAATTTTAAGGTTTAGAGACCTCTCTTTACTGCTTTAAACATGAAAACAAAACGCTGCACTTATGTAAATCTTTATATATTTTTATCAATTTTAAATATTTTTACAAATAATAATAATAATAATAATAAAAATAATTTTAAATATTTTTGCAAGAAGAAAATTTTCTCCTATATTTCATTAATTTCTATCTTGTAGAATTCAACCACAATATTATCTGCAAAACCTACAAATTTAAATGTGTGAAAAAGCGAGTGGCGGCCGGCAAAGGCTACAAGGTTGTTTTTAGAATTATAGATCTTTTTCTACTCTATACCATATAAAAAGAAATTTCTCATTTCTCATACATATGATTAATGATTTACAAGAGAGTATTTATAAATGCAAAATAGAGAAGGCTAGAGAATATACTCTAAGAGAATAATGGAATATTCACCAATAATAAGAATAAGAATATTTCCTTAATAAAAATTTGTTTATGCGCTTTTCCCTAGTCGTAAAACCAATAAGTTGATCAACCGGGGAGTTATAGGTATCATAACTATACTGAAACTCATAAGCAAGAGGATCACCGCGCGTAAGCATAAGATGAAGGCGTCCTCGAAGGCGTGCACCAGCATGAGGGTAAGCACAAATGACTCTTGACTGGTCATAGTAAGTCTTGAGACGGAGTAGATAATTGGGAGTATAGCTAATGATGAAATCCCGAGTTATCAAATCTCGAATCCTATTCTCAAACACAATATACTCCATAGCTTCCGTCTTGAGGTTCAAGTAAAAACAGAAAGTGGAGTCCCAAATCCTTAGAAGCATCCCCTCCTTCCAAGTACCGACCACATGTAGGTTGCGTGTACTTGAGCCGTGGCAGCACCCAAACTTTCCTACTTTTTGTTTGAACACATAGGCGTCAAACCTATAATCGAAAGACCATTTTCCTCTCGCCTTGTCTCTCAGTGTCCACAACCCTACACACTCCTCGGAGGAAAAATCCACCAGCGTCAAGGTTCCTTGAAGATCGGTGAGGCGGAAGAGTTCCACGAGGGCCGCGGGGTTTATAGCCGGGTGAGAAAACCACTCGAATGTCTCCATTTCCAAGCTGAAAGAAAGTACCATGTGCTTCTTCCATTTTTTATTGACGAACTTGGGATTTTCAATACAGCTACAAATTGGGAATCCCTATAACATTTGCAAGAAATGAAACTACAATTAATCGTATATTATTATAACAACAAATCCGATCAAGACCTCGTTTTGTTTTTACATCTTTAGTGTCACTTTTTTAGTTGTAATTATCTAAAAGTTGAAACATTCTTAGTGAAAACCTCCTTAGAAAAAGATTCTTAATTGTCTATTTATACTTTCTTTTTTACAGAGTTTGTTTTGATATTTTCACACAAAATAAGAAAAATATGGTAATGTTTTTGACAACTTTTTAATGAAACGAAGAGAGTATTAGATAATAAAGACTTATATTTTTCATCTTAAATAGGTTTTTTTCAACATTTTTAATGATAATTTTATGAAAAATACTTAAGACGCTCACCTGGTCTATATTGGCTGTCCAATAAACATATCCGCCAATGGTCACGGTGGAAGAGGAAAAAGAAACATGGCCGAGAGGAAGAGCGGAGGAGGCGGTGGAGATGTCTAAGCTCCTCCATTTGTAATCTGTCTCCCCCAGGGTAAATATTTCGGCCGCAAGCTCGAACCGGCCTCGTATCTTCCAAACACTAATGATCTTGTGAGTGTTGCCTTTGGGATCATATCCGAATCCTAGAGGGTGTTTCCACGAATCTTCATTTCTGGGACGTGGTATCTCCATAGCCTCCTTACGGATAGGGTTGAAGACATAGGGTGTATTGCGATCACGTCTGGCTAGAATTAGTCCATTCGAGCTTATAGGGTGAAAAGATGAGCGTAGTTGCATGCAAGAATAATTCCAAAGCCTTCGACCTTCCACCTTTAGCACACTCTCAACCAGCCTTGTCTTACACATCCACAATCTATGTAACACTTCACCGTAGACCCCATAAGTGAGCAGCGTTGGAGGCTCATCATGATCATCACGCATATATCTCTCTATGAAACAACGACTGTCTATCACACTAAGGAACGTCTTGGAGACGCAACGGCAGATCAATGCTTGTTTCCCCGGTAATTTGCTCAGAATCTCCATCAGAATCTCTACCGGTAGTTCCTCTAACGAGCTTCCCTTGTCTTTTTCTCCCCATATCAACCGATACATTAGCTCTCTAAGCATCTTCATCTTTTCTCCGTCGCTTGTGCCAACACCAACATGGCTCTTCTTAATTATATATTTCTGGAATCGGGAGGCAACTGATTCCTTTAATTAGGGAGCAACTTAGTTTATTATCCGTCTTTTATTCTTTCGGAGCTAGACTTAGTCCAAAATGCAACTTCGATTTGGTTATTTGCTATTCGAAACTAGACTTGGTCTTTAAACATAACATGATTTATTGTTGATTTAGTTTGAGTTAAGGGTGTAACTGATTGATAATTCAAAAATGTTACCAATCATAAATTAGTTTTATTTTTTTGAGTTTTGAATTTGAGTGACAATGTGTTATGGTTGAGTTACAATTTTGAGTTAAGTTCTTTATAAAATTGATAACTCAAAACTTAATCTTACATCATGAAAAATGGGTTGAATTAGGATTGAGTTAGTGTTATTATTTTTTTTTTTCCAACATGTTAACAACAATTTTAGCTAAAAAAATAACAATTAAAGATTAACCAAATTAGTTGGCAAGAGAATAATAAAAAAGTATTTTATCAAAAAAAGAATAATAAAAAAGTGTTGATTTATTCAAATTTGTTTTTTCTAACTTTGTCTAAAAATAGGATAGATTTATTTTATGTCATTTTTGTATTATTTATTTATTGTATATTTAACTTAGTAGTTTTTTATTTAATATTTTTACTTATTATTTTATTTAATATATTTTTATTTATATTTAAATGAGCAATACATTTCATTTAATTATGATAATGCATACCACAATTTATACATCAAACAAATTACCAGTAATTTATTTTGTAACATAAATGTTAACTTATATTTTTACATCAAACACACTACAATTTACAGTTTTTACCACATAACTTTTACAGCAAATTCCATCAAATTTTTACATCTACTATAACTCAACTTTGATACCATATGTTACTAGTCGAAGCCATAGTCTATATTTAGTTTTGCATCCGCGCGTAAGCTTCGCTTTACATATATAACTTACTTTTATATTCCAAACTGAAATGGACTCTCCACTCGTTATCACATTAATTTATAAAATTAATTTTTAAAATGAGAAATACCCTAAATTAGCACAAAACATATTTTTCCAAACTAGTTTAAAAATCAGTTTTTTTTTTTAATCCTAAATAAATGACAAACAAATTTACAATATCATGCTTGGGAGTTGGGTCCCCTTTTCTAGTTGGCTTAATAGATTTTGAGTCATTTTGATGTTAAATTTGTGATATTATTTAAACTTAAACTAAGTTCTAATTTATCTGCACTTGTAGAAGGCTCTGTTTCTGAATGACATTTGGGCCTGTTTACACTTTTGGGCTTCTGCACTTGTTGATTTGATGACAGGCCCAATTCTTCTTAGCCTTGTTCTTTGTTGTCGTGCTCTGGTTTCAGAAACAGAGATTGCTTTTCCTTGAGATCTGTGAATTAGCCGTTCCAGATGAAAGGGATGACGAGCCACAATTATCTGATATAAGCATGACACTAGTGCTTTTTTTTTTTGTCAATCTTCTAATTGTTTTTTGTTTGATGTTTAATCTTTCTCAAAGATTACTATGAAATTTTTATCTGATAATGAGTTCTTCTATCAAAATACTAGTGAAGCAACAGAAAAACTAGTGAAGCAACAGAAAAAACAGTTACCAAAGAAAGATTTCTTTCAACAGATAATCCAAATTCTCAAATCCAGTATTGATTTATTAAAGAAGAAAAAAAGAAAAACATGCAAAACAACCGACTAGTTCCGTTTGGTTTGCTTACATTAGCACAAAACTAAAAGGTCGGTTTTAGAAGTTTTAACATTCAGAAGAAGCAGAAAGAAAGGAACTCGTTTTAGGTCACAACCAACATGAACGAGGATCCGAAACAGAAAGCAGATTAAACAACATCATGGAAAAGGAAAAGTCTAAAACCAACAGAAGAGTAAAGATATGACGGCTCCTTGCTGCATCAATCCTCCACTTAAAGAAGCTGTATGTAATACAAAGAAGAAAATTATTTGCTATTACACCCTTGTATGTATAAAGAAAGCAAACTAGTATGGGGAAAAACTGTTTACCTCACACCCATGTTAAGCTCTCTGCATCAATCCTCCACTTATTGGAGAAGCCTGTATGTACGTAATACACAGAATCACACCCATCCATATATATATAAAGAAAGCAAACTGCTAAGGAGAAAAACTGTTTACCTAATT
Organism: Euclidium syriacum; assembly: GCA_900116095.1. NCBI lineage: Eukaryota > Viridiplantae > Streptophyta > Magnoliopsida > Brassicales > Brassicaceae > Euclidium > Euclidium syriacum. The sequence goes on along the minus strand of FPAK01000010.1, from coordinate 3,284,268 downwards.
TTAAGCTTTGTGAAAAATTGTTCAAGAGAACCGGCGTAGAAAGTGTGGTAGATCGGTGCTTCCTCCCCCAGAAGTTGTGGAACAACCGAAACTCTCTTGACCGTGCGGCGAGGGAAGTCAACACGCCATACGCTTGCCCCATTGGTGCAAATCAGAACACCACCGCCAATGGAGAATAAAACTCGTTCTGGAGAAGGGTTTGGGCCTTGAAGATTAAACCTAGGAACAAAGAGATACGAACCATCGTCTTGTTCCTCATAAGCATAAAATCTCAGGACACTGTCATTCATAAGCATACAAAGCCACAGGTCGATCGTTGTAGATCCAGGTTTGTTTTGCTTCACGGAAAGGATCGATGCCGTCTTACATTGAGTGACTTCTGCATCTTGCACCTCTACCAAAGTGAACAGCTCTGTGAAGGTATCGAAAACCATAACATTGATCTGACCAGACTCTCGATCCAAGTTTAACCAAAGCAATTCGAACAAGTAGCGTGTGGCCACATAATCGGTCAGATGTCTAGGGATAGCGAATTGGACATTGACCCAACCATTAGCAGAACGCGTAGAATCATACAAGTACGCATGACTTGTTTTCTTCAATAGGCAAAGGCAGACAATGATGTATGAAGCTTGATGAACCAGGAAACCAATTCTAATGTCTACTGCTTCAGTTGATGATGATGATGATGCAAGAGGAGGAGCTCCAATCGCTTTGAGATCATCCGTAACCAAGTCATACACACGGAAAAAGCAGGTACGAGAGATATGTTGAACAAGCAACAAAGCAAATTGGCCGTCCAATCCAACCAATGTCGATCCAGTTTGACCAGTTCCTAAAATGATCTCGTGCCCAGAAGCAGTTGCAAAATCATCTTGCTCAGAGACAAACTTAACTGATGAAGAGCCAAATGGGGAAAACAAAACATTGCATGGCGAACCAATTGGACCACGAAACAGCCTCGAAGAATCCTCTTTGATACTGAAAGCATCCGAGTAGGAGAGAAAATCCGAGAGATGAAGCCGAGCATCGTTAAACACAGAAGGCATTGCAGCTCTAGACAGTGACTTAAGCGTTGGAGCTGGTCTTGGAAGGAAGTGACGACCACGTTGAACAGCCGAAGGATTGGGGAGGTCTCCTAGAACCACCTGTAAACCCATAGCTTCCTGATTGCCTTGATTGGCCTGAGCTCCAGGTAAATCAAGGAATTTCGTATCCCAGCGACGAGGCCTTTCATTATCCATCTGCACAGGTTTGAGAAAAACAGCGAGTCACAATTTAAACTCTTACACAGAAATCAGCAAAAACGAAAATGTTCCTTATAAAACTGTAAACTTGAAACCACAAGTAACTAAGTAAGCGTAAAGAAAGGTTGCAACTTTCGAAATGGGGTAAAGAAAGGTTGCATCACGTAGCAAAGGACAGAAAAGAAAAATTCTTCCTTTTTGCTTCATCAAAGAAAAAATTTGATCCTTTAACCCGTAAAATTGAAACCTAGACCAGGAAGAAACAAAAGGCTGGCAACGACAGAGAAATCTCAGCACAAATAACAAACGCCCTTTGGTTTCTTCTTCTGAAAAACCCAAAACAAAAAAAACAGAGGAAGAATTTCCTTGTAAAACTGTAAACTTGAAACCAGAAGCAAGTGTAAAAAGGTTGTAAACCGGAGGAAATCTAAGCTGGTAAAGGATATATCATTACATTTTAAACGTCAGGAAAGAACTCGACAACGAAAACCCACTGGAAAACTGTTCTTTGTCGGTGAAAAATTCATCCTTTTTGCTTCACCAAAGAAAAAATTGTTCCTCTCTGCTTCAAAATTGTTCCTTTAACTCGTAAGACTGAAAACTAGGCTAAGAAGAAACAAAGGCTGGAAACGACAGAGAAATCTCAGCACATATAACAAACGCCCTTTGGTTTCTTCTTCTGAAAACCCCAAACAAACAAAAAAAAACAGAGGAAGAACTCAAAGAACAAAAAATCACTGAAAAACTGTTCCTTTTTGTTGTTATCGGGAGGAAATCTAAGCTGGGAAAGGATATAATCAGAGTGCAAAGGCCAGAAAAGAACTCAACAACAAAAATAATCACTGAAAAACTGTTCCTTTTTGTGTTAAAAATTCTTCCTTTTCCGCTTCACCAAAGAAAAACCGTTCCTTTTTTTGTTAAAAATTGTTCCTTTTAACCCATAAAATCGAAACGAAGAAATAATGGCTGCTAAAGAGAGATAAATCTCAAGAATACAGAGAGAAGAAGAAGTAAATACCAGAAACACAGAAAGGAGAAGGCTGGCGACGAGAAGAGCCAAGGGGTTTTCGGACTGAAATTCTGAAAATAATGTCAAGAGTAAGAGGAGAAGAAAGGCAGAGGTTTTATTTTGTTGCTTTATTCAGTACGATACGATGACTCATCTTTTCCCCGTAAGTTCACTAACAGACAAAAATTTCGAAATTTTATTTCAGAATTTTTTGTAAAAAAAGAAGAAAAGCAAAATGGTTTAGCATCATTTACTAGAGACCAGTCAACGTGACTAGTTGGGGTTTTAGAGCAGAATAAACACAACTTAAACAGAGTATAATTATATTTACAGAGAAATGAAATGCTTGAATATATTTGGATAATTATAGTTTTAGGGTCATGCACTTGCATTAAATAGTCTTGGCCATTTTAGTATGATACTATATTTGGAATGGACTAATTCAGGCAAACTTTTAGTGACAGCAAAAAGATGAGTCTGGAACTTTACCTTCCTGTGTGAGTTTTGCCGCTGCTGACTTGAGATCCTCAAGATTTGAGACACCAAGCTCTTATGTCTCCAAAGCATGGTTCTTGATGCAGCGTCGTTTAAGCATCTTCCTTTATTTTGGGTTTTAGTTCTTGTTTTCCTTTTCAGCAATCTTTAAATTCCTTTTTGTTGAAGTTTTCTAATTTCCAATTTCCTTTAGGATCTAGATTTCCTTTTATTCTTTTAGTTGTTTTCTTATATAAAGAAGATGAACTTCTCTTTATGATGTACGTTTTTATTATTGAATATTATTCAGAGCTTTAGAGCTTTTCTTCTCTTGAATTTTCGGTCATTCTTTGAATCAACGAATTTCAAGTTGGGTTCTTTGTTCGGTATTCTCCAGGAATCAACGAACTTCGAGCTTGTTAACTTCACGCTGCGCCAGTTCTTCTACTGATAGTCTCCAAGTTATGAGTTAAGTAAAAGTAATTTCACCTTTGGATTCAGAAACGCAACCTCCCTAGTTGTTCCACCGATTGCATTAGTGTTATGGTCAAACTCAATTGCAGTTGTGGTCTCCTTTGACTCCATCCCATATGTCCAAATAGGCCCTGCAAACCAATAGATAGAAGAAGCAAAAATTACAATTTTTAAATTTTCAAGGTTAAATTTGGTAGCAAACATGACAAGTAAGAAGATAAATAATCACGTACCCCACGTCCATTGTCCACAATACTGACCGAGTCAACCTTTGAGACATAACCAGCTTGAGCCTCATCACTTCAAACACAGTCGGTCAAAAACTATAGCAACAAAATGTGTTCCAACTATTATTAAAACAAGATATGATTTGAAGGATTACTTGAATTTAAAGCCTCAGTTGGTGACATAACTTTACCCTGAAATTGAAGGACAACTCAATTAAACAACCAATTGGGGATAAGCATCAAGCAAAGAACCGCGCGAAGGTAGCAGAATATTGACATAAACCATAAGAATCCTAAACATACACTTTTGAATGCAAAATTGGAATTACTCTAAAGCAACCAAAGCCCATGAGTCTCTCCAAACACAGAAAACAAATCAAGAGACTCCAAGTAACGATTGCAAATTTTTCAGGCCATTTTCTCGAACACTAATCATGACAAATTTTTTGGGTCAAAATTAAAATAATACTCATGGGTTTTTCTATTACGTGTAATGGATAGTAATTCATTTTTTGGGTATAATTTCCCAATTTCCGTTACTGAAATAATTTACAAGAGTCCAATTTGTTTAATTGGTTTTATTTTATATTCCCCTTAAAGAAAAAAGAATGTGCTTCTGTGGTGACTGGTGAGTGTGACCCACTCACACCAACAACTTGCTCAGTGCGATAATAATTTTGATTCTTCTTCTTCGTCTAAAACCTTAAATCAGCTTTCGCCAAGAGTTGTTCTTGTAATGTTCAGGCCGTAAGTAAAAGATGGGTTCCATTAATGAAGAACCCTCACTCCTCCAACTTGAACAATCTCTTTTACAGGTTCGACCTAAATCGAATTGATTTCGTTTTCTGATTCTCCGGATATTTTCGATTGATAATCCAATCTATTGCCACTGATTCTGTTTGCTCTTTAAAATAAGTCTCTGAAGAAATATTGTCTGAATTTTTCAAGGAGGAAGTGAAATTATATGCTCAAGATGGTTCAGTGGACATTAATGGAAACCCACCATTGAAGCAGAAAACAGGAAATTGGAAAGCTTGCCCCTTCATTTTTGGTATATTTAAAAAAAAAAAAACACTTTCAGTTCCTTTTGTCTTGTCTTTACTTTAACCGGTATTATGGTTTGATGCAGCAAACGAATGCTGTGAACGGTTGGCTTATTATGGCATAGCCAAGAATCTAATCACTTACTTCACAAATGAACTTCACGAGAGTAACGTCTCTGCAGCTAGTCACGTCATGACATGGCAAGGCACTTGTTATATCACTCCTCTTCTTGGTGCTTTAATCGCTGATGCTTATTGGGGAAGATATTGGACTATTGCTGCTTTCTCCGCTATCTATTTCATCGTAAGCGGTTTATCGAAAAAAACGGTTTAACATTCCGGTTATGTTCTGAATCTTGGTTTTTTTGTAGGGAATGGTTGTGTTGACTCTCTCAGCTTCAGTTCCGAGTCTAAAACCAGAAAAATGCATTGGATCTCTATGCCCACAAGCAACCATGACTCAGCAAGCGGTTTTGTTTTCGGGTCTTTACCTTATTTCTCTTGGAACTGGTGGTATTAAACCATGTGTCTCTTCCTTTGGTGCTGATCAGTTTGATCAAACCGATCCAAACGAAAGAGTTCGAAAAGCTTCTTTCTTTAACTGGTTTTACTTCTCAATCAATGTCGGTGCATTTGTATCGTCTACGGTTTTAGTTTGGATTCAAGAAAATTATAGTTGGGAATTAGGTTTCTTGATACCAACTTTGTTCATGGGACTCGCTACCGCGAGTTTCTTCTTTGGCACTCCGCTTTATCGGTTTCAGAAACCGAGAGGTAGCCCGATCACTCGAGTCTTCCAAGTTCTTGTAGCCGCATACCGGAAATCGAATCTCAAGATCGAAAACGTAAACTACACGCTATTGTTGGAAACTGAAAACCGGAACAAGATTGAGCATACCGACGGTTACAAGAAAATCTTTGCTCCCTTCTCTCATTTCGCTACCGGTTCAATCCGGTTATATATCCTAATTATCGGTTATTGTAATTTGCTTTGAATGCATTCTCGGTTTACATTTAAAGCAAATTACGATAACCGATAATTAGGATAGATAACCGGATTAAACCGGTAGCAAATTTCTCAATTTTTGAAATTAACCATTGGAACTGTATGCTCATTGGTTTAAGTATACATGCAGGTATCTTGACAAAGCCGCGATTATCTTACAAGAAGACACGAGATTCGATCCGTGGAAGCTCTGTACGGTGACACAAGTCGAAGAAGTCAAGATTCTGTTACGTTTGTTTCCCATTTGGGCTTCTGGTATCATCTTCTCGATTCTCCATTCACAGATTTACACTCTCTTTGTTCAACAAGGACGGTTCATGAACCGAACCATCGTCGGAAGCTCATTCGTGATCCCTCCGGCTACACTCGGAATGTTCGACACAGCGAGTGTTCTCATATCCGTTCCAATCTACGACCGAATCATCGTTCCATTCGCAAAACGTTTCACAGGATCAGCAAAAGGATTCACTGAGTTACAACGAATGGGAATCGGACTTTTCATCTCTGTCTTGAGCTTAACCGTTGCGGCTATCGTCGAGACGGTTCGGTTACGGTTAGTTAGAGATCTTGATGAAACTATTGTTTCATTGAACATCTTTTGGCAGATTCCTCAGTATTTTCTTATGGGAAGTGCTGGAGTTTTCTTCTTCGTTGGTCGGATCGAGTTTTTCTATGAGCAATCTCCAGATTCGATGAGAAGTTTGTGTAATGCTTGGGCTCTTCTTACAACTACACTTGGAAATTACTTGAGCTCGATGATCATTACGTTTGTGGCGTATTTGAGTGGCGAAGATGGTTGGATTCCTTCAGAGGATATTAACAAAGGACATCTTGATTACTTCTTCTGGCTTTTGGTTTGTCTTGGATTAATTAATATTCCGGTTTTTGTTTTCTTTTCTGTTAAATATACGCAGAAAAAAGTTTGATTCTCTTGAATGTTTGCATCATCAATAACCAGAACCGGGTTTTAATTAACCATACTGAAACGAATAAACCAAAAAAAATGTGATTGATACATTCAAATACAAATCTTCAATTAAAGAACCTAATCACATTTTTTTCCGTAAAACCTGATTAACAGCTGCTTTAAGGATTCTTAACTATTGCTAAAGCTACGGGTACAATGAAATTTTTTATATTTTCATTTTTACATAATCGACCTTTAATTTTACATAATTTCCATTTCAAAAACAATACAATTAATAAAACACATCAGTAGATATTACCAGCAGCTGATCATGAGTTCAAGAGCTTCTTGGAAACGCTTCTCCACTGTAGCGGGATTTGCCGAGATCCAGAGGCCAACCTTCGAACGATCGTCACCGTCCGATGACTCCAAGACACGTGTCGACTTATTAACGGCTGGTGATGACGGAGACTGATTTGTTGTTCTTTTGTGGCTAAGTAGAGGATGTGAGAGTATAAGCATTGCAGCCGATGGCGCCATTGATAGCTAAGAAGAAGATCTTTTGAGTTTTGTGATTAGTAATTTCGATGTGGATTTTGGATATTGTTATGTATCGGTCAATTTATAGATAAGATCAATGATTGTATGCAAAAATAAACTTATATTTTCTGTGGGAGCCCGCTGAATTAGAAAATATAAAGAAAGAAAATGATGGCATGTGGATTAACAAGACTAGCTTGTGTCAAAGCTATGTACCGTAGGTGTTTACACGCGCTATTCCTATGTGCGGCCTCGTCTTTAAAAATATTTTCTATTTTCAAGAAATTAACAGAATGGATTCAAAACTTAAATAAAGTTGTACTTTCAGTTTCACTTATTTTCTTAGTAAATATATTCTTGTATCTTTCTTATTAAAACCATACATGGGAAACTTAATTTTTAGAAAGGAAATTAGCGATTTACTAAATCAAAATCTGTTCCATTGAAAAAAATCATCTTTCTCTTTTCTTTTTTTTTTGAAATCATCTTTCTCAAAACCTTTAATATCATTAAAAAAATCTAGATCATACCTTTATAAAAGATAAACTATCTTTCCAGTACATCCCGGTATTGTGAAGGGATCTCTCTCTCTCCCTATATATTTTACTCTACTATCTTATCAAATTACATTAAAAACTCTACAAATTAGGATCATGATATTTTATTACTTTATAAAATTATTAATTTATAGATAAATAGGGAAATCTATATTTTCTGTATTTTCTTTTTCTATTTTTCAATTGTTAATGTTGATAATGAGATTGAATATGATATTTATTTGCATTGTTGTGTTTATAGTTTTTTATAAGTTTTTTCTGGTTCAAAAAGACGACACCAAAAATTCTTAATGCAATAAGAACAATTAGAGATGAACTCCAACGAAATTTGAGTTTCAAGACAAAACAAACAACAGTAAAATTCTAATTTACTAAATTTACTTAATTATGTATGCATAAATTTATATATCTAATTATTAATTTGCAATATTATTGGGACTATATATTTATATCGGGGTTTCAAAAAAAGTTATTATTTTATTATCTTATCGAATTTTTAAAAATTTTACACTAACCCAACTTGGTACCGGAAAAATTTATTAATTTATCATATTTATTAGTTTATCGAATATTAACTTATAGAGTTCCTATTGCATTCAATTATATGTCATTCATAAATCCTAAAAAACTCACAATATGACTTCATCATGCAAATGCTTTTTTTTCGTGGTCTTGTGTATGGCTGTTCTTTTGATCTCAAGTAACAAAAGAAATCCAATTTCCTTAATTCAAAAAAATATTCATGTATACATTACATACGAATCTACATAGATTGACTTTAAATTTTTAATTTTTGTATAGACATGTTAATTAACTAGTATATTAATTTTAAAATAATAGATTTAGTCCATATTTTCTAATATGTTTCTTTAAATGATTTTGAATCAAGAATTTAGATGAAACCATTTATGAAAATGACATGCACGAATTTGAAATTATGATTAATAACCTCTGATATCACAATATAAAGGATGCTAACAGCTTACGAGATTACTTGGATGAAAATGATACACATGATCCAAATTTCAAAATTTATTAAAGATGTATACATTTATATAATTATCAGTTTATGATGTTATTTAGAGCATATATTTACATAACATTTTCTAAAAAATGATAATTTCATTATTTATCGATTGAATTTTTGCACTACTCTAACTCAAGATCAGAATTCTTTTTATCAAGATATCATATTTCTGAATGTAGATTTATAGAAGTTTTAATGTATATTATATTTTTATGTTTTTTAATATTTATTTCAAGAATCTCAACTATCTCAGAAACTGCAGAAGCTAGCGATTCAAAAAGAGATGGGTACTTTTTGATAGGTCTTTGTTCGAGGATTCTCTAGTGGACATTGTATTAGCGATCCCCCGGCTCCGTTCAAATATCATGTGCATGCTATGAATAATAACACTATTGAGATGTTGCATTGTGAAAATATTAGTATTTTGAAATAAAAATAACAAGATTATATTTGGTAGCTTTATTTTATTTGTATTTTGTTGATTAGTTGTTGAGTTTAAAGCTGATCTTTATTTTTGGTCAGTATCAGGTGTGAAAATAATAGTATTTTGAAAGGGAAATGAAGATGAATCAACAAACCATGTTCTAATCACTTAGCTCTATTTCAAGACAAGTGTGGGCAATGACCAAACAGCATATGGTTTCAATGCTGTTTTCAGTGTTTGCGAACATTGACCACTCTTTCTTTTCTATTTTGACTATTGTAAAACTGCATATGGTGACTATTGAAAGATTATTTTCACTATTCAAAGATTAATTACACAATTTCTTTAATATAAGCTTAGCTAATGAGTATCAAGGATCAAGGATCTTTTGATGAGAGATGGACAGTTTCGCCTCTTGTCGCTGAAGCAAAAGCGGTATATACCGCCTTGCTAGATGCAATCAACAAGGAGTTCAGGGAATTCCATATATTTTATGACTCGCAGAATCTGGTCCGCGCTATCAATATGGAACCAATAATGGAAATCTTTATCATAGTTAAGGATATTCAAGAGAGTAGTTTCTAGTTTTTGGGGATTTTTTTTCGTTTGTACCACGTACCAAAAACATAGAAGCTGATAAGATAGTTAAACAGGCTCTTAGAACAGTTATATTGGTGGACTCTTTTCTAGAGTACTTAAAAAAAAATATATAAAGCTGAAAAAAAAAGAAAAAAAAAATAAACGAATCAATCGTGGCGCGCCACGTCGCGTGAACAGTGTAAGAACCAGTTTTTATTTAGGGATTTTAGAGCATCTTGATGAGAACTCCAGTACGGGTCTAAGAAAAAAAATAATAAAAAATATGGGTCCACGTGAACAGTGACGAGTTTGAGGTGAATGAGTTCTTAATTAAGAATCTGTAAGACACAAGTTCGTCGATGTTCACATGACGTGTCGGCGCCCGATTGGTCCGTTTTTTTTTTTTTTTTTTCCGACTTAAAAATAAAAAAAAGTATTATTAAAAAAAAATTTAAGAACCCGGTGAAGGTATTACTAATAGTCATGCTCTTAGGAATATGTTTCTTAACTGTTCAACGTATGTTTCTTAACTGTTCACGTAAGATCCGTAATATTTTTTTTTTTTTTTTTTAAGGATTTGTGTTAAGAACTCCTCAATGGAGGTGCTCTTGGTTACCTGATTGTAACCCCAATTTAAGAACATCTCCGATAGAATATTTAAGAGGTTTTTTAACGCGGAAACCAAAAAAAATAATTAAAAAATTCGCGGATCCACAAAATCGTAAGAAATGATCCTTATTTAAGGAATTTTTTATAGATCGTTTTTTAATTGTTCATGCCGATATGGCACGCTGCGATTGATTTTTTATTTTTTTTTCATCGAAAAATTACGGTTTCCACGATAAAAATTTATTAAAAAACCGAACTCTTCTAATGCTCTAAGCAGTTTTAATAAAATGTTGATCGTGAAAAAAAAAAAATTTAGCTAATGAGTTACATATACTACTCATAATTAGAAAAAAAAAACAAAGGTTTATCAGTAAACTGGTCCCCTTCAAAAATAAAGAATTTGAAAACTCTCTTTGTAATATGCACACAACGCCAAAAGTTATGCTAACCCCAACTCATCCAAGAACCTTTTTTTTTTTTTTTGGTCAACATCATCGAAGAATCTTAAATTGAAGCAAAAATGGTGGGTTCCATCGAAGAGGAAAGTCCTTTCATTGAAGAAAGTTCTATATCACAGGTTCGATCGAATAGTCCTATTTAAGAATTTTCAATCCGATTACGAATTACAATTTTACATCGAGGAATTGTGATTTTTGTATCTTAGGGTTTCATGATACGTTTAGTCGCTTCTGTAAGCTTCACTGGGCTCTTAATTTTGGGTGTGTTAAGTTCCAGATTTCTACGATTTTATGCATTTCTTTCGAAATCCAATATTCTCTTATCCGATTTCTTCGTCTGCTGTTTTTCTCTTGTTAGTTGTTACCAAATTTTAAAATTATTCTTCATGAGAATGATTTCTGAGATAATCGAAGATTCTTATGTCAAAATCTGCAATTTCTGTGTCTTGGAAGATATTTTCTGATATTTGTTTAAGCAGGAAGTGAAATTGTATGCTGAAGATGGATCAGTTGACTTTAATGGAAACCCACCATTGATGCAAAAAACAGGAAACTGGAAAGCTTGCCCATTCATTCTTGGTAACGAATGCTGTGAACGGTTGGCTTATTATGGCATAGCCAAGAATCTAATCACTTACTTCACAAATGAACTACACGAGAGTAATGTCTCTGCAGCTAGTCACGTCATGACATGGCAAGGCACTTGTTATATCACTCCTCTCCTTGGTGCTTTAATAGCTGATGCTTATTGGGGAAGATATTGGACTATTGCTGCTTTCTCCGCCATCTATTTCCTCGTAAGCGGTTTATCGCCAAAAAAACGGCTTAATCTGTTCTTCTATGTTCTGAATCTTGATTTTTTGTTAGGGGATGGTTGTGTTGACACTCTCAGCTTCAGTTCCGAGTCTAAAACCAGAGAAATGCATTGGATCTCTATGTCCACAAGCAACGACGATTCAGCAAGCGGTTTTGTTTTCAGGGCTTTACCTTATTGCTCTTGGAACTGGTGGTATCAAACCGTGTGTCTCTTCTTTTGGTGCTGATCAGTTTGATGACACGGATACTAGCGAACGAGTTCGAAAAGCTTCTTTCTTTAACTGGTTTTATTTCTCGATCAATGTTGGTTCGTTTGTTTCAACTACGCTTTTAGTTTGGGTTCAAGAGAAATGCGGTTGGGGACTTGGTTTCTTGATCCCAACCGTGTTCATGGGACTCGCTACCGCGAGTTTCTTCTTCGGCACTCCACTTTACCGGTTTCAGAAACCCGGAGGCAGCCCGATTACTCGAGTTTGTCAAGTTCTTGTTGCCGCTTACCGTAAACTGAATCTCAAGATCGAAAACCACACAGTTCTTTTCGAAACACGAGATAAGAACTCGACGATTGCCGGAAGCCGGAAGATTGAACACACCGACGGTTACAAGAAATCATCATTTTCTCAATCTTGAAATTTGAGCGTTATTGGAATGTTCATTGGAAAATAAACTTGTTTCTTTCATGTCTATATGCAGGTGTCTTGACAAAGCCGCGGTTATTATACAAGGAGATGCGAAATTCGACTCGTGGAAGCTCTGTACGGTGACACAAGTCGAAGAAGTCAAGATTCTGTTACGTATGTTTCCTATATGGGTCACTGGTATCGTCTTCTCAGCTCTCCAATCACAAATCTACACTCTATTCGTTCAACAAGGACGATCCATGGAACGAACCATCGGTTCATCATTCGAGATTCCACCCGCTACACTCGGAATGTTCGACACAGCGAGCGTCTTAATCTGCGTACCAATCTACGACCGAATCCTCGTTCCATTCGTGAGACGGTTCACGAACAGAGCGAAAGGATTCACCGATCTACAACGAATGGGAATCGGACTTTTCATCTCGGTATTGAGCATAGCGGTTGCGGCTATCCTCGAGACAGAGCGGTTGCGGTTAAACCGTGATTCCGGTTTGATAATGAATATCTTTTGGCAGATTCCTCAGTACTGCCTTATGGGCACTGCTGAGGTTTTCTTCTTCATTGGACAGCTTGAGTTTTTCTATGAACAATCTCCAGATGCAATGAGAAGTCTCTGTAGTGCCTTTGGACTTCTCGCTTCTGCATTCGGAAGCTACATGAGCTCGTTGATTCTTACGCTTGTGGCGTATTACACTACAATGGATGGTAATGATGGATGGATTCCTTCGGAGGATCTTAACGATGGTCATCTTGATTACTTCTTTTGGCTTTGGGTTTGTATCGGTTGTGTTAATATACTGTTCTATGTCTTCTTCTCCGTCAAGCATTTGCAGAAAAAGGCAACGTAAAGGTTCCGGTTTTCTTGATTCTTGTTTGAAATTTGTAAATATTGAAACATTGTGGGGCATTGTGTAAAATATTCTGAATATGTGGGCGATTATTTCATTGTGAGGACTTTTTTATGACAGATGTGGGACCCAAATTGTATACAAGAAACGAAGAATTTGGTTTTCTTATTTTTGTTGTTGCCAATTTTTGGGGTGAGTCCTAGGGGTGGGCGTTCGGATAATCCGGCTGGGTTTGATTTGGGTAATTTGGGTTTTCGGGTTTAGGCTTACAAGTCTCATTCGGTTATTATGAAATATCGGTTCGGGTTATGCTGAATTCGGGTCAGTTTGGGGTATAAGCTAAAACTCTATAGTCCATACAGTTCAGTTCGGGTATGGTTATTTTATACAAAATAAGATGATAACAAGTTAATTGCATGAATGTACATGCAAGCTAACTTGAAGAAATCGAAATTCGAAATTTGTGATGATGAGATCTTCTAGTTTCCAAAATTCCTGAAAATTGAAGATCCAAAACAATAATTTAGAAAAAAATATTTTTTGGGGAGAAAATCTAATGAAATCTCGTACGTACTTTCTCCCTCGAGTCCTCCTTACTCATTAATTTCGGTTAACCCCTTTGGATATCGATTCGGTTTGGATAAACTCGTACCCCACTGGATATGGCTCATAAGTACCATTCGGTTATTTCAACATAACCCATACTTATACCGAACCGTTTTTTTCGGGTCGGGACCGGGTTCGGATTTCGGGTTCGGGAAATATGCCCAGGCCTAGTGAATCCTATAAATATAAAATTTCATGTTCGTTATTTATTTTGTTATATCTTACGATGAAAAAAATATATAACAATTAGATGATTTGTACTAATTTGAAATTGACGTTTGACTACAACATTGAAACGTGCCGCTAATTTATAGCGACATTGTCCTAATCCAAAGAACGTATTGTAAAATTATAAAATTCCCAAAAATAATACCAACATATGTATTTCAATCTGAAAAAAGATAAGATGTTGAATTTATATCTAAACCAGACTAATATACAAAATCATATCCAATGTTTACATGAATTTAAATTTATAATGTATAGTTATTGTGCTAACACATGCATATATCGAAATGGTGTTAATCTTATGTTAACTTTAGATAATGTAGATATCTTATGGTCGTGGATGCCTAATGAACGACGTCGTTTCGTTCTAAGGAAACTCGAACATACTAGAGTGCGAAAACGACATCGTTTCTCAATCTTAATCTCTTTTCTCATACTTTTATTGATGGTTCGTTGGATTGGTGATAATAATCTGCAGAGAAACATCGTCACCAAAGACGCCAAGGATTCGGTCCAACTCGGTTTAGTGTGTGCTATGTGATTTCTTTGAGATTCATTGACATTAATCGCCTCGAAGGGGAATCACACATTTCAACAATTTTCGAGTTAAATATAATCTGCCTCATCAGTTTCTAAATTGATTCGATCAAAAAACGAGATTTCCTAATCCTCCTCAAACCCCTAAACTTGGTCTCTTTTGTCAATTCGGTAAAGTAGAAGGTAGAGAAAGTGAAAATGAACCTTATCCTTTTAAACATCAAACTTTTTGATAATGTTTAATACAAATTTTTTTGTCAGGTATCCACATGTTGAGATATTAGCTTGAGAATCACACATGCCTCGTTGACACTTAAATCGCGTTGAAGGACTATGCAGCAGGTGACAAACAAGCGGCTCTCATACCCTTCATCAATGAGCCGCATACGCCTTGGGATTAAACGACTTGCAAACTGGACGAAACGAAATAAAAAAAGGTGAAAATCACTCCATAGCATCGTACGTTGACTAAAGCATCCACCACCGACCTAACTACCCTATCTTGCTACGAGAAAGGGTTGGTTCTTCATTCATTCGAAACGTTCAGTAAAACCTCTATAAATTAATATTCGATAAATTAATAAATATGATAAATTGATAAATTTCACGGTTTTAAGTTAGGCCAGTGTAAAATTTAACAAAATTCGATAAAATAAAAAAATATGAACATAATAATATTTTAAATTAAAATTTTAGTTTATATAAAATTACGCATACAACAAATTTAGTTAAATATTACTCTAGTGTTGCTCGTTCTTACTTAAATCTCAAATTTTATTGAAACTCATGTTAAAACTTTCTTATTGCATCAAAAACTTATGTTGTAGATTCTCAAATTTCATAAATATTTATTAGAGAAGAGTTAAAAACACAATAACTACATTTTTTTACGTATATTATCATCTTCTAACTCATTCTCAATATTTAAAAATATTTCCGCGATTGATTCTAAACTTCGAATCACTAATTTTAAATAATTTTTATGAAAAATATTTCCGACTTACCCCTCGTTAAATTAATAATTTAATTGATAACTTAATATCTCTATAAATTAATTAAATATTTTAATACCAACATTATTGATTTATAGAGATTTTACTTTAGTATAAGTTCTCATTTTTCGCTTGGTTTTCTCTTCGTTTATCCATTCGATTTTAACTTTGTTTATCTCAGCGTTAGCTAGAATTTAAAATGGCCTATTTTGCTGAGTTTTTCAAAAGATCGGTTTAATTTACGAAATTCAACATCTTTTCAGTCAAAACGAAGATATGTTGTCGAACCTACATTATAAATAGAAAAATCTTGGGATCCCACGATAGACGCCAATTGTTAAAAATGGTGTTCAATTGTCTACATACATATATAAAGTAAGGGACGTATTTTCTCGTTTTGTTAAGCGTTAGTCAAGGAATTATGTGAAAATGTCGATCAATTGGATCGACAAGCTATCTGAGATCTCTCAAATTTATATCAATTAATTAAAAATACGTTACATTTTATTCTAAATAATATCACAAGGCTTTAAGATTCTTCATCTCTAACAATTATAGAGACAACCACAATTAGAAGGACCAGGAACCTTAGGATCATCAAAACATTTTCCTACTCCATTATATCCTGAAAAGCAGCTTAAACGGCAATCGGGAAGGTAACATGCAGTCCATTGGTCAATGGTCAGAAAACATTGCTTTCCTTCAGCTTTTTCCACCATTGAAAATGCTACACAAATATAAAAAAACAATGTATTATGATGTTGACAATCGATAATTATTATGAAGTTAGATATGAAATTACCTGAAAAAACAAGCATGAGTACAAGGAAATACGAATATGATAACTTGGCCATGATCAATATTACAACAAAACAAAAAGTTAACAATGTTTTGTAAGAAAACAAAAGGTGGTAAGGAAAAGTTTTTTCTTTTTTAATTTGTAAATGAGTTGTAATCTTTATGTGTATATATACCGGCAACAAGAGGGTATACAAATATAGAAACTTAAACAAGAAAAAAGAATATGAAGAAAACTATATTTTTAGTCCTTTGATTTTCTTTATATGTTATCATAAAAGATAAATATCTAGACAAAATAAGAAAATATAATAATTATAGGAAGTGAATATAATTTAAATGTAAGGTTTTCTTTTATTGGTCAACCTGAAAGATACAATATTGACTACTGAAAAAGTCATTAGTTTATTATAGGAAAGAAATATATATATCCTTAAACAATCGGTGTATTTAGGCACAGATGTTAGTCTTGGTCAAATATTATTTTGAATGTGGCCATGTTTCTAGGATTTACAAAATACTCTTTCCATTTTTTAATGGTTGATTTTTCAGTTTTTTTTTTGTTAGTCTTGAGTCAGATATTCTGTTGACATAATATTCTAGGAAAAGAAGATCAATGTCTTTAAGCAATCGGTGTATTTAGGTATGAATGTTAGTCGTGAGTCAAATATTATGTTGAATGTGGCCATGTTTCTAGGATTTAAAAGATACTCTTTCCATTATTTATTACTTGATTTTCAGGTTCTTTTTGTTATATAAAGAATGATTTTGTATTATATCGATTTTTATAAATCATAATTTTATTACAAATTTTTTTTTGAGTTTATTTAAATTTATTGAATTGCTAATATTAATTGAGATAAATTCATGATTAGAAAAAGCATTTGTTGCAGAAAAATAGTCTTTGATTAAGATTTTTTTTTCTTCTAATTTGTGTGAATATGTTAGAAAATCAATCTTTAAAGACTCGAATAAGTATCACCTATATATGTTGGATGTAATAAATTCGTCGACAAATTAGTGTTTAAAAATTATCTAAAATTAAGGATTAATTGTCTTTTTTTAGACGGTAAGGATTAATTATCTAAAAGAACCAAAGAATAATTAAAAATACATGGATGATTGTTTAAAGTAATCGAAGATGGGTAGAAAGGTATCGATGGATCAATTGAAGAAGCTAAAAAGTGTGCTCACTGAAGCTAATATGGAGGATCCTCTACTCTTGTTTCCTATGGCTAGGATCCTCTACTTTCATTTCCTATGGGTGGATTGGGTAAGAAAAACCTAATAAAGCATGACTCTTTCTCAGTTTAAGATAATACATCTTTAGGGTCTTGAATGTGAAAGAAGATATTGAAGTATAGAGAACTTTCCAAAGATTTTTCATATTTAAGAAGCTAAAAGTTATTATAACACTTCTTTTTTATTCGATTGGAGTGGTCTTGGGCGGTTGTATGATCTGCATGGGAATCGTGGCTATACTAGTTTAGGAATTTCAAATATGCACTCAGTTTGGAAAAAATAAATAATAGATAGCATGGAGAGAAACATTCTTATATTCAGCAACTTGTTAAGATGATTGACAAGAATATATGAAACCAACGATATTCGGTTCGAAGCAACGGATAGTTTTCGGAAGTAGTTATCTACAAGATAAATCTCTTTAGATCATTATTTTATTTGAGTTTTGAAAATCGTTTAATCAAAGTTGTAAGACTTTTTTTTTAAAAAAAAAAAAGATATATAATTTGACAAGAAAAAAAGGTGTGTATGACATGGTTGGCCTTCTTAGACAGACTTTCCACATGAGATATAATGAAGAATTTGGGTGCTATTCAGCGGTGAGCATAATGAAACTCTTGACCACTTGTTTTGCTTGCCCATACTTCTTTATAATATAACTAGCATTAAGTGGTGGCTTATTAGGTTTTCGAGCCAAACCGAAATTGACACATTCCAATCTCTACTCATGCATAAATATGACCGTTTTGACTTCCTCCTCATTCGACTAGTTATTCAATCCATTATTTATGCTATTTCACAAAAACGTAATACGAAGCGTCACCAGAAGCACCATCGTGACACTGCTTTGCTTATTCATGATATTGAAAAATTGATTAAAAATAGGATCTTCTTTCTCAACTATTAGAACACGAAGCTTGAAAATCTTCTTAAAAACTGTTGTTGTGATCTCTCATATTTCGACAAAGTGTTGTTATTGTTTAGTAATTTTTGTTATTAGTTTTTTAGTTCTCTTATTGTAAATATTTTTTTTTCTTTTACTTGAATAAATTTAACATAAAAAAGGAAATTTGAAAATAATTATTTTGTTTTCTTATAGTCATAAACCTCATCATGAAGAAAAAAAGAAAAGAAAGGAAAACAGTAACTGACTGAATTCTCCTCCATCTTCCACAACTATTTCATAATTCAATCATAAAGAAGGATGAATATCTCTCAAATAATTACTTATACCAATTAATGATATGTTATATTTTATTGTCATATATCATAAGGCTTTAAGATTATCCATCTCTAACAATTAAAAGTACAACCACAGTTAGAAGGTCCACGAACTTTAGGATCATCGAAACATTTTCCAACTCCATTGTATCCTGAATAGCAGCTTTGACGACAATCGGAAATCTGACATGGATTTCCTTGGTCAATTGTCTGAAAACATCGCTTTCCTTCAGCTTTTTCCACCATTGAAAATGCTATATAAGTAGAAAAAACATTGTATTATATGATATTGACAATTAATAATATTATTTTGTGTTTAGATATAAAATTACCTGAGAGAATAAACATGAATACAAAGAAATACGAATATGATAGTTTGGCCATGATTAATATTATCACAAAACAAAAAGTTAACAATGTTGTGTAATAAAAAAAAAAGTGATAAGGAAAATGTTTTTTTTTTCTTCTGTTGTTTTGATATTTTTAAATGACTATGTTATAATTTTATGCGTATATATACTGATAGCCAAGTTTTCTTTTAGGATTTCTGTTTAAAGAAAATTCTATTTATAGTTCTTTGGTTTTCTTACAATGGAAAATATCTAGTCAAAGAAGATAAAATATAATAATAAAAGGCAGTGAGGATAATTTGGAATTTTAAGGCTTTCTTTTATTGGTCAACCGGAAAGATAGAATTTTTACCACTAAAAATGTCATTAACTAATTATACAAAAGATAAATTAATGTCCTTCAACATTGGGAAACCATTTATTATAAAAAGTCCTTTGCTAATTATAGGAAAGGGGGAAAGATAATAATCATCGTCTTTAAACAATCGGTGTCTTTAGACACAAATGTAATCATAAGAAAATTGACCGGTGTATTTAGACACAAATATACTTTTCCTTTTCTAATGGTTGATGTTTTAGGGGTTTTTAATAAATCATAAGAAAATTTAAGGATATTTAAAATTTTTGAATTACTAATATTAATTCATGATTATTAAAAGTATTTATCGTGGAAAATTAGTCTATGATTAAGAATTAATTATTTTCTAATTTATGCCAAGAATTGAATAATTGAATCAGAATCACCTATATACATTGGATGAAATACATCTATAGATAAAAATGTGTTTGATAGTTGTCTAGAATGAAAAATTAATTGTCTAAAAGAACTTAATACTAGGTTTTTTTTAATTAGATTTAACTAGAGTAGACAATTCCCTATATATTAATTAAGAAGAGACTATGTCACATATCCAATTAATCAATTTAAAAAAAATTAACCAATAAAATAATTATATTCAGTCATATTATTAAAAATTATTAAACTTATTAAAAATTCATAGCTCGTTAATATATAAAATATATTAGACTACATCCTATTTAGAATTGGTAACCCATCTCCTCCCATTTCTTTTTGTTAACAAAAAATAATTATCGCTCATCACTGAAATATCTTCGCCAAACAGGATATGCTTTTAGAACAAGTTTCGAAATTTCATGATTTTCTTCTTAAAATTTATAAAATATATCATGTCACATAGACGTTATTAAATTTATTTGACATAATGAGACTCTAATTGATACATACATATCTATATTTATATTGTATATATATTTTTTTAATTTTTAAATAAATAAAAAATTACAACTATGCAATAACATATATTAATAAATCATATAAATATTTTAAGAACGTAATACCATACATTAACTATTAATTTTATACAAACTAATTTTATTTAAATATATTATAGAATGATTTTATTAATACATAATACCCGAATCAGGTTTGGGTTATAATCTAGTTGCGGAATTAAACTGCCCACTTCATAGTTGAGAATTATATTCCTCCTTCTCCATTATATGTTTAGATAATTAGACAAAGGAAAAAAGATATTTTGAGAGGCAGAACCTAAGCAAAATACATAATATTGTTTATTTTTTGAAAATATAGTACTAACAGTCTTAAATAACATTTATTTTTATACTAAACACATTGCATTTAAAACATGATTTTAGTTGTACAGAATTATTTACTCTAAAGAGGGAGTAATACTACTAAATACTAGTAAATTATATTAGCAGAAAAGGATATTATTAACCTATTTCTAAAAAAAAAAAATAGGAAAAGAAAGACTAATAAAAGTTCCAAAAATAAATAAAGTAAACTAAATAAGAAAAGTCTTCAACGTGACTTCTCTATTCTCAGTCACGTGCCTTGCACATATTTTCTTTTAACTCATCTACTTCCTCTTTGATGCTGCTGATAATGGCGACGCCCCCATTTTCAATCCCTAAAATTCAGTCTCTTCTTCAATCGATCCTTTCCACATTTTCACAACCAGCAATTCTTCAATTTTTCTTGTTGCTTTATCCAATTGACTCATAGCTGGTGAGTAAGACACATATTTGATACGTAGAGAATACGAGGAAAAGGATCGTCATCGCCGCCGTCCGATAAGAACAGCCGCCGCAATGCTCCGCCGGTAACAGCTTCAGAGAGATTTTAGAGGTACCAAGAGAGACCCATTTTGCGGCCTTTCATAATCCCAAATATGTCATAATGTCAAAATCTGAATACAACGGTGGTTTTGATAATAAAACCCCAAATGTTGGTGAGAATCCTCGTATGAAGCGGCCACCATCACTTTCTCCGGTGAACAATTTAAAACCACGGCGAGGTTTTCCAACTGTGAGGTCTCAGAAGTGCTCTGATGCCATACGGAGGTATTGTGAACAAGCCATGAATTGTGAAAGACAAGTCAAAGAAAAAGATGAAGAGACAAGTCAAAAGAGAGTAATAATAAGTAGTAAAGCAACATCTTTAAGGTTAATGTATAGCAGATATATACTCTGTTTTAATTTGTGTTTATTCACTAAAATGTTAGTACTATTTTACAGTATGGCGAAATGAAAACCCGAAGCTGTTATGTTGACCGGTCTCTGTGTCTCTGGTAAATGCTAAACCGTTGTATTAAAAAAAAGTAATCAATTTTTTAAATAGAAATTTAAAAGTTTTGTTCGCTAGTGAACTTGCATGGGAAGGGAAAAGATGAGGTCATCGTACCGTACTGAGTAATAAAGCAACTAAATAAAACCTCTTCCTTTATTCTTCTCTTCACAACATTTACAAAAACGATTTCTCTTTCATTTCACTCCCAAAACCCCTTTGTTTCTCTGTCTTTTCTAGGGTTTCTCTCGTCGCCGGCGTTCTGTTTTTCTCTGTTTCTGGTATTTTACTCCTCCTCCTCTCTGTTTTTTCTTGGGTTTTCATAAGAAGAAACAAAATGGCATTGGTTTGTTTGTTTGGGCTTGAGATTTCTCTATCTTTACCATCGATTGTTTTCTTTCTAGCCTACGTTTCAGTTTTCCGGGTTAAAAGGAACAATCTTTAACCAGAAAGGAACAGTTTTTTTCTTTGGTGAAGCAAAAAGGACGAATTTTTCACCAAAAAGGAACAATTTTTTTCAGTGATTTTGTTGTTGAGACTTCGTTTTTTTCTCTTCTGTGTCTTTCTATTGTGATGTTTCCTTTTCCAAATTTCCAGGCAAGCTTAGGTTTCCTCCGGTTTGACCTTTCTTTACACTTCTGATTTTTGTTTCCGACTTCCGTTTGAAAGTTGCTACCTTCTTTGCACCTATCTCTGTTTTCACGTTTGCTGTTAAAAGGAGCATTTTTTTTTTTTTTTCTTCCGATTTTTGTAATCTGTAGCAACAAAACCTGAATTCTCTGTCGAATAATTATGGGTTTTTATTTTGTTTCGATTTCTATGTTGGATTTATGGACTGGTGCAACAAAATCTGATTTTAGTCTTGCTCTCTCTGGTTTTTCATTCTTAAGGTTCCGTCATGGAGGACGAGGAATCTTCATCAAAAGTACCAGAAGGAGAAATCATAGGAATCTCATTTGCTCTCTCAACGAAAAATGAGATTGTAAGTTTGAAATCTATACGCTTTTCCATTAAATTTTGTCAATTTTGTGGTATATCTACAGTTTGCATCTTTTTCATTATAGTGTACAGCCTCAGTTAGTGAAGGGCCAATCAACCACGTAAGCCAGCTTTCGAACCCTTTCTTGGGCCTACCTCTCGAATTTGGCAAGTGTGAAGCTTGTGGTGCCACTGAATCTGATAAATGTGAAGGTACAAATTTGGCTCTGTTTTGGTTTTGTGTATGATAAGATTAGAAACAAATCAGGCTCTGTTTTGGTTTTGTGTATGATAAGATTAGAAGAAGCTTTTAATTTTCATCTGATATCTTTTGTTTACTATTTTTTCAGGTCATTTTGGATACATTGATCTGCCAATACCGATTTATCATCCTAACCATATTACGGAGCTTAAACAATTACTAAGCCTTTTGTGCTTGAAGTGTCTTAAGATTAAGAAGGCTAAGGTATTATTACTACATTTTCAAATTCCTTCTTATTGATGTTCCATACACTATTATTGACCTTTGTTTTCTCTTTTTGATTATAGACCACAAGCAATGGCCCTGGGAAGAAGCTAGTAGGTCCTTGCTGTGAGGTGAGTAAACTTAAAGTCATGACGACTGTTGTTGGATCTATTCACTGGGTGTAACTGTTACGTGTGGTTTTCTTTAGATACTATTATTGCATTACTTTGACTGAAAAGCTTTTGTTTTGTTTGTTTCAATGATATGTTAGGAAGCTGCACACGTCTCAGTAAAAGTGGCGAAATCAGATGGAGCTTGCTATTTAGAACTGAAGCTCCCTGCAAGGTCGAGACTGCAATATGGTTGTTGGAATTTCTTGCAAAGATATGGTTATCGTTATGGTAACGATTATACCCGGCCTCTGTTGGCAAGAGAGGTATATCTTTCTTTAGGTGTTGTTATGTTTGCTGGAAAATTAACTTTTACTTATGTTCTTTTCGTTTCTTTTTGTATTTGCTGATAAAAAAAACACACAGGCGAAAGAAATGCTAAGAAAGATCCCAGAAGAAACAGTGAAAAGGCTCACAGAGAAGGGATATAAGCCACAAGAAGGCTATATAATAGAATCTCTTCCAGTCCCACCAAACTGCTTATCGATACCAGAAGTCTCTGATGGTTATCTCTCCATGTCAACGGTGAGGAAACTGAAACTAGGACATCAAGTGTGTTTATTTGAATGGTTGAGCTTATGTTTGTCATTTTGATATTCAGGATCCATCCAGAGCAGGGTTAAGAGATGTTTTGAAGAAAGCGATAGGCATTAGAAGCTCTAGATCTGCTGAGACAAATTTTGTGTCACATGAAGCTGAAGCGAATGAAATTTACAGAGCAGTGGATAACTATCTGCGTGTGAGGGGTACGGCATCAAGAAACATTGATATCAGATATGGTGTGGCCAAGCAAAAGGAGACTACCTCTTCCAAAACTTGGTCTGATAAAATGAGAACACTCTTCATAAGAAAGGGTTCTGGTTTCTCTACCCGTAGTGTGATCACTGGGGATGCTTATAGGGGTGTGAATGAGATCGGAGTCCCTATTGATATTGCTAGGCGGGTTACCTTTGAGGAAAGAGTTACTGTCCACAACATAGAACATCTACAAGACCTACTGGACAAGAAGTTATGCTTGAGTTACAGCGAAGGTTCTACAACATACTCACTGAGAGATGGATCTAAAGGTCATACTCGGCTTAAACCTGGTCAGATCATACATCGCATGACAATGGATGGGGATACTGTGTTCATCAACCGACCACCAACCACACATAAGCATTCCCTTCAGGCGCTTAAAGTCTATGTTCATGAAGACAATACCGTGAAGATCAATCCGCTGATTTGTGGTCCCCTTGGTGCTGATTTCGATGGCGATTGCATCCATATATTCTATCCACAGTCTCTTGGAGCAAAGGCGGAAGCTATGGAGCTTTTCTCAGTGGAGAATCAGTTATTAAGTTCACATTCCGGCCAACTTAATTTGCAGCTGGGAAGTGATGCAATGCTTTGTCTCCGTGTGATGTTGGAAAGAAAATTCTTGGACAAGGCAGCTGCTCAGCAACTAGCTATGTATGGCTCTGTTTCTTTACCACCACCTGCTCTAAGGAAATATAAGAAATCTAGCCCGGCTTGGACAGCATTTCAGCTTCTACAACTTGCCTTCCCTGACCATTTGAGCTGCAAAGGAGACAAGTTTATGATTGAAAAAGGTGAGATTGTATACTTTGATTGTGGGCCTGATGGGATCGCATCAATCTTCAACAGAATTGTAACTTCAATTCTATCTGAGAAGGGTGCAAAGAAAGCACTTGGTTTTTTTGACACTTTACAACCTATGTTGATGGAGCATATTTCTGGTGAGGGTTTTAGTCTCAGTCTAGAAGATTTTTTCATGTCTAAAGATAACATGGGCATCATTAAGAGTATAATCGAGAAAGCTTCTCCCGAGTTGTCTCGTTTGAGACTAACCAATGAAAACGAGTTGCAGCTAGAGAGAAGCCTGCAACGTGTTAAGGATGTCACTAGTAATTTCATGATGAAATCAGAGTCTTTGAGAAAGTTAGTAGACACCAAGAGTGGGTCATCCATCAACAAACTGGTGCAGCAAATTGGATTTTTGGGTCTTCAGCTTTCAGATAAAGGGAGAATTTACACTAAGACTCTGGTTGAGGATATGGAAGAGTTTCATAAGAGACAGCACTGTGGGATCTCCTCTGGGGAATTTGGATTAGTCAAGAGCTGCTTCTTCCACGGTTTGGATCCGTATGAAGAGATGGTTCATGCCACTGCCACCAGAGAGGTCATGGTGCGATCCTCAAGAGGGTTATCTGAACCTGGCACCCTTTTTAAAAGTCTGATGGCGAATCTTCGAGACATTGTGATTTCCTATGATGGAACTGTAAGGAACACATCTACAAACTCAATTGTTCAGTTCAAGTATGAAACTGAAGAAAATCCTGAACCTGAGAATCGAGGTTTGTTTGAACCGGGAGAAGCTATTGGAGTATTAGCAGCTACTGCAGTGTCAAATCCCGCATATAAAGCTGTTCTTGATTCCAGTGCCAGTAGTAATTCATCATGGGAGCTAATGAAGGTAGAGAGCATTCTCTAACTATCCCGACGTTTTAACAGATCATCTATTTGTGTATGTTAATAATGTTTTGTTTTTCTCAGGAAGTGTTGCTTTGCAAAGCTAAGTTTCAGAATGCAGCTAATGATCGTCGGATGATTCTGTATCTAAATGAATGTCACTGCGGGAAAAAATATTGCCAAGAAAATGCCGCTTGCACAGTAAAGAACACGTTGAAGAAAATAACTCTCAAAGAAACTGCAGTGGAGTTTCTGGTCGAGTAAGTCTCGTGTTTCTAATAACTATTGTCGCTCTTTCTTAATCTGTTTTGTTCCCTTTTACTAGTCCACCTCATTGCAATCTCTGGATTATCTATATTGTTTGCAGATACAAGAAGCAACAATTCCCTACGGAGAATTTCCTTCAGGGTCATGTTCATCTAAACAAGGTCTGAAGTCATAGCTGAATCCTCCGAAATTTAAAAATAAGTTATATTAGCTATCTTTTTAATTTATTGGGTTTGGTTTCATAGATTCCGTTGCAAGAGCGGGGCATTAGTATGGATGAGATACAACAAAAGTGTGAAGAGATGATAAGTTCATTGGGACAGAAGAAGAAAAATGCTAACTACTTCAAAAGAACAACTTTTTCAAACAGGTTTGTTAATCTTCTAAATAGTTTTATCTGTTGAATTAGAATGTTTACTCGTATAGTAACCTGAAATATTCTCTTCCCGGATTAAAAAGTGAGAGCTGCTCTTTCGGAGATTCATGTGGAGGCAAACGATCTGACATGGCTTGCTTGATGTTCTCCTATTACAACCCTGTTGACCCTGATCTACAAAGAGCTCTCGATGTCCTTTGCAACATAATATACCCGGCTCTGATAGAAACAGTAATCAAAGGTACTCGAATTACGCTTTTCGTTATCCCATTAGTGTTTCTTCCCTGCCCTTTAAAATATCATGTAAATAATGTTGTTGCACATTATGTATCTAAAACTGTGTAGGTGATCCACGGATCTTGTCAGTAAATATTGTCTGGAAAAAGCCAGAGAAGAAGATTCAGAACTCTGTTGCATCTAAGGGAGAATGGGCTTTGGATGTCACTGTTGACAAATCTGCTGCCAAGAAAAGTGGTGATGCTTGGAGAGTTACGATGGACTCTTGTCTTCCAGTGCTTCACCTGATAGACACAAGTCGCTCGATCCCATATTCTGTGAAGCAAGTGGAAGAGTTGCTTGGAATAGCTCCCACTTATGAGCAAGTAGTTCAGGTGCCTATTTACTTAACCCTGAGTCCTCACTTTTGTTACTTTTCTCTTGTTTTAGTTTGGCATCATATTGCTCATTGTCTTTTTTCTGTTTTTTTTGTAGCGTCTTTCGACGTCGCTAAAAGCAGTATCCAAAGGAGTCTTAAAGGAACATATCGTTCTTCTAGCAAACCACATGACCTGTTCAGGGAATCTGCTGGGTATCAATGCTGGAGGTTACAAGGCTTTGACCAAGTCATTGAATATCAAAGCACCATTCACAGAAGCAACTGTAGTAGTAAGTAGTATGCTCCTTAACTGTGTAATACTAAGTTCCTTTTCTTGGAAGTTCAATGCGTAACATTTACTTTTCTTGAACGTTTTCAGGCTCCAATGAAATGTTTTGAGAAAGCTGCGGAGAGATGTCATACAGATTCTCTATCAACGGTGGTTGGGTCCTGTTCTTGGGGCAAACACGTGGCTGTTGGTACTGGTTCAGCGTTTGATCTATTATGGAAGACAGATCAGGTGGACTTACTCATTCCAAGTCATAATATTAATAACCAACCGCTTGTTAATTCATATACCTTGGCTTGAAATTTGACATTCTTTTATTGTAACTATATTTCAGGGTAATCTAACTGATAAAGAAGGATTAGATCCGTACAGCTTCCTTCAGATGACCACATCGTGTACAGATGCATACGTTGATCCCTCTGGTTTTGACGTTGTAGACGAAGAAATGGAGGAGTGGGAGAAATCTCCTGAGCGAGAGACTGCTCTTACGTTCGAGGACTTAATAATAGATGAAGGGAAGCTAGATGCATCCAATTGGGAGCAAGGTCCTCTTGGTGACAATGGATTATCCAGTGGTACTGGTGCATGGAATCAGATAGCTGCTGAAGTTGACAAGAACAATAAGATAACTTCATGGGACTCTGCAAAAGAATCCAGTCAATCTGCTTGGGAAAAGCCAAACGAGGAGAATAGCAAGATTAATGAGCCATCATGGGGTGCTGCCAAAGAATCAACTCAAAGTGCTTGGGAAAAGTCAAGTGAGGAAACTAGCAAGTTAAACGAGTCTCCATGGGGCTCTGCTAAAGAATCAACTCAGAGTGCTTGGAAAAAACCAAATGAGGAAACCAGCAAGTTAAATGAGTCGCCATGGGGTTCTGCCAATGAATCAACTCAAAGTGCTTGGGAAAAGCCAAGTGAGGAAACTAGCAAGTTAAATGAGTCACCATGGGGTTCTAGCAAAGAATCAAGCCAAAGTGTTTGGGAGAAGCCAAATGTGGAAACTAGCAAGTTAAATGAGTCGCCATGGGGTGTTGCCAAACAATCAACTCAAAGTGCTTCGCCATGGGGTTCTGCCAAAGAAACAACTCAAAGTGCTTCGCCATGGGGTCCTACCAAAGAATCAACTCAAAGTGCTTGGGAAACACCAAACGAGGAGAGTGGTAAGCGTATCGAGTCACCATGGGGTTCTGCCAAAGAATCAAGCCAGTGTGCTTGGAAGAAGCCAATTGAGGAAAACAAAAAGCGTAATGAGTCACCATGGGGTTCTGCCAAAGAATCAGGTCAACGTGCTTGGGAGAAGCCAAAGGAAGGAAGTAGCAAGTTTGCTGAGTCATCTTGGGGTTCTACCAAAGAAACAAGCCAAGGTGCTAAGGGAATAGTAAATGAGGAGAAGAAAGAGAGTAATGAGACATCGTGGGGTTCTGCTAAAGAATCAAGCCAAGGTGCTTGGGAAAAGGGAAGTGAGAAGAAAGAGTGTAATGAGTCACCATGGGGTTCTGTCAACGAATCAAGCCAAGGTGCATGGGAAAAGGCAAGTGAAAAGAAGAAAGAGTCTAATGAGTCACCATGGGGTTCAATGAAAAAGGGAGTAGAGAGTCAGAATGCGACAATCCCTTGGGGTTTGAGTAAAGATGCAAATTCAGACACACAGGAAACTCCTCAAGATGATGGAAATCCATGGGTTTCGTTGGCAGACAAAAGAAACAGAGGTGAAAATGAAAAGGAGAGAAGCCAGTGGGGAAATCCAAAGAAGAGGTTCCCATCTGAAGGCTCACAAGGTGACTCGGAAGCAAAGAGGAACTTTGTTAGGCCACCTAGAATGGTAAGGGAAGATATGTTCACAGCAACAAGACAAAGATTGGACTTGTTTACTCCTGAGGAGAAAGATATTCTCTCAGATGTTGAACCAATTATGAAGACTGTCAGAAAGATAATGCATCAATCCGGGTATGCTCGTTTTACTTCGAATCAAGTCTCGCTTGATAAAAACAAAAGATACTTATATCTATGGCGTTTTACTTGTTCTTATTGATGGAAAGGTACAAAGATGGTGAACCAATTTCTTCTGAGGATCAGATGTTTGTCAAGGAGAAGATTCTGCAATTCCATCCAGATAAAGAAGCAAAGCTTGGTGCTGGTGTTGATTATATCACGGTAATTTGTCCTGATCCATATCTGAAGAAGATTAGATAAATGTGTATTTGGAGTTTTATAAATGTCTGATTGGCTGAAACAATGCAGGTTGATAAACACACGTCGTTTCAAGAAACGAGGTGTTTCTTTGTTGTGTCAACAGATGGAAGCAAACAGGATTTCTCATACATAAAATGTGTCAAGAACATGTTAACAGAGAAATACACAGGTATGGCTGAAGAATTCATTGAGAAGTACTTTAAGAAGAAGACTCTTCCTCCTCCTCCGAGTGGAAACCAGGACAAGAACAAAGATGACACAACAGCTGAAACCGTTGAAAAGAGCCAAGAGACACCCAGAGACTCAGACTCAGGTTCAGAGTGAAAAATAAAAAAAGTGAATCAGTTAGTTTTCGTCTTAAAACAGGTTAATGTGAATTGCAGTTGGTTAAGTTACACTACTTTTGTCGTTGCAGTTTCGTTAACTGCTAATGACTAAATAAGTATTAAACCGGGATTTAGAAAAATTCATTTTGATTGGATTTGATGTTATCTCTGATCTTCGAGTAGTTCAATTTTCTTTTTGTTTGGTTATTTGCTTCTATTTCCTCTAATGAACAAACCAATTGGTTAACTTCTGATTGTCCAATCGTCTTTATACCAATTGGTTAACCTCTTCCTTTTTTTTTACCAAATTAATGTTTTTAGAATTTAAAATTACGCTTCAGAATAATATTTCTAACCTTTATACGAATCAAAACCGGCCAATAGTCAGAATTAGTTGTACTTTTTCGATTTTTTTTTTTCAAAAGTATGAGTATCGAAATTTTAATTAATAAGTATACAGTATTTAAATAACAAAAATACAAATCTGGAGTCTTTTTCCCTTGTTATTTTTGGATAAATAGTTGCAAGCTATTTTTTATTAAATTATTTTAGTTTGTAGCGGTTAGAGAAAAACATTAATATTTTTTCTTGGTTAACGTGATACACAACTTGAGACATGGACAAGTCGATCCACAATTCTATCTTACGTCAAAAACTATAGAGAGAAATCGTAAAAGATGGCTTACTTTATTATTAATCAGTTTTGATTTATTATTTTCCAAAAGAAAAGGATAATTCGCCGGGAAAAGTTAAAATAAAGATCCATCACGTTCACGTCTTCCGGATATATAAATAATTATAAGTAGTTTCGGCGTAAGGAATCTAAATTGGTTCATTCGAAAGCGAAATCGATGGGTTCCATTGAAGAAGAAAGTCCTCTCATCGAAGAAGGTTTAATCTTACAGGTTCGATTCGAGCTTTGATTCTTTTGAGAATTTCGCATGCCGATCTTATTTCATGAATTCCGTTAGCGAATTTTTGATTTCGCAATCTTAGGGTTTTCCATTTCTCCCAATTTTGCTGAATTTCCAAAACCCTGGATTGAGCTTGAGCTTGAAGCTTGATCTTATGCATTTTCCATCTGAGCCATTATTTGATCGTTTTCCGATGTAATCAGTTTTCCCCTAAATCTAAACGACTTACTAATTTTAGTTTAAGATGTGTACTGATTGTTGTTTCTGGTCACATATACTCTTATCCAGTTTCTTCAATTTTACTTTGATTGTTTATGCATTTGTGAACCTGTGATAGCCTTCTGGGTAATTAATGATTCTACTGAAAAAAAAATTGATTGAATTTTTTATTTGGAGATCAAATTGGCTTCTCAAAAGAGAGATGTATCCTTATTTTGCTTGATTTCGTTAGCTATGTCTGGTGATATTTATGGAATTTGTTCAAGCAGGAACCAAAATTATATGCTGAAGATGGATCAGTTGACTTAAATGGAAACCCACCATTGAAACAGAAAACAGGAAACTGGAAAGCTTGCCCATTCATTCTCGGTAAAGCTTGTATCGCTTTTGCCTTTCATTTCAATTGTAAAAAACTTAATTTAACGTTTAAGATGATTTTGTTGTGTAGGCAATGAATGTTGTGAACGTTTGGCTTACTATGGTATCGCTGGAAACTTAATCACTTACCTCACCACTAAACTACACCAAGGAAACGTTTCCGCTGCTACTAACGTCACTACATGGCAAGGCACTTGTTATCTAACTCCTCTCATTGGAGCTGTCTTAGCCGATGCTTACTGGGGAAGATACTGGACCATCGCTTGTTTCTCCGGGATTTATTTCATCGTAAGCATTATTAACAATCGATATAAACTCAATCTTTCGTTATGTTTCCTGATTGATTTTCGTTTTCGTTTTTAGGGAATGTCGGCGTTAACTCTTTCAGCTTCAGTTCCGGCATTGAAACCAGCGGAATGCATTGGAGAGTTCTGTCCATCAGCAACACCAGCTCAGTACGCGATGTTCTTTAGCGGGCTTTACCTGATCGCACTCGGCACTGGAGGTATCAAACCATGCGTCTCATCTTTTGGTGCTGATCAGTTTGATGACACGGACTCACGCGAACGTGTTAGTAAAGCTTCGTTTTTCAACTGGTTTTACTTCTCTATCAATATCGGAGCACTTGTCTCATCTAGTCTTCTAGTTTGGATTCAAGAGAATGAAGGTTGGGGTTTAGGTTTTGGTATACCAACTGTGTTCATGGGACTCGCCATTATAAGTTTCTTCTTTGGCACACCGCTTTATAGGTTTCAGAAACCTGGAGGTAGCCCAATAACTCGTATCTCTCAAGTCGTGGTTGCTTCCTTCCGTAAATCGACTCTCAAAGTTCCTGAAGACACTACGCTTCTATATGAAACGCAAGACAAGAACTCTGCTATTGCCGGAAGTAGAAAAATCGAACATACCGATGATTGCCAGTTAAAAAACCTTGAAATCCCTCTTCATTAATAGCTTTGTTTTGGTTTTGGTTTAACACATGTATTGATATGATGTAGGTATCTTGACAAAGCAGCTGTTATCTCGGAAGAAGAATCGAAAACCGGAGACTTTTCAAACTCGTGGAGACTATGCACGGTTACACAAGTCGAAGAACTCAAGATTCTGATACGAATGTTTCCAATTTGGGCTTCTGGTATCATCTTCTCAGCTGTGTACGCACAAATGTCTACAATGTTTGTTCAACAAGGTCGAGCTATGAACTGTAAAATCGGATCTTTCGAGCTTCCTCCAGCTGCGCTCGGAACATTCGATACCGCTAGTGTCATCATCTGGGTTCCGCTTTACGATCGGTTCATCGTTCCTTTAGCAAGACGGTTCACAGGAGTAGACAAAGGATTCACAGAGATACAAAGAATGGGAGTTGGTTTATTCGTCTCTGTTCTCTGTATGGCAGCTGCAGCTTTCGTCGAAATCGTCCGTCTCCATCTAGCTAACGATCTCGGATTAGTCGAAAGCGGAGCACCGGTTCCGATCTCGGTGTTATGGCAAATCCCGCAGTATTTCATTCTCGGTGCAGCGGAAGTGTTTTATTTCATCGGTCAGCTTGAGTTCTTTTACGATCAATCTCCAGATGCGATGAGAAGCTTGTGTAGTGCTTTAGCTCTTTTGACGAATGCACTTGGAAACTATTTGAGTTCGTTGATACTTACACTAGTGACGTATTTCACGACGAGGAATGGTGAACAAGGTTGGATTTCGGATAATTTGAATTCGGGTCATCTTGATTACTTCTTCTGGTTATTGGCTGGTCTTAGCCTTGTGAACATGGCGGTTTACTTCTTCTCTGCTGCTAAGTATAAGCAGAAAAAGGCTGCCTCGTAGTAGCAGTAAATGTCTCTTTTCATTGCAAACAAAGTTTGTTTTTACTTTTTCATGTGTAAAACTGTTTGTATCTGTGATATATTGTCCAGAATTTCTTTCGTGTACTTTTTCTTTCAATCTCAAAAGTTTAAGTCACATTTGCAATCAGGAAAAAGTTGGTGAATGTTTTTATGACTTTGATCGGTTGGATATGTACCAATCACAAAATCGTTTCCAAAAATTACAAAAATTTTATATGTACCAATTACAAAAGCGTTTCTAAAAGCTTACAAGCTTATAGTTAAAACGTTTTTCTCAGATTTTATCATCGTTTTCACCAAAAGCTTTCTCTCATAGTTTTGCATTATTTCTCAACCGCTCACCACGTCCGCTAATCGCTAATATATCTGTTTCGTTTTTTTTCACCAATCGGATTCTATATATTTGCAAAATTGGATTTGATTGGTAACATTAAAATGGAGTTGTTAAGGTAAAAAAAAAAATAATGTGTACCAATTACAAAAACGTTAATAAAAACGTTAATAAAAACTACAATAAAAAAAGCTTTCTCCTCCAGCTTTACACTATTCCCACAATTTTCTTTCACCGTTCACAACTTCCGCTGACAACTTTATTCCAACTTTACTAAATAGATACTGACATGTTTTAAGTTTATAGAATAAAACAATTCCAACATAACCATGTTAATCAAAAAAGGTTTAACACAAACCATTCTATTAATAGTACTATTTGAAATAATATTACATACATATATATCGACTATCCAAACTTTATAGATATCGAATCCTAACAGCTCCCATAAGGCCATAACACATCTAAAAGAATCACATTCGAATTATATTCTATAAAATTATATATCCAACGTGAATATAGGATAATGGCTTAAAACATATTTATTTAAAAAAGTAAATTATTCATTGGTCTTACTATTATAATAATGAAAAGTCATCGTTGTAAAGTTTAAAAAGACATTTATCAACAAACAAAAAGAAAAAGTTAAAAAGACCACCGATGCAAAATGAAAACGAAGAGAACCCATTCTCTTCACTATATAAATACCATTTCCTCATCTCCTTCTATTTCAACTACAAACACAAACATTACAAATTCGTCATACCTGTTCATTTCAAACCCAAGAACAGAAAAATGGTTTTGTCAAGAACTGCTTCGGAAACCGAAGTTCCAATCGATTCAACTTTTGCTTCTCCTTACGTCCGTAACCCTCTTCCACGGTAAAAAAAATAGTTACCGATTGATACACATTTTGTTTTATCTGATATTTAATCTCAAGACTTGTTTTAGACATTTACTTTATAGCCTAGGTGTTCTAACTCCAAAAAGAATATATCTTATTTTGTTCATTCCAACTCTTTTATTTCCGATTACGAAAATAGTAACAAAGTAAAACGATTAAACTATAAATTAATTTGGTACACTTTCAATATAAATATGAATTTTAACTTAAGTAATCAAATATATTGAACTTTCAATGTATTTTAAAATAATAATCTAAAGCCATATGAAGCGCTTGAGTAGTTAGAGTGTAGGTTAGTATGCTTTTGATTAACATTTGGTTTTAAATAATAAAAATATTTTTGAGTTCGGTTTACCCAAATAAGCATATTAACATGTAGTTCTTACTCATTATCATCAAAAGGTAACGATAAAAACGGTACATTTTTTTTCCGCAAATTGACCTATTGTTATTCGGTTATACCAAACCACATTAACTCACTACACGTATTTTTGTAGTTTCATCGTAATATTTTTTCCGTCTATTAGATTCGAGATGCCTAAGAACTCGATATCGAAACAAGCAGCGTACCAAATAATCAACGACGAGCTAATGCTAGATGATAACCCAAGACTAAACCTAGCCTCCTTCGTCACCACGTGGATGGAACCAGAATGCAACAAGCTTATGATGGAATCCATCAACAAAAACAACGTCGAGATGGACCAATACCCAATCACCACTGAGCTTCAGAACCGATGCGTCAACATAGTCGCGCGTCTATTCAACGCACCGCTCGGTGATGGTGAAGCCGCCGTTGGTGCCGGCACAGTGGGATCGTCCGAAGCGATTATGTTGGCCGGATTGGCTTTTAAGAGGACATGGCAGAATAAGCGTAAGGCCCAAGGGCTTTCTTGTGATAAGCCCAATATCGTAATCGGAGCTAATATTCAGGTAAACCAATTTTTTTAAAAAATATTAAAACCCGGTTAAGTTCTCTGCTTCTGACCGAAGAAATTGAAATAACAAAAAAAATTGAAACATTAAACCAAAAATTCCCTTTACTTGAAATCAATAATTAAGCTAATACCCCCAAAATTACTGATTTCGCTATAGCATAAATTGGTACTTCCGGTTTAGGTCTGTTTTTTTTTCCTTCTAAATTTCCGGTTCAATACAGGTGTGCTGGGAGAAATTTGCGAGGTATTTTGAAGTGGAGCTTAAAGAAGTGAAGCTAAGAGAAGGATATTACGTAATGGACCCTGAAAAGGCAGTTGAAATGGTAGACGAGAACACAATATGTGTTGTAGCCATTCTCGGTTCGAGTCTAACCGGAGAATTCGAAGATGTTCAGCTTCTCAACGACCTCCTAGTACAGAAAAACAAACTAACCGGGTAATTAAACCAAATAGATAAGCTAATAGCTAATTAATTGACCGATTTGAGTCTGGTTTTAACGTTTTTGAAAACGCAATTTGCAGATGGGAAACGCCGATTCACGTTGACGCAGCGAGTGGTGGATTTATCGCTCCGTTCTTGTACCCGGAGTTGAAATGGGATTTCCGGTTACCGTTGGTTAAGAGCATTAATGTGAGTGGTCACAAATACGGTTTGGTTTATGATGGAATTGGTTGGATTGTATGGAGAACCAAATCCGATTTGCCTGAAGAACTCATCTTCCATCTCAATTACCTCGGTGCCAATCAACCCACATTTACCCTCAACTTCTCTAAAGGTAAATTACAATTAATTATGTAAATTTCAGATATATAAAAATAAAATCAGTATATGCTTGTGTATATAACTAGGTTCAAGTCAAGTGATTGCTCAGTATTACCAGTTCATTCGTCTTGGATTCGAGGTAAGAAATGTTTGGAATGGACTAAATTGCCCTTTTTAGATTAAACCGGTTTCAATTTTATTACCAAAAAAACATAACATAATAACTCAAACCAAATAGAAATTTGAATTAAAAGATCATGGTATTATGGGATAATTAAAGTATTAATTATGCTTTTAAAAAAAATTTGGTATAGGGATATCACAACGTAATGGCTAATTGCCGGGAAAACATGATGGTCTTAAGAGAAGGATTGGAGAAAATGGGATGTTTTAACATCGTCTCCAAAGAAAACGGCGTTCCTATAGTGGCGTTTTCTCTTAAAGACAGTAGCAGCCACGACGAGTTCGAGGTTGCCGAAACGCTCCGCCGTTTTGGGTGGATCGTTCCGGCTTACACGATTCATGCAGACGCGGAAAACGTCATTGTGCTCCGTGTGGTGATCCGAGAAGATTTCTCTCGGACCTTAGCAGAGAGATTGATCGCCGATTTCGAGAAGGTTCTTCACGAGCTCGATACACTTCCGGCGAGGGTTCACGCCAAGATGGCTAACGGAAAAGTTAACGGTGTTAAGAAGACGGAAGAGGAGACGACCAGAGAAGTTAGGGCGTATAGGAAGAAGTTTGTGGAGAAGAAGAAGACTAATAAGAACAAGATCATTTGCGAATAACTTTTTATTAAATTAATATTTTGTTTTGCTTATTTCTAAATATGCTGTTATTGGGACTCCTTTACTTTGATGCTGCTCACATTATTTTTGGTTTTGATTGTTGATTGATGATGTGTTTGAAAAAAATGAAATAAAAAATGTTATATTTTATGTTTATTGTGGATTCGACAGTCGAATAATAATTCATGCTGAAGTAGTAAAAAATATTGGTTAAGTTTTCATAAAGAAATCTGAAATTACTTTATTGTAGGTTGTGGCATGTGGGTAACCTAATTCACTATATTTCCCATGATGTTGAATTAACTTATGAGTTAGCAATTTTACAAAGAACATAACTCAAAATGGTAAATCATTCATAACTCATTTTAACTCAAACTCAAATTCTAAAACTTCAATTTGATTCTTGATTGATAACATTTTTGAATTATCAATCAGTTACACCCTTAACTCAAACTAAATCAACAATAAATCATGTTATGTTTAAAGACCAAGTCTAGTTTCGAATAGCAAATAACCAAATCGAAGTTGCATTTTGGACTAAGTCTAGCTCCGAAAGAATAAAAGACGGATAATAAACTAAGTTGCTCCCTAATTAAAGGAATCAGTTGCCTCCCGATTCCAGAAATATATAATTAAGAAGAGCCATGTTGGTGTTGGCACAAGCGACGGAGAAAAGATGAAGATGCTTAGAGAGCTAATGTATCGGTTGATATGGGGAGAAAAAGACAAGGGAAGCTCGTTAGAGGAACTACCGGTAGAGATTCTGATGGAGATTCTGAGCAAATTACCGGGGAAACAAGCATTGATCTGCCGTTGCGTCTCCAAGACGTTCCTTAGTGTGATAGACAGTCGTTGTTTCATAGAGAGATATATGCGTGATGATCATGATGAGCCTCCAACGCTGCTCACTTATGGGGTCTACGGTGAAGTGTTACATAGATTGTGGATGTGTAAGACAAGGCTGGTTGAGAGTGTGCTAAAGGTGGAAGGTCGAAGGCTTTGGAATTATTCTTGCATGCAACTACGCTCATCTTTTCACCCTATAAGCTCGAATGGACTAATTCTAGCCAGACGTGATCGCAATACACCCTATGTCTTCAACCCTATCCGTAAGGAGGCTATGGAGATACCACGTCCCAGAAATGAAGATTCGTGGAAACACCCTCTAGGATTCGGATATGATCCCAAAGGCAACACTCACAAGATCATTAGTGTTTGGAAGATACGAGGCCGGTTCGAGCTTGCGGCCGAAATATTTACCCTGGGGGAGACAGATTACAAATGGAGGAGCTTAGACATCTCCACCGCCTCCTCCGCTCTTCCTCTCGGCCATGTTTCTTTTTCCTCTTCCACCGTGACCATTGGCGGATATGTTTATTGGACAGCCAATATAGACCAGGTGAGCGTCTTAAGTATTTTTCATAAAATTATCATTAAAAATGTTGAAAAAAACCTATTTAAGATGAAAAATATAAGTCTTTATTATCTAATACTCTCTTCGTTTCATTAAAAAGTTGTCAAAAACATTACCATATTTTTCTTATTTTGTGTGAAAATATCAAAACAAACTCTGTAAAAAAGAAAGTATAAATAGACAATTAAGAATCTTTTTCTAAGGAGGTTTTCACTAAGAATGTTTCAACTTTTAGATAATTACAACTAAAAAAGTGACACTAAAGATGTAAAAACAAAACGAGGTCTTGATCGGATTTGTTGTTATAATAATATACGATTAATTGTAGTTTCATTTCTTGCAAATGTTATAGGGATTCCCAATTTGTAGCTGTATTGAAAATCCCAAGTTCGTCAATAAAAAATGGAAGAAGCACATGGTACTTTCTTTCAGCTTGGAAATGGAGACATTCGAGTGGTTTTCTCACCCGGCTATAAACCCCGCGGCCCTCGTGGAACTCTTCCGCCTCACCGATCTTCAAGGAACCTTGACGCTGGTGGATTTTTCCTCCGAGGAGTGTGTAGGGTTGTGGACACTGAGAGACAAGGCGAGAGGAAAATGGTCTTTCGATTATAGGTTTGACGCCTATGTGTTCAAACAAAAAGTAGGAAAGTTTGGGTGCTGCCACGGCTCAAGTACACGCAACCTACATGTGGTCGGTACTTGGAAGGAGGGGATGCTTCTAAGGATTTGGGA
This sequence comes from Euclidium syriacum, assembly GCA_900116095.1. Lineage (NCBI taxonomy): Eukaryota > Viridiplantae > Streptophyta > Magnoliopsida > Brassicales > Brassicaceae > Euclidium > Euclidium syriacum. Next base: position 3,245,440 of record FPAK01000010.1, on the reverse strand, counting down.
CTCCACTTTCTGTTTTTACTTGAACCTCAAGACGGAAGCTATGGAGTATATTGTGTTTGAGAATAGGATTCGAGATTTGATAACTCGGGATTTCATCATTAGCTATACTCCCAATTATCTACTCCGTCTCAAGACTTACTATGACCAGTCAAGAGTCATTTGTGCTTACCCTCATGCTGGTGCACGCCTTCGAGGACGCCTTCATCTTATGCTTACGCGCGGTGATCCTCTTGCTTATGAGTTTCAGTATAGTTATGATACCTATAACTCCCCGGTTGATCAACTTATTGGTTTTACGACTAGGGAAAAGCGCATAAACAAATTTTTATTAAGGAAATATTCTTATTCTTATTATTGGTGAATATTCCATTATTCTCTTAGAGTATATTCTCTAGCCTTCTCTATTTTGCATTTATAAATACTCTCTTGTAAATCATTAATCATATGTATGAGAAATGAGAAATTTCTTTTTATATGGTATAGAGTAGAAAAAGATCTATAATTTTAAAAACAACCTTGTAGCCTTTGCCGGCCGCCACTTGCTTTTTCACACATTTAAATTTGTAGGTTTTGCAGACAATATTGTGGTTGAATTCTTCCATTTCCGTGTTCTCTAATATAGTTGATATACGATTACGTATATCCTTTTCGACCATCCTTGCAAGCTGTTAAGCCGGCAACCCTTGTTCTCTATGTCTTCTCCCATTTTTTTCCCCTTCATATTGAGTGAATAGAAATCTGAAAGACATATCGCACCAAGTATCTTGTGGGTGTGTCGAGCGAGTCATCACGTCTCATTATTTTCTTCTTAATTAATATATAGAGAATTTCTATTTCTATTAATTTTTTTAATTTAGATATTCATGTAAATATGAATTCTTTGGTCAATTAACTTCAAAATAATTGCAGTTTTCAAAATAGAAAAACCCTTTTAAGGTAATCAATAATAATCAACTTCCAACAATTAACCTTATTCTCTAAGAAAGACTAGGGTTGAGAGAAAGCTAAATCTCTGACTTTGTTTATTCACGTCAAAAATGCCTCGAGATCCGAATCTAAGTCACAAGTTTTGTATTCCCTAACGATTTCTTCAAAGATGAATGTTTTTTCAGTAGTATTTTTGGTTTCTTTTTGCTAATAATGCGTTTGAGATGGTGGTGAGAAACATAAAGCTCAAGCTTCGTGATACAGTTCTGCTCTTTTAGTTAGTGAATTGGACGGTGCATTAATTTAGTATTTGCTCTGTAAATGTGTTTTGAGAGGACTTGGCTTGAATTCTCTCTGTATATCTCAAATTTTAACACCTTGATTAGTAGATGCTCTCGACAATGAACCACATAGGTTCAAAGATCACTAAAAGGTTACAGCTTTTCGATTGCGTGCAACTTTGTGTGTGTGTGTTTTTGTATGTATTTGTGTTCTCTAATTATCTTTGCATTGAATAAAAACTGAAACTTTGATATATTTTTTTTTGTCGTCTTGTACTTTGGGTTGAACCAATATTGTTCTACAACTAACGTTTTACTAATACCCAATGCAGCCTCAAACTCTGCAATATGGCCATTATGACTAAGGTCTTCACTCATTCTACGGTCTTGACTTCAGTAAGGCATCTTGAGTCCAAAGAAAACAGAAAACCAGAAAGGTGTGTAAAGATGATGAACAGTTTACAAGCACCTGTATTGAGAATCCAGAGCTTCTTAGGGTTTAGGGCTTGCAATGCATTGGATCTTAGGTTAAGATCTGACCAACAAGATTCCTTTTCTAAGGTTAACCTTTCGATCTCATCTCGGAAAGGAAGAGCTAGCCGATGTGTAACAAAAGCCATGTTTGAGCGGTTTACCTTGGAAGGCATTAAGTTCGTAGTGCTGGCTCAAGAGGAAGCTCGGAGATTTGGCCATAACTTTACTGGGACTGAGCAGATATTGCTGGCTCTTATCCGGGAAGAGACCGGTATCGCTGCAAAGGTTCTTAAATCCATGGGGATCAATCTTAACGATTCACGTATAGAGGTGGAAAAGATAGTCGGGAGAGGCAATGGGTTTGTGGAAGTTTTAATTCCATTTACTCCTCGTGCAAGGCGTGTTCTGGAGTTGTCACTAGAGGAAGCTAGACAACTCGGTAAGGATATGTTGCAATTTATTAGAATTTAGGCTTAGGTTCTTATCCTTTTTTTTTCTTTATGATGAATTCTAGGGGGTAATAACGTTGGTACAGAGCATATTTTGCTTGGTCTTCTTCGTGAAGGGGGAGGTGTAGCAGCTCGTGTCTTGGAGAATTTGGGGTAGATCCTAGTAACATTAGGTCGCAGGTAAGAATGCATCATTTTTTATTCTCACAAGTCACAACCATATGTTATTTCATTAGTTAAAAAAAATTCCTTAAGCACAATTTTTCAGGTTATACGTATGGTGGGGAAAAGAGCAAGGACTAACGTTACTATAGCTGAGGAGGTAACTAAAAATGGATTTACTCGAAAGTGTCATGTTAATACTTGATTTTGTGTGTGTAACTCTAATTCTGATTTTGAGGAGGTAACTATAATTCTTGTTAAGACTTGATTTTGGCTATATTGATTTTTCTTTGCAGGGTAAACTGGATCCGGTTGTTAGAAGGAAACAACAGATTGAACGAGTTTTCTAGTTCTTGGCTTGATCGATCAAAATTTCTAGTATTTTATTTTTATGCAAAATCTGTATACAAGTAAAGAAAAAGAGCAACTTCTTCTTTTTCTTACCTTTTTTTTGACCTGATTTCTTACCTTTGTGGCCTCATTTCATTTCAGTCTTTGATGGGAGAGGCAAAGATATTGGTTGAGGTAGAGTTAGTTAAGGGGTTCCTTCATATGATAACTCATGTTATATCTACTTTCATTTCATAATTGTATCAAATCAAAATCCACTGATGGGCTTTATAAATCAAATGGGCCAATCTTTAGCGGGCGCAATATTAACCCGGAATGAAGAATCTGAGTATATTCGGGTCAAGCAAAATCGGAAACGCGAAGTGGAAAAAGAGAGAGAAAGAGGAGTATTGAGGTTTGGGAGATCGAAAAAATGGAGGTTCCAGGTTCATCGAAGAAGATGATCGCAACGCAGGAAGAGATGGCTGCGGCTAAGATACCGCTTGGTTCCAGAGATCAGTGCGCTCATCTCCTGATTCCGCTCAACAAGTGTCGCCAGGCCGAGTTTTTCCTTCCATGGAAATGCGAGGACGAGCGTCACGTCTACGAGAAGTGTGAATACGAGCTCGTCATGGAGAGAATGCTCGCGATGCAGAAGATCCGTGAAGAAGAAGCCAAGGCGAAACAGAATAAACTACAAGGGAACGTTGTTCCTCTAATCCCTAAAACCGCTAATGCTTAGTCCTCGATTCGATCTCCGATTGACCGATTCCAGCTTTCCGGTTAGTCTAATAGCCTTCGGTTTTATTTCTTTGCAATGAATCAGATCGTCATCTTCCTTCCGATTTCGATTTAGGGTTTCAATTCGAATAAATCAGATTGGTTCTCAGTTGCATTTGTCTTGATTTTGAATTTGTGATTCTCCATTTTCCTACTTTTGTGTTACTGATTGTCCAATACATCACCATTCTCAGTCACGTGAACATTGAACACAATTAGCTTCACTTTCGTGAAGAATCCTCTTTTACAGAACAATCTCTATCGTTATAACTTGATTTCTGCAGATTGTTGTCTCCTCTTAACTCAAAATCTATACATACTAATCTAGAGGATACATCTCAATTCGCTTGAATATATCTTTTGTGTTTGATTAATCTTGTCACGCTTTTAGGCTTAGACCTTCTTATGCTTTATCTATCTTGTGTGAACTTGAAAATTATGTCTTAGATATCACAGCTGAGAATCATTGTTGGTTTAGTCACTTTTGTGTTTACTTATATAAATCCTTAATAAGCATTAGAGAAGTATCTTGACTTTTACTTCTTTGCATTCTTGTTTTAAGCCATCTCCATGATATTTGAAGTTTGAATAAACATAACTATAAGACTCAGTAGCAATATTTTCTTGAAACTTTTAGGTACTTTCTATTGAACCACAAAAGGATTGAAGAGTATTGTTGTGATCAACAGGACACAACTCTATTCGTTAGACTATGATTGCTCTATGTTCTACTAAGACCTTAACCTTACTTATGATTGATCAATGTTGTGTGAACTTGTAAATGGTTTAGTCACTTATGTGTTTACTTGTATTGTAGAATTACAGAACTTTTTCTACCGACTTAGATTTGTATGTATAGGAACATCTTCTGATTTTAAAAGATTATGCAAGAGATACTTTTGTAGATTTGGTGGGTTATATATATATTTATATGTCACAACAACTACAGAAAGATTCTCTGAATATATATCTCTCTTTTCTTCTCCTTGTCATTCTCACTTGCCATTGAGTACTCTTTATTACCAATTCGTGTGTTTCTCTGACAGGACCCTAGATTCTCAACATGTCAATGATTTTGTTTCATCTTATTCATTCTTCTGAGTCCTAATTCATATTCTGAAAAATATATTTGGACAGGGATTCTCTGGAACTGTGAAGGAGGTGTGGTGGGCTTTGCTTTTTCAATCTTTTTTTTTTCTTGTTGCTAGTGATGAAAATTTGTTGCTACATTTTCATATTTGTACGTTCAAGATTCTCTCTACCTTTTTTTCTTTCTCTTGTTGTTAAACTTTGAGTTTCTCAGAAAATAAGATGCAAACTCCATCTTTTTTTGTTGGTTTTCTATCTTTTTGAATATTTGAGAAAGAAAATAATATTGAAATATTAACTTACCAAGCAAAACTCAGATTTAAATTCAAAGGAAAGACTTGAAAGCGTTAAAACTCACAAATCTCGCATTGACTCAACAACCTGCCGGCCATTTAAAAAAAGAAGACGGTTAGAATAGACATAATATAAGATCACAAGCAAGTCCATAGTTTGAATTTTGAGACCTAAAAAATCTAAGATCACATCAATTTTACTCTTTCCTTCTTTACGAGTGGCGTGAGCTTCTTATAAAAGATCATCAATTTTGAAACAGTCTAGGTAAAAACATCCAGAAGATGCATATGATTATCAATAAGAATTATAAAAAATAACTTGAAACTAACAATTAATAAGTTATTAATAATAATTAGTCTCTCCAAGATTTACTTCACACAGTTCATAGTGCGAAAATAAATCGTATAAGAAGACTTTAGAGACTCAAATAAAAGAAAAAAAAAAGCAAAAGAAAAAGAAAAAGAAGTAGGACATGGTTTTTAGTTGTTGTTTACTTGGAGTGACACAATTTCTTGAGGGGATCGATCGATCCTCGATGGTCTGCTTGACCATGGATAAAGGGAATCCATAGACCCCATGTGAGGAGTGATCGATCGAGAAAGGGAAAAGAGGACGTCGAGATTAAGGATCGGTCAATCCTTGGTGGAGATCGATCAATCCAAAAATTTCATATTGACAAAAATGGGATCGGTTGATTTTATCATAGGAACGATCAATTCCGCCTCCTATCCACCCGAAAAAGCGGAGCCATAACACAACCAAGCAATAAGGAAACTACTAAGACTAAAAAAATATGAAACAAAGCACAAAAGGAAAAAAATAAGATACTAATATTGGTGGACTGCCTCCCATCTAAGGATTTTCATACATTAACTTGACTTCATATGTTTTTAGGGCCGGTCCTACATTAAAATCCATGAAGCTCTTTAGACGTCAAATAATATTAAAAATTTAGGGATATCAAATTTCCATAAATTTCTTTTTATGTAGTAGTCAAGGATTCTTTTCTTTAGTTTTGACTTATCTATACAAGGTTCAAGTTGAGCCAACTACATAATTTTTATTAGCTAAATATAAAGGGCAACAACGTTAGGCATAAAATCTTTTAGAGTCGGCCTTGCTTCTAAGTGTGAGAATTTGGAAGTGTGTCTAAGCATGCTCTCCAATCAAATAGTTGGATTTGTAGTACTTTGATCCTGGAATTCTTCTTATCTCGAGAACTTAACTTCTTACTTCCAGAGTAGAGAGGCCCTACGCCTTATAGAAATGCGTGGAACACCCATGCATTTTATTTTATTTGATCGCATTGCCTCTATAGTTCCATGGTGTCAACGTAAATGGGGACGTTTTGTGATTTTCTCATACTTCCTATTTCTTTACTCTTTCGATTTTTGCTGGCCTTTTTTTTATTCACTTGAGAATTTTTAAGAAGAGGTCATTCCGCGTCATTCTAAGCATTGTTCATTGTAGCTTTTTTTTGCAATCTTTGTGAAAGGAAAAACTTAAAAAAGGGGAATTTATGTTTGGTTGGGTTGTTATTTTAGTCATTTCAATCTATAGCACTTGATCTCTAAAACTAAGTTGATTGTGCTTTCTTTACATTAATGATGGCATTCACAGTAGCTAGGAGAAGATAACCTAAGATTAATGGATCTTATGGCTCTCTATCCATTTATATGATGATGAAGCCAATAAGGATTACTCGATTTCCTACTTTGACTGGCACATCCTCCAACTTATCTACATAGAATCATTTAAAACGTTACACTAGAATCTTATGCTATTGTAAGGCTTTAAATATATCCTCTTGACGTGTTTTGTGACTTGATAATGGCATCAAGCTTCCTCCTGACTAAAACCACATAAAAATTGCTAAAAATATAGCCAACTTATCTCGTAATAGGGAACACAGTTTCTAGGATATTCAAGTTTAGTCGTAATGGTGATCAAATTAAAGGATTATCAGAGTTTTGTCGTGTCATCCTCGATGCCATCTTTCCCACTATGATATTTTGCATGAGCTTGTTGTATATAAAGGTAGACGAGAAATTTTGGACAATGTTCCCCATTTTGGCTAGCTCACCTTTCTTCAACGACCTCTTTGAGAATTTAGGATAAGGTGTATTCAGTGAATATAATGGTAACTCTACACGCTATGATCCCTCGTCTCATATGGGGATCACATCGATTAGAAGAATTATTGCCTCTTCTCCAACATATTTTTTGCAATTCTTAGGGCAGTTGCATAGTAAACATCATACTTAAACATAGTTGCATTGAGAATTTTCTATTGTCCCTTGGATTTTTATTTACTCTTGAGGAAGAACTTCTACAAGTCTCTTTATCGCATTAGTATTTATGGATACATGCGTTTCCAAGCCTTTAACATGTATATACAATGATTTGAACTTTCCATTTAGATCAGATCATTGTACATGTTGTCAACCTTAATGTCGATATCCATGGTTTTCTTATTTTCACCTTCCAAGAGATGTTGCATTATCAGCTTCGAACTTGTTTTCTTGAGTTGCTGGCGTGACGACATGATTCTCTAGTGTTTGTAGTAGCGCCTGAAATCCTTTTTGGAAAGTGTAAAACTATTTGTTAGCATGTATGCTAAGAGATGTTTTGAATTCTATCGTGTCTCTCTTAAAACTACTTATAGCTTCTTAGAGATCGTCGAAACATTAAAAAATAAATTAAAAAAATCTCTATGTCGAGAAAAAAATCTATAAATTGCCTTTGAGATTGGAGTCCCTAACCACCATGATAAACAAAAAAAACTCGAATAACTTAAAAATAGTTATAATAGAAATATCACAGAAAACTAAAATAAAAAATTAACATTTTAGTTTATTCACATGCATTTTTTTGCTTATTCCTCAATTATTTAAAATTTCTTAACCAAATCTGTAGACCCATGTGTTATCATTCCATGCTTTTTACAAATATCTAGTTTAATATTCTATTAATTTCACTGTTTTGAGATTTTTAAACATAAATTTCTCAGCAAGTTCCATCCACAGTTCCACTTAATTTAACAAATTAGTGTTACCATTTAGACTCTAAAATTAGATACTCCAAATAAGATGCTACAACTTAACTTACAACCATGTGCATATATACGAATATGTGCGAATATATACACGTTATGGAAGCATAAGTAAATATACTACTTTGTAGTTACAAGAGAAGGCCAAAAAACATGGAATAAGAATAAGACTACTTATCAAAAAAAAAAACATGGAATAAGAATAAAAGAGGTTATGTTAAGAAAACCTAGAAAAGCATATCAAACCTAATTCCAATCCTTAAGAATGAAAAGTCAAGAGTTGTTTGGCCCTACTTCCAATAATTATGCACTCAGTACTCTAAACCTTTTCACATAACCATGCATGTCTATATCTATCCATCAAGTATATGATATACTTTATCTTGTAATTATATATTAGTCTCTAACTTTTGTAGCCCATTCATTCCCAAATCACACTTTTGAACAACTCTCTTTCACTTTCGTTTTTGTGTTATTTTAAGTGTGAAAGCCTAATTCTTCTCCATTTTCTCTAGGTGTTTCATGGATTACACCTTTTATATATTATATGTTTATTTTCTTGGAATTTGCCTTCTTCTTGCATGTTCTATGATTGAAGTCAATCAATGGCTGATGAGAAATTTGACCCTAGTAGAAAAATAATAATATCAGCCATTTTCAAATCTATATAAAGGTTTGGTGAGATTTGCACATCCAAAATTTCCAATAAAAATAAAATTCCATCGTTTCAGAATCCTAGATCCAGTTGGGTTACATTATCTTATGTGTGTACACAGCCTTACAAAATATATTTTAGAAAAAAATATAGAAAACACAAACAAAGAGAATTATTGAGTGTTTTGATTGTGGTAAAAGCCATGAATCATGGACCTCTCCACTCAATTACTCATTCAATTCCTCTTGGAGCTATTTGTCTACTGCCAGACTCATTTATTGTATTATTTTCGTTTTCCTTCGATTTTTTTCGCATTTATTTTATTTATCACCGAATGAATAGTACCAACAGTTTTCCTACTTGAAGTTTCGATTAAACTTTTATAGCCTGGCAAAAATATATGCTAGAATTTTCAGAGATGATAGCTGATACTACAATATTAATAGGTGATCTCACTTTTTTTTGACATCTGAAATGGATATATATATATATATATATATATATTAAAAGAATACATATTTCGCTATGTGACGTCACCACAATCCTCTAGATAATTGATTTATGAAAACTTTATTAATGTTTAAAATTATACATAGAAATCATACATAATTTTAATAAAACTTTATTATTATATATGAAAATCTTATATAATCAAACTGAATTATATGGAAATCCTCATATATCTTATATAGTAAAAAAATATTAAACCCTAACATTAATATCATAATAAATCACAGATTTAAAAAAAATCTAGTCTCTATATTAAACAACATAAATTCAACCCAACTTATTAACTTACTAAAATTTGAATAACTCAAATCTTTTATTTTTGTTTTAGTTATTGTCTTAATCTAATTTCTTATAAAAATCAAACACAACTTATTAAATAGTTGGACTTTAACTTAGTTACTTATGATCCAATAACCTTATTCATTCTTTAGAGACTTCATCAAACCGTCTTATCATAAAATATTTTCTCTTCTCCTTCGAAAACACATTAAATTGGTAAGTTGTTTCTTCTCCAAAAAAATAAACATTAAAACCATTCTTCGAGAATTTGTTTATTAAATTGTTTAACTAAATTTTTCAGCATTATTAGGTGAAGAGTATCACAACTCTGATAGCATTGATACTTCGGATACTAGCAGTGCTGATGTAATGGTTTATACTCGTGAATTTCTTTAGAGTGTCAAAGTATCGGGATAGCCGAATCATTGTTTAAAGTTGAAAGTCGTGATCATGTTGCTCCAAAATATAGATACAATAAATGTTTTTGTGTACAAGACTAAAAGTAGCTTAGTTGGCCAATCACGTGATAGATGACAAAAATATTAATGGATACTTAAGTAAGCGATTTGGTTTTTGCTAACTAGGAAGTTTGTGTCTCTGGCGGAAACGAAGTTCCCTTTTAAAATACAGTGTAGTGAATTTTCGGTGACAGTGCATTTGCTATGACAATAAATAACAACCAAGGTCAAACCATGGAGACGGTTGGTTTTTTCTACCCAAACCCATGTTTTTTCATAGAAAATTTTACACAGTTATATCTAGAGTGGATTGGAGATCATGCTTAAAAATTCTCATCGTAGATGAATAAGGAAAATCGCAACACAAGACAATGAATATTTTCTATACAGAGGTCTTCGCAGACCTTGAACCCAAATAAAATATTTAGATCATTAGTTGTAGATATCGTGGAATAATGTATATGAATGTGATTGAGTTCCCAAAGGAAGTTATAGGGTTTAGATTCCCCAGCTAAACATATCGTAGATATCATGGATTAAATATGAATGTTTTTGGGTTCCCAAAGGATGGTAGAGGGTTTAGATTCTCCAAGGAAAAATATCGTAGATATCGTGGACTGTAAATGAATGTGAATGGGTTTCCAAAGGAGGTTGTAGGGTCTAGATTCCCTAGATAAACGTATCATAGATATCGTGGATTAAATATGAATGTTATTGGGTTCCCAAAGGAGGGTAGAGGGTTTAGATTCACTAGAGAAAAATATCGTAGATATCGTGGATTAGATATGAATGTTCTTGGGTTCCCAAAGGAGGGTAGTGGGTTTAGATTCCTAAAGAAAAATATCGTAGATATCGTGGACTGTATATGAATGTGAATGGGTTTCCAAAAGAGGTTGTAAGGTCTATATTCCCTAGATAAACGTATCATAGATATCGTGGATTAAATATGAATGTTCTTGGGTTCCCAAAGGAGGGTAGAGGGTTAATGTTCCCAAGAAAAAAATATCGTAGATATCGTGGACTGTATATGAATGTGAATAGGTTTCCAAATGAGGTTTTAGGGTCTAGATTCCCTAAAAAATGCATTGTAGATATCATGGACTTTATATGAGTGTGGTTGGGTTCCCAAATGATGGTTTAAGGTATAGATTCCCTAGATAAACATATTGTAGATATCGTGGACTGTATACAAATGTGCTTGGGTTCCCAAAGGAAGGTATATGGTATATATACCAAGAGAAACGTAACTTACATATAGTGGATTGTATATGAATGTGCTTGGGTTTCCAATGGAGGACCTATGGTATAGATTCCCTAAAGAAACATATCGTTGATATCGTTGACTGTATATCAATGTGTTTGGGTTCCCAAATGAGGGTTTAGGGTGTAAATTCCCCTGAGAAACATATCGTACATATCATGGACTATGAATGTACTTGGATTCCCAAAGGATGGTCTAAGGTATAGATTCCCCAGAGAAATGTATCGTTGATTGTATATATGAATGTGCTTGGATTCCAAAAAGAGGGTTTAGGGTTTAGATTCCCCAAAGACGTATCGTTGACTGTATATGAATGTGCTTGGATTCCCAAAAGAGGGTCTAGGTTTTAGATTCCTCAGAGAAACGTATCATAGATATCGTGGACTGTATATGAATGTGTTTTGGTTCCCAAAGGAGGTTGAAGAGTCTAGATTCCCTAGAGAAATGTATTGTAGATATTGTGGACTGTATATGAGTTAGCTTGGGTTCCCACAGGAGGGTCTAGGGTATAAAGTCCCAAGAGAAACACATCATACATATAATGGACTGTATATGAATGTACTTGGGTTCCCAAATGAGGGTCTTAGGGTTTAAATTCCCCTAAGAAACGTATCGTATATATTTATGGACTATAAATGTGATTGGGTTCCCAAAGGAGGGTCTAGGGTTTAGATTCCTCAGAGAAACGTATCATAGATATCGTGGACTGTATACAAATTTTCTTTGGTTCCCAAAGGAGGTTGAAGGGTCTAGATTCCCTAGAGAAATGTATCGTAGATATTTTGGACTGTATATGAGTCTGCTTGGGTTTCCAAATGAGAGTCTAGGGTATATAGTCCCAAGAGATACACATCGTACATATAATAGATTGTATATGAATGTACTTGGTTTCCCAAAAGAGAGTGTAGGATCTAGATTTCTAGAGAAACGTATTGTAGATGTCATGGACTATATATGAATGTGTTTGGGTTCCTAAAAGAGGGTTTAGGGTATAGATTTCCCAGAGAAACGTATTGTAGTTATCGTGGAATGTATATGAATGTGCTTGGGGTTCCCTAAGGAGGCTCTTGGGTTTAGATTCCTCAAAGAAACGTATCGTAAATATTATAGTTGGTATATGAATGTGCTTTGGTTCTCAAAGGAGGGATGTAGGTTTAAATTCCTCCACAAGTAAGCATTTATAAGATATTATGATCTCTTACACCTAATTTACGATATGTTTATACGTCTCTCCATATAGTAAACACTAATTTGAGAATCTCTTCATATAGTAAACACTAATTTGAGAATCTCGATAAAAATATGCGGGATATATAGTATTTTAATGTATTAAATTTTACTCTCTTACACCACACTTCCGCGCAACCGCGCGGGTAAATCCCTAGTATATATATATACTAGGAATAAGGATTTGAAATACAAGAAGCTCTTAGACAACAACAACAAAGATAATTAACAACAATTGAACCTTACAAATACCAAGCGAACAACACTTTTAACATACCGACTACTATCTATCAGTCAAAAAGAGCGACTACTATCTATCAATCAAAAAGAGAAGTCGAATGAACTCAGCTGTAGTAGATCAAAGAAGAGAAATTAGTGTAATTTTCTTGAATTTTCTTCGTGTAAAATATTAGATTAGAACGAGAGACGCATAACAAGAGTGATCATTCTTACTGAGTAACTTTATTACTAACTCTTCTCTCTTTTTTCCACTGATAACAAAAACTGTTTTATTTCGTTTATTATGCAAGCCAACTTTTGGTGTGAATTTTTGGATAGGGTGTATTCACTCCCGAAAATAATCAGTTTTGGTTCTTGATAATTTTGAGTTTGAGAATTTGGCTACCGTATACCTAATGTTTAGATATCGTGCGTCTTTGAAAAGTTGGTAGTTGAATATAAATAGTTTAATTACAGTCTAATCAAACGTTAGCTTTTTGTTAAACCATTCTTTAAATTCCCTTAATCATTAAAGCAAGATTTGGCTTATATATAGAATTCCACGTTTCTATAATAAAATAGAGAATGTGCATGAATGAGAAGAAAAGGCAAAGCATAGTAGTCTACGTTAAAGGTCAATAACTTCACTTTGTGTGTATATTTCATATAATATTAGTCTTATTAGATTATGTCTAATTTATGTTTTTCTTTCTTTTTTGGGATAAAGGTCATAATCTCAGTATTCTATTCTCTTAATTGAATATTCATTCACTGGTTTTACTAATTCCTGATACCACGTGAAACCTCGTGGAAGTTCACAACAATTTCTTAATTACAAAAAATATATATTAATTACAATGTTTTCAATGTAAGTTTTTAATATAGATATCTAATTCAAAACCTATTGTAAAAACAGTATTTGATGTTTATTATTAGAAATCAAACTTAGAATAGTGAATAATATAATGTGACCTTGAAAAGGAAATTCTACTTGTATAACCTGTTGACAAGAAAATCAATTTCGTTAATTAAAATATTAAATACATGGTCGGAAAATTTGAGAAAGCAGTAATTATTGTAGGCTACCACATAGGGATATGATGGTTTTGATTCGTCATTGATGTACAAAGAATAAAGAGAAAAATATGTGAAAGACCCAAAGTACGGGGGCAAGTTTATAAATATGTATTTTGATTTTATTTTATTTAAAGCATTATTATTAGGGAAGAAAAATGAATGGGAAATGGGAGAAAAATATAAAGGGAATTAGGGGAATGAAGTCAAAACGGTGGTCCAAAAGACAAATCGAAGGACCATTGTAAAATTAGTTTATTGAAAATCAGAAAGTTAAACACGAAACTCTAAAACAAAAAACAAAATAGAGAAAAATAGGAACAATAATTATTGCTTTGGTCAAAGCTTAGCAGTTGGGCTATCTTTATTTTAAACTTTAATCTAAGCAAACAACCTATGGTGAAAAAGATAAAAGTTTCAGACCTAGAGGAAACTTCTGCGTTTTGGTAAATTCCAAATCCCTATAAGGTAAATATCCTAAGTTTTAAATTATAGAAATTTTTTTATCTTACAACAATAGGTATTATTAAAACATCATTTTTATTTTGTTATGTGGCAAAAGAATTATAATAGGCTTATGGTTTTTTCATGCAAGTTGTATATATATTGCCTTGTGTAGATTTACGTTGATATGCAATGATTCTCTTTTAAAAACTATTTTAATATTTAAAATTAATAAAATATAAGAATGGGGTCAAGAGTCAAGACTAATATGTAACCAAAGTCAAATGGATTTGCGTATGATTACCATTTTTGTAGATTATATATATGAACACATGCAACCTCATTTTACTAAATAAACATTTTTTTTTAATAATAATAAAGTAACAACATTCCAGCTGGTTATTTTATACTTTTAATTACTACATATAGAAATATTTATGTAATCGTCACGACTCACGTACATCATATCATATTATTAATCTGACATTAGCTGATTCTTAATAAATCACGTTTCACTTGGATTTATTTCTTTTATAGAAACAAACTATAAAAAAAAATTCTAAATCCGAATTAAGCACAACTATACGAAGGAATATCCGGCAAACAAAAATGAACAAACCTTTTCAAAAGTTTTTAATAATAATAATTATTATTATTATCATTAATAATTTTCGATTTTTGTAAATATATATGTGTGTATGAGTGCATCCAAAAGGGACAAAGAGAATAGATGGAAAAAGAGACAGTCATCTTTTTAGAAAAAGCCAAAAACTAAACCAGAAGGAAAAAAAAAAAAAAGCTTTAGTCTTTTTAATCCAAACCCATACCCACACAATTCCCTCTTCGTCTCTTAGGGCTCTCTTTCGTTTCTCTTTCTTCTTACACAGACGAAGAACAAAAAAAAAACCAAATCTTTTTTACTGGGTTTAAAGAAAAATCCAATCTTGTCTTGAAAGAAGAAATGGGTAAATGTGGTGGAAGAAACGTTAACGGCGTTGTATTTAACGGAGGCGGTGGAGTTAGGCCATACGTACGGTCTCCGGTACCTCGTCTGAGATGGACGCCGGATCTTCACCGTTGTTTCGTTAACGCCGTCGATTTACTCGGTGGCCAACACAGTAAGTTTATAAATACTTTTCAAGAAAACAAAAAGAAAAATTCAAACTATTGCTACTTTGTTTTTATTCATTGATACATCTTAAAGTTAGGATTCTAGTTTTGGATATATCTTTAAAGATTGAACTTTTCTCACTATTTTTGTCATGAGTAGTCTTATCATCATCCTAAAGTTCTTGAAACCAAGCTTCAAATTTTCTTGCTAATTTTGTTTTATTCGTATATATTAAAGTTTGGAACTTTTCTTTTTGTTTTGCAACTTTTTTTTCTCTTTATTTTGTATTTTCATGATTAGTCATATCATTATCTTCATCATATCAAAAGCATAATCACGTAGTTTCACACTTTTGCTACTAAGTTTCATTCATAAACGATATTTTGTGTTTCTAGTTTTGAATTTTCTGAAAAATATTGATTTTTTTCTTTATGATTCTTCATCGTCCTAGATAATCATGTTGGTCAAAGTTTTTGAATTTGTCTCATTCATATATGTTAAAGTTTGTACCTTTTTTTCTGAATATATTATGTCATAAGGAATCATCTTTATAATTTTTTGTTTTGTTGGGTCTGATGAAACAGGAGCAACGCCAAAGCTTGTACTAAAGATGATGGATGTAAAAGGGCTCACCATTTCACATGTCAAGAGCCATCTCCAGGTAAATTAATTTTTTTAATTTGTTTTTTATTCATAATATCTTGAAATATTAAACCATTTTTGTCTACTTTTATATAACAGATGTATAGAGGTTCTAAACTCACTTTGGGGAAACCAGGTATTTTTTTTTTTTTTTTCTCTTTCTGTAAATTTCAATAGTCTGAAATGATGATTTTTAGAAAAGAATGGGACCGTTGATTTTAATTTGAACTGTTAACATCAAAACTATAATAATGGGATGGAATTTAATTATTTTACTGTATCTGTTTCTAGTATGTACTATTGGTCTAGTGTCATGATTCATATGACAATTGTCATAAATACATATATTTTGCTTAAAAAAATTTAAAACAAAAATTCGCAACCTCTTATAGAAGAAGAACAAGAGAATAATATTCATTATTATTTATGGTGAGTAATATAATTAATAATTATATTTTTGGTCTGGGGGACAGAGGAAAGCTCTTCATCTTCAATAAGAAGAAGACAAGACAGTGAAGAAGATAAACTCCATGACAACTTGTCTTTACACTCAAGGAATGATTGTCTTTTGGGTTTTCACTCTTTTCCTCTTTCTTCACATTCTCCTCTAAGGTATTTTGTTTTATTTTATTTAATTTACCCTTTTATTTATTTTCTGACAAGTTTTTAATTTTATTTCAGAAAAGCTATCAAGTATGCTTTTTTTTTTGTTTGTATTTGAATTGTCCTTTTTTTTTTCCTTACTTTGGTGCAGTGGTGGAAGAAAGGAGCAGACTTCAGAGTCTGGTGGTGATGATGATGAAGATGACTTTCTTCACATCATGAACATGGAGAAGACGAGAGAAACGACGTTTCCATCACATCCTTTTCTCAAGGTATTTTGACTAATTTTCTTTATTTATTTAATTCCTTTTGTCAACATGTATTTTATTTAATTATTTAATTTATATAAGTTATATACATTGTTTTTTACCATTTTTACCGGGGTCAAAGCTAAAACAAATCTAGTCCGGTTTGGAGTGTTAACCGGGTTGATTGAAATCAGGGTTAAATCTATACCAAATTGGGTCTGGTTTAATAGCTATTTGTCTTTGGAACACAGGCTCATTAAACCAAAGATCTTGATGGTTTCATTTATCATTCAAGGTTTGGTTTGGAGTGTTAACTGGTTTAATTGAAATCAGATCAAATCAAAACCGAAATGGGTCCGGTTTAATAAACATATTTGTCTTTGGAACTCCTCTTCATTCATATGATTTGGGGATTCAGAGTTTGATTTGGAGTTTTAAACGGTTTGATTTGGAGTCTTAACCAGTTGATTGAAATTGAGATAAAACCCAAACCGAATCTAGTCCGGTTTAATAACTGATTTTGTCTTTTGGCTCATCAGAAAACAGAGAAATCTCACAACTGTAAAACTACATGGCGAGAACAAGAACAGGAACACGAAGAAGAAGAAGACTTGTCATTGTCTCTGTCACTTAATCATCATCATCATCATAATTGGAGAAGCATTAATGGATCATCAATGAGCGAAACGAGTGAAGGAGTCTCAAGTTGTTCTGCACCATTGCTCTTCAAAGATTGCTTTGGTTCCTCTTCTTCTCCAAAGATTGATCTTAATCTTAATCTTTCAATTTCTCTACTCGGTGGCTAAATAATTAAAATTAAAATAAATCTTTGTACTTAGATTAGTTGCAGTGAAACGTTAAGATTTGTTTTTGAAGGTAATTTTTTTTAATAAGCTAGGATGTTTTCCGAAATTGAAAATTTCGAAAATAAATATAAGATAAATACCAAAGTAAACTTAGATTTAGAAGAAAATAAATATAACAGAAACCAAATTATAAAATAATAAAAGAAGAAAGAAAATATATTTTTTCGTTTTTTCACTAAAAGAAATAAGAAAAAGAAAATTCCGTGCCGACGATGGTCGGTGTGGATGAATCTGTCACACCGTGTTGGCTCGAGGTTGAAGATGGCGAGGCTCACGGTTTCGTCATACGACGGTAATCGTTTCTCCACCGCCGTTGCTTCCGTCGAAAAACCGCCAGGCTCTAGTGCTGTACGCCGAGACATCCTTTTCCTCGTCGCCATTTCCATCTCCTTCTTCGTCCTCTATCAATCCGCTGATTTTCTCCACATCGTCTCTGGCTCTTCTTCCTCCTCGCTTCTCTCTCGCATTTTCCCGTCTTTCGATTCCTTCGTGTCTCTGGTTAGTTTCTCTTCTCGACATCGCCATCGTTTACTTTCCTGGAATTTGATTTTCGACGAAAGTAGAGAACAATTCGCGAATCTAGGGTTAGGATTCGCAATTTCATGATGATTTATTCTGAAATCGTCTTCTTAGCACCAAAATTAGAAACTAAACCAACTATTTTCTTTTGCTAGTCATCGAATTCGGAAATCGTCTTCTTAGCTTTGATTTGTTCTTAGCAGGAAATTGAGGAACCTAAACTAGAAGATGTTCTTCGTAAAGCTGCAACGAGAGATGGAACAGTGATTTTAACAACATTGAATGAAGCTTGGGCAGCTTCAGGATCCGTTATCGATCTCTTCTTCGAAAGCTTTGAAATCGGAGAAGGAACAAGCAAGCTTCTGAATCATTTAGTGATAATTGCTTTAGACGATAAAGCCTATTCTCGTTGCCGTGAATTACATAAACATTGCTTCAGTCTTGAAACAGAAGGAGTTGATTTCTCCGGTGAAGCTTACTTCATGACTCGTTCTTACTTATTGTATAGGTCTTGATTCACTTCGGCGATATGATTCTATGGAGGAAGAAGAGAGTGAGCAACCAGGAGATTCTCAAGAGTGAAGTGTTTGTGTATGTATATAGAGAAACTGTTAAGATTTTTCTAAACAAAGAAGAAGAAATATGGAAGCTAAAGTTTGGTAAAGTCATGGATCATTTTTCCAGAGAGAAACGCTTAACGCAAATTGACATCCTACGTTTTCCCAAAGAGCCTCTTCCTTCCAGATTTGACGGCAAAAATAAATTTGGGAATTTATGATGAAGTATTGAGTACCGGTTAAAGTGTTGTAACAAATAAGAAAGGAGAAAAAAAAGAAAGAACATTAGAGTGATCAAAAGAAATTGTTAAGGACGTAGAGACTTATCTCTGTTCAAGGTGTGATATTGATTAGGGATTTTTGTTCAAGGTGTGATATTGATTAATGATTAGGGACTTTTATCCACCTATAGTATCTAACGTACAACAAGATTGTGATTGTATCAACTAATTAATCATGTAAACACCTATTGTAGGTAAACACTATCCACAAATACATTGTCTACGAAATCCCGGCTATTTGTATGTTTGGCCATCGAGACACCCACTATCAATCAGAACTAGCATTTCTTCATTAAAAGCAAACTATTTTTTAATATATTTTTCAAAAGAACTAGTTTTGAAAAAAAAAAAAAAGATACATCCCATGAAATTATCACCTCATCTCACTCTCTTTCTTCCTTTTATATTATTTTTCTTATGTTAATAATGAAAGACTCATGGAAAGTCTCATTGGAGATGCTCTTATGCTCTTATCAATCATGCAACTGTGAGCTCAGATCGAAGTACTCGCAATAGGTTCGTGGAGATTTTTTTCACGGTGTTGTTTGCGACTATAGATAGATTGGATTGAGAATTGTATTGTCTTAAATAATTTTGCGAAGTTGTAGAGCTTAACGATTGCTCACGGTTTCTTCAAAGAGCTTAACGATTGCTCATGGTTTCATTGAAGGAAAAGGTGAATCTCATGTAAATTAGAGGCCATCAATGTTGCCTATTCAAAGGTAGGAAATATTAAATATGTTTTTTATAAGGTTCGATGACGATCCATAGAGAATCACTTTGAGTATTGACAAGTCGTTGTATGCGTTAACGCAGTTCCCAAAACGTACTTTAACTACTTCATCATTTCTCAAGAATTTAGTGGAATTGAAAATGATACGTGTGTATACACCAAGAAAATCTTAGAAGGTATCTACAAATATTTTCTATACCAAAGTTTAAGAAACTCAAAGAACAACTGAGTTCTACTTTAAAGTGAAAAACTTAAGAGATGCAAGAAGGATTCCAGGCATATATATAGTCAAAGATGATGAATGCATTGATACATAGGTAACTCACCACTCTTCTAGTGTTGGTTGCATCATGTATTCAATGGTGTGGTTCTAGGTTTGGTCTAGCTTATAGGATTGGCCTAGTAAGTAAGTTTATAAGTAAACCTTGTCAAATTCATAGGGAAGTTGTAAATGGTTATTGGGCTATATCAAAGAGTCTTTGAATGTTCAGTTTTTTGTGTACTAAAGATAAGGAGATACATATACAAGACTTTTTTTATTCGAATTTTACGGCTGGTTTGTAATGTGCTCTAAGTTTTGCATAAAATTCCTGGAATTACATAGTTATCCAGTTGTAGTATTTTAGGTATCGTTTCCCTAAAAATCTGAAGTGAACATTTATACCTAGTTTCTAGGCATTGTTTTTACACATGTGCCTTAATAGCATTAAAAACACGCTGAAAAACTCTGCCAATAGGAGACAAATGATAAAAATGCATCTCATACCCATTTGAAACGGCCGTATTCGCCTCAAAATTGGACGATATGCCAGCTGGCCATGACGACAAAAGTTGTAGGTGAAAAATACACAAGTTCATAGTACAACCCGACCCACCTGTTGATCGGTATACTATAACGAACCACCCAACTCGGCATACTAATCCGGATTAGGTATACTCTATAAGTATGACCCAATTTCGCAAGGGTCGGTTCTTCACTCCATCAGAGTTTTAGCTAACCTCTCCGTTTTTACAGTTTTCTCTCAGAAAACTTACTCTTTTTTTAACTCTGTTTTTCAACTCGACTCACCATTAAATTCCGGCTACTCTTGTTAAGTTCTACTCAAGAACGGTTATTATGGAAAATCTTGTATTTTTTTTATCTATAATAACAGTAATAACATATTCATAAAAACAAGTAATAACATATTCATAAAAACAATCACGTAAGAAAAAAGAAAGGCACAAGAGGAGGAGAATACAAATTGAAGATTTGAATCCCCGATTAAGCATGTAAGTTGGCATTTTCTTCTTTTTGAATTGTTTGGGGTTGGAAATCAAATTTATAATGTTTTGTGATAGATCTCATAGTTGAAATCATCAAGAACTTACATCTGATAGCAGGTCAAGTTTTAGATTTGTTTTACCATAGTTGAAACATGTTTGAGAGATGTTACGGCTTTAACTGTGATGATATACGATTGAATTATATAACCGTCATTTCTCGTAATTGTGATGTTGCTTTAAATTACGCAACGGATCGTGCATGCATGAACGCATGCTTAAATGATTTCTGAAAATTAGTTTGACACATCACACATGTGACGTAAGCACTTATCGTCGACCGAGTGCGTCTTTGTAAATTCTGGAATTTTGGAGATGGTCGTCCCATGTTTGATATATGGAAAAGTCACAATTAATAAGAAAGAAGAAAACTCAGTCGCAACAAACTTTTTCTTTCTTTAATGATTTAAGTGACATCTTAAACGTTGCTCCATAAACGTGAGTGCATTAAGTGTTTTGCATGATATATGCTTCTGTATTAAACAAAAACTACTTCCGCTTATCTTTTTTAAAAGAAATGGTTAAATTGTGTTATGAGAAGTTAACTTAAATATATTTTATCCATAATATATTGAAACATTTATATTATATATAATATGTAAGTCACTAATTAAAATTGCTTGTTATAAATCACATATAGACTTTAAAAAAAAAATTGTTTAAAATCATTTAAGTAGCCATTTTTATAAACGATATTGTAAGTGTAGTGATATCAGAGTGAGTTTACGTAGAGATTTAGTCTTATTCTGGATAGATCAAGTGTGAGGTACTGACATATAGTTTAGCTCTAAAAGGTAGACAAAAATTGAAATCAAATTTGATGGAGTCGTATAAAGAAGGCACGTCTATGACAAGACCACCACGTCTTGATTCATCAAATTATGTTTACTGGAAGGTTTGTATGCAGGCGTTTATCAGTGGTCTTGATGAATATTGTTGGAATTCCATTGAAGTTAGTTGGAATCCTCCTACGATGATTGATGATAAGAAAGAAGTGGTTTCTAAGTCCATAGACAAATGGACAGATGCAAAAAAACTTCAATCAAGCTGCAACTATAAAGCCAAGACAATAATTTACAATGCTATTGATGCAAAACACTTTAATTTGATTTTCCAATGTACATAAGGTCAGAAAGAATGAAAGACATTAGAGAATATGTTTGAGGGTACCACGAGTGTTAAGAGAGAAAAACTCGATATGTTAGCATCAAGGTTTGAAACTCTAAGGATAGATGAAGGAGAAACCGTGGTTGAGTTTAGTACTGCTAAGTTAGGTGATATATCTAATAAGTCATTTGCTTTTAGGAAGCAATATAAGGACAAAAAGCTGGTGAAGAAATTGAAGAGACCATTGCCTTCAAAGTTTGAGTCAAAGATTTCTACAGTAGAAGAGGCTCATAATCTTGATAAAATGGGTTTTGATAAGTTTGTTGGGATTCTCCGGGCTTTTGAGTTGAGCAAATTGCAGGCAAGTGAAGAAAAGAAAAAGGAAGAATCCATCAGAATTGCTCTAAAGTCATCATCCACTGAAGATCCAATGGCTATGTTGTCAAGACAGGTTGTTAAGTACCTGAAGCAAAAGGAAAAGAAGTATGGTAAAGATGAAGAGTTAGGCAAGTCATCAAGGAACGTTCAATGTTATGAGTGAAAAATTGGATATGTTCGTTCTAAGTGTGCAAATTTTTTGGAACCAAACAAGAGGAAGGCGATGAATGCTGTCACGAGTGGTTCAGAAACTGACTCTAAAGATGATGAGGTTATGAATAATTTTGTGACATTTACATCTTTTTTTATCTGATAAATCAGCATGAGGATCTACATCAGGGTGTGTCAAACCTGCGTTAGAACCTGCAACAGGAGTTATCAAAAACTGCCAAATCTGCAACAGAATATAATACATCGAGTGATAGTAATGCTGAATCTATTAATGATGAAGAATTTTTCCTGTGAATTCTTTATCCCTTTTACTTGGTTTGTTGTGCCCCATTTCGCACAATTTCTTCCTTGCAAAATAAGGAGAAGGACAAAAGGTTCATTAGCTCAACCTTTTTGATTCGTTGGACTAACACTTGTACTCAAAAGTTAAGTTGTAGACTTTAAATAAACGTTTAGTTGGAAGCAATCCACTTTATCTATGTACAATTTTTTTGTTTTTTTTTTGTGTTTTTTTTTATTATTTGTGATAGGACATTTAGTCGTGTTATACTAGGTTTCGATTTGTTTTTTCAAAAAAAAAAATTGTAACCTAGCAATGGCGACAAAAACTCATAACATTAACATAAGTCTCTAACATAAGTCTCTATGAATTCGACCATTTTATACTACAATTGCATATTAAATCCGCATATACATGATCCATATCTTGTTTGAATATAAAAGATTACACCATAATAAATTGGTTCTAGATATCGGCATTAAAATTCCAGTATATTAATAACTTTTCTTCCTTTACTTTATTACATTATACATTATACATTATATATCCTCATAGTTAATATATACTACTAACATGGTGGATAATTAGAGAATAACTGCCTTAATAATATACTATTCATAGGGTGGTTAATTAGATAATAACTACCTTAATAATGGAGTATGTGTATATACATACTTTTTTGTCAACGGATATATAATAGAAAATGTATAGTGGGGTTATGTTTAAACGGTTACTAATGTTTTGACGGTGAACTGAAAAGTCACACATTAGCACATAAAAGACTTCGTAGTTTTTTCCATAAAAAATACGTTTTCGGAGAAAAGGATAAGAGGTGTGACGGTAGTGAAAATGACTCAGAGATAAGAAAGAAAAGAATAGAAATCGAAGAAGGATTCGTAGAGGAAGGTGAAGGAGAAAGATAATATCAGATCAGAGAATTAGAGAGAGAGAGAGAGGTAGAAGAAAGAGATAGAGTTTTTTTTTTCTTTATTCTATTTTTGTCTACAAACCGAATACACTTCTTAACCAAACCAAATAATTTGTAAATAGAATACTTAACCGGATAAAATAAGAAGAGATAAAAAGATAAACCGGATAATTGTGATATCCATGTGACAAGAGAATTCTTCAACTCTGTATTCAGCAAATCTTTAGTTTCATATGGTTTTTAGTGTTTTTTTATGCCATCCTCTTGTTCTTTTTGGTAATAAATTCACATTTTGTGAAAGTATGGTGGTAAGAGGAGGAGAATATCAAATTAAAGATTTAACCCACAAAGCCAATTAATTATGAGTATTGTTTGGGGTTGGATTAAATCAGATCTAAGTCATTTTGGTCAGATTTTTTAATTGAAATCATCAATGTAATTTACGTCGTGTAGACCATAAAGTTAATTAAGATTTGTGTACCAATAAGAAATCTATATAAAAATAGGAACGGTTCGTATAGGTGTAATCCTATAAAGCTGTTTAACTAACATTCAAAAGTTTTATCAAAAAAGAAAAAAAGACATTCAAAAGTAGTAGCAAGAATGGAAGATATTATGATCAGCGTGGTGGTAGCTGTCGCCGCCGTTCTTCTCTTATTCCTCTACCAAATACGGAAAACCAAACGGTACAAGCTTCCTCCGGGCCCACGGGGGCTTCCGGTGATCGGAAACCTCCACCAGCTTGAGAAACTTAACACACAACGCTTCTTCTACGAATGGGCCAAAACGTACGGACCAATCTTATCATACAAGATAGGAAGCAGAACAATGGTAGTGATATCTTCGGCTGAGCTAGCCAGAGAGCTTCTCAAGACGCAAGACGTCAACTTTGCGGATCGACCTCCGCACCGCGGCCAAGAGTGTATGTCTTACGGCCGGCGTGACCTAGGATTCAGCCACTACACACCATATTACCGGGATTTGAGGAAGATGGGCATGAACCACTTGTTCTCACCCACACGTGTGGCCACCTTTAAGCATGTAAGGGAGGAGGAGGCGAAGAGGATGATGGCTAAGATCAACCAGGCTGCGGAGACATCCGTTGCGGTTGATATAAGCGAGCTAATGTTGACATTCACGAACTCGGTTGTGTGTAGACAAGCGTTCGGGAAGAAGTACAATGAGGACGGGGAAGAGATGAAGAGGTTTATCAAGATTCTTTATGGCACTCAGAGCGCTCTCGGGATGATATTTTTCTCTGATTTTTTCCCCTTTTTTCGCTACCTTCTCGATGATTTGACAGGTCTGACGGCTTATATGAAGGAATGTTTCGAAAGACAAGATACTTATTTGCAAGAGATAGTCGATGAAACTCTTGATCCAAATAGGGTCAAGCCAGAAACCGGGAGCATGATTGATCTCTTGTTGGAGATGTACAAAACTCAATCTCTGGAATCGGAGTTCACTATAGATAATGTTAAAGCTCTGATCATGGTACGTATAACAATCTTTACAGTTATATATCTGTTTGTATATGGTTACTTGATGATCCCCTTTTTTTTTTTTTTTTTATCTATGTTTTGAAATTTGAACCGTTGCTTGCATGACAAACAATCGTTTGCTTGTTTCACGTACTATTCCTTTTTGTTTTGTTTTTGAAAAGGATATCGTAGTTGCGGGCACTGACACGGCAGCTGCGGCGGTTGTGTGGGGGTTGACGTATCTAATGAAGAACCCTCAAGTGATGAAGAAAGCTCAAGCAGAAGTGAGAGAGTATGCAACGGAAAGAGGGTTAACTTACGTGACTGAAGACGACATCAAGAACCTTACTTACTTCCAAGCCTTAGTTAAAGAAACTCTAAGGGTTGAACCGGTGATTCCTCTCCTTATCCCACGTCTTTGCAGCCAAGACACCAACATCGGCGGTTACGACATCCCCGCGGGGACTACGGTCACAGCCAACGCGTGGGCCCTGTCACGTGAAGAAAGGGAGTGGGGCCCGAACCCACAAGAGTTCAAGCCCGAGAGGTTTCTTGAGAAGGATGTTGACTTCAAAGGCACGGATTACGAGTATCTACCGTTCGGGTCGGGACGAAGAATGTGCCCGGGGATGCGTCTTGGTATAGCGATGTTTGAGCTTCCTTATGCTAACCTCCTCCTGAATTTTAACTTCAAACTTCCTAACAGGATGACACCAAACGAGATCGACATGGATGTAATGCCTGGTCTTGCTATGCACAAGGCACAGCATCTCATGCTTGTTCCCGAAAAGTATGGGAATTAATGACACCTTCTTATAGTCATATAAATCCATCATTCTACTTTTATTAATCCACCACCTTACTTTTTTGTAATAAACATGTAATTTGATTGCTTCTTTGTTGGAAATGTTTTCATTTAAAAAAAAAACAACTTACTCTTCACTACCTTTCAGAAAAGATTAAAAAAGCAAGATGAATCATACATTTTTAGAAATGACTAGAATTGATCATGAATTGGTAAACATCTTCAAGATAATGTGTTTGAAACTTTTCTCCACCTTTAAAAAAAAAAGTTTTTCCGCAAATTGGCTAGAATCTTTTCTTTCATATTTATCAATTTTAACTATTTTTTTAGTTGCGTCTTGAGTCTTTTCGAACATTTTGATACTATTTATGTGTTTATTTCGCTTCTTAATTTCTTTGTAGTCATTTCATAATAATATGAAAAATATAAACTTTGGAGCAATTTTTGAGGCAATTTTAGAGTATTGAAAGAGACGAATGACGAATGAGCATTCAACGCTCAAGTATCAATCTAGACCTATGGATTTGGTGTATACTTATGTGTGTTTAAGGACTTGCAGAGACACAACCCATAAGGCAGAAGTTTAGAACTCTATGAGACCTTACTGATACTAACTCAACACCAAACATGCTTAGTTTTGATCTCCAAGTGGTTTTACGACATTTCGGTTAACGGTTCTCGAGATACACCAATTCTCGCGAGACATATCGAGACTACTCGCTACTAAGTGACATCTCAGATTTTTTCCATGAATATTAGCTGCAAGTCCAGAGCAAGTGCAATAGTAATAATGGTATCGAATCCACATAGACCTAAAGCTACACTACGATACTGTCAATTTAGATAAAGATAATACAAACATGATATTTTATGAGCTTTTTTAGCTAAAGTACAAAGTAAATGTGGTTGTATACGGATAATAAAAAACGTTAGGTCATAGGAAATTTTGTCGAGAATTAGGAATTGCAAATTAGATAATTCAGAAGAATAAACTTAAGTGTGTTCTAGAACTCAAATCACTAATTAATAATTAACTAAACGTCGTTGTGCCAATTACTATGTCTAACAACCTAAGATCTTAAATTTTTGTTTAAATTCAGGCTGTGAAACAAACATTACGGGTTTGATATGTTCATAAAACACCTTAACATCAACTTTTATTGGCTAAAAATGTTTTACTCACCTAAGTTATTTCAAGAAATTCACAACACTTTTGATTTCGAGTTATTTATCATAAGATCACTAATTTAGGTAGCTAAACTAGATTAAGCTCGAAAGACACCTTAGATAGTTAGTTTGATATCAATTCCTGACACATTGATATGCAAAGAAGTTTGAGTGACAGTTTTCCCCAATCTAGAAAATATCTTGAAGAGTGAATGAACAAAATTAACTTTAAAAAACAATCAGAGGATACATAGACTAGGTTGTGATAC
This sequence comes from Euclidium syriacum, assembly GCA_900116095.1. NCBI lineage: Eukaryota > Viridiplantae > Streptophyta > Magnoliopsida > Brassicales > Brassicaceae > Euclidium > Euclidium syriacum. The sequence continues at coordinate 3,218,006 of FPAK01000010.1, read as the reverse complement.
TCAACTCAGGTTATGAAGACTTCCTCGTGACGTTCCTTAGGTTGGATCACCTCACACTTAGTGCTCCTCCAAACTGGGGTATATGATCGCTACACCTTAACTAAGAGGGCATAAGGGGGATGGTGCCTATACTATGCCATCAAGCCATTGTTGGGTCATGCCAGTGAACCACTTCTACACGACTAATTTGTCCTCGAATTCTGATTTTTGAATAGTATAGCCACACTATTGGGGTTTAAGGCATAGGGACCATGGGGGTCCAACTGATAGAGATAAGGGGATCCTTAAGTAATCAGACACAAGTACCTCATGAATGTTAGTGTATGATGTTAAGAGGTCCGTCTAAACAAAATAACATATGGTGCTAAAAGGTTAATCTAAACTAGATTACAAGTGACATTAAAAGATTTATCTAAGTTGGAACATGACACTACACAATTTGACGAAACTAAGAGAGTGAATTTACCCAAACATTTTTTATTGGGCTAAACTAGAATTAAAAGCTTAAGATTAGGTGGAATTGGAAGTAAATGCCTTATGCATAAATTGTTCCGTCGTCTTGAATAATTTTGCATAATGATTTGCATTGTATTTTATACCTATGCATTGGACTAAAATGCATCTTACTTCTGAGGATCCTATGTTGTTATAACAACTAATATTCAATCCGCGCGTTTTGCGGATTGAACCGTATATTATGCTTAATTATTTTTTATTAGTTTAAGTTTTACTAAATTTTTTTATATATTTGTAGTCTTTAATCTTTCGATTTTATTTAATATGAAATTTCTATATATTTAAGAAATTAACAACAACGATAAATTTTATAGGCAACGGCTGATGTAATTTATTGGAATATAACTTATTTACTTAAATTGTTGAAATAACTCAAAATTCTAAAACTTTTACAAACAACTATCGTATGGAACACAAAATATAGATTAATATAATATTTTTTAAAATTGTATCCTATTAAAAATTACATGATTCAATGATTAACTTTTCTTAAAGACTCAACATAAATTTGGATATAATATTTGAATTAAATAATTTTACCTTCAGATATTGCATGATATAGAAAAAAAAATGTTAAAGTTATTATTTACAAAGAAAACATTGCACATGTACCACTGAAAGAACGTGATCTTAGTCTCATATTTTCGGTTTATTTGTAAATTTGGGGTAACTTATCCAGGATCAACTTTTCTTTAAGGATTAGTCTATATGTGTTTAGCCTGGGATTCACCTTGAGTTATAAAAAAAAAACTTAGAATGAATAAAAATTAAGTTAAATGAATAAAAAACTATGAAGTATTTACTAGTATTAATAATAAAAAAATTTACATGTGAAACTGAAAAGAAATTTGTACATTTTGAAAAGTCTATTACGTAGAAGTTGAAAAAAAAATTAATTAAAACACTATATAGTATTAAACTCGTGAAATGTACACTAGCACTGTTGAAGCAAAAAAAACTGGGACTAAAATAACACTTTTTGAATGAGACTAAATATGTAAATTTATTCTAAAAAAAGAAATCATATTTATTATAAGTTATCGTAATTTATATTGAAACTTAGAATGAATATGATTTTTTTTTTTTTTTGTTAGAGAAAGATATGGAAAAAAAAAGAAAAAAAAGAAAAGAAAAGAGATAGATATGAATTAATAAACATATTTAATAGTTTTCCTGAACGAATAGGAGCGCAGAAAACAAAGGACCTGCATTTTGTGGTGGACAAGGTGAAGAGTAAGGTAACGTCCTGGTCCTCAAAGTTGCTTTCTTCTGCTGGTAAAGAAGTGATGTTGAAATCAGTGGCAATGGCTACACCGGTTTACACCATGAATGTATATAAGCTTCCAATAACTATTTGCAATGAGTTAAATCGTCTTATGTCAAATTATTGGTGGGGTTCCTCTTCGGATCATCGGAAAATGCATTGGATCTCATGGGAACGTATGTCGAAGCCTAAGGCAGAGGGTGGGATGGGATTTCGTGATATTGGAAACCAAGAGGTGCAGTTGGGCCCGGAAGATTCTGGTTTCCACATTTGAGAGTAGCAGATCTTCGTGACAATGTTACAGGAGGATGGGATTCGAGGAAATATACAGTCAAATCAGGGTATAAATTAAGCATTCAAAAGGAACTGACAACTGAGGTTGGACCAGTTATTACGCCACAAGTGTTTCTGCAGAAAGAAGTATGAAAATTGCATATTTCTCCAAAGCTTCAACAGTTTTTATGGCGTATGGAATCGGGGGGGGGGGTTTGGGGGTAGCAGCTGAGTTGTTGATTCGAGGAATGCAGGTGGATTCTTTCTATAAATATGGCTGTTTGGAGGTTGAAACTGTGAACCATTTGTTTTTTCGCTGTCCAAATGCAATTGCGATTTGGCGTCAATCCGGAATTAGTTTACCTGTCCAAGATTTTCATCCTGATGCTATTACGGAAAATCTGAGGTTTGTTGTTGATTTAATTAATATTACGGATGATTCTCTACCTGTCTGGCTTTTATGGAGGATGTGGAAAGCATGGAATGGGAGTGTATTTTTGAGGAAGATCAGCGAGATATTGCGGCTACTCGGACTGCAACATCTCCCCAAGCGGGGAATCGAAGTGACAAGGATTGGAAACCACCAGGTGAACAATCAGCTTGATCTTTAACGAACTCGTGGAGATACGGCGATGGACATCAAGGTTTAAAGAATGCAGGTTTCGTTTTCAAAGACGTATGGAGAATGTCTGTGCTGATAAAATTGCCAAATTCTTCTACTGAGTCTGTTGTATTTTGGAGTGATGTTCCTTCATGGTTGATCTCTTCCATAACAAATGATGTAATTTCACAATGTAATTAATATATTATCTTTCGTGGAAAAAAAAACATATTTAATAATCTTTAATTAGAAGTTAAAATATATATATATGGATTTATAATTATTTTTTGTTAAGGATAGATAAACATTAATGAAATCCTAAATAGTCTTTAATCTACTTTTTCTTGTGTTGTGCTTAAGTGAACACGCTAAATTGGAAAAAGATTGGGCTATATCGGTGACCCGATATGCACCTTAAAACATCTGGGTCAAGCCCTTTCTTCCTCTCTTTTTTAATTTCCTTCAGGCCCAGAGGATCAAAGTCCATATAGTCCAATATAATTTCACAATCCGAACAAATTTACTATAAATGTTAATTTTTAGTGAGAAAATCTCAATTTGATTGTAACGCTCGTGACTGTGTTGTGTTCAAGATATGAAATTTTTCATAGACTCGCCATGACTTACACGCGGTCAAATATTCGTTTAATGACATTACTCACAAACTTCCAAAATTAAATTCTAAATTCACGCAAATGCCATGTATTAGTTAGTAGTTTAAGAATTTCTTTAAAAGTTTCTAACTCTAATTCGATCCATTTTTTTTACCGCGGAATTTTTGAAAATAGAAAACAGAACCCCGAATTATCTATGTTAACAAAATTAAACGGATTTAGTTAATCTAATTGTCCAATTGATTTCATACTAATTTCATACAGAAACTACCACTGGTGAGTACCTTTCCAAAAAATGAGGAATGCCAGATCGTAGAAATTGTCATCATCATTGATATTTCAACTTCGTCTAGAAGAAAGGGTGATTTGTTACAATACAAAATTAAGAGTTAATTAAAAGAATTGAGAAATCTAAAATGGAGTTGATTCAAAGTTAAAGGATTTTTTTTGTAATTTTGTTTTCCTTTTGTGTCCCTACACGTGGAGGTTAAATGGTTAATATTCAAAGAACCAATGGTTCTTCTTTTTTAAAAAGGTAATATTAATATATAAATGGTAATTACTCTGTCAACTTTTTTCCATTTGCAATTTAGAGTAATAAATTAAAACTTCGAAGCTAATTAATTAAAGTAGTTAATGAATTACCAAAACTGTATTAACTCAGTCTTAAATTTACTCTAACCTATTAATGTACATGCTTATAGTGTGTGTCTGTGTGAATATAAATATGGCCCTCGATTTCATACTGAGAGGTAAGAAAGTAAGAAACTGATAGGAACGCTTCAAAATTATACGTCAAACTCGACGAGCTAAAAGAGGTGAAGTTCTTTATTCTGTCTTTATTTTAAATCTGGCAGAGTATATAAGCATATACATATTTATTTATATAAATTTACTGTTGATTTGAAAGAATTTTCTATTCGTTTACATACATGTGAGAGGAAAGGTTATGGTTCAAGTGTCATTGTTATCGGGAATGGCAATTGTTATTCCTTTTCCTGAAAATTCTGAGCTTAACAAAAATAGTTATGCAAATAAAAACAATAACATCGTATGTATTTTTTGGATTATCTTAGGATTATACCTAAAACAAGTTCAATCTACAAAGAGTCAAAAAAAAAGGGTAGATTTTTTATATTTTTGCCGGGTCAAACAAGGGTTGATTTTCTTGATCTCCTTCTTTGGAGAATAGTTTGAATTTTAAAATAAATTTTTTTATGTAGAATATAATACTCCATCCGTCTTATTATCAGTTTCCTTGAAATTTCCATCTATATATAAACAAATTATATTTTTAATATATGTTTAATTGATATACTTTTATGAAAGTAAATCATCATCCTTATATTTTTCAGCAATATATCGTTAATTAATGTAATTTATTTGTAAAATATGACTAGTACTATCTTATGATTTAAAGCTTAGTATAGATAACATAGATAATATAATGTGTAATGGATAGATAACATAGATAATCTGACGAAAAATCTGTGTTTTTTTTTCAATATGTGATAAATAAAATCTAGCTAGTTGTGTTTAGTTATTTTGAAGTTTAAATCAATGAATATAAAAGGATGAGGGATCTATCATTTGGGGGAACTGTTGATAAATTTATTTATTTTGCATCTAACCAATTGCTCGAATATGGGAAAAGAGGACGAAATATAGTTAAAAAAAATGGAGTGTTCTTTTTGGTTTTTACTTTACCACATACATGAAAAATATATACAATCATTCTTCCTTTTGTCCTTTTTTATCTTTGGAATATTTCTTTTCACATTCAACCTTCCTTCACACATACACACACACATATATATATCATTGTAATATGATTTGATAGGAACTTTTTAAAACAAAAAAAGAGAGACCCATATGAGTTGATGATGACGATTGTGACAAATAATCTTAATGTTAGTGAATGAATATGGTGTCTTATGTACATGGATATTATAAGGAAATATGAAAATTATTGGAAAAAAGAGCATCATATTAGTTTCTTATTTTAATTTCTATTTATGTTTTTTTCTTTTTTTGTTAAAAATTTATGTTTTTTTCTCTATTTTCCAGTTTACATTAATTTCCATTTAATTATTGAACATATTATTTTAAAATTTAGTAATGTAAATGTATATTTTACTTGGTTAAATCTAATAACCGCGTTTAAAAGATTTATTATCGCTAACTAAGAATTAGATATTATAAAACATTATGAAGTTTATAATGAGATTTTATTCTCCACTTAGATGATCTTTGACATAATACATGGTCGAATGTTTTGAAATTAGTTAAATCATACGTACGCACAAAATTCCAACATTTTGATTACTTTAAGATATTAGATAAAACAAAATATTTTTATATAGTTAAGATAGGCGATGCTAAAACTTTTAGTGTATGAGCAATCTCGTATTTGATACTTTATGACAATATCAAATATCTTCTTCTACATTATTTTAATGTCATATTTACACTATGGTAATATGTTTTATAAAACATTTTTAGATCCAAAGAAAAAAAGTTCTTCATATTTTATAATTCACATATATTAGCGAGAGAGAGGAGCTGTTGAGGGTTGTCTCACGCACCATTCACTGTCGTTTTGTGGCAAATGGATTGGGTCCACCGACCTCTGTAGTTTTCATACTTTCTTTTTTCCCAAAAAATCAATTATAGAATTCTGAAAATTTAAACTCGAAAATAATTAATTGCTCTGTATATGTGTTAGTATCTACAGTCGACACCAATTTTTTACTAAAAATATTTTATTCAAAGACATAACAAACAAAAGAAAAACTCCATATCTATATAGATATTTTAAATATACACAATTAAATGCATATAGTGTTTAGTATCCTATGCATCATATAATATACATTAATTTTGATGTATAAAATTCATTTACTGTTAAATTTTCATATACGTATAAACTAATTAAGCTATCTTTTTATTTAATTTATCTTTTTTTTTTAATACCAAATATGAACTTTTAACACTCTATAGGCTATTAAATTAAGTGATTTTCTTTTTACTAGCCTAGCACTCTTTTTCACAAGTCACTTTCATCTGCTCTCTTCTATTACCTCACATAAAATACTTATTTATTTAAAATATATATTTAAAATACTATATATTTAAGTAATTTATTTAATATATATTTAAAATAATTAATTTAAAATCTGGAATATCCCATTTTTAGGGCTTTATTGAGATAAGATATCAGTGGAAGTCAAAAAAGAATTTAATGTTTTAGAGTTTTCTTTCTCTCTACTTCCATTTCATTTCTCCTTTTTTTTTCATCTTCTTCTTCTCTCTCTCTCACCATCACACAGAACACAGAAGAATCCATGGCTGCTTCTTCATCCTCTGCTGCTTCCTTCTTTGGAGTCCGACAACAGGATGATCAATCTCACCTTCTTCCTCCTAATTCCGCCGTTCCTCCTCCTCCTCCGCCGCAGCAGCAACCACCGCTTGAAGCTCCACCGCAGAAAAAGAAGAGAAACCAGCCAAGAACTCCAAGTAAGCTTAATTGAAAATCTTGATTTTATAAAATCATGTGATCAATTCTTTTTTAAAAAGATTGATTTTGTGGAAAAGAGAAATACCTTTTTCATATTCCCTTTTTTATTCTCCCTTTTTGCAAATCTTGAAATAAGCAAATTATCAAAACCCTAGTTCTTGATTTGTCCAAAATTTTCAGAATCTAATCAAAATTGATTTTCCATGCAATATTAAATTAATCAATAATTTTAACTTTTTATTTATTTAGATTCCGATGCAGAAGTGATAGCTTTGTCACCAAAGACACTAATGGCAACAAACAGATTCATATGTGAAGTATGCAACAAAGGTTTTCAAAGAGAACAGAATCTACAGCTTCACCGAAGAGGACACAATCTTCCATGGAAACTCAAACAGAAATCGACCAAAGAAGTGAAGAGGAAAGTGTATCTTTGTCCGGAGCCCACGTGCGTCCACCATGACCCATCACGTGCTCTCGGAGACCTCACCGGAATCAAAAAGCATTATTACCGTAAACACGGTGAAAAAAAGTGGAAATGCGAGAAATGTTCTAAGCGTTACGCTGTTCAATCAGATTGGAAAGCTCACTCTAAGACTTGTGGCACCAAAGAGTATCGTTGTGACTGTGGTACACTCTTCTCTCGGTAAGTAATTCCAAACTCTTTTAAAATTATACTGTTAATTCATATATGTTTATATATATAGCTACTTGATATGAGTGTGAATATGTGTCTGTGACTCATTCTTCATGGATTAGGGTTTTTTTTTTAGTTTCACTTTCTGTTTCGCCTCGAAGTCTTCGATGCTCTTATCGCTTTCTTTCCTGCAGTAAATTGCAACTTTAATGTTTTTTTATTTAAAACTTTTTTATAAAAAAATAAAAGAAAATTGATACATCAACACATGTGAATGTGTGTTTTACTATATAACTATATCTATATATGACACTGAAACTGCCATTTTTCATTAAGATGCTTTCTAGCAGAAACTCAAAACCAAAGAGGACCAATTTCTATTTCTTTGTTTTATTGTTTTATTTTTTTAGCCTTGGAAACACCGCCCTAATTTTCTGTCACAAAAATTAAAATTAATACTATATTTTTCAGGATTTTTTTCTCATAGATTTAAAATTGTACTTATACACTATATGGGCAATTCACGTGCTGCTAAACTATATAATATCTAGAGAGGTTGTTGTTACAGTGTTTGTTCTCTTATGTGTAAAATTTACTTAGTATTTATATGATTCGTGTCTGTACATCTGCACCGTAACCATATTTATTTTTGTTAAGTACTTCATACATTATGCATAAAACGGCTTAATATATCATACTTATATATTAAAATAAATATTTTGAATATGGAGTTTTCTTTTTTCAGTTTGGTTAGCATTGCTTGTTTTTGTTTTGTGTGTGTGTGCGTGCATTTAGAGGAGTTCTATAAATGGAAATGAAGTAAATATTCATTTATATAAGTAGTTCATTAATGAATACATTCTCAAGTTGCATTTATTGAAGTTACAGGATCTTGTATTAGACAAAATTCAGATATTCATTTGACAATCATTCTCTCTATATACGCTATTGTGAAAACATAACTTTTCCACCTACCTTTTCAATTCTTTGCATACCATTTATTTCAAATATAAACACACTAACACATATTTTTCAGCAGTTAATTAGTGTTTATTATGATAAATTATTGCATATATTGAGAATTTTGTGATAAAGATTTTTATATCTTTGCATCATACAAATAGTCATATAGACACAATACATCATCATAATTGAAGTGTGACACAACATTGTACTCCCTATTTATGTATATGCGTGCATTATTTGTATATGCATCATGCATGTGAGTGAGTGTGTAAGCTTTGCTAAAATTTACATATAGGTGCAAATAATAATAGGGTGTTAGTATAATAGAGTAATAGAGTGACTTTCTAGCTATCTATCTACTTTTCAAGATCCCATAATTACACGCGAATCTATTTGCAGCTACGTGACATGATGAGTCTCTCTCTACACTTATATATATATATATATATATTTTTTTTTTTTCCACTTTCCCCGAAATATATGTCTTTTATTTCATCAAATAGATTCCATTGTGGATTAATTAATTTTTTGTTTTTGTTTTTGTGTTAAACAGGCGAGACAGTTTCATAACGCATAGAGCTTTCTGTGACGCGTTGGCTCAAGAGAGTGCGAGACACCCAACTTCATTGACTTCTTTGCCAAGTCATCACTTTCCGTACGGACAAAACACAAACAACTCCAACAACAATACTTCAAGCATGATTCTTGGTCTTTCTCACATGGGGGCCCCACAAAACCTTGATCATCAATCCGGTGACGTTCTCCGACTTGGTAGCGGGGGAGGTGGAGGAGCAGGAGCCGCCTCACGCTCTTCATCTGACCTAATTGCTGCAAATGCATCAGGTTACTTCATGCAAGAGCCAAACCCTAGCTTTCATGATCAACAAGACCATCATCATCAGCATCATCATCAACAAGGGTTTCTGGCTGCGAACAATAACATGAAGCCACAAGCGATGAATTTTCAGCAGAGTCTAATGCAGTTCTCACATGATAACCATAACTCTCCTTCCTCCAATCTCTTCAATCTCAGCTTCCTTTCTGGAAACAACGGAGTTGCTTCTGGTACAAGCAACCCTAACGCTGCCGCGGTTTCTTCCAGTAACCTTATGATTTCAAACCATTTTGATAGCGAAAACGCAGGAGGAGGAGGAGGAGGAGGAGGAGGAGGAGAAGGAAGCACCGGTCTTTTTCCTAACAATCTGATGAGCTCCGCGGATAGAATCAGCTCAGGATCAGTGCCTTCATTGTTTAGCTCATCAATGCAAAATCTCAACTCTACTCCTCACATGTCAGCCACTGCTCTTCTTCAGAAAGCTGCTCAAATGGGTTCAACCTCAAGCAATAACGGAAACAACAACAATGGAAACAACAGCAACAATAACAACAACGCCTCATCGATACTAAGAAGCTTTGGGAGTGGAATATATGGAGAAAACGAGAGTAATCTTCACGACTTGATGAATTCTTTTTCTAACCCAGGCGCAACGGGAAACGTTAACGGAGTAGATTCTCCGTTTGGTTCGTACGGAGGAGTGAGCAATAGTAAAGGATTAAACGCTGATAAACAGAACATGACTAGAGATTTTCTTGGAGTTGGACAGATCGTAAGAAGCATGAGTGGAAGCGGAGGGTTTCAACAACAACAGCAGAAGCAACAATCGCAACAACAACATGGAAATAGTAGAGAAAGAGTTGGCTCGTCGTCAGATTCTGCAGATAGAAGCAGCATGAATGTGAATCCTGGTGGTGGTACGGCAAGTCCGCCACCGTATGGAATCCATCATGGGAATTTCTAAGTCAAGAAATGTCAAAAAAAAAGTTTTTTTTTCTTTGAGCTCATCTTCAAAATGCATGCGCTATATCTTTCAGGTATGCATGTCGTCATAAAAAAACACTCCATTTGAAGTAATTAAAATTTTAGTTGCAATTTATCTAAACTCAGCTCTCTCTTTTTTTTTTTTTGTAAAAGATTTTGTCTTTTTAGTTCTTATATATGGATATTCCCTCCTTATGAAAACAAAGATTTTCATAGTTTATAGTTTATGGTTTCAGAATGAAAAACTTTTATTTTATTTTATTTTATCGTGCCTTATGAGAGATTAGATATTTTTTTCATGGATATAGTTCTAGAGTAAATAAGTTATTTATTTATTATTTGTGGAGTCAATCCTCAGTCTTTATTAGTCTGTATCTATATTTCTTATAGGGTCAAATCTAAAAAACACTATATAATATATATTAACAAAAAAGATTTGAGTGTGAATAATTGTTTTTTTTGGTAGAGTAAAAAGTTTTTGAGTTTTGTTTTTGACTGACACATTTATCGTCATATCATTGCATGGGGCAGTCAATGAGTTGGAGAGTACAAGCAGCCTTTGCTAAGTTTCTTTGTCTTTTTGTTTTTATTTTCTTTTATTTGCCTTTTTATTCTTTAATTTCTTTTCATTTGTCATCCTCACTAGCTGGCAATGTCACGAGTGTTTGTCCTGTGATGCCCTTTCTAAATATCTTCATACATGTATACATACATACATGTCACATGTGCATACTTTTTATATTATATATGCATTTGTATATATAGGTTTGTATGTAACATGTTCTTACCATATCCTCTAAAGATTGTCCCCATCATATTTTAAATTTAATGGTCCAAAACAAAAAATTCTGTTTCAATGTTCACGAGAGTATATTATTGATGCTAATTTTGGTTAACAAAACAGGATCAATATACAACTAATCAATATACATCATACAAAAGATATCACTAACTTGAGTTAAGTTGGGAAGAGAAAATTTACGTCTTAAACGTGGTATTATCAATAGCTAGTTTCGAATACCAAAGAAGATTATGGATAAAAGAAAACGAAACTTTAAAGATTGATTAACTAGATCTTTTTTATATATATATATATATATATAACTAGATCCTATACAAATCGATTTGGTATGATGATTTCGATTTTGGTTTGGATACTAGTTTTTATCAAACGATTTTCAAAAAATTCTTTATACAAAAATTCTACAATCAAATATTTTTACATCAAATATTTTTATATAAGTTTTGAATTAGGAACTAAATTTGTTTTTAATAGCAAATCAAGAGCTAGATAGAAATAGAACTAATTTATGAAAAGCAAAATAAATGTTTCATTTGGTTTTATTGAGTTTTTGTTGTTTAATAGCAAATTGGAATTTTTTATCAAAAAAAAAGAAAAAAACAAACTGAAACTTTTATTTTAATTAGTAAACCGCATGAAATTAATTAAAATAAGTAAATGGTTACAAAATTCATCACAGTAGATGCGTGTTCCAAACAACTTAGAGCCAATTTAGTTAGGAAATTGACTACAAAATTTAATTTACAAATGATAAATTTTTAAAAAGATAGCGTCAAAACGTGAGGCAAGTTTGGAGATATCGTGGATGATTCCGATGATCTCTTTGCTACGCGCTCCGAGGTTGATCGCTTTCACAAGTGAAAGTGAGTCAATGTTGATTTTAAGTTTCGTCTAATTTCATTTCGCTGTTTGGGTAATAGCTTCTCAAAATGCTAATGCTTCTGCCATAAGTGGAGAGGATACATGAGTTGTTGAGATTAGGTTGTGATTTGGTGTGTTGGGGAGTGGTTCCGGATAGAACCATCTGAGGCCTACGAGTTTGGAGTTCTTCTTCCAGGCCGCATCATTGAACACTATGGCTACGTTAGGTGTTGTTTCCACATGTTGAGCAAAAGGAGATCTTTTTTTTTGCATTCCATGGCGTTGCTTTGTTTACCACTTTAGCCGTTAGAGTGTTAAAGATTTTTTTTATTTTCTACTTATTCGATTCTACATAGGTAAATACACCAAAGAAAATTTTAATTCTTGACACAAACCATGGTATCGAAAAACTTCTGATTTTTGTCAAAAATTGATACGTTAATCTCTTTTTAGAAAAATAAATCTAGTTCTCTACCACCCTTGAAGTGTAGTTCGACAAAGATTTTTGAGTCATAATCCATCCAATCAAGCCTTTTTGTATAAATTTCTTTAATTTTTTTTGGTCTCCATGAGGAAGATAACGTCCGGAAAATTCTTTCGTTTGAGGTTTTGTAGATGATGAATTGTTAGAGGCATTATAGAGATTGTACAACACGAAGACTCTACCAAGTCAGAGTTTTCGTGTTGTACAATCTCTATAATGCCTTCTATAGATCACGTGATGTGTGGCACTCTTTTGTTTTCCTAGCAACCTTGTCTCCTCTATATAGAGACAAAATATCAATCGCATGCCTTACTCATTTCTTTCTCTTGAGTTCATCTGCCTTGACTCTTGCTGCAAAATCTTCCGCTGATTCTTCTTTCTTAATCACCAGCTTTTATGGCTCTTCAGTTGGGGGTAACACCTCCTCCTCCAAGTCATTAAGACTCAAATGGGCTAACATTCTTGTTTTCCACATAGTAAAATCTCTAGTACCATCAAAAATGGTTATCTTCACCTTTGGTTTCTTGTACTCCCCTTCAGACATCTTGATCCAACGAACTTACTACCGTCCTGCAGTTAGCGTATCGATCGACAAAGAACCTCGACGTTGATTCCCGATAAACCCCAACTGCTTGTGTCGAGCGACATAAGGATGCTTGTCGATCGACACCAAATCAGACTCACGATTCTTCTTCTTGCTGTGCCGACGGTTTTGCTTACCACCGTTGAACCAAACCCTAAAACCATTGATTGCTTTTGTCCATCAGTCGAACCTGATCTAAAACCTAGATCCAAGCAGAAATTCTCTAGCCCTTATTCACGGAACCTCAAGTCTAAGCTCTGATACCAATTGTAGAGATTTGATACCTTCTCTATAATTACAAAATATGTTGTTTTGAACAAGAAAGTGGAGAATTTAACGAGTTTAGATCACGGTGTATGATCCTACATCTTGGTCCGAAGCTTTTACAATAATTCACAGTCACCACATATTACAATAGGGTTTCTCATAATCTCTCTAAGAATAAGAAAGATCTCTCAAAAGCTTATAAAACTCTCTTAACCTAAATCCCATATATACTTAGCTTTATATAGACTAAGGGGGTGGTATTGGATATGGCATTTGAGAGGATTTCAAGTTTTTTTCAAATATCTGGTTATTGGACTGACATTTGTAAAACCTCTTCCAAATCCTAGGTTATTGTAATGAGATTTATACAAATCCCTTCAAATCCTAGGTTATTGGAGAACTGGGATTTCATTAATTAATTATATCAAAAAGGATTTGAGATTATTTGAAAGAGAATTGATAGTTAAAAATAAGGGATTTCAAATACCACCTCATTTGATGGTATTTGACAAAATTCCTTAAAATCTCTACGATTTAAAATAATTCCAAATCCTTATTCAATAACCCCACCTAAAACAATTACAATATAAATAAATTCAATTCCTACTTAACTAATACCTAAATCGCAGACCAAGTCATGACTCAAAGATTTTCATCACCAAAAAAAAAAATTTCAAACCCAACATTAACCTTGTTCAAATATAATATTTCAGATGAAAAAAATCAGATTTTAAAATTATCAACATTTTGAATTATTTATTTATGTAAGTATTGGTTGTATTAAAATGACCATGGAGGATATTCATGGAATTTTATTAGATTTTTGATATTTTCTTGTTCAAGAGGTTTCTATTGGTGCGTATGTGTGAACATAACTTACATTATTGTGACAACATCTAGAATTGTTGAAATAATGATATTAATAATAGTATTTTAATGTCTTTGTCGTAATAATTTATATGGGGAATAACAAGAATAATATGATAAATATCTTTTATATATATATATATATATATATGTAGGGACATTACATGCAGGTGGAAGTAAGGATGCCCATCGACATAAAACGAGAGAAGGAGAGATGACATGGTTGTCTCACCAAAAACAGACAGCTCCTCTATCATCTTCTTATTTTCCCCTGTTTTCTTTTTGTTTCAAGAATATTTTGCTTTTAACTTTCTTAAAAAATTCATAGTACAATGTTAATCAATTCATTTAGAGCAACTCTCTTGTTTTGTAAATAAATCTTTATTTCATCCTATCCAAAGTATTTAGTACACTTAGGAAGTATTCAACCAAATATTTGATATGATTTGAGTTTTTAATAAGATTCTTATGATTTAGAGTGATTTAGATAAGTTTTAATGATTTTTTTAATTAAAATGCTCTCGTTCTCAGCTAAAATTATGAGAACTAAGTTTTTATGTTCTTTTTAAAATTGAAACTCTTCCAAAAACAACTTTAAACTATTTGAAAGTAAATTTTTTTAAAAATTTAATCCTCTATATATTAATTGACAAGAATGAAAAGAAAAAATTTCAGCTAGAAAATCATGTGTCAACTTAAGAGAAATTCTAGGAGAATTTAATGAATTAGAACATTCCACATAACCTATCTTTTAAATTAATAATCCTAAGTCTTTTTAAATAAATTAAATTTAAACTAAATTTATTTTTCATTAAAATTTAACCCCATAAAAATTCATTATACACAAATTTTAAAAACCAAATTTGGAAATTTTTTTTGTCCCACATCGACTACAATAAGGGAGAATACATAAATTGTTCTTATAAATTACTAAAAAAAATATTTGTATTAATTTGTAATATCTGTTCTTGGCACTAGTTATAATTTAGTATTAATATATTTGAAGGTATGTTTCAAATCAATAGTTCGATAACACTAGATTATAAGAGACGGTTATAAATATTATATCCATTAACACTAAATTTTAAATATTTTTAAAAAATTCATGATCGAATAACATATGATTTGTCATTTAAATCCAAATTATTTAAAATGCAAAACTAAATACATTCTCCCTTATTCTTAAAATTAGACTTTTGATGTGGGACTTAATTGATATCCCTATAATCTTATTCTCAAACCAAGGACCACAACAAATCCTTGCCCTCTCCTTATGTGAAGCATATACTCATCTTTTACCGCTATAATCAATTGGTGGAACTCGTTTTTGAAAAGTGGTTTTGATCACTTTTCCAGTGGATAGTTCAAAAGAAACGTTTGTTGAATTGACTGGAATCGCTGCCGTGAAAACTATGACGTAGTGTATTTACATATCAAAATCGGAGTTGTTTTGAATGAGAAATAAAGACCCGAAGTGGACAAGTTGGAAAGCTTAGAATTTTGGCTAAGTGTTAAAACTAGCAAATGTCACACATTGGGATGTTCAAGAAATTTCCAATAATCCACATGCTATATAAAGAGATACTAACATCTCACTGTATACAAACAACAACACACATTGAATTCTCAAAATTCCTAGCTATCTTTCTCTTCAGTTTTTTCTCTCTTGAATATACAACAAAGTTCTAAGTTCGTTAGCTTCTATTCTAGAGTATTGGGAAATAGTCCATTATGTGATTATATCATGGGATTCTGATTGCATCAAAACCGTCACACTACGAGCAATTAAAGAACTAAAAGGAAAGTGTCTCATCTGCAAACAAGCCGTTGTCGAGTCTTCAAAATTCGATATCAATCATACTGTAAATTTTCTTTATGTTGCTATCATTAGTTTTAACAAGTATTCAATTTTCCATATGGTAGAAATTGGGGTTCTACAGTCTTATTTCCGGCATCTAAAGATTTAAAGAAAGAGATCCGACATCTCGACTCTACGATTCATTTGATCTTTTTCCGATTTGGTATTGTATTGTCAAATTTTGTTCTTTACTTTTCTTTACATTTTTCAATCTGAATTTGTAGAAATTACAGTTCATACATCAACAACATAACTCTTTACCTAACCTTGTATGTCCAAGGTTAGGAATACTTCGACATAAGGTATTGGCACCTCTTAATCGCGAGGTCACATTGAGGGCTCTTTTCATAACGAACATGCAACCCACATCCACTTTTTTCCAGCCCACACTTTTTGAATCTCACTCTGATGCCAACTGGTGTGTTTTTCCATCCCATATCTAACTCCCCATTAGTATAATATTATCCGATAGAATCCTTGTAGTCAAACTTGCACGATTTTTTTTTTGAGCTCCTTCCTATACTAATTAGAGCTGTGATTGACTATGTATATATCAGACTAAATTTTTCAAAATTTTCGTCTTGGGACGTTAATTGATATTGTATGTTTGAGTTTTCCCGTTGGATGTAAACATAGTTTTAAATTCAGTCGTCTTATAACAACAAAAAATCATCAAATTTTGAGTTTTTTTTGTCATATACAACTCACACACATATGTGTCTAGATTTCAAAAATCGGTTTACAACCATAAAAAATCCTCAAGCAAGGTTGCCTCGGCCACTAAGGCTATTGGAGTTGAGTCATCTCCTCCCCGTCACAACTAAGATCCGACTGGCTGGCAACTCGGCAACAACTGCTATGAATATCAAACTCTACATGTACTCGAGCATGGACAACATATCGCCGGACGGTTGAAATTTCTCGGCGTCGACTCAGAAGCTCCGTCGAACGCCGCTCCGACTCCTCCATCATCACGGCTGCCCAACAAAAATCAAAATTCTATTTTAGAACAGTTCCATTGGGCCAAACCTTTTGTGCAAGTTTAATGGACCTTCAGGTCCCAAAATTTTTTAAGAAACCTTAGAGATATCGAGTTCACCACTTGTATCCGCTTTAAAGAGAAACATCCCACCATCTTTCTTCTCCATAGATAATTGTAGAAAAAACTTGTTGGACTAACTCAGTTTCTAAAAGAATAATCGCTTTCCACGAGATTCAAGTATGCACGAAAGTTGAAGATTAATCTCAAATCGACATCATTTGAAGCCCTTTTAAAATGCTTCTGTTTATATATATTTTTTTGAAACATAATAGTTTAACATATCCTTATCATATGTTATTTAACAATGTATTAGTTTGAAGTACCTGCATCCTATGCTTTGTAACCGCAACGTAAAATTAATATAAGTTTGTTAACCAAAAAAGAAAGAAAAATATGTGTCTAGATTTTAATGTTTGTTATCCCACTGTATTCCCGCTTAAATTTACTAAATTGCAAGTTTCATTTCATCAAGTAAAACTTAAATTCAAACTTTTCTAATAGATTGTTTATGAAAAAAGTATTTTTCATTATTTTTGCTTCACTCATTAGTCACCTTTTAAATGTCAAATTTAACCTTCATAAATTAAATTTACTAAAAAAGTTAATTTATTTGTCTTACCTTTCTTCTTTTTGGATATTAAAGTTATGCTGATGGATACAAATCACTGCTTGATGAAACAGAATATATAAGCATATTATTAATGCATCTATTAATTGATGTATGTATGGCCCAATTTAAGATTTCCCATAATGTAGTGGACCAAGCACAAGCAGAAGAAATCTTAAGAATTTTTTGTAGTATTCATAAACTTTTATCGACAATCTCTTCACGGGCCATTTTTTATTTGTCTATCTTTCACATGAACGACAACTCTGCCATTCACATGTCTTTCCCTTTTAGTATTTTTTTTCTTATCCATTTCAATTAACACCGTTATATATAGTTTCTCCGATTCACCAACATGAAAAACACATTATTTACTATTCTTTGTAAAATGTCCCAGACCGGGAGAAATTTCCCGGGAAACTTATATGCTGTATTTGAATTAGTTTTAGTGGACCCGAAGTGTGAGAGAGAATGGGACTATCAACCATTGGTGTCATGACTCGTTTTGCTGTCATCATATTCATACGATGCAGAAAATCGTTAATTAATATATTTGGTTTGAGTGAGAGTACGTGTGACCTCAATGTCTAAGAAGTAGCTTAACGCATCCAAATCCTTAAGCAAAAAGGTTTCGCAAGATGAGATATAAATTGCTGCACACGATCAGGAGAATTCTTGGGAGGTTGAGACGATGTCGTCAACATGACACCTTGAGACTGTAGAACGAATAACGAAGCATCAACAACAAAATTTACGAACCCGTTTTCAATCAGAAAATCACTAAGTGATGTATACCAAGTTTGTGATGTCTGTTTGTTGATGATGGGGTTACTATCTCTTATCAATAGTTTGGTGATAATTGAGGTTCGGTCCCTGCCGACCTTTTTTTTTATGATTTATCAGTGTTGATACTAGGTTCAACTTTTAATTACTTGTAATTAGAGGGGTTCGTTTTTGGGAATGAATTAGATAGAAGACAAAAAGAGAAACCTCGGAAAAGAAAACTTTATTAATTATATCGGTTACAAAGATGTTAACTCGGAATGCCGAGTTAACTTTATCAAAGAGAAATATTAAATCTAGGTTATCTAGTAATTCTTCTCCCAATGAATTGAATTATTGAAGGGGAGGTATGTATTTATATATCCTTAGTAGTCGGTCATGCAAACCCATGGACTAACCTCGAAAAAAGGAAATATTTCAATTTTTCCAAGATCAGGGAATCTGTGATAAGATTTGATCTTATTCTATTCGAGCTCTAGACTTCGGCTTGGGACGAAGTTATTTATACCCCCGCTTCAGACACAAAAAATCCTCGGTGAAGAATGATCGGATTTTTAGTGTCCAAAAGGGGGTATAAATAACTTCGTCCCAAACCGAATGTCTAGAGCTCGGACATAATAAGATCAAATTTTATCACATATTCCATGATCTTGGAAAAATGGAAATATTCCATTTTCCCGAGGTTAGCCCATGGGCTTGAATGGCCGACTACTAAGGATATATAAATACATACCCCCCTTCACTAATGGAATTCATTTAGAATCGAGGAGAAGAATTACCAGATAGTCTATATTTAATACTTCTCTTTGATAAAGTTAACTCGACATTCCGAGTTAACACCTTTGTAACCTATATAATTAATAAAGTACTCTTTTCCGAGGTTTCTATTTTTGTCTTCTATCTGATTCAATCCCAAAAACGAACCCCTCTAATTACAAATAATTAGAAGTTGACCCTAGTATCAACATTTGGCGCGCCAGGAAGGGGGGTTTCTTCTTTCAAAAGATAGACGAAAAAGACCTCGGAAAAACAATAAAACCAATGATAACAATTCGTGGAAAACCACGGATAACTCGTTGGGATCAACAACCCGCTGAGACAACAACCCATGAGTTCAAGATACAACTCGATGGATAGACCAAGGATGTGCAGACTCTTCAAGCAATCTTTCAGAAAACAAAGAGGAGGGAAATCAGGACCACGGGCATATAGATAAGCTTCCAGTGGATCGTTAATCATCGGAAGGAGTGGAACGAGATGCATTCCATAAATCGGAAGAAATAGACGAAGATCAGAACAGAACACTAAGAAACCGAGAAACGACTAGCAGTATAAATATAATAGGCGATAATCCGACGTCGAAGACGGATAATTCAATAGCAGAACTACATCGTGAAATTCGGGATATGAAAACCTTTCTCCAGAACTCTTCGGTCGACGCCTCACATTCTAATCAAGCATTTAAGAACATAGATAAAAACCTACCAAGGACAGCAATTGTCGGATCTTATTCACTTAGAAACGGGAAATTGGAATTCTTGACATATAATGGAACGGGAGACCCGATAACTTTTCTTAAAACGTTTATGATCACCATCAGTCAAGTTAGGATTCATCCGTCGGAAAAAGAGGGGAAGCAGTGCCAATACTTCGCGAAAAATTTGCGTGGAAACGCCCAAATCTGGATAACCAACCTACCACCTAATTCAATAAGAATTTTGATGAATTACGGCAGAAATTTCTGAAGAAATATATGTTCAATCTCGAACGACCGGCAACGATCGCCGATCTTTACTCCATAAAAAAGACATCACCGAACCACTCCAAAACTTCATAAAGAGATTTAAAGCGATGTACTCTCAGTTAGACATTCCGGATGAACTAGCCATTGACGCCCAAACTAATGGAATTTGGTACGAGACAAGATTTTGGGAAGAACTTTCAGCTTACCAACCACAATCTATAGAAGACGCATTCTACAGAGCAAGCATATACATTAGAGCAGACGAAGGAAAAGCTCGATTATCCGAAAATGATCAAGATACTTCAGAGGAAGAAATAAAGCGAAAATTCAAGGAACCTCGCCGGCATTACAACAAAGCGTTCGAACAAAAGGAAAAATCCAAAGCGAGGATTGCATTCTTAGCTTTTGAACTTCGAAATCAGAATTTGAACCCAAAAAGGAGAGCCATAATTAAGAAGGATGAAATTTTTCCGGCATGGTGTCGCTACCACCCCGCCTATGGACATAGTACGGAGGAGTGCCGTAGTTCACCAGAGTATCTCTTGAAAAAATACTTAGAGAAGATTCCCGAATAGACAAGTTTAAAAGAAACTCTCACCAAGAGGTATCGAGCGGAATTAAAGGAACGAGTTCCTGAAGTAAATCGCGAATTCCCTCGGCTGGATTCTTCACCTCGACGCAGGAGGATAAACATTATTTAAGAAATCTCTACCGAGACGCAAGAGGGAAACATATCTCAAATCAAGTTAGTCTCTCTGAAGTTAACTTTACCAAAAGAGCTCGTCTTTTCTCGCAAAGATCTAGAAGAAGTCGAAGTCCCCCACAACGACCCATTAGTGATAAAATTACAAGTTGGAGATTACCAAGTTCCTCGAATACTAGTAGATACTGGAAGCTCAACGAATGTAATAAGCATCGACGTTTTCCAAGAATGATGGTCAAACGGAACAAAGATCAAGCCAGGGCTCAAATCATTAACATCCTTTAGTGGAGAAAGCGTTCCAACGCTCGGAACAGTAGAACTCCCAGTGACAGTTCTCAAATCAGGATCGTCAGCTTCGACATAATAGAAAATCTGATTCTCTACAACGCAATTCTTGGAACTCCATGGCTGTTTTTAATGAAAGGAGTAGTTTCCACATATCATCAATGCCTCAAATTTCTGACCCCGCTTGGAATCTTTTTGGTAAAGGGAAATCAAGTTGAGGCAAGGCGCTGCCTCCGTGAGAGCCCAAAGAAAGGGAAGGAAGTCAACTTGTCTCTCAGAGACGAAACAATGAGACTCAAAAAGCTTCGAATGTAGAGTCTTAAAAAAAAAAAAAAAATGGTGTTGATATCTCGGGTTTTCCGAGATAGTCAACATATAATCAAACTTCGGAACTACGTGTAGCTTGACCCCCTCCAAGGGTACGTAGGCAGTCTTTTACAAGGTTCAACTGCAACATTAATATAAATCTTGGTTTTATTGTGATGAAGTTTCTATAACTCAACTATACTTAACCACGATTCACAAAAACAAAATCGGTGCCTTGATCACGTTTTCGATAACAGGATTCGTCCCTTTACATATTCTTTACCGAATGCAGCCGGAGATTTCGAAGCTTGATAAAGTAGAGTCGAGGAATCACAAGGCAAAGTCGGGTTATTCTCGCTTATGTTTATATTAAACATAAAAACGCTTACCCAAAGAATCTAAGGATCTGATAAAGTAGGATCTGAGCATCAGAGGTCCAAATAGTCGAGGTTTAAACTCACTAAAAAAGTTTTCGGCTCTGCCCATGAAAATCCGGTAAAACTGTTGAAAGAATTCTTGAAAAAGACCAACATACAGAATACTCGAAGAATCTTTTCTGGGATTTTAAATGAGAATTCAAGGAAAGATAGATTAACTAAAAGAAGCACAAAGTATGATCTCAGAAAGTCTCGAGGATTATCATTCAAAAGTCTTTAAAATATTTACTAAAAGAAAACAGAAAACAACATTACAAATCAAATATCGAAACAAAAGGCGATAGGGTCGAATTCCGGGAAAGTACAGTCCTTCATCTCTCGTTCAGCTGTTTTGGCATCCTTCTCCACTAATTCCAAAAGATCAGCAGGAATATCGACGCCTTGAGTAGAAAGATCATTAAGTACTTCGAAGACTGCCCGGGCCTGGTCGAGGTTCATGGTCTTTACAAGTTCGTCTTCTCCAGCTTGGAAGGTTTTTTTGAATGGAATTCAATCTATTTTGGATTTTCTCAGCCATTGCCTCTTTGGTATATTGCATCTTCTGAACTAATGAAGCACCAGAAATCCGAGCCTCCTTCTTCATTGCCTCGACTTGGTGAGCAAGCGAAGGTCGCTCAACCTCCAGAGCTTCTTTCTTCTTTTCAAGGTCATCAATATATGTGTTGGTATCCCTCAGCAAAGCTTCGTATTCACCGACAATGAGACATGTGTTCTGAGCTCCCTGAAGAGGAATGAAAGTTTGTAGAGGGTTCGGATAAAATTAAGAGATAAAATATAGAAAGGCCATCAAACCCGAATGGAATTCCTAGCTAGAGTGGATATGTGATCTTTCACGATGAAGTCACCCTTCGGTTGTTTGCAACCACCCATCTTCCGGAACAGCTCGACTCTCTTCTCTTCTTCACTTGAAAGATGTTGTGATGAATTGAATTCGAACTTAAACGAATTCTCTTTGGCTTCGAATTGAGGTTTCTGTTTTTTGGTTAGGGGGGGGTACAAATAGCCAAATGAGCGGATCTTTTCTTTGAAGGCTTGGTTTTCGAAGACACAATGATAGTTTTTTCGCGTTTCCTTTCTGAATACTTTGGGGCTCTAAGGCCAGAAGAGCCGATTTCACCTTTCGGAAATTTCTGAAGTTTCGACTTCGTAGGAGGAGCTCGGATAAGTAGTTTATTGGAGTAATCCGAGGGTGATCTCTCTGGTGGGCAGTTGATTTCAGAATCTTCATGGCCTAAAATAAGTACCGAGTAATGAATACGAATAGCAGCGGACCAAGGTTTTAAAGAAAGGAAAGAAAATTTGAGACACTTGAATGAAGACGAGCGAGTTTGATGAAATCCGTAGGAATTTTCGGAAATACCAGCGGAGTGAGATTGTAAATCCGATTCATCTCCTTTTTGAAGATTGGAGGAAGTTCTTTGAAAAGAATCGGTTTTGCGATCGTTGAGGAATCAACTGACCATGTCCAGATCACCTCGGCATTAGGGTCAAAGATGGAGGCTTCATTGATCCGAACAAAGAAAAAGTTAGTGCCCCAGCCTTTGGCATTGGAAGTAAATCTAGTACATATCTTACTAGCGTTTTTCACCATGGTATACCAGGTTTTGCCATCTCGGTTATCTACGAGTTTGGTAAGGTCGGAGAATTTCCAACATGGAACGATAATTTCGGCCCTGCTGGCCTGAATCAGGAAGGCAACCATGTGTCTGATGGCACCAAGTTCTAGTTGGGTGAAGGCAATCTTCAGTTGCTTGCAGAATTCGACTAGGAGAAAAGGAATTGGGAACCAAAGTCGAGCTTCGGTAAAATAATGGACGTAAAGGCACATGAATCCTTCCGGAGGATTCCACGGTCTATCGCCAGTTTTCGGAACCAGAATTTCGAGGTCTTCTGGGTTTGAGGCGAATAATCGAAGAGTATCAATATCGCCATCTTTAAAGGAAGAATCCCCGAAGTATTCTGAGATATCCTCTCCCCTAGTTATTCGGTGGGAAATAATTTCCGAACTGTTGCTTTTAGATGGAGAATTGGCCGGGATCGACGGATCTGGAATTTCAGTTCCCTTTTCGGGAGGCGAGACATCTTCTATGTTGATAAAAGAATCATTTGATCGGTAATCCTCGGATGATTTCTGTTGGGATTCGCTAGATCCAGAAGAAGATGAGGTCTGATCAGTTTCGGAGCCAGAACCTAGAGAGTTTTGTTCGTCAGGTGACATCTTAGGAGAGTTGTGGAAAAGGGAGACTTAGGGATCTTAGAAGAAATTTTCCGGTAATTTGAAGAATGGGAATTTTGAGGATGCAATTTTCTTAGCTATTTAAAGGGAAAACGGTTTTATGGTCGCAGAAGCTCAACCGACGTTCTTTGGATATGTTAAATCAGGATTGGGGAACATAGAGGCTCAATTAATGAGTAATCTCCTTTTATTTTCCCGCCAAAAAGTGACATCCAAAGACCAAAAGGTGTATGAACAACACATCATAGGGAGGTTAAAGGTTTCGTGGTAGTCGAGGATTATGTGCGTGGAACAAATAAGACTCTTCACTGATTGCTTTCCGCCATATTGGAGGGTCAAGATCAAGAAGAAAGATGAAGATTCAAGATTATTGAAGACGAAGATCGACCGAAATCGAACTTCAATTATCGACAAGCTATTAAATTACGGAAATTCGCCAACTCTGTCCGAAGACATCCTCGGACGAACTGGGGGGGACTTACTGTTGATGGTGGGGTTACCACCCCTTATGAATAGTTTGGCGATAATTGAGGTTCGGTCAATGCCGACCTTTCCGTGATAATTTATCAGGTTATAAGTCCCTTCAATAAGATTAGAACCCTCGACCCTGATGACCAAGAAAAACCTCGGTGAAGAATGATCGGATTGTTAGTGTCCAAAACGGGGGTATCAATAACTTCGTCCCAAGCTGAAGTCTAGAGCTCGGAAAAAATAAGATCAAATCTTATCATAGATTCTCTGATCTTAGCAAAGTGGAAATATTCCATTTTTCCGAGGTTAGCCCATGGGCTTGTAGGAATTTGATCAGGATTTTAATCAAATCAATGAATCCTATTAACAAATTTTATGCCTAGGATCATGTGTTAATTGAATCTAGTCATCAGATATAGCGTATACCTGAATGTTAAGCAGCGGAAGATTGTCAGGGATTCGAGATTAGAAACGTCTCAAGTGTTGCGCCTCTACTGGTATCCACACGCACACAAACTGGAAAGCCGGGATGCTAGTGTCGGAGAGAGATCAAATCTCTCTAGAATGCTCTCGGGATTTCTCTCTGTGTCTCTGGAGGCGGCTACCAATTAGGTTAACATCAAAAGTCGTGCCTATGTCTCCATATATAGAGACTAGCAAAGACCTAATTAACAATCGGGCCAAGCCCACGTTTAATTAAGTCATAAACCAAAACATGTATTTTTGGCCCGACACTGTGTCGACCGACACAACTCTTTGTGTCGATTGACACACCTCTCAGAAACGCATAAATCATGTATATCAAATACACACTTGTTTGATCATTATACTAATGATCAATCCCAATATAGGATCATATAATACTAGTAATGAGTTCCAAACTCATAGATTACCTTGTAAATATGATTGTCTTATCTATAAGTTTGGTACTCATACTCTATGAGTATTATATGATCACCTAGTATCATATGATTTTCTTATCTCGACAACTATATGTAAGAGTAAATACAAGTGTGATTTCAGGACATTCCCAACAGGGCTTGAATGACCGACTACTAAGGATATATAAATACATACCCCCCTTTACTAATGGAATTAATTCAAAATCGGGGAGAAGAATTATCAGATAGCTTAGGTTTAATACTTCTCTTTGATAAAGTTAACTCGGCATCCCAAGTTAACACCTTTGTAACCTATATAATTAATAAAGTACTCTTTTTCGAGGTTTCTATTTTTGTCTTCTATCTGATTCAATCCCAAAAACGAACCCCTCTAATTACAAATAATTAGAAGTTGAACCTAGTATCAACAGGTAGCGCCCCATTAGAGAATGAGCTTTATGTTTTAAACCAATATGGGCCTGTCTATAACATAAACACCAAACGGTTCAAGTCCAATGACTCGAATCCCACTTTTCTCTAGCATTGTCGTTTGGGCCAGTGACTTATTGGGCCTTATACATATTGATGTGTGCGGCCCAATGGGCATTAGTGCTAGAGGAAACTTTCAATACTTCATCACATTTACTGATGACTTCAGTAGATATGGCTATGTTTATCTAATGAGACACAAGTCGGAATCTTTTTAGAAGTTCAAAGAATTTCATAATGATGTACAAAATTAGCTTGGAAAAAGTATCAAAACTCTTCGATCAGATTGTGGAGGTGAATACTTAAGCCAAGAATTCAGTGATCATCTGAGAGATTGTGGAATTGTTTCACAACTCACTCCTCCTGGAACACGCCAATGGAATGGTATGTCTAGAGGAGGAATCGGACCCTATTGGATATGGTTCGATCAATGATTAGTCACACGGATCTTCCATTATCTTTCTGGGGATACACTCTAGAAACGTCTGCGTTTACGCTGAATAGGGTTCCATCAAAATCAGTTGCAAAGACACCATATGAGATGTGGACTGGAAATGTTCCAAGTTTTTCTTTCCTGAAAATTTGGGGTTGTGAAGCTTATGTCAAGCCTATGTTCACTGACAAGCTCGGCCCCAAATCTGATAAGTGCTACTTCGTCGGTTATCCTAAGAAAACCAAGGCTTACTACTTTTACAACCAAACCGAGAACAAAGTGTTTGTTGCTCGAAACTGTGTCTTTCTTGAGAGAGAATTTATTTCTAAGAGAACTATGGGAGTAAAGTACAACTCGAAGAAGATCGAGTATCACAAGAAATTGTTCAACCTGTTCAGGAAGAGCAGCGGTTGGATCTACGAAGAGTCGTAGTATCTACACCTGTGGTGCCTGAAGTTCGCAGATCCGAAAGGATTCATCACGAGTCCGAGAGATATGGATTTCTCGTGACCAACTGTCATGATTTATTGATCGTTGATAGTGACGAGCCTGCGATTTTGAAGAAGCAATGATGGGCCCTGACTCCGAAAAATTGCTGAAGGCCGCTGAATCCGAAATGGGCTCCATGTCACAGAACCAAGTATGGACTTTGGTAGATTAACCTGATGGTGTAAAAGCCATTGAGTGTAAATGGGTTTTCAAGAAGAAAATCGATGTGGATGGCAATATACAGATATACAAAGCTAGGTTGGTGGCTAAAGGTTTCAAGCAAATTCTTGGTATTGACTATGAAGAAACCTATTCCCCAGTCGTTATGCTTAAGTCCATTCGGATTCTCCTAGCAACTGCCGCTCATTATGATTAAGATTTGACAAATGGATGTGAAAACAGCTTTCCTTAATGGAATTCTGGAAGAGGATGTGTACATGACACAACCTGAAGGTGTCATAGATCCTAAAGCTGCTAGGAAAGTATGCAAGCTTCATCGATCCATTTATGGATTGAAGCAAGCATCTCGAAGTTGGAATCTTTGTTTTGATGAAGCGATCAAAGAGTTTGATTTCATCAGGAACGAAGAGGAACCGTGCGTTTACAAGAAGACTAGTGGGAGCGCAGTTGTATTTCGCATCCTGTATGTAGATGACATACTTCTTCTCGGAAATGACGTTCCGTTGCTTCAGTATGTGAAGACTTGGCTCGGAAGTTGTTTCTCGATGAAGGATATGGGAGAAGCCGCTTACATTCTTGGAATAAGAGTCTATAGAGATAGATTGAATAAGCTAATTGGACTGTGTCAGGATACTTATATTGATAAGGTCTTACACATGTTCAGTATGCATGATTCCAAGAAAGGCTTCATACCAATGTCTCATGGCATTACTCTTAGCAAGATGCAGTGTCCTTCGACACATGCTGAGCGAGAACGCATGAGTAGGATTCCCTATGCTTCTGCTATGGGATCCATCATGTATGCCATGCTCTGTACTCATCCAGATGTTGCTTGTGCTTTAAGCATGACGAGTTGATACCAATCTAATCCCGGTAAGAGTCATTGGACGGCTGTTAAGAACATCCTCAAGTATTTGAGAAATACTAAGGATAAGTTCTTAGTGTACAGAGGAAGTGATGAACTTGTAGTGAGTGGTTACACGGATGCGAGTTTCCAGACGGACAAAGACGATTTCTGATCTCAATCTGGATACGTCTTATGTCTGAATGGCGGTGCAGTCAGCTGGAAGAGTTCCAAGCAGAGCACTGTAGCAGACTCCACAACCGAGGCTGAATACATCGCTGCTTCTGAAACGGCGAAAGAGGCTGTTTGGATTAGGAAGTTCATCACTGAACTTGGTGTGGGTCCTAGCATTTCTGAGCCTATGGCATTATATTGTGAAAGCAATGGTGCCATTGCTCAGGCAAAGGAACCCATATCACACCAGAAATCCAAACACATAGAGAGGAGATATTATCTTATTCGTGATATCATTGACAAAGGAGATGTGAAGATCAACAGAGTTCCGACGGACGAGAATGTCGCTGATCCTGTGACTAAGCCTCTCCCACGATCTAAGCATGAGAGTCGTACTGCTGCTATAAGCATTAGATTTCTTAAGATGTGATCTTGATTCTAGTGGGAGTTGTTTTATTTATGTTATGATGTTCTTGTAGACATACATTTGGTTATGTTTTATTAATGAAATTTGTTTTAGTATTATTTAATTGTGTTATTAAATAATAGTCCCAAAATAATTTATGGCATTCTTATAGGTCATCAAGTGCGTGACTTGATCATGAAATCCTATAAGTGATAGATGACATAAATTATCTAGGTCCCTAGTCGAGGTTATTAAGATGGGACATTAATAACCGCATGAGACTAGTATGTGAGGTGACTAATGACTAAGTTTCATGGAGTCATTAATATGAGTGTTAAAGTCAATCACATAGATATGTGTTAGAGAACACAGTATTGGACTTGACCCGTTATGAGAACTCTACAAGATTGTTATATGAGTGTCATAAGAGTTTCTCATTACAACTATAGAGTATAATCCTTAGACCTGAGTTCATCATGTTTTCTTGCATATGAATTGGCCTGTTTTGATTTTGTCAAAAGTCAGCCGTAACAGGTGACCATAAAGGCATTTATTGTGCATGTCATGAAGTGTGTAATGAACAGGGATGGAACAAGATGGATTTGTCCCTCCTATATAACAGGAGTTAGATATCTCTGGGCCTATCGAAGATTTGATACTGAGAAATGCGTGACCGCTCTCAAACAAGGTGATTGTCAGTCGTTTGTTTTATCAGTATAAATCAGAGTTTGATAAACATGGTCTAGCTTAATAAGGATGACACGAGCTCTTGCCTTATGCTAGATCGAGATATAGTGATAAAGGGATTATAGGAATAGATGATTCCAGTACAAGTGGGAGATTGTTGGGAATGTCCTGAAATCACACTTGTATTTACTCTAATGTGAAGTTGTCGAGATAAGACAATCATTTGATACTAGGTGATTATAATGCTTTGCTAGAAGCCACTTGTAATCTATGAGTTTGAAACTCATTGCAAGTATTATATGATCCTACAGGGTCACACACCTAAGCAAACTGGATAAAGTATATTGGGATTGATCATTAATGTAATGATCAAATCAATGTATATTCGATATACATGAAATCGTGTTTCTGAACAGTGTGTCGACCGACACAATAAGTTGTGTCGACCGACACAATAGGTTGTGTCGATCGACACATAGCCCGAACCAGAATAATGATTTTGGTTTACGGTTTAATTAATCATTGGTTTAGACCAATGGTTAATTAGGTTTTTTACAAGTCATTATATATATGATATGTGCACGACTTTGTGAGTTTAACCTAGTTTACAGCCACCACCAGAAACACAGGAATCCCGAGAGCTTTCTTCAAAGATTTGATCTCTCCCGGCACTAGCATCCGGGCTTTCCAGTTTGTGTGAGTGTGGATACCAGTAGATGCGCAGCATTTGAGGCGCTATTCAATCTCGAGTTCCTGATCTCTTCCACTGCTCAATCAATCATGTATATTCGAGATTCATCTATTAGATTCAATTGTAAATATGAACACATGATCTTTAGACATAAAATTTGTAATTATGATATTTTAAATATGATTTTAAATCCTTTACAAATTCCATTCATGAACTATTGGTCCAAGCTTCATCTTGTGTGATTGTGTCCATTGGTTGATGTTTTGGTAATTAGTTCCTACGTGGTAAGTTGGCAACAAGAAATCAATATATCAAGCACTACATCCCCAAATTCTACGAGATCACCTCCTTTGAAAAGCTACATCATTTTTATATGACATATCAAAATTCCACCGAACTACAAAAAATAAAGGTTTTTATCCAACTTGAGCTTACGAGCACTTATGATCACTCATTTGTCGCCATTTTCATCGTTTCATCCAAAATGCATTCTCCATCATATGAACCCAATATGATTCAAGGTAATTTTAAAGGACAATAAAATAGACCAAAAATAGTGTTCAGACCTTCTTAATCTCCATTTTACTCATATTTCTATTTGAGCTCCAGTTCACTTAAAAATACACCAAATGCAAATCTAGGATGATAAAAATGTTTAATGATGAAAATAAGAATGATCAAACAAATATCCTTGTAATTTCTAAGGAAGGAGGAATGGGATCCTATCTAAGGATATCCGAGAATTTAGGAGGTTTCAAAAGTAAAATATTTAATTATGTTAAAAGATTTAATGAGCGGATAAATGGTTGGCCTGCGAAATATCTGTCAAAAGGTGGTATGGGGACATTAATTAAATCACTGACTTTGGCTCTTTAAACATATGTTATGTCGTACTTTAAACTTTCCAGGACTTACCTCGAATCTAACTGAGTGATATATCAAAGTATTGGTGGAATTCTAAAGGAAATGATTGCGGTCTCCATTGCGTGATATGGGAGAAATTGTGCAAATTTAGGAAAGAAGATGGTGTGGGATTTTGATCTTTGGAAAAGTTTATGGACGCTTTCCCGGTTTATAATCATTGGCGGCTAATACAATACTATAATTCCTAGGTGTGAAAAAGGGGAAAAAATCGGAAAATTCATCCCTTAATTGCAAAAAGATAAATCTTCTCCCTTTTGGATGAAATAGTATATTTTCAAGAAAGACTTTGGTGGAAAAATTTTCTCATTGGACCTTGATTCGAGATATAATACTTTGGTTTGATAGGACCTATGGATTCTTGATGTTAATCTCTGACCAGCAAATGGAAGAGGAAAGATCCTTCACCCAATTTTGAAGGTTAATCACTTTATTAACCCATACACAAAAGAGTGAAATTTTTCTAGTTATAGAAAAGTTTGTGGATCATAAGGACATTTAAACTACCTAGAGAATAATGATAAGTCACATGTATAAGCCGGATAATTTAATTTGACATCATACAAAATTAGGGAAATGTACGGTTCAATCAGTTATAGGTCTGTCAATACACTAACAAAAGAAGTTTAAAGTTATTCTAAAGATTTATCACTTTATGTGGTAGGTTTTTTGGACTTTTAAAATCGTTTAAGTTGCGATAATATATTTAAATAATATTGTGAGAGGGATGAAACAATTAATCACTCCATTTATTCAGGGAAGTTTTGTAACATATATGGTGTTTACAAATCGGTATTTATGAAAATTTACATGGTTTCGAGGCCTTCCACCTAAAACTAGATTATGTTTGCTATGTTTAGCTTCTTTTTTATAGGTTAGTTAACATGTTCGATGTAAAAACGTTTTTTTGGTTTGAATATAATTTAACATTTATTTAAAAAAATATATAAACTACAAAACTTAAGGTATTCTCAGGTATTCTCTTTCGTTAAATAACAAATAATGGGATTCTACTATAACTAATATGCAATAAAGGCCAAATTGTGTTGGACTGTATTGTCAACAAATAAAAATATCAGTAAGGGGCAAAATCAATTCTGTTCTCTTTGCTTCACAATATTTTATATACAATAGAATATTTCTTTGATCTTGACATTCGCTATATAACTTCACTCACAATCAATCAACAATTTTAATATTATTCAGGAAACATAACCAACCAAAACTGACGGATAAAATACCTCACGAGACATAGGTCCATATGCTAATATATATATATATATATATATAGATACTATAGTATAAATATATAAATACGACATGATCTTGAATAATATGAAGATGTGTTGGATGTTTCTGTTTGGACTATACTTTCTCTTGGAATACAATTCGATACGTTCGGGTATTATTTATAAGTAAATATATCTTCAAATATGCTCATACATATATGGTATATGAATGCATGTGCAACGTGTGATTTGTAATCTATTACGAATCAAATTTAGTATCTATACATGGTACGTATGCCTATATATGAACTATTTGGGAATTACTGACTAAATTTTCTAGTGGCCAACCTGTATCATGGTCTAACCATTTTAACCAGATTTACATATATATATATATATAATTATTCTACAACCTGTATCGTTTATAATGTTTTTTCCGATAATCAAATAAATATATATGCTTTAGAATAAATTTTCAACACATAAACACGAATGAAACATTAATTATTACATGCGTAGATTTCTAAACACAACCTGGTTCACGAGTTTATTTTCACAGTATACTTTGATTTGTGATTTTAAAAGATGGTTTTGTATGTTAAAGTATGTGGATATCATATACTTTACATACCGGTTTAATCATATATATGATTTCAAGTAACTTTTTTCTTAATGTATTTTTTAAAAAAATGTATTATAGTGAATAAATGTATGCATTAAATGGTGATGCGTGGTTTTAGGGTTGGGACCACAAAAGTCGGAAACTAATTAGGTATGTTTATCCAAAAAAAAAGACTAATTATTTAGGATTCTGCCGGCATGAGGTAAAGGGTGTTTGTTTAATAAATGCCCCTTAAATATTGAATAAGTTTCAACAAATTTACAAATTTGACTACAAAGATAGGTTGGAGTTTCCGAAATGAAGAAGGTATTTATGTGGGAGCAACTTAACCAAAAGAAAGACAAGTTTCTTCGGTTCTAGAAGGTGAGTTACAAAGTCTACTGATGGCAATTCAACATGCTTGGAGTAAGGGATATAAGCAAGTTTACTTTGAAGGGGATAAAAAAACCATGGTAGATTTGGTCAATGGATACAAGTTTAATTTTAGTCTCTATAATTGAATTTGAGACATTCAATTTTGGAGAAATAAATTTCAAGAAAAAAGAGTGGAATGGATTAATCGAGAAACTAATGCACTGACCAACTTGCGAAAAATAGAATAGAAGAGGATTCATGTTTTATAAATCATTTTTATATTTCTTATTGTATTACAAACCTGTTACACATGGATTATGTAACCTCACTTCCAAGTTAATAAAGAAGTATTCAGGGAAAAAAAAAACAAAAAATTTCTATAAGTTTAGTAAAATTTACTTTGCCCATCTCATCAGAAAATTTTACAATCCATTTCTCAATCTATATAAGATTTGCAGCATTTTAAAAAATTCAGAATGTTGGTGATATATTAGAAGAATAAACATTCAATGATTTATATAATTGCTTCTTTTTAACAAAAAAGATGGTGTAAAATAATTTTAACATATTTTAACAAAAAAAAAAATTCAAATATTAAAACATTATAATAACTCCAAACAAATGAGTTGGCAAGGAATCTCCAAGCAAGTAGACACTTGCCATCTCTTTCGGAGCTCCTTATACTTACCGATATATATTTGACAACGAGCTTGAATATTTTTTCCATTTTCGACTTGAGATCTTTAAATGCAAACTAGGACCCTACTTATATTCACTAAATTTTTTGGTTAAACGGTTTTTTAATGATTAAGAAATTCTAGGTCGAGACTTGTGCATCTTCATAAATTCTCAACTCGAAACCGGTTTCGATTAAATGGTTGTTAGTGTTAGACATCATCATTTGAATCTGGTTTAACAAATGCTCAATATTAGTTAATAACAGGTCGGAGCCATTTTTAAACAATACAACATTATTAATATCATAGACCTGGATTTGGCGGTCCCTCAAGTAGTCTAATCTATATGGTCGATTAGTTTGGCTCGATAAGCAGTAAATTTGGTAGTTCTAGTCACATTCGAAACATTGTCAGCTTTCGGTTTGCATACTAAATCTGACCCAATAATTTGACTATCAGAAAGTAAAGATAGGCCAAAAAATTAAGTTGGAAAGAGCAACGCGTTTGAATATGCCAATATATTCTTCCAATACTGCGTTCAGCGTTTAATACATTAGCAATCTCTAGTTGAAGGATCTCGATATTTCATCAAAGAAATAATGAGCATGATTGCGTATACGGGGCTTTTACATTTTTAATGTGCATATATATATGAGCACGAGTACGAGTTTGTAGAAAGGATGCTATTCGAATAATAGAAACACAATTCAATCTGTAACGTTTACACATTCGTTCTATTTATCAAAAGTATTATTCAAAGTTTTTCATCTCCAACCTTGAACGAAATTTCGGACCCACAATTCCTTTACCCAAAAAAAAATCGAAAATGTTGAGTGTGAGATTCCGGTCTGCACGATTAGTGAGTTAATGCACATCTGGTTTGGATTCTACCATTTTTTTCACATAGCAACCGCATTTCACGTTTTAACCATTCGGTCTAATCCGCTTTCATCATTGGAAACAACACACCACTATACATATAAAACTCATAAAACTAAGTAGCAAACTTACATTCTTTTTTTATTATATAGCAACTTAACAAAAGATACACTAATCAGAATCCAAACCTAGAGAGAGTTCACTTACATATATTATATTTAGATTATGAAAAAAAACAAAACGAAGATAGTGAAACTATATATCACCTTAATAGAATGTCCGCAACCATATAAGATAACATTATAAAGCTCTTCCAAATGGATGATTTTGCTCCGGGAACTTCAGTTCACCATCCAAAGAAACGCCACCACGACCACTGCCGCGACCACCACCACCAGCATCACCGCGGTTTAAATTTCTCACCATTCCTCCAACTCCAAGAAAATCCAACGTTAACTTATCCGAGTCCCTCATATTTCCATTGTTTCCAAAATGAACGTCGAAGATATTTCCACCGGATCCTCCACCGCCACTGCCATTTACAGCTGCTAGTGAGTTCATTAGACCTTGAAGGTTATCGTTGTTATCGTTCTCCATAATCGGTGCCCCTCCTCCAAAGTCATTAACAACCACACTTGACGAATTAGAAGAAGAAGCTAAGCCTCTGAATAAAACTGAATGATCGTTGCTCGCGATTGAACCCATTTGAGTAGCTTTCTGAAGCAGTGCCGTGGCTGACACATTAGAACCCGTGTTCAAGTTTTCTTCTCGCTGATGAGCAAGAACATCATTGCTATATAGAGAAGGAAGACTCGTATCCGTGTTCTTTGTGTTTTCTTGAAAGAACCCGAGGTTGAAGAAGCTGTTGTTGGTGTTGCTACTCTTGAGGTTGATGTTGTTATTGTCCACTGCTGGATCAAACTGGATCA
This sequence comes from Euclidium syriacum, assembly GCA_900116095.1. Lineage (NCBI taxonomy): Eukaryota > Viridiplantae > Streptophyta > Magnoliopsida > Brassicales > Brassicaceae > Euclidium > Euclidium syriacum. The sequence continues at coordinate 3,182,578 of FPAK01000010.1, read as the reverse complement.
GACCGTGTTGGTTCATGAAACTCTGATCGTTGTTGCTCGGTGCAGTCAACATTCCTTGACTCGACGAACATTGGATTAGGAAGTTAGGGTTTGACGATTGCCGAACAAAATCTCTGTTGTTTTGATCAGAACATGCAATGTTGAGATTGTAACCCGTGAGAGGGGTAAATCCAGAATTTGGATGGTCATGACTCAAATGGTGGTGCGAGAGAGCCCCACTACCACTGAGTCTCCCGTAATATCCACCGGAACCAACTCCGCTGCTAGCAGCTGCCATTGACGTGAAGCTCACGGTAGGGTTTCTTGCAGTCTCTTGTATCAATGCGTCACAGAAAGCCCTATGCGTAATGTAACTATCACGTCTACAAAACAAAGAAACAAAATAAAAACCATTTAAGAAAATGGAAATAAAACAAACGGTTGATGTTAAAGTCATTCCTTCACATATATGCAAACTACACTATACATAATTTCCATGAGTCACATAACTAATTAATATGGACACCATTTATAGGAGAGAATGTTAGAGGAATATATAGGTCAAGTCAATTGCTACTTTCGTGAAAGACCTTCTTCATTTAATGCAACAACCATGAATGTTAATATAAGTCAGTCACATTCTGCAACAACGTATTTTACTCAAACCATGAAAATAAAGAAACAAACCCTAAAAACAGCATTTAAAAAGTGTTCACCAGAACACTGTAATGAAATTAATAACCCACTTTTACCAAATATATATGTATGTATTTATAACTCTTGAGGGAGAAAGAGAGATAAGATTGGGTCCACAAAAGAGAGGAGTTTCATAAAAAGGGGAACCTGCAAAGTGAAGAAGAAGAAAACAAAAGTGGAAAATGGGAAAAACAAATCCAACTCATACATGTGACCAAATTTAGCATCTTTTAAAAAATTTCTTTACTTTCTCTTCACTGTCTTTCTCTATTCACTACTCATGAACAACCAAACAAATACATTGATAGATCCTATGTACATCATATATAGTGACATTATATACATTTTATGGGCGTTGTACTCGAGGTTTAAATTCCGTGGCCAAATATATATAAGTTTTTTTTCAGTCTCGCGCAGATGGTTAAATATATTTGGCATTTTTCACGTAAATTAGTATATAAGCTAAGTTTTACATGCAGAGTTGAATGCAACTTTTAACTTAGAATAATTTTTCAATATACAATAAAAAAAGTAAAAAGATGGTCCATTGTTATATATATACGTTACCTAGAAAAGAGGGTATATCTAGATACCACACAGATATATACTGTACGTTTCATCACTTAAACCAAATACGAACAAATTTATTTAAATGAAATAGATAGAGATTAGTTACCTAGAGAAGATGGTACCACAGTCACATCGATACTCTTTAGTACCACAAGTCTTAGAGTGAGCTTTCCAATCCGATTGAACGGCGTAACGCTTCGAACATTTCTCACATTTCCACTTCTTCTCACCATGTTTACGGTAATAGTGCTTCTTGATTCCGGTGAGGTCTCCAAGAGCACGTGAAGGGTCATGGTGGACGCACGTGGGCTCTGGACAAAGATACACTTTCCTCTTCACTTCTTTCGTTGACTTCTGTTTGAGCTTCCATGGGAGGTTGTGCCCTCTTCGGTGAAGTTGTAGATTTTGCTCTCTTTGAAACCCTTTGTTGCATACATCGCATATGAATCTGTTTGTAGCCATTAGTGTCTTTGGTGATATAGCTACCACTTCCGCATCAGGATCTGTTTGATATCAATTGAAATTTAGTCACCGACTTTATCCAAAATGTGATCTATGGAGACTAAATCAAAACAATGATACACAAAATTACAAACATGTAATCTTATAGCCGGTGAAGAGTTATTAATGAAATCAATACGAAAAAAAAAAGATTAGGGTTCTTGGTTTTTTTAAATCTCTTAAAATGGTTTTTTATAGAAATATTTATTGATGAATATAATATATAAGAGGTACTTGCTTGGGTTTCCGGGTTGGTTTCTTCTTTTCTTAGGCGGTGGAGCTGAGGAGGAGTTAGGTTGTGGAATCATTGACATGAAAGTATCTTTCCGGTTAAAGTCGTTATCTGCGGCGGCACCGGAGCTGGTGATGAAGAAAGGCTGAGCGGAGGATGATGATGAGGAAGGAACAAGGCTTGTGTTGTATGATGATGATGACGACATCTTTTTGAGCTCTTCTTTGCGTGGAAGAGAATGATCTACAAATAATCCATTAATAAAAAAAGAGTGTGAAAAGAAATCAAAATTTTATCATTTCAGAAGAAAACGAAGCAAGGAATTACAAGAACAGGAAGAATCCATAGAGATTGACGACATGAAGAATTTTTATAAAAACAATTCACTAGAAGACATGAAGGGAAACAAAGAAAAACAAAATTAAGGGTTTAATTTTATTTTCACTTTTTTGTTTGTAAGCTTTTGAAAAAATTAAGAAGTTGTTTGTTACCTGAGATCAAAAGAAAGCAACCAAGAAAAAGAAGAAGAAAAAAATAGTCAAAAAGCTATAAATCGGAGCTAAAGAAAGAACCAAGAAGAAGATGATGCATGATGATGATAGCAACGAAGATGATGAAGAAGAAGACACTAGTCCAATATATGTATATGCATATAGTCAGGCCTGTGTATAGTATATAATACAAAGACAAACCTCAAAGCCCTATCTCTCTCTCTCTCTCTTCGGTTTTGTGTTCTTCTACTTTTTTGTTTTGTTTTTAATAAACCATACATGAATGATCTTGAGAAGTATGTAGCCAAGGTCTCTCTCTGTCAAATTTTATTTTAATAAAAGAAAAGAAAAAACTTTTTTTAAAAATTAATTTTACAACAAATTGAAGAAGGATGGTTACGGTTTGGGTGTCACTGTTAAAACGGTGAAATGTGTCCACATGCGGGGTGTGGTGTAGGGACCACAGTTTTCTCAGTCGTATCTTTCTGGTGGGCTTTAAGACAAAACCCTCGTTTTCTCTTCATTTAACTGATTAGGTTTTGTTGTACTAACTCTTTTTTATTATCTTGAAATGTTAATGATTTTTAACACATCTCTCCACTGTTTTAAATACGGTCCAAGTATTTTCTTTTTACTGTAAAACTCGTTTTTTAAAACAAATCACTATATAATTTTCGTACAAGCGTTCGAATATACATATATACTAGACGCTAAATAATGGTTTACTACTCGACTGACTCTTACCATATTTTAGACACTAAATGATAGTCATATAGACAAATTCTTTAGAAAACCTTTAGTTTTCAGTATCGAAATTGTAGTAAACTTTAATTGAACTCTTAGATAGTTAAAGGGTGATTGTGTCCCATATTAGGGTAATAATGAAATGTTTATACAATTGTTGTTCGCTATACTCGTATCGTTAATTTTAAAATGTTTTTTTCGATGTTTTACGTAAAAGTCTATAAAAAAAAAGTAATTTTATTAGATAATATTGGAGTAAACCCGATATCTTAATTTAGTTGAATCTCTTAAAACCATGTGTAATTGATTTAGAAGAATATCTTAGTGACATGTATCAACATTCATGGAATGGTCGAAACTGATTACGTGAAAACCCATGCCTCTATAGGTGAGACCACCATGGCCAATGTGACCCAAAACAAGATAACGTCGTGCTTTATCCGATAAGGAATGTCGGGAACAAAGTGGTTTAGTAGAAACCGAATGACCTGACTCGACAATAGTTCGGCGCATATATAGCATAGGGATCGTCCCCTTTGTTCCTTCCAAAGGGGATTTACTCGCCATTTTTCTGGCCTAGAGAACCACTAAATGAGTGGTGATCCGAACTGAGGAGCACAATGAAGAATGCATCAAATCTCAAGTTGAATATGACAACCCAGACTAGGTACTTACTATTAATGTACAAGTTACCTTCAGTTATACTTTTTATGATCATATCTTCTTTAATGAAATTTGGTGATAATGTTTAGTACGAACAAACTTTTCAGGTATTCATAGGCCCAAACACTCGTTGAAAGGCCCACAAACGTTAATAACAAAACATAACAAAACAAAACACGCCAAAGGACACTACAAACGCGCCATCAGACGACAGCTGGTACGACTCGCCCATCCTCTTATGCCTTAGAACTATTTTGTTTACATGCTGGCCAAAATAACGAAGAAAATAGATAAAAAATATTAGAGCGATTCGTACCAATTTGTATGGTTCTCAGCTGGGCCATCCGAATCAATCACCCTTTCTAACTGGATCATGCAACCGACCCGATCTACAATCATGAATTAGGTAAAGCCTAAAAACACACCTCCCTCTTGCTAGAATATTGGTTTGAATCCTTTTTTCATAAAACACTTATCACAAGTTTTCATGATTCTGATCCAATTCACCCACAATGACTTTTTTTTTTTTTAAGAACTCTCCATATAAGCTTCATAACACACACCTAATTTGCATCGCGGATATTTTTAAGGCGTATGCCTCATTCATTTTTTGGATAACATATATTTACCCACTTTATTTTTGCGTTTTTCGGAATAAGATATGGTCCCAACCAAAAGGAAGTGAGCAAAATTCATCTATTCCCACCATACATTCTCGCGGTAGTCTAAACACCGACATCCTAAAATTTATGATAATCGTAAGAATCAAATTTATCAACTGCAATCTCCCTACATAAAAATTGCTTTGTCCATGTCCTTATCCTCGATTGAATTTTATACAAAAGCGGCTTATAATCAGATTGAGTCATTCATTTTATGAGCATGAGAAGTTCAAGATATCTCACTGGAAGATCTCCATATACAAACACAAACCTTCTTTCAATTCGAGATCTAAATTTGTTTGAGACACTAACTAAGATTCTTAATTTCTCTTGACTAATCTTCAGTCCCGCAACGCTGAAATATCATTAAAAACCCTCAAAATCATTTCCAACGAACTTTGCGTACTCTGAAAACACCACAAGATTGTCTGTAAAACATAGATGTGTCAAATTCAAGTTTTGAAAACTCGGGTGATACGAATTTTCTCTCCATGGCCTCTTTGTTAAGCAAATATGATAAGATATTCATACACATAACAAACAGGCAAGGCGAAAAAGAACATCCTTGTCTCAATTCCAAAACATTTCTGGAAAATACTGCAAATTCTCTTTTCACTTAAATGGAAAAAGTCGATGTGGTAACACATAACTTGATCTAGTGAGAAAACTTATCGGGAAGATTGATCTCATGTAGCATATCGTATAAGAAACCCCATTGTACGGAATCAAAATCTTTGGATATATCTATCTTCAGCGCCCATCTAGAATGTCCATAGATTTTCTAATAATCTTTAACAATCACAAATGCTAGAAGCAGATTTTCGATTAAAATTTTATCTTTTTCAAAATTCAGATGGTTATCTTTGATAAAATCCAGTAAAATGTTCTTCAATGCTTAGTAATGATCTTGGAAATAAATCTGTAAAGGATATTGAAACACGAAATTAGTTTTTAATCTATCATCTCTTTTGCTTCATCTTTCTTTGGAATAAGAACCAAAATTGTAGTATTGACTGCTTTTAGTAAGTAACCTTTAACAAAGAAAGACTGCACCACCACCGTAAAATTTTGACCAATAACTTACCACGATTCCTTGAAAAACGCACTCGTATAACCATCCTGACCTGGAAATTTATCTTTCGGCATTGAAAAACACATTTTCACTTTTTCTTCCTTTGTTTCACTAATCAATTGTTCCCTTTCCACATCCGAGCAACAAAACTGCAGAAGATTCTCCATCTTCTCTAATATTTCACCTACATATTCTGCAGGTTTATGTGTGAGAAAATCTTTAAAATAATCAACCGTTCCTGACTTAATCTCTTCTTGAGTTTTGAAAATCATTCCGATTGCACATGAGATTTTTCTAATGGAATTTTGTACTTATATGGCTTTAACAGCACTGAAAAAATACTTTAGTACATTTATCTACCACAAATAACCAGTGAAGTATGGAACACCAATAAAAAAATAGCTTCCAAATCTGAGAGAAATGACCATTCCTTCTTAATTCCTCAGGAGCCTCCACCGAATGAAAAGCTAAAGTTAATTCATGATTTTCCTCCAAATTTAATAAAACGGCTTTAGTAAGATCCTTAATTTTATCTCGATGCAACTATCTTATGACCGATTCAACTCTTTTAATTTCTTCATAAATATATAGAGAAATGACGTAAAATAAACAAACTTCCTTTGTCTCTCCAGTATTCTTCGATTCTTGGTATAAGCCTTGATAAAGTAGCCGGAAAATTAACAAAACTAAACAGTTTTCGAGGCCGCGGTAATCTATATTGAGAGAGATTCTACAACGCATATGATCTGAACATCCCCGACTCGAAAACACAATAGGAACCTGTAAACATGTGATCCAAACCACTAATTCATAATTATCACCTCTTTTATTACCCCAATTTAGGCGTGGTATGAGAAAGCAATGATTTACCAAGGCTTCAAAATATTGTGTTCCACTCGCAATATCGTATTCCAATAATGTGGACTATCATGAAAAGCCTTAAGCTCATACCAAAACCTCTAGCCTCGTTTGAGGCATAGACAAAATAAAAAGTAGAAATCTTCTTCATATAAAACTTATTACACACGTTATCAATTGGTTACTCATATAGACGACATCAGATTTCATTGTATCTTTCCATACCACCCATATTCGTCCCTTCCTATTAAGACCATAGTTCGTAAGACCTAACCAGTTATGAAATACCGTAGATAAAACCCATTGTAAATTATTCTTTATCCATACTTTTTACAATGAAATGTTTATTTGATTCGTTAAATCCCGCACATTCCAAAAGAAACCTATCATTCCGTACCAGTAAGAGTTTGATGGTTTGGCTTGATGGGCTATTTGGGTTTATATATGAATTGGGTCGGCCTATTAAAACTATTTGGGTGCTAACTGTATCAGGTCGGGCCCTATAAACATGAACGTTTAGTTTTTTTAAGTTTTGTCAGGGGTGGGCATTTTAACCGAACCGAATTATTCGAACCGAACCAAAACGATTATTTGGTTAGTTTGGTTCAATTTGGTTACCTATAAGGAATTGAATGGTTCAATATTTTATAAAGTTTGGTTAACCGAACCGAACCAAAACGAACCGGGTTAACCGAGTCGAATCGAACTAACCGACATGATAGAAGACTTGATATGCACATTTCTTATCCGTCTACGGTACAAATTGCAAACATACAACCAATATTTAAAATATATGACTTTTTTAGTCACTTGGTAAATTCATTTACTTTATTCGCATATATATATATATATATATATATATATATATATATTAAGATTAAAAAGTGAATATAAGTTATAACTAATTGATTTTTCTCTTATAGAGTCTCGATACTAAATTGAGTCGTTGTGTTTTTTTTACAGTAAAACACAATAGTTTAAAGTTAAAACATTAATCTTTTTTTTATTAAACTTGAAAATTTAAAATATATACGGTTCGATTTTGAATTACGTTTTATACATATTGTGATGCTAAATACTAAAGTATTATCCAAATGAACTACCTTAAACCCCGAACAACCCACTTTTGAATCGAATAACCCATGTAACCAAACCAAACCGAACTGCCTAAACCAAACCGAACAATCCTAGAACCGAACCGATCCGAACCATACATAAACCCTCTAACCAATTAGTAGGTTTTCCTCGAATCGAATGAACCAAAAATCGAATGAATCGAACCGAAAATAACCGTCTAAACCGAATGTCCACCCCTAAGTTTTGTAATGGACAAAAACAAATGTAATCCAGAGAAAGAATGTTCGGTGTCGTGCCAAAATGATATTAATGTTCAATTGATACCATTATTAAATAATGTGAACACAATTAAATAATACAGAATATATATATATATATTTTTTTTTTATTAAAAGCTTTTCAATTTAATACATGAGAAATAAAATATTATATGGCCAGCCCAGTTTGTTTTAACGTAAATGCTTAGTACATTATTTAAACGAAAAGCTTAGTACTACATATTGAAATTAGAAGTAATCATATATATAAAATCTATTATATGAAAGTTGAAGAATTCTCTTGACATGTCTGCTATGTAGAGATTGATATGTATTCTCATTTTAATTATTTTCTAAAAGAACACAATAAACCGTCACTTGTTGCTTGCAGCTCTCCGATATATTTTTTTTAGAAGAGAAAAGCGGTTCCCACCATTTTTGAATGAAGTTCTTCGACGGATTTTTGTGTAGCAGATAATTTCTTCTGGTGATTTATGTGTAGCAGATAATCTATTGTTGAAATTAGAAGTAATCATATATATAAAATATTATATAAAAGATGATTAATTCTCTTCAGCCACGTCAGCAACTGTGAGAAAGACACGTGTCTATTTTAATATTTATTTTTCTATTATATTTTTTTAAGAAAAATCTAACTTAAATGTTTACTTCTTCATCTTCAAAGGTTTCAAAACTCTTTATTGTTTTTTGACATTCTGCCTTAAATCCTTTTAAATATAAACAAAATTATGATATACCTCTGTTTGGTGTCGTTGCGGTATTCATTTTTCGTCTCTTCCACCTCATATATATCTACTGGAACCATGAGAATTAACTTACGTGAAGTGGCGAATCCTTCACCCACTGAAAGCATATTCTTCACCAAAAATCCATCATGAAGTTTCAGTCTTATTTCGTTCGTCGGTTCTCCTATTCTAATGGAATATATCAAGATTCTAAAAAACAAGGATTAACTCATGATAATATTTTTAACATGATTGAATTTTTTTCTCTCTAATGTCGTTAGTTTTTTGTTTGTTTGATGTCGAATTCTCTGATCTATTACATGTTTTGATTCAAATTTCCTTATAACCTTCTTTATATGATGTCAAAATGATATACACTAATTTTTAGATATGATAGTCATCTCATATTAAAGGTGTTTGAAAAGAGAAACAAAATTAAATAGTTTTTTAATTGATACGATCACATGAATGGTTGGTTTTTTATCAAAGTTTACGGCTGAGATTCTATTTCCATTTGCTATTACTTTTCGACTAAAGTTTTTCTCCTTAGTTTAATAATCTCTTGATCGGTTCTTTATTCCAAATTTGACTCTAGATTTATCCAATCATGATTCGTTTTCATAATCATGATAAAACTATGATGTTTTATTACTTGTTTGACTCTTGAGATTTCAAATATTTGTACACTCATTTAATGTTGATGATAAACATATTAATTACACTATTTATTTTTTAACTTTTGATTTTAAGGCACTAGAAGTTTTTTATATCCTCTTATTGAAAAATGAAATCATAGTACTCATTTCATGTTGTTAACTAAAAGTATTGGGTCTTTAACTATTTTTTCTTGTATTATATAGCAATAGCTTATAGGGTTCAAAATACGTGAAAGTCTTCAAAAAAAATATGTTATCCACGGAGGATTAAAATCTCAAGTAACTAAAATGTCGATATTTCTCTTGTGTTGTAGTTTGATGGGTATATACAACTACTAACGATTATAGTTGTTTTCAACTTTCATAACTTTCTTTTATCATCCAAGGAAATAATTTCATTGCTAAAGATATGAGATTTATGGTTTGTAAGTTATGCTTTATTTACGAGTAGTATTGAGATTTGGTGACCAAAAATATTCAAAACACATGTATTTATTCTTATATATAAGTTAGAGATAGACAACCATGTAACTAGCATGAGATAAATAGAAAAAGGAAGAATGATATAATAAATTAAACGGTTTGAGGATAAAGGAGCGTCTAAGTTTAAAAAGCAAATTAAAATAAATTTTCATAACATCTACCTTCTACTTTCAAAAAATTTCACACACAACAATAAAATTTTATGTATGGGTATGTAGCTACTACTTTGGTTTGGTACGTTGATTATTGAGTTAGTTCATTTACGCAAAAAGTATTACTGAAAAAATGAACATACTTTTTTGATTCGATTCAAATTGTGACGAGTTAAATAAAAACTATATTGACTTTAAGTGTGGAGAACCTTCTCCACCTTTCTATACCCTACATCCGTTTTTGTTAGCAACGATTTTAGCATATGAACTATGATAACTAAAAAGTAAGATTTAAGATCCAAGAACTGACTTTATCTCTTAAACATGAACATAATAAACACACCAGAATGGAAAACTATGTTGTATTTATCAATTTGATTATGTTGAAAATGAATGTAAGTGAGAGAAAAATACCACAACATATATATAAATATCTTTGATGAAAAAATACCCGCGCATATGCGCGGGTACTCATCTAGTATAACTAAAAGTTAACTAGTTTTGTTTTATCCAGTCTTGTCTTGTCTTGAAATTGAACCAGAAATACGGTTGGTGATTTTGATTTGCATTAACCAACTACCAACCGAGTTATCAATGGGAATGTATGGCTTCTCTTTTCATTTCTTTTTTAAGAAGTTGTACCGAATTTCTTGTTTTCTTGACATTAATCAAATAAAATTGAGTAAGGAGAGGAAACTCTTGCATTTGAGAGAGAAAGGCACATCAACTGGAACAACCTCAAGGCCTGAAACCAAAACCAAGTCAAAAGAAGAAGAGCTGAGATGGATTGATGAGATTAGATGATATAAATGTTTCAACAGTTTAGTTACTAGACGTGCTTCCTTTTCCTTATAAAAATCAACGTACTTCTCATCCGGAATCACAGATGAGAAGTAAAAGGTATGGTCCTCTAACAGTAAATCACTAGCTTTGTGCCTCTAACAGAATAAAGTAAATTTGTGTTGGTGTGCATGATCCTTAAGCTAGAGGTGAATTTTTGTGTCCAAATCAAACCACTGGCTCATAAGTAGCATTGAACTAGTAAAAGAGAAAAATTCCAAAGAAGATAATGAAAGATAAATATCTCAAATATGTAAAATTCTCTAATTTATAATCCTTGAAACGAATTATAAAACATAAGAACCTAAGACTTTGAAGAAGATGAATAGTCAATAACAAGTGGTGTGTATTTTCTAGAAAAAAAGAGGCTTGAGTTACAATCCAAGTAACAAACTTGGGAAATACGAAACTGCTAAGCCATAGTAACCATAAAAATACAAATGATAAACCTTAGAATGAGGATCAAGATCGAATGCGACAAGGTGGTGAAAGGTGTTGTGAGAGTAAAGAATAACCATATTGTTGTGAACAACCAAAGGTGTGAGAGGCTGTGAAGTGATACCATGAAACCAAGTGGAAGTATAACACAAGTCAACTGAGAAGATCCTTTCCCATGTGTTTTTGTTGTTCTTGTCTTGAACCCTCCACCAAAACACTTGTTTACAATCTTCATTCACCTCAGAAACACAGAGACGACCATTGAGAATTCAAATACCAATATCATCACCAAAGGCATCACGAGTAATACAAGGCGGGGTTGGGAGGACTTGAAACATCTCTATATGAATATCGAAAACTACGAGTTTGGTTTTCGTTGTTGGATATCCATCTTCATCTCTAGTGAGCCAGTAGAACGATCCTTTTGTAAACACTGGTCTCTGATTAGTCAATATGTTATGATGATAATGGAGAGGAGTAGTACTCACGAATCTCCAATCCTTATCTTCTAAATCCAAAACCTCGCAAATAGTCCTTTCTTGTTATGTAAACAAGAACTAGTAGTAGCAAAAAATTTATTATATAGCCATACAAGTTTATACCTTCCTGTGACATTGTTTTTTCCAAATCCAAGCCGAGTATATGGAACTGAAACTGGACTTGGAGGAACAAGAGTTGGATCACTATGTAGATGTGTGAAATTACTGTACATTTTGATCTAACAAATCATCTTTTTGGAAAAGAATTTGAATATTGCGTGATTCACAAGGGATACTTTTACATGTTGCTTGGAGGAGCATTAGGGAAAGGTCGAAGGCTAGGATCAAACATACAAGGAGAAAATATAACCAAATTAGTAGCATGATCGAAATCAAAATCAAGAAAAGTTTTTTATTGAATCAAAAATCAACGATAAAAACATAATTTTTTGAACTTGCAAGAGATGAATGAAGCAAATTATCTAAAATGTATTTATTTACTTTTAGTTCTCCAAACGGTCAGAGACATCATCCAATAGGTGTTGTCACTCTGGATTCGCTTCGAAGATGTTAGTTTATTTGATTTTCTTCTTTTTGGTTCAAAATTAAGGAAAAATCAATGTTTTTAAAATCCAAGTGTTCATCAAACCGGATTTTTTATATATTAATATACATATTATATATAATAATTGTTTGGGAGTTGATCTACAAAGTATATTTCATTTCAATTCAAATTCATTTTAAAATTAAGATATAACAATAGTTAATATATTACAATATGATCAGAAAAAATAATAATAAAATTTCAAATTTTAGAAATCAAAGAGAGCTAATTTAAAAATAACATTTTAATTCAATTCAAATTCATTCTGAAACTAAAATATAATACTAGTATGTAAACCTTTTTAAAATTGATTGATAAAAAAAAAATTTATCTTCGATCCGATTAATAACATAAAACTATCAAGATAAGTAATCAAGATATCTAATACACACATGGTTAGTTTCAGAAATTGGCCTTTCAGAAACATAGTTACATTAAAATGAAATACTAAATTTGAAACAACTGAAAATAATCGAGATTTCTAACATATTGTTATTAATTTAGTCTATGTAAAAACGTAGAAGACAAAACTAGTATGAAAGGCTTTCTCTGTTAGAACAAAAGACATTTGTATATATTGAGAATTAATCCATATGAATGTGACAAACAAAAAGGGTGTAGAAACGATCTCTGAATGATTTCTATAGTAATTTTTTATCAGTTTCTGTATGAATATGGCATAAACTGCAAATGATCAAATGAGCATGGGATAAAATACCGAGCATCCTAACAAAATCCAATAAGCTAATATGTAGATCGTCAAGGTTTCCAAAGAAAGTCAATTATTCCAGCCAATACAAAAAAGAAATATATACTCTATAAAGATTAAATTTGGAGCAAATGACAAAAAAAAAAAAAAAAAACATATCATAAAAAAATAGAGGTGAAAAAAAACTATAACAATTCAATGTAGTAACCATAGAGGAGCACATGCTTTCAGAAGTTATATGTTTTAGTTTACCAAAATAAGAAGACTAACATTAATTGGTCGTTTTTTATATAAGCACATAGAGAAATTCGAGTAGATGGAACAATATTGGACGACATTGTAAATTTACAAATTTAAATATATGCAAACTTAATTTTGAGAAGAAACCAATAAATTGCATAAATCAATATTTCTCATGGAACATAGCATATGCATAAAGACCAATATCAATCCACTACACGTAAATGGGAGCTAAAGAAGGTATATACTATATGTTCTTGACCAGCATGATATTTTTGTTAACTACTTTACATATCAATAGTGTACATGAAAGAAAAAATAAAGTTTGAAATAGATATGGACAAAACTCCTCTAATTTCATAGTTGAAAACCACATGATCATTCTTATAGTGAGATAGCTACGACACTCAATGGATGAATATGTAAGATTGATAAAACTTATGTATTATTGATGTATAATGAATATAACCTATATATTGGCTACAAAGGAGCATTCTAAAAGATAATTAGAAGTGATTTACATATCATAACAAAGGAAATTTAACTCTTATCTATATACTAATATGCCCCCTAAGATGGGAAACGCTTGGTTACTTCAATCTTGACCCGAAAATGTTCAAAAAGCGATCGTGGAACCAGTTTAGTGAGACAGTCAGCCAACTGATCAACTGAACTAACATGAGAAACTCGCAACACTCCACTCTAAATAAGTTCTCAAACAAAGTGATAATCCAACGTTAGATGTTTCATTCTTGGGTATAAAACTGGATTGACAAAAATAAGAGGCACCAATATTATGTAGAAATAGTAGAAGTCTTAAATGAGTTCCGACAATAGAGAGATCACCCACTTTACTTTGGAGATTGCTATACTCAGTTTCTATTGACGACTGAGAGACGCCCTTTTGTTTCTTCGATGATCAGGAAATAGGATTAGTGCCAAGTAGATAATTTAAGTCCATGTAAGCGTAGATCTTTCCTTGTTTCAGCACCTTAATCTCAAATCTTTGTTTCCCCCAATGCTATTTACTATAGGCTATTGTTGTAATCATAGGGTTGGAGGATTTCCCAGATGCGAAGCACTCAATATGCTTACCCTTCTCTGTCGACATGATTTGGTTTATACTTTTCTCTTGTTTGCATGAAACTATTTGGTGTTGTTTATTGTCAAGTGTACTCATACAGTATCAATGTGACTTTACCATATTGAGACAAGGCTTGTGCAGGAAAAAGTTGCAAGTTTTGAATATTTTCCTTGTATATATTGAAAATCAATTTTTCTCTATGTGATTTGATATCTGGGTACTTCAAAGTTTGCCTTCTTCTGAGCTGTTTTGTATGAAATTCAGAGCTTCATTGAGTGTCTTGTTACTGCGAGTCCTCCTCAAATTAGTCTCATGTTTAAGCAGGTTTGTATGAGAAATGAGCTTCATTTCTCTAATGAATCATGTAGATCATCGTTTTGCAATATGCCTTTCAATGTTATTCTAACTTCAAATTGTCGACTTTTTTGTTTCACTGTCCTAATTGAAATGGCTCTGTCTTTTCTAAAAATTAGTAACATTCTTTGTAATGTAGAGTACAAAGAGAAAACAAAGTAGAACACAAAGATAAGTGAGCTTCACGGATGGATGAAGCAATATCCAAGGCTTCTAATGCAGTTACCTATTCAACTTTCCGAGACCAAAAAGTATTGAATGAATGGATGAAGTTCATACTCTAAAAGAAAAGAAGAGCTATAGGTGGAAAAACTTGATGTCTCCTTGTAACTAGACATACAAACCATACTTTAAGGCTTATAGGAACACAAAACGATTTTGCATGTATGGTTTCTTTTTTCAAAATGAAAGAATCAAAGGATCTTGATTCAAGCGTTTGTAACTCAATAAAAGGGGAAAATTGATGTCTCTCTTTTTCAAAAGCTTTCAACATCTCATGTTTTCATCACCTTCCATTTGTCTTCTCTTCAAGCTCGTTTGCACCTTCATTTTCAGCAATGTAGAAGCTTTCACGGACTGTTTGGTGACAACAAGTGTATCCCCATTGATGGTCTTTCCACCAGGAACCCCAAACGCTGGTGTGATTGGTTACATCCACATCGTCATCATATTTACTCTTCCCTTCTTCCTGCAGTTACAGATTGAGAATCAATAGAGGACAAAGATTATAGTTTCAGACAAAAACCTAGATGTGTTTGAATCTGCTAATATCAAGAAATTTTACAATTTTCTATTTGTCCAACAAAATCAATCACATAATGAATCTGAGGTTTTAGCTTGTTGGAATAAGAAAAAGTTCAGATATTTAGATCCATTAGCCAACAAATCGATTACAAGACGAATCAGATTCAGAGTTTTTAATATGTTGGTTTAAGACACATATTAGATTCTCCATAAAACCAACAAAAACGATCACACAATGAATCAGAATCAGAAACTAAGTTTAGATATCGCATTTCCCCAACGAATTTATCACAAAACGAAACAAAAACAGAGGGTTTCATGCGTTGGAACTTTGAGTGAATGTTTGAATGTTAAAAAAAATCACATACCTGTCTCATGTGTTGGGGATCATACAATACTCCTCTTTCTGTTTGGCCAATCAAGAGTTCTCTTGATGTCTCTTTGTAACCAGAAATATAAACCAGCGTTTAATGCTTACAGGAACACAATAGTTTTGTATGTATGGTTTCTTATTCAAAATGAAAGATTCAAGTGCTTTGATGTCTTCAACACCTTCCATTTCTCTTCCCTCCAACAAGCTCGTTTGCACCTTCAATTTCAGCAAAACAATAGCTTTCACGGACTATTTGGTGACAGCAGTTGTATCCCCACTGGTGTGATTGTTTACATGCACATCTTTGTCATATTTACTCTTCCCTTCTTTTTGCAGTTACAGAAAGAGAATCAACAGAGGAAAAATATCATATTTTTATAAAGAAAAAAAAAACCTAGATGTGTTTGAATATGCTGATATCAAGAAAGTTTAGAATTTTTTGTTTTCCCAACAAAATACATCACGTAATGAAATATCGTAATGAATCAACATCGTTTCAAACTTCATAGCAAAAGTCTCAAAACCCAAAGCCTTTCCACTCAATTGCCAACTTCAAAAACCAACCTTTCTAGTTTTTAAAACTAAAAAGTTATCAAAGTTATGCAATCACTCGTGAAAAGTTAACATTTGGATGTGTGAAATTACTGTACATTTTGATCTAACAAATGACCTTTTTGAAAAATAATTTGAATGTTGCGCGGGCTACTTTTACATGTTACTTGGAGGAGCATTAGCAAGAGGTTGAAGGCTAGGAATAGGATCAAACATACAAGGAAAATATATAACCAAACTATAGTAGTATGATCGAAATCAAAATCAAGAAATTTTTTTTAATTGAATAAAAATCAACAATCAAAAACCTGATTTTTCGGATTTACAAGTGATGAGTAAAGAAAATTATCTAAGTGTATTTATCTACCTTTAATTCTCCAAATGGCTGAGATATCATCCAATCCGTGTTGTCACTCTAAGCTTCAAAGACGTTAATTTATTTGATTTTCTTGTTTTTGGTTCAAAAATCAGGAATATGATCAATGTTTTTAAAATCTGAACTTTAATCGAACCGAGATTTTTATATATGAACTACATATTATATATAACAATTGTTAGGGAATTGATCTACAAATAATATTTCATTTTATTTCAAATTCATTCTAAAATTAAGATATAAGAATAGTTAATACATTACAATATGATAAAACATCATAATAATAATAATATAATTTCAAATTTTTGAAATCAAAGAGAGTTAATTTAAAAAGAAAATTTCAATTGAATTCAAATTCATTCTAAAACTAAAATATAACACTAGTATATAAACCTTTTTAAGTAGAGATATTGTAACCAGTAGTGTAACATTCTCGTTATGATGTTTTTTTGTCAATACCTTTAGCTCTTCTCCGAGATTCACACTCTCTCCCAACTATGCTCTCTTCAAAACAAGTATCGGAAGCTTCCTCAACTACTCGCTTCACACAAAAAAAAAGTTCTCTAACGCTCTGCTGCTGAAGCGCTCCATCATTACATATTCTCTTCATGAACTTCCAGTGAAGCCCGTGAAGCGCTATCAACCGAGCCTGTGAATAAGGTAGTCAACGTTTTGCATGGTGAGACGGCTCAGGAAGTTCAGCGCATTGGATTTGAGAATCTCATTCGCCATCTCGGCTGATGAGACAATAAGTTTAAGAATGGAACCAATGAAGAGACAAAATCAAGGGTCCGTAGCGGATTTAGAGCTTGTCAAGTGCCTAGTGAGCTATAGGACCAAGGAGGGTGAATCTAACCAATGATCGGTAAAGCTGTTGTTGTTGAGCTTGGTGGGAGTGGTAGTTTGTTGCGGAATTTGTTGGTAATAATGGCTTGGATCAAGACTGTGATTCCAAGACATAGAAGGATGATTAGAAAAAGGTGTTGTAAATCATCATTCTCCTTTGCAACGGTTTATGAGAGCAAATTTGAGATGATTTGTTAGGATAGATGCAGAAAAGTCATGACTTCTTATGGTATCAAAGGTAAAAACGCAACCTCAAGATTCTTTCTTTTCTTTTGTTGTCTCTGTTTTTTTATTCTTTTTAATGTTGTGACGGTTTCTAAACAAATATATGAATGTAAGTGATTAAGCTTTCATAATCTGTCAAGCAAATAATAAGTTTTAACATATAAAGCTCGTGAATAAGCAAATCGTTTTCAATCATAAGCAGAGCACAAAGAGAAAACAAAGTAGAGCACAAAGAAAAGTGAGCTTCACCCGTGTGAAGCAATATCCAAGGCTTCTAATGCAGGTTTTTCCGAGACCAAAAAGTACTCAACGGAGGGATGAAACTCATACTCTTAAGAGATAAGAACAACTATAAGTGGATATAACCTGTGTTAGATTGAATCTCTAAGAGATATAACCTGTGTTGAACGAGGCTATACTCTAAAAGATAAGAACAACTATCTGCTACTGTGTTAGATTGTATGAGTTCATGTCCAAGCTAGGCTTTCGCTATTGTACTCATCTAGAGAGTCTGCCAAGGACATGACGGTGGAGGAAATGGCAATGGGGTTTGTGAGTGTTGCTAACGAGACAATGTGCCGAAAATTGACTGAGATGCTGAACAACATGCTTCTGCTATAGTTTGGTCTTTAGGCATGAAAGAAGTTCTTGATCACATCTAATGTGGAATTTTGAGTGCTTATGGAATGGGTTTGGCAGATGTCATTGAAGATGCTCAGACTCAAGAGCCATATTCAGCTGTTACAAGGCACTTTCTGTTCATACGGCGATAGAAGTTAGACGAGATAGTGGTTACGTGACCCGTTTTCCTCATACGGCGAATAGAAGGTGACGCAAAGACTTGGTTGAATGGATTTCAGTTAGACGAGAGTGGATTTTTCGATGATGAAGATGAGTATTGATTTTGCCGTGGTGGAGAGCTTTGAGGTAAGCTCATGTTATATGCGACGAAAAAAAGAAGACAATGTTGTCTTGCGCATGAAGTTAGAGAAGCGTAGGTTTAAGGTTAGGGTTTCAAGACGGATGAAGCTCTGATACAATGTAGAAATATGAATAGATTCAATTGTATTAATCTCACAAAAATATACAAACCTATTTATATGATTACAATAGAATGATCTAGAAGATATAACAAAAGATATGAAAAATATAAAGTATTCAATATTATCTAATCCTAACCTATTTCGAATTTGAATTCAGTTTTTTTTGCTCAGCCCTAATTCACTAAAGAGGGAAAGGAAATTACGAAAAGCAGATAAAAGGAAATTACTTTTCTTATTAGTTATGGGAATAAAAAGAAAAAAAAAAAATGGTATAAAATATGCATTGCGGGTGTCTGGATCCTCCTCCTCGTAAGAAAAAAAACAAGAAGACACAAACTCGAAATTGAGCGAGAAGGAGAGATTTTTTTTGGTTTTCAAAGAAGAGAGATTTGATCGACGATTCTGCAATCAATCATCAATGAAAAGACGATCTGTGATTCAGAGATGTAGTGAATTGGGATTGACCAATAAAAAGACGAAGAAGACGAGGGAGGTGTCTCCGTCGTTGTCTTTATTAATGTCGTTGCCGGATGAGTTAGCTTTGAACTGCCTAGCTCGGGTCTCGAGATTGGATATGGCGGCCTTATCAGTCACCTCCAAGAGCCTCCGGTCTCTGGTAGTTTCGCCTGAGTTAAGGGACTTGAGATGGCGGATGGGTTGCGTCGAGCCATCTCTGTACTTATGTTTAAGCATCTCTCCTGATCCTTACCTAACCTCAGGTTGGTTCATGCTCAACCCGGTACAACGTCGGCTAAAACCAATCCCGTCGTCGAATCAGATGCCCGAATCAAAATTCTCTTTCGTGGTGGTGAATTCTGGAATCTACGTTATCGGTGGACTCGTAAATGGAACTCCCTCCTCAAAAGTCTGGTTGCTCGATTGTTCCGACCACACATGGTGGCCGATTCCGTCCATGAAGATGGCTCGTGCTTCCACGTCAGCGAACCTTCTCGACGGGAAGATACACGTGTTTGGAGGGCTTGAGGATGACGTAGTTAATTCCGACAACTGGGCAGAGGTATTCGATATGAAGACACAAACCTGGGATTTCTTGTCTGTGCGCACGCCCAAGATTCCCCGGAATATTCGACAAAGTGTAGTGATTAAGGAGAAGGAGGTTTACGCGGTGGATAACGATAGACAAATCTTCTCCTACTCACCAAGTAATAAAGGTGAGTTTTTGGCAACTGGATAAACAGATTATAAGTCAGGATACAGATATTTTTTGTGTGTGATTGAGGAACTGTTATACTGTCGGGGTAATGTCGGGGAAGTTCTGTGGTGTAAGCCTGATGAGTTAAATTGGGAGCTAGTCAAGGGTTTGGAAGAAGTGAACGAACATGATTTCTGTAGACTATTCGTCAACTTTGCTGGGAACATTGTCCTCTTCTGGGTTGAAGACGATGTTGATATTATGGAGCTTATGTGTGCAGAGATTTCCTTGGAGAAACGAGAAGGAGGACGCGAGATTCGAGGGAAGATTGAGTGGCTGTCTTCACTCTTGATCTTGAATCACACTCCAATATTCGTGTCTTATGTTCTGCTTCTGTCTTTTGTTTAAACTCTTTACATTTGTTTTTTTTAAGAATCTTGTCAAAGCTTGTTCCTCTTATCTGCAGGTAACATCATTCATACACTGTATCTGGATCCACTGTGTTTCCTTATCTTCCCAAGGCTTTGGAATAGCTTTTTGCTGATAGTGAGGTATAGCAAAAATTTGAAACCTCGCCTTATATTGTTCAATGCTCCACTGTTTTTCGTTTCTTCAAAGTTCAAAACTCATATGGTTCACTTGTGTGGGAGTAATATCTAGTAATCACTAATCAGGATACTTTATTTTGTCCAATGATGCAAATTAACTTGGTAACTTGTTCAACAAAATGATCTTGATTGGTGTGGTTGATTATGTCTGTTCTTGGTGCTTTATTTGATGAAAGGGGCTAAAAATTCGAAGCTTGTTCCCTTCATTGACAAGATCCTGCAGGTAAGGAGTTGTCTACAGCTTGTTTGATCCAAGATAGTTACCCATTTCTGTAAATTAATTTTTTACATAACTTTTTGGTAAAAAACAGAACCTCGACAATGTAACTTGGAACCTCTTAATATGAAGAATCATTCAATCCTTGGAGAAACTAGTTCCAGCACATCAGCCAACATTAATTAGATCAGCATGATTAATGAGCCTATCTAAGTTACCTCCCTGACTTTCAGATGGGTTTCTTTTCGCTTTTCGATTAAAATAACCAGAAACCCAAACCAGAGTCTATAAAATGATTTGCATATATAGTCAGATGACTTTTTTATAAGTACATCCAATTGAATCAAAGAATTAAGCCTTGATTCACATGTTTGCAAATCAAGAAAAGGAAAAAATTCATGTCTCTACAAAACGAAATGTAAGTGTCCCATCATTAGTATTCTCTCCAACCTCCTTCACGTCATCTAATCACCAAAAATATTATCTCTAAAACAACAAATTATCATACAAGTTTAAAGATGTCTTAGTCTTACAGTTAGAAAAGTTTATAGATGAAAGTGGAGTCTGATTATTCAAATGATAGACAACCCATTTGACAAAACAGATGATCAACAATGTTACTTGTAAATTTCAAAAAAAAAAAAAATAATAATAATACAATACTACTTGTCTAACAGAAAGAAATCTTTCCAATTTTCAAAAAATATATGCCAAAATTGGCCATTTAAAAAAAATTGATTTAGATAATGAAAAAATACAAATAGTTTGAACAAATTTACAAAATGTATAACAACTATTTATTATTAGTTAGTTATATATCCTATAATCAATTTAACATCTAGATGTGTGAAATTACTGTACATCTTAATCTAACAAATTACTTTTTTGGAAAAGAATTTGAATGTTGCAAATTATTTGGAATTACAATAGATGAATGAATCAAATTATCTAATTGATATTATTTACCTTTAGTTCTCCTACCGGCTAGATTCATCATCCAATAGATGTTGTCATTCTAGTTTCCCTTCCAAGTTGTTAATTTATTTGATTTTATTCTTTTTGGTTCAAAAGACAGGGATATGATCAATGTTCCTAAATCCGATCATCATCGAACCGAGATTTTTATATATTAAATATATACTATATATAAAAATTGTTAGGAAGTTGATCACCAAAGAATATTTCATTTCAATTCAAATTCATTCTAAGATATACAATATGATAAAAATAAAATAAAATAAAAATTTCAAATTTTAGAAATCAAAAAGAGTAAGTTTAAAAAGAAAATTTCATTTCAGTTCAAATTCATTCTGAAACTATTATATAACATTACTATATAAACCTTTTAAAACTTAATTGATTCATTTCAAATTCATTCTGACACTAAAATATAACACTTCTAAATAAACCTTTTAAAACTTAATTGATAACAAAAAGTTTATCTTTGATCCGATTAGTAACATAAACTATCAAGATAGGTAATCAAGATATCTAATACACACATGGTCAATTTCAGAATTTGCCTTTAGAAACATAGTTATATTGAAATAAAATATGAAGTTTTCAAACGTCCAGATGATGATCGTGTTCCTCCTTTTGGCAAGAAAATTACGTACCTTTATAATCGCGATCCTTTACTCCATTGCAATCCTTTCCTCCGTCGAAAAATTTCAGATGCCTAGATTAAGATCGGCGTTCGTCCTTTAGGCAAGAAAATTCCAGACCTTTATCATCGCGATCATTTCCTCCGTCAGAAAATTTAGATGAAGATCGGCGTCTCTTTTGGCAAGAAAATTCTTGCGGACCTGAATCATTGCAATCCTTTCCTTCTTCGGAAAATTTCAGACGCCGAGATGAAGATCCGCATTTCTTATCCATTTGTCAAAGAGAAAATTTTGAAAAGAGAAAATAATAACAAAGTTACGTCTTTTAAATAGAAATGTGAGATAAGCTTATATGGATATTCGAAAAAAAAGAAGATTTAAACACATATGAAAACATTTTTATGATATAAAACTAATAAAAAAATTATATAATAGTCATAAAACAACCTATGTAGTGTATATTTAAACAACTCAATACGAACTTTATTATATCAAGTATACATTATTTGGAGCCGAAACCTAGACACTCTTGATGATATGTATGCCAGCTACCCATGTGTTCATGAATGTTTCTATGCATATTTTACAATGCACATTGCACACTAATGCATTTCTAGAATAAAATGACCTCATACTCAAAGTTTTTCTTTGATGAAATGCATAGTAGTAATCATAAACAAAAACAAGTAGGTCGGATATTGTTGCGTACTGCTCCGAAGAATATCCTCATTTCATTCCAAACCCTTGACTATCTCCCAATTTAACTTATCAAGTTTACATCACAGAACATCCTCGCGAGCTACATACATCTCTTTATGTTCTATCTCGTAATTAGGTTAATATAATATCTCAAGGTGTTTACATTTCTAGGTGTGGGATTTCCTTTCTAGTTCATAGGTAAATAATATCAATGGTAATTTTTTTTGTTAATTTTGACTTGTTATCAAATAATTCCTACCTTGTTCTTGGGTAAATAAATTCATGATTATCCCTTGAAAAATCTTAAACCTAACCAGCAAACTACTTAGACATGGAGAATGAAACAAACAACATGCTTTGAATAGTTTTCATAAGAGAAATCAAAAGATAAACAAAGAGTGTTCAGAGAAATCTCTTCTCACTAAAATAATCTCTCTATTAAAAACCCTAAAAAATAAAACATAGCCTCAATATATGGCTGAAAAATCCCTTTTATAAACATTAGGGACGACCTATGATAGTTAGGGTAATAAAAGGAAACAACAAAGCCCAAAAGAATAGAAAAAACACAATTTGGATACTTTCTTCGTCGCCCCCGTCGACCGACAGGGGCCTCAGAGACGCACATCTTCTCTAGCTCGCGACATATCAGAGACATGTCTTCAGTAAAACGACCATATCTTGAGTTACAGACATGAGAATCACTTAAAACCACTTGGAGATGAAAGCTAACTTCCATATATTTCTTTTGGAACCGGTTTGGTAAAGTTTAAGAACTGGGAAGACCTTCATCCAATATCAAACTTCTGAAAGTCATATCCGAGACTGCATCTTCCATTTATCGATTTTGCTCCTTTTTACTCCACTTTCTCCAATTCATCTCAAATGCTTAAAACACCTAATATATAGTATATAGACCTGAAAAAGACTCTAAGCTAACAAATACATGGGTTATAAAACTCGAAAAACCACATAATATCACTTAAATATTTTGATTAATTGGTTTTGTTGGTGCTTTCAACTCTCTCATGATTTAGAAATTCTTGGGAAGATCGCCCTGTTTGGGTTGTTGTAGACATAGAGAATACCGATAATTGGGTGTGTTGTTGAAGAAAGATTTGGAGCTTCGCGATGGCATTGGTTTTACAATAGACAAACAAAAGGCATCAATGCAGAGCAAAAAAACTTAAAACACTGCTTTTTTTATCCTCGGATCAGATGGGTGTAATGAGCGTGGTTGTTGTGAGCTTGTGCCTTTAGGAGGTGGGAGATGAGTGGGATCCCATGTCGTTATACATTAATATTAATTGTGCACATAACAAGCTTGATTCGATTTTGGAAGAACCTAGGTGATCCTGAAGTTATGCCACCACCAAGAGAATAAAACCGGGTAGAAAGTCAAAAAGGAAGAAAGCTTTGAAAGAATCTCCAACAAAGAAGATCAAGGTCACGAAGTAGAAACGTATCATGCATTGTAGAAGGTGCTGTCATTCGAGTCATTACTCACTCAAGTTTTTCAACGGTAGAGTTACAAAGCCAAACAGGAAGAAGAAAACCATGGTACGTGTCATGAATTTGCCATTTGGTGAAGGATCATCCCAACCAACACAAAACTATTGCCATTTAGGTATGAAGAAGCTTTTAATCCCTTACCTATTTACTTGTCTCAACACTTTGGCGTTACAGTCTCTGGCGGTTACTATTATTATTGTCAGCAAATCAAAGAAACTCCATCTATATATGCATCGAGGAGCTGTGGTTGTCTAAGCTTGTCATAAGTTCACATCTGGTGCTTGCAAGCGCTGCAAGGTGTTATATAAGGAAATGGTTAGTTTCTCAATGGTGTGTTTGGAGGTTATTGATAATTCAGAATGCAGTAAGGATTGTGGAAGGACCGCCATTTGTTTTTAAAAAAAAAAGCTCGCTCAGGGTTTAGCTACTTTGATCTATTTTGAGTATCCTCTAATTTGGTCGTGCCAGTGTTTGTTGAGGAAAGCGAGTCTTGTGACATGGACATGTTTTGTCGGGATTTGAATGCTTTGAATGAAGAGTTGATTAGCTTGGATTACCCCCGGACTGCTGAAGAGATATATGTGGCTTCTCGAGTCAAGGTTGCAATTGGGGCAACAATATTCAGATTTTTAGAAAATGGTATGACATTGTTCCATTGTACATTGGTTTTTCCGCTACTGTGTTACATTGTATGAGAAGATTTGTCTCTTTGATTAACATTGGTCTGGTTTCGAATGATGCATTTGTTCCACTACTATCTTAATTGATGGATTGTCTGATCAAGTCTGTGGTGTGGCAACTGGGTGTGTCTTAGCCATGGTTTCTACGCGAATGAAAAGTATCTGCTCTGGTTACTTGTTATTTTGTTGAGGTTCTAGAATGCCATGAGCGGTTTTTCTCATAGACTCATTGCAAGGGTGTACTTGGAAAACATAACAAGATACATGGACTTTTTTATTCAGGAAAGTTCCCAGTATATTATGAATGTTCTTGATGCTTTATTTGATGAAAGGGGTTTTCATCACCAAAAAGTCCATGTGAGCCTTGAAGATTTTGATTAATTGCTTCATGCAGTTGTTGAAGAAAGATTTGGAGACGAGCCACAGTCTCAAAGCTGCTAAAGTTATCGATGCAGAGCAGAAAAAGTTAAAACACTGCGTTTTCATTCTCGGATCAGATGGGTATAATGAGGTTCCGAAGCATGGTTGTTGTGGGCATCAAAAGCTCTCAAGAGAGAAACGGATCATGCATTGTAGAAGCTGCGGTCATGCGGGTAATAACTCACTCCAGTGTCCCGATGGTAGAATTACAAAGAAGAAAAAAACCGTGGTCGAGTATCTCCTTTGGCTTTTGGTACAATCTTTCATATTCCATTCTATAGCTTCTGCAAAAGCAAAAGTCTAAAAAACTGAAAGTTGATTCTCTACAGGTCTTCATGAAGTTCCATGCTGCATATGTTGATGCAGTCTCGAACCCTTTTCATGTTCCTGGGAAAAAGATCACATTTGTAGAATCTGTAAACAAGTTATACACTTTTAACTGAGAGTCTAAAATTAGTTGCTTTGTAGTTTGTGCATACGTTGATAATGTAAAACCTTTCTGGTTTATGGTTCATCAATGGGTGGTCATTTATTTTCTCATCACTTGCTGCTAATATCGGAATTGAGATTATCTTTGGCTCGTCTCATTTGAGAATCATTTATTATCTTTCTGTTTACATGTGATGTAACTTGAGTAAACTTGATGACTTTACACCTACAGGTAGATCTAAACTTGTGTTGACATATCCTAATCCATTAGTTAATTGGATCTTAACTAGTTACATGAAACAAGTCACAGCTTCTGGTATAATTTTTCTAAGCCGAAGCCTTTGCCTTCTTCATATCCCATTTTCTTAAGCATTTTAAAACCAAAACATCTAGAGTAGTTCTCCCATCCACCAAACTCCTTGTCTTCTTCACCCTTCTCCTCCACCTCCTTGTCTCCTTCACCCTTTTCCTCTACCTCCTTGTCTTCAAAACCCGTTTACTGTTCCTCTCTCCAAACACATCCTTTAACCTTGTGTTTATATGGACCTAAACCATCCCATACGCATCTTTTATCTCCACCCTCTTCACAGAATTCTTCATCTACCTTATGTGTAGGAGCATCCTACACATAAGGTAGATGAAGAATTCTGTGAAGAGGGTGGAGATAAAAGATGCGTATGGGATGGTTTAGGTCCATATAAACACAAGGTTAAAGGATGTGTTTGGAGAGAGGAACAACAAATAGGAAGATGAAAGGCAAAGTAAAAACTCAAAAAGAAGAGGAATATGATGAAAGGTTTTGAAATCGAAAGAAATCCTAATATATCAAAATATGTTAACTGCATAAAGTTAATGGTTCTAAATTAGAAAAAGTCTTTGAGATGTGGACAATTCGTACAAAACTCCATTTGAAATTCATCATAATCACAATAGATATATTACATGGGGAAAATTACCTCTCATTTTGTGAATCCTGAGTTTTATATACAATGGTTAGACCCTATATGTTGAGAAACTTAACCACTAATGTCTTATAATTACCATATTAATTTCGTTAGTATCCTATGTTAGCTTAATCTTTCAAATTTACGACAAAAACAATATCAAGAGATATTAAAATTAATAAGTTTTAAATTTAAAAATTGTAGTGTTTATAGTATCATAACTAAGGATAGTGAATCAAACAACAAAAGAAAATAAAACGAATTTTCAAGATCAATATAAAACAAACTAATTTAAAACTAGAAAAATTGGTTATATTAATTCCATAACAGATTATATGGTAATTGAACAAATAGTTTAAGACGAATTTATACTTTCCATTGTAAGTTTTATATTACAAAAATATACAATGGAAAATACCACATCTCCATCTAAAACGATTCTTATGATTGTTGTCAAATGTTACGAACTGCCCCACTTGCAAATATAGCGTTTGTTTATGGCTATGTCAAATATTCAACGTAGCCTTTGAATTTTCGTCTAATTTTATCAAAAAATTTGTAAGTTGTAACTTGTAACCAATCAATGTTATACAATGTTGAGAACTTTTTAGAATATGCTATTATCTCTTTAGTGTTTTTTTCTCTCGAACACTCACAAACAAATACTCATTCAATTTGCTCTGGTATCAAATAAATGAACCAAACAATGAAAAACCCAACATCAAAAACAAAGAGTGGAAAGAAGCCAATTTTACTAAGTCTAAGAGTAGACCAAGAAGGGAAGATAAGATAGTTCCCGGAGATTTGATTACCTAAATATTTGATTTGATTGAATCTCACAGATATTGACGAGATAAATCAAATCACCTCATCTCCCTCTATTTCACTAGTGATTGCATTTGATTAAAATTTTGCCACATCTTGCTTAAGTTGGTGCATCTGGTGACAAACGCAAGGACAAAAGCGAATGAGTATTTTTGCACACGTAAATAGCTACTTAAATCATACCCATAATATATGTCCCTCTTTGTATAATAAATTGGGTTTTTTAGAATCATGTCATGAGGAGCAATTTTGGCTCCAATCTTGTGGGTCGTTGTAAACACTCTTTTCTTGATGAGTCTTACAACCGAAACTTCTAGACAAAACCAGATATAAGTTAAAAGATGAAAAATAAAAGACAAAGTAAAGAACTTAAAAAATAAGTGAAAAGACTATTACTTTTTACACGGTTCTTTACGAGTTTCGTTGGACGCACCAACCTACGGTCTGCTAAACTACAACATATCTAATTTTCAATGAATTACCTTTAATTCTCAAACGAACAAACATAAACCTAATTTTTCAGACTCAATTGATTGAATTCTTAGAATTGAATAAAAACAGTGATTAAAAACCCTATTAAAAATAAACTAGTTACCATATTAAAATAAAAATATTAGACCAATAAAGAACTTAGATGAAACATATTAAAAATAAATTGGTTACCAAATTTTGATGTCTATGAGACTCAATCAATACTCTGTTTTGCATCATTCAATTGAATCTAAAGAGAAATGTTTATCTCATTAGCTTACTTTTATTTTTTGTATTTCATTATATACATTCAAGTGTTTTTATGGGATCTAACTTTGTTAGATAAAATTGTACAAAACCTACATATCTAAGGCCACATTAATTCCATAACAAATTATATGGTAATTGACAAAATACCTTAGATGGAGATATGGTATTTTTCATTGTATATTTCTGTAATTTATAATGGAAAACTAAACTCTTATGAAAATTCCATTTACATACGGTATTACAAACAACACATTTATAATACACGATATCTAAGGTATTACTGACAAAAATGGTATAAGTTAATGTTGAATATCTTTTTCTAATTTTTATAAAAAAAATTGATGTTTGAAATAACCATTCCACAACCTCATGTCGCCGCAAACGCTAGTAGGAAGGAGCTTTTAGTTTTCAGTATTACCAAACCTCGATACAAAATGATTTATGTGATCCACTCGTAAAAAGTAGCATTTCAAAGAAGTAGTTGGAAGACCAATCAACCCAAACAAGTTTTTTGTTTGAATAAACTTTACATACAACTTGAAAAATCATTTAAAGTGAGCAATTGAAGAATTGATTAGGCCGACGAATACTATTGGGCCTATTAAACGAATCGACCTGGCCCTTAGAAACATTCGTCCCCCGCGCTTAGCTTTTTCACGATGCCGCTCATTCCTAATAAACACACGTTGTTCTGTCTCTCGCCTCTCTTTGAATCTTGACTTTCCCTTCCGCGAAATTCGAAGTACATAGAGAACAAACCCAAATATCGTACCTTCTCTTCTTCTTCTTCTTCTTCAATTGATGGAACCGTCACATGTTATTATTTTATTTATCTAGGGTTTTCAATTTCATGTGAATTTTCCTTTTTCCCTTTTTCAATTTCGATCCAGTATTTTTTGATTTTTTTTTTCTGCCCTACTGGATTGGGAAGATGAAACGCGATTTCGACGAAATCTCCGAGGAGGAGTGGTCACAGCACTCATTTAATTCTTCTCGAGTTCTTAAACGGCCACGGACTCCGAAGAGGACTCGTCCGGCGAATCCGTCGCCTCCAATTGAGTCATTCGCGTTTAGGAGACCGTCGGCGGCGACGAGGATTGGGGGAGAAGAGAGTAATAGCAGCGACGATTGTGTTGAGGTTCAGGATTTAGGCGGAGAATCGGATTCGGATGTGAAGATTGTGAACGGCGAGGATTTGTTGGAGGATGAGGAGGAGCCGAAGGTTGTGATACGAGCTGCACGAGTTGGTCGGAGATTCGTAATTGAAGATGAGGAAGGAAGCGAAGATGAGTTTGACGATGAGGAGGATGAGGTTAGTTCTAGTGGAGACGAAGGTGGAAGAGGGAAAGAGGAAGAGGATGTGGTGGGGAAGGCATTACAAAAGTGTGCCAAAATCTCAGCGGATCTTCGGAAAGAGCTTTATGGTAGCTCTTCTGGTACTGTTACTTGTGAAAGGTACTCTGAAGTCGAAACTTCTACTGTGAGGATTGTCACACAGGTACTTCAAATATCATTGCTCTACTAAATTTGCTCGAATTTGGTGAATTGGAACTTCCGTTTCTACTCTTTTAGGCTGCATGTAGTTTCCATAGGCAATTCTGAAATGTGTTTTGAGTTGATTGTGGTAATCTTTGAGTAGTTAGTGTAAGGTTTAAACGAAACTCATTTGCTTTTGGGGTTGATTTCGCAGACTGATATTGATGAAGCTTGTAAAGGAGAGGATTCAGATTTTCAGCCTATACTCAAGCCGTATCAGTTAGTTGGTGTTAATTTTCTTCTTCTGTTGTATAAGAAGGGAATTGAAGGAGGTAAATATTTTTATCCGATTTGTAAGAAAGAACTTTCTTAGCTGATATATGATTTTTGTAAATTGACATTTCTATTGCTTGCAGCCATTCTAGCTGATGAGATGGGTCTTGGAAAGACTATTCAGGTGCATTATACTCTGTTTTTACACTTTCACAAGTTGTCTTTTGTTTCTTTTGTCTTATGAAGCTAATTTTTCTCTCATTTTACAGGCAATCACATATTTAACTCTCCTAAATCACTTGAACAATGACCCTGGTCCTCATTTAGTTGTTTGCCCTGCCTCTGTCTTGGAAAACTGGGAGAGAGAACTCAGAAAATGGTGTCCATCATTCACTGTAGTTCAGTACCATGGAGCTGCGAGAGCAGCCTACTCGAGAGAATTGAATTCTTTGTCCAAAGCTGGGAAGCCACCGCCATTTAATGTGCTTCTTGTGTGCTATTCTCTGTTTGAGCGGCATAGGTGAGTACTCTTGATTCTTTGTTTGCTTTTTTTTTTTGCTGTTTCTCGTTACTCACAGAGGTTGTTGGCGTTTTATTACAGTGAACAACAGAAAGATGACCGGAAAGTACTGAAACGTTGGCGATGGAGCTGTGTATTAATGGATGAAGCTCATGCTCTAAAAGATAAGAACAGTTATAGATGGAAAAACTTGATGTCTGTAGCCAGAAACGCAAACCAGCGTCTGATGCTTACAGGAACACCTCTACAAAACGATTTGCATGTACAATTTTGCTTTCTCATTCATACTTTCAATATCATCATATTATGAAGCAACGCAAATGCTTATATGTCAATGATCTATGTATGCAGGAACTATGGT
This sequence comes from Euclidium syriacum, assembly GCA_900116095.1. NCBI lineage: Eukaryota > Viridiplantae > Streptophyta > Magnoliopsida > Brassicales > Brassicaceae > Euclidium > Euclidium syriacum. Next base: position 3,151,370 of record FPAK01000010.1, on the reverse strand, counting down.
CGCTGCTGGAGTTCATGTTGCCTGATATATTTACGACAGAGAATGTCGACTTGAAGAAGTTGTTAAACGCAGAAGATACCGAATTGATTACTCGAATGAAATCTATTCTTGGTCCCTTCATCTTGAGGCGTTTAAAATCTGATGTCATGCAGCAACTCGTTCCAAAAATTCAGCGGGTATGTGTATATTCTTATATATCTATCTACATGTTCGGTTAGAGGATATTATTAACAATTTCTCATCACTCCTATCCAAGGTTGAGTATGTGTTGATGGAAAGAAAGCAAGAAGATACATATAAAGAAGCCATAGAGGAATATCGTGCAGCTTCTCAAGCACGTCTGTTGAAGCTTTCATCAAAATCTTTGACTTCTTTAGCCAAGGCACTTCCAAAGCGTCAAATTTCAAACTACTTTACTCAATTCCGCAAGGTATTTTCAAATACAATCCCCAATATTTTCTTAATCTTTTCCAAATGAGTATTTTTTGTATTCTCATGGTTTGTGTATACGAATGAATTATGGTGGTGCCAGATTGCAAATCATCCATTGTTGATTAGGAGAATATACAGCGACGAGGATGTGATTCGCATTGCCAGGAAGTTGCATCCAATCGGTGCATTTGGATTTGAGTGCTCCTTGGAAAGAGTCATCGAAGAGATTAAGGGTTACAACGATTTCCGTATTCACCAGGTAAACCTAAAAGAACTATAATCCATATGTTACACGAATCAATAACAAAGCTAAGTTGTTTTCTTTATATATATATAGCTTTTGTTCCAATTTGGAGTTAATGATACCAAAGGAACTCTCTCAGACAAACATGTCATGCTCTCAGCTAAATGTCGGGTAATGCGAATCATCTTCTTCTTCGTTTCATGTATCTTAGTAAAACCGAATCCGATCTTAACTGTTATGTTATATCAGACATTAGCTGAACTTCTCCCTACAATGAAGAAATCTGGCCACCGAGTTCTAATATTCAGTCAATGGACATCGATGCTCGATATTTTAGAATGGACACTCGATGTAATCGGCGTTACGTACCGAAGACTTGACGGAAGTACGCAAGTTAGCGATAGACAGACGATAGTGGACACATTCAACAATGACAAGTCGATATTCGCGTGTTTGTTATCGACACGAGCAGGTGGACAAGGTCTGAATTTAACCGGAGCAGATACAGTGATTATTCATGATATGGATTTTAATCCACAGATTGATCGACAAGCTGAAGATCGTTGCCATCGTATTGGTCAAACTAAGCCAGTCACTATCTTCAGGTTTGTGTTATAACCATATCTTTGCTTTCGAATTTTCGCATTAGGTCTATAAATTCAGGTTTGGTTTGATTCGGTTATCTTAGTTTTGATAAAATTATGACCGAATAGGTTATTTCAGTTTGGTTTACACTAAATTTGGTTTTGGTTTGGTTTTTGGAATAAAAATAATGAAGCTAAACTGTATTTTGAACAGAGTCTGGTTTGGTTTGGTTGAATTTGCCTTCGATTTTGTGATTTTAACCAAATTTAAATATGGACTTTTGATTAATTTTTCCTTTATACGGGTTTTGTTCTGTTTGGTTTGGTATGGTTTTGTTAAGAATTTTGATTTTGTTCGGTTATGTAATTACAACCTACTATTACAGTTTGATATATTTGAATACGGAGTTTTAATTAATTTTTCATTTATTAGATGTGGTTACAATTAGCTTGGTTTTATGATCTGTTTATTTGGTATAATAATAAAAACTAATTGGATTTTAGACAAATTTTGGCTGGTTCGGTTGGTTTATGTTCACCTAACTCTTATTTGGTTTAGATTGGTGACGAAATCGACGGTTGATGAGAACATTTACGAGATTGCGAAGCGGAAACTGGTTCTTGACGCGGCGGTTCTAGAGTCGGGAGTTCACGTAGATGACGACGGAGACACGCCTGAGAAAACCATGGGAGAGATTCTCGCTTCTCTTCTCATGGCATAATAACATTATTTTTTTTTTCATTTTTTGTTTGTTTGTTTTGAGGTCAAATTAGCCAAGAAACAAAAAAACAAGTTTACTGTGCTATTTAAAACATGTGTAACATTAGCTTTTAGACCAAGTTTGATCATCAATAGATAACAAGTTATATATTTGTTATGCATGTTACATGTAAAGTAAAACCGAGAAGCTTTTCTCTTCACCCACTAGGCAATCTCTAACAATTTAGAGTTCTAGAAGTAAAAAAAATTTGGGCATTTTTTTAATATGACTTATAATTTTATTTTTGAACCCATTTTCTTGAGGATTTTCTGAAGTAGACAACCGCAAGCTGTGGAATCTTTAATGTCTAACAAACAAAACAAACAGAAATCTTGACAAACTATGGGTGTGACTGGATCTATATAATAGAGGAAAAGAAGAGAGAGGAAACCTAATTATTCTGGGTCCCTTATATTTTACCACCAGTCATATATTTTATAATTGCAAGAACATAGAGGAAAAATGGTAAAAGTGAGTAACTTTGTACTCTGTATAAAAGTAGAGGAACAACAGGTCTCTTAGTTTTATTTTGTCTTTTCGTTTCCTTTTTATTTTATTTTTTCCTTATTTGTCATCTATTAAAACACCAGTTACACGCTATATTTATTGATGAAGGTGAATCGAAGAGAAAAATAGTCTTATTCAAGAATTTGGATTCACATGCTTGACTGGAGTATATGCTTATTAGGTAGAAAGCCATATCTCTTTGTTGGCAAACCTTAGGTTATAATTGTTCCAAATGCAATGAATGGTGATAAACTAACTTTCTTGTTTCAAATAAAATTTATTTAAATTAGTATTTAATAAATTAATAAACACGATAAATTAATATATTTTTCGGTTCTAAATTCGACCGGTATAAAATTTAATAAAATTTGATAATTTGATAAAATAATAATTTTTAAAAAAAACAGTATATATATATATATAATATCAATAATATCATAAATTAATAATTAAGTATATATAAAATTATGCATACAACAAATGTAGTAAAATATTACTCTAATATTGTTTGTTTTTGCTTAAATCTAAATTATTATTGAAACACATGTCTAAATTTTTTTATTGCATCAAAAACTTTTGATATTATATTCTTGAGCTATTTAAATAATTTTTTAGAAGAGTTATAGATGCAATAACTAATTTTTTTACGTATAATATTATATCTTAATTCATTATCAATTATCAGTAGTAAAAATTGTATCCACAGTTACTTTTAAACTTTGAATTACATATTATATATTTTGGATATTTTTTGGATTTATCACTATTTAAATGAAAAACCTATTAATTTATTAGTGGATTAGTATTTTTATAAATTTAATAAAATATCCTAATCCCAAAATTATTAATTTATAAAGGTTTTATCGTAGTTAGCTTTAGATTGTAATTTTTATTTGTTAGATCAAAGTCTACAACCGTCACTATTATAGAATATATAACTAAAATAGAAAAGAATTGGTATAAATTTTGTAAATTTGTTCAAACGATTTGTATTATTTTTTTATTTTCTAAATTGTTTTGGCACATATTTATAAAGTCATTTGGATTGTATAAGAATATAATTTTTTGAGAATTGGAAAGAATTATTTTGTGTGACAGTAGATTTTATTTACCTTTTTGGAACCAACAATTTGGAGGATGTTAATGTTTAATTTTTTATACTTTAACTTTTTTTATTATATTTTTTATAGGATTTTCAGATTTGTAATCAATAAATCATAAGAATAGGAATGTCTACAATTCCATCATTAGAAGTGTTTATCTTTTCATCACCAATAGTCAATATCCACTATGAACCAATTACTCTATTCCATCTTGAAAATATATATGATTAACATAACCACTTTAATTTGAACTTAACTTGACAAATAATTTTCTTGCTATATAGAACTTATAAATATATATATGGATAAATGAACATTTGGTTCTTCCTTTTTACTATCCTCTTTCAAACCGAATGAAATACTTCATTTCCAATAACCAAATCATTTCTTTTAAACCAATACTATTCATAAGTGAATAAAAAGGTAAGACCTTTATCTATCTTGATAGAAAATGTTGGGTTGAGGAATTGACAAGTAATGACACATCGTTGTAGAGCTAGCCACATCAAAGGCTAATTCTTAGGAATAGGACTAGAATAGATTGAGGGTGTGAAAAATACAATATGCTCAAAATGAATTTAAATGAGAAAATTTGAAACGATGATATCTCGAGAAACTCGAAATCAACAAGGAGCAAAAAGGGTGTGAAAAGGAGAGGATGAACAAAAAGACTTGAACACTTATGAAGGTTAAAAGCCTAAGGATTGGTGCTCAAAACACATAAAAAAAAAAAGAAAAGAAATGGTGAATGGTAAATAAAAGAGAAAAAGAAGGATCAAATAAAAGAATGAACAAGAAATGAGAAATTCAAAGTCTCAAATCATCAATTAAAGAAGAAAATCTCCGAGGAAAAGAAGGGACAAAAACCCAAAGATGGACAACAAGAAGCAAAGGAGGATGATGAGCAAAGAAGAAGAGATTTGAGAAGTTGTGCAAAGCACAAAGAAAAATTTCAAAAAGGAAGTAAATAAAAGAGTAAGATGAGAGTTAAAGGCAAAAAATAGCTTTTTGGGATGGGAGTAGATTAAGTTGGGTAGAAATCCAACAACAATAGATTGGAAAATAAGGATGAAAATGAATTAAGGGACCGATAGAACGGAATTTCTAACCTTGTATGTGTAAATTGCCCTCGACCTTTAGTATATTGCTAAAGATTTTTCCCTTTCATGAGAGAAACCCAACAAAATACTTACCCTCTCCTTGGTTTCCCTTGAAACCGATCCTACCTTCGACCAAACATGTATATTTAGGAGTTCTATGCTGAAATCACCATAATTATGTTAATGAATCAAATGGGGTATGGCTTTGAATTTACATTGATAGGGAAGACTCGAGTAAGCGGTAGAGTTGTGATAGTTTCCCCTTAAGCGTTCGAATAAGATTGCTAAATCTCGAGGTGTATAAAACCTCAATTTCAAACTTCACTCTCCTAAAATCGAGTGATTTGCTCGAGGACGAGCAAAAGCTAAGTCCGGGGTAGATGATGAGTTCCGAATTTAGCGGTTCTTAGACCTCCTTTGTACACGATTTTTAGGCCCAAGACACCGTTTTACCATGTAAATAACCGCATTTATACTTAAATACCATCTCATTGTATCTAGAGTTATGATCTTGTACATCTACATGCATTTGGTGTTCTGAGTTATCAATAGGTCACGAAAAGGATCACTCATACACTATGCATATTGGCAGAACCAACCGAAATCAAAATAGCGCATAAGGAATCAAACAAGAAAGGTCGGGATAACTCGGAACCATGAAGTAGGCCGTGCCGGCAGCACAAAAGAGCCAGAAGCGATCCAGCAACACGAGCTGCTCCATGCCGTCCAAGACATAAGTCGTGTCTACAAAGGTCAAACCGTCCCCAAATATGCGTTTTACCGTTTTACCCCTGCAACTTCTCTCCCACTTAGTATAAATAGCTCTTTATGTATTAGGTTAAAAGGAGACTTTTTTGCATAATCTTGTTTAGGGTTTTTAGAGAGGTTTTAGAGAGAAAACTTGGATCTTTCTCAAGATCTCTTATGAGAACCACAATCCTTATGCTTTGAATATGCATATACGCTCTAATCTTTCTATCTTTATGTATTTAATTTATTATTTTGCTTTGAGGCTCAAGATGATCCAGATGGTCATGTGTGAGTAGTTGGATTTGATTTAGTTAAGACTTTGGGTAGGATGATCTTAGGTTTGGGAATCGATTAAAGAAGCTAAGGAAGACTACCTTATCTATGGGTTTCAACGATTAATCTAAAATTGATCAACCTATATTTAAGCCTCTAAGCATTTCATCGCCCGAGAGGTGTTCGATGAAATGCCCGTTTCATTTTCAAGGATTAAAACCCATTGTCAAAAGAGATTGTAGAGGATAGGGGTTAAGATAGATGTTAAAGGAGGATTTGCAAAGCTTGTTAGGGGAAATCTAAGAGTTTTTGGCTAATACCCACTAATTGTCTTTTATAAAACATAATGAAGGGATTGATGATCAAGAGATTGATTCAATCTAATTATCAACTTTGATGCACTAGTTAAAGCTTACTTGATTATCTTTAATCTCCCAACTTGGGTTCATCCTAATCATATAAGTCCCAAAGTTCAATCTCTTTATTATCATTGTTATTTCAATCATTAATCTTGTTACTTTCAATTGCACTCTCTCTTGCTATTTACTTATGTTTAATTGCATCTTTACTTATTGCTTAGCTTAGTAGATAAAACGAACAAAAAAAACCTATTAATCTAGCTATTCATCGTTTAGTAGTATTCTTAATACCAAACATCGCCTCCTTGTGGTATGATATTTGGTCTTGCCTCTATAACTACTTATTTATAAGTAATTAATTGGTTGATTTGAGATTACAGATATTGTTGATTAAAACAGTTTGGCACTTAACGACACGCCAAAATCCTTCTCTATCAATTACTCTCACACTTTTCCATTGAATTACTCGAACACTTTTCATCTCAATTACTCTCATATTTTACCAATCAGAGTCAAAAATCTCCATCAATCTTTAGACATATTATAGCTCTATCTTGTTAATAATTAGGATCAATTGATTGTACAAACCCATGTTCGTAAATTCTCTCCACAATAGATTTGACGGGATTGTTACAATAAGCTTTAAAAAGCTCCTCTGGAATGTATATCAAAACATCTCCTTCCTTAGGCTCAGTTACTCGACCATCTTCAATAGCAAGAACCATTAGGTGGATTCTTTTATCTCAGTTGCATCGTTACTATTAATATAACCAAGTAACGTCATATTCCTTGTCAATTATTTTGTAAAAACAAGATAAAAGTCTAAACAATGGTTCATAGCACAAGATACTGATAAAGAAAGATAGGCTGTGGAAATAGAAGGAACCACCTGATTGTTGGGTAACACAAAAAATATTGGTGGTGCTTGGGCTAGAGTTTCTTATTAGTGTGGTGTTGCTTGGGTGCTCAGGGATGACACTGGCAGAGTTCTTTTACACAGCAGACGAATCATGATGAATGTGAAATCAACTGAAGAAGAATTATTTATGTTGTTGGTCGGCTCAAAGCATACACTTTCATAGAGTGAAAAGTGATCTTCACAATTAACTTTAACATTTTGGTACAAACTATTTTGAAACCTTGGTCTTTTCGAGTTTTTGTCAGACAAGTCTTCGAAATGTACTTTTATCTAAGAAGTCATCAAAACTGCGAAGTCAAATATCCTTTTTTATTGCTCAAAATGTGATCGGATTTCAGTTTAATCAGGATTATATACTCAATACCCTCGATCCTTTTAGTTGGTTTTTGCATGTTCTAGTTACGTGGTTGTTTAACGATGACAAAATTTGTTCTTTGGTTATCTATCATATTGGGTTTTTGGACTTGTATGTTTTATTGTTCATTTAGCTTCATGTATCTTTTATAAAGTTGTTATGAATATGTTGTAAACTATATTTCTACAGAGATACAAAATTCAGCTCTAATTCTAAGTAGGAAGTTTTCTTCTATTTTGCTCCAATTTTTATTGGTAAATTATCAACAGATATTTTAAAAAAAAAAGTTATTAGAGTAAACTATTACTAAAAAGTAAACTAACAATCAGACCTTTCATGTCAAAATTTGAACCTCAGAATTAAAGCTAGTCGGAAACTTGGTTGAAGCGCATGTGAAGTTAAAAAAAGACATCCGTGTACAAAAATATCCATAAAGAAAAAGTATGACCAGCTTTTGTCTGCCATTTACCATAAGATAATAGTGATTTTTTTCAATTAATCTAGCTTAATTTGGATTAGGAAAAATAGCGTTTCATATAAACTAGTAATGACTAATGAATGATACGAAACTATTACATTAGTTACTAATTAGGTGTTTTGTTAAACAGAGAGTATACAAATACCATTTACTTTTTACAACCTCTAACATTTTAAAGTTCGGTACGATAATAGATCTACGCTATTTAAATTTTTAAAATTTTTAGTACTTCACTTGGTTTTACTTTTTTCACATGGCCACTAACATTGTGGACTCCACATTATCTGACGAACTCAATTATTTACTTATTTTTATAGGTCTATTTTTTCTCTGAAATGAAATTTGTTTTATTGATTTCGATAATGACTTATCGAAACAGCAGCATCTCTATTCGTGTCTTGTCATTTCCAATAAAGACCAAAATTTACATTTATTATTACAGTGTCGGTAAAGCAAATAAATCGTCATAATTACAAAACAAATAAAATGTAGGAAAAAATATACAAAAAGAAAAAAATACGACAAATCGTCGTCACACCAGTGCGCAACAAATCAAAAGTGAGTATTAAAGTCTGATAATGGAATCAAAAGATATACTTTTACTAAATACTTTTTCACTTCTTTATTCAAAAATATATCAACTAAATACTAAAAAAATCAATTAATTAATATATTAATGAATGATCTCGATCGTTCTTTATCTCTTTAGTCCCTTTATATAGTGCCACCTTCCTCTTTAATTCCCCACACACTTAACACTTGTTTCCACATCTCATTCTCTTATCTCTCTCAAAATGAAGATCTCCATGCGTCTGATCTCAGCCGTTCTTCTCATGGCCATGATCTTCATTGCCACAGGTTCTTTATTTGTAATTTTAAATCAAAAGTTCTGACATATCCATGCAAATTAGTAAATTATCTACAAATTATATTTTCTATTAGTCATTTGGTTATAATAAACACGTATGGTCTCCTTTAAAATAAAATTTTATGGTTTGTATCGATTGTTCTTGTTAATCACATTATATAAAATGGATTGTACGTATATATATATATATATTAACATATGCATTATGCGTGAGAACATGAGACTAAGCTATGGTGTGTTGATTTTTGTGTAGGAATGGGTCCAGTCACGGTGGAAGCACGCACGTGTGAGTCAAAGAGCCATAGGTTCAAGGGTCCATGTGTGAGCACACACAACTGTGCTAACGTGTGCCACAACGAAGGTTTCGGTGGAGGTAAGTGCCGTGGATTCCGTCGTCGTTGCTACTGCACCAGGCATTGCTGATTCCAACATATCGATTTGTTCTCATAAGTCATAACTAAAGCAAATCTCCGATCCATCGTCTTTCGTGTTTTTCTTTATAATCTTGTCGTACCGTACATCTGTTTGCGCGTGTGTCTAGTGTGTTCTCAAATAAGTCTTTTGGTTTTGTGTGTTTTTTTCGTTTTTAATGTAATGTTAACTCATGGTTATTAAATCGACCTTATCAAGAATTCGAATTCAGATTGAACTTATTAAGGTTTCGAATCCATCCTAAAAACGCAGCATTTAACATCACAATGCAAAACCAACTCAATGATCAATAACTAAAAACTAAATCTTTTCAAAAAGCACAAGTCTTCACTCCAATTACGCAAGATCGTTGTTGCATTTCAAATCATCAAGAATCTCTAACATTCATTAAAAGAGGTGTGTAAATTCTCACCGAGGGAGGTGTCATTCATGTTTAATTCGTTTACAGTGAAGAAATGGTTTTTTGCACAAGAAAAGAGAGGGTAAATAAAAGTAGTAATCTCCTTCAATGCGTAAAATAACACATACAAAGCCTAAACCTTCTTGTTCCACCTATCCTTGAGTAATTAATTCCTAACACCTAACTCAATGACAACACCTACTACCCTTTAAATGAGATCAATAAACCCAAGGACCTTCTTAGCCAAATTTAAATTAAGAATCTCAATCTACCAAACTTTTCTTGTTGGGGATTCCTTTAATTTCAATAAAACACTGGCTCTTCTTTCTTTCTTTTTGATACAAATTTTTTTCTCCTAGCTTATCCTTTATTTTCTTTTTGTAATTTTTTTTCTTCTTCTTAAGGTTCTAAAAAGGAATCAAGTATGTCAAACAAGAGATTTCCTTATGAAATTTGTGCTTCCCCTTCCTTGGTGCTTAGAAAATGACTACCAATCTCATCACTTATCTTTATTTCTTTATAACCTTGGACAATTTCCAATCTCAAAAGGTTATTTATGAATAAAAACTCAACCACATGAATTCTAACTGCTAGAAATAGATTTCTTTAGCTAGCTAAATGAAGGCCAAAGCCTTGTCGTTTCTTGTCTTCCATCATTTTACACTGAAGACACGTTTTCCAAGGAAAAAGAACCTCAATCAAAAGATGTTGGGGGTTTGAAAGAAAATAGAGGTAAGGTTTGGTTCCATCCTAACAGTGAGAATGGTCACTTGAATCCACAAAAGGTGGTAAAATGAGTTTTAGAGGATCTAAGTGAATTGTAAATTGCATCATCGACATGATTTTAACCCCAATGCAAGAATAATTCAAAATTAAAATTATGTTCTCTTATAGGTAGATCAAATCATGAAAGCTTCACTTAGCTAAAGGAAATTTAAAATGTGAATGATAAGGAAATACAGGTTACAACATCTTAGAGAGGCTTACTAATTCAATTTTCAATTGGGGTTCAAGAAAGATCTTAGAGCATGGTTTTACAAGATTGTTCCAATCATTATCTTCATACATATGCAATGTGGCCAATATGTAAGCTAAGATTTAATCCTAATTTTGTGTAAATGGTATTGCAACTACATGATTATATTTAAGAAAAAATGGATAATAAAGTGAACGGAGGTGATTTTTACGTAACAACCTAATCAAAGCTTAAATACAAAAATATTTAACTAAGCAAAAGTGATTAAATAATAACTAACACTGCAATTATTAAATCAAGTACTAAGTAAATAGCTATTAAGTAACCATAAATAGCGAATCATGCAAAATATAAAGAAAGTCAACAAGTCCACTGATAAAGTCAATCTAAAGTCAAAATTGTGAAAATGTGATAAAATGAAAATAGCATGGTTCTTGACCCAGTATCATAGGTGAATTCGAGTATTTAATTAATAAATGGGCTGCGTGGACTAAGAATCGGTTCTTATTTAAGAATCTTAAGAACTCGGTTCTTACCACGTGTCCTTTTGTGATTGGGTAGAATTTCACGTGTTTTTGGCCAAAAGCCTCTGTCTCAGACCAAGGGTTCGCAAACAACCCTAGTTTTTCGTTTGCTCCGCCATTTCGAGCACGAGAAGAAGTTTTGTGTGTTCGTCGGCGATTTTTCCTGCGACAAAGAGAATTTGCGATTTCTTCATCTTCATCGAATTCCCACAATATTCTATCGTGTATTCCTTTCTTGTGTTAGTTAATGGCCTCTCTTAATTTTTTTTGCTTCAATTTTCTTCTTTTCCTTAATCAACAGAAACTCCTGAACCAAAGGAAGAAAAGGCTCAGCAAGGAGTTTGGCGATGTGCAATTTGTACATATGACAATGATGAGAGTATGTCCGTGTGTGATATTTGCGGTATTCTTCGTTATCATGTGGTCGGGAATCAAAGTATCAATAAGAATACATGTATTGTTTCTTATCTCCTCCAATCTGTATTATTGAGACCTTGTAGTAGAAATCAGTTAGAGAAGCTAGTTGTTACAGTTCTCTGCTTAGGATACATGAGTTATTGCATTATGTTTGGCCATATGTTTTGTTCTTTGAAGTCAATTGATTAAAGCTATTGATATGTGTTTGAAAAAAGTAGTTATTGTGGTTTTTTATACTTTGTGGTTTTGTTATTCTAGGTGTTTGATTATAGAATAGATGTATTTTATGCAGTTGACTGCATATACAAAGAATTCGGGGTATCCAAATTGGCAGATCAGTCCCATCTAATACACCGAAAAAGAATGCCCTTTATCTGCCTCAGCACGAGAATCTTGTGGTGAAATAGGGACTTTTGCTTGGAATTACCCGAGGGAATATTCATGATCTTCACAAGGCTTTTTAGTTCTAAAACTTCTTGCGTTAGTATAGGTTGTCAACTCGTTGTAGTTTGATAGTGTTTTCTGTTTTCAATTGTCTTGATAAGTTGTTCTTATTAAGAGTCTATAGTTAGTTTTTTTTGCATTTCTTGTGTTGTGAATGCATTGTTCTGACATTTCTTTTTAACTTGTGTATAGCACCTTTCAAGTTTGATGCTCCATCACCAGATGATATAGTCTCCAATGGACTAACGTCCTCGAGAATTGGTCCAAATGATATCCACACTTGGTTTTCATTTTGAGTTTGATGATGTAATGATATTGCACGAAGTAGATGTTGGAAACTTGTATGCCACAATCCATCTTTTTGTTTCCTCGCTAGAATTGGACCTATACGATATATACTCAAATTGTTTAAGACTCAATACCTAGAAATATTCTTAAATTTGGTCATTTTATTTGATAATTATTGTATCTTTAAAATTATTAGTGTGATGAATAAATTCTACAAATTAAATGAATTAAATTAATAATTTTTTTTAAGAACTCCTAATTAGGTTCACCAATGCAAGGGACAAATTAACAAAGGTTATTAATTATTTACTCAACAACAAATAAATTAGTAAAATATTGGTAAGAACTCCAACATGGAGTTCACCAATGTTCTTGCTCTAATGAAGTAGAGTCTTTTGGCTACTAATAAGCTTCTTTCTAAAAGCATAGAGTCCTAATCCTAGATTAAGTCACTCACATGGGACATAATCCCTTTAATAAGCAAAGCTTAACTATCTACATTATCTCATAGTAGCCAATATGATATTAAGCATGATATGTAGACCCTATTACAATTACTAAGCGCCCTAAACATTTATTTCCTTTTTTTTTTTTTACTATATCTTCACCTTCTAGCATGTATTGTTGAACTCTCACGGTGTTATACTAGAACTCTACACATGTAAACCGTCGGCACACCCGTGTGGAAACAAATTAAAAGTGAACATCAAAGTTTGATAATGACTTTAACGATTTACCTTTACTACATACTTTTCATTTCTTTATTCAAAATATCAACTAAATACTAAAAAATCGATTAATTAATATAATAATCGTTTATCTCGATCGTTCTTATACCTTTTTAGTCCCTTTATATAGTGCCATCTTCTTCATTAGTTTACTACAAACTTACCACCTGTTTCCACATCTCTCTCTCTCTCAAAATGAAGCTCTCCATGCGTTTGATCTCAGCCGTTCTCCTTTTGTTCATGATATTCATTGCCACAGGTTCATTACTCATAACTTCTTTTTTTTTTACTCATAACTTAATATCCAAAGTTTTGCACATATATATGCATGCAAATGAGTAATTTATCTACGAATTATCTTTTATTCATTCGCCATTTGGTTCTATGCTAGGATGTTTCTATAACTGTACTCTCCCTTTGAAAAAAATAAATTTCTATATTTATGGTTTTTATCAAAAGTTCTTCTGAATACGCATATCCAGATTTAGGTCCATATCTTTTAGTTAATCCTAAGAGAATATTATATATGAAATTACGCTAAGGAGTAAATCAGGTTTTAATTATATTTTGTGTGTTGATATTGTGTAGGCAAGGGTCCAGTGACGGTGGAAGCACGCACGTGTGAGTCAAAGAGCCATAGGTTCAAGGGTTCATGTGTGAGCACACACAACTGCGCAAACGTTTGCCACAACGAAGGCTTCATTGGAGGTAAATGCCGTGGATTCCGTCGTCGTTGCTACTGCACCAGACATTGCTGATTCCATCGACCGATTTTCATAATCCGTCGTCGTTGCTGTTTCTTTCTTTCTTTCTAGTATTTCCGTACAGTACCATGTTGTACCGTACATGTGTGTGTGTGTTTATGTTTAGTGTGTTCTTGAATAAGTCTTTTTGGGTTTTAATGGAATGTTAAATCAACTAATGCTTTTTAAAAAAAATTATTAAAGGATTCGAATATATGCTAGTTTTGGTAACCAACGTCAAACAACGTTAATATAATGTAGATTATTAAGACTTAAGTCTTGAATCTGAAATAGTTGGTCGATTATTATATCGAGGACAGACGATTAAAAAGTACTGTATTATGTTGATAGATCTTGGTATTATCATTATCAGTAAAGATTTCGTTAAATAATACCGCGTTTGATAAGAACTAAGTAAATATAAGATATAATTTCGTAATGTAAGAGTAAGTAAACACATGGACCGTTAGCTACTACACGTGTGTTTGGTGGTTATACTAGAACTCTACACATGTACTACTTTGGTATTGACTGTTATGGTATTGTCTATTCTTTAATGTTAAAATATATAAAGCAATTTAATTTCATCCTTCTTCTTTTACAATGTGTTTACGTGATAAGGATATTTATATATTACTGAATTTCCAGAAAGATATGTAAGTTTTTTTTTGTCATCTTAAATTATACCACAGGATTGCTGAGTGTTTACCAAACCCGGTATAAACCATAGGCTAGACTCAAACCAACACTACACAAGCATAAAGACAGTTTCTATCTGTCTACTTGCATACAAATCTAAATTGAAAACTAATATAAACATTGTATGGTTAAGAACTACAGACCCATGAGAGCCGAGAAAGGGTTTTGTTAACATACGCATCACACGTGTTGATCGAAGACCCGTGACTCTTTGCAATGGTGATGATAACCGAGAGGACATCTGATGCTTTTAAAAAGATGACCAGGCCGGTTCGAAACTAACGATTGCGAGAGATGCCCGTAAGTATGTAACCGATTCCACGTGTTTAGATTACTCAGTCCGAGATCGCAATCAATATTGTTGACCGCAACCCATATTATTCTCGATAACCAGGATTTGATGTTGACGGAAAGGAAGAAGATCTGAGATTGACAGTGGTTTCTTGAACCAAGAAAACCCTTAATACCTCTTGATCAATCCGGGGGAAAGTAAAGATCCCATAGATTTGGTTCTACCATTTCCAATTAAAAACTTAGAGGAGTCCGAGCATCGGACACGGCCACGCCGAGCAAAAACACTCCAAACCAGTGATGGTAAAACTAAGTTGCGCTTCGTCGCCAATTGAGCGCCGTCATGTAGCTGAAAAACGATCTGATTTGAAGCTTTGTCATGTTCAGCCTAGGTTGAGTTTTACAAAATGCTTATTTCACTGTGAAATCACATCCAACCTGCTAAGATCATCTTCATTGGTCAAAATAGAGGGGTTTTTAGTGCAGTTTTTAAGAAAAAAAACAATATAAAAATTGCAGATCCTACTTGTTTTTATGAAACTAAACCGAGAGTTTCTTAGATAAGGAGCGGTTCTTAAGCCAATCGCGAGCTCTATATAACACGTGTTGCGTCGCGATTGGTTTCTTTTTTTTTTTCAGCTTAAAAAAAAGCAGCATTGAAAATCGAGCCAACGGTAACACCGTTGACGATGGATAAAACCATTGTCTACCTTACTTTGTAATTAAGTAAGACATGAACTATCTACTGCAAGCTTAAACGAGCACGACTAATGCATGAGTGTTCAAACTTTGATAGATCTTAAAGGAAATAAATATTATTAATGAATTGTGTTCATGATACAAGACTATAAAACACATATATGTAGTGATTAACATTAATATATTGCTAACACCAAATAATGTAAATCTTCCTAATCCTTATCAAACACATAAGAAAACATAGATAATATGAAAATAATATAAGATCTTTGTATTGTTCTCCAAGTTGGTCTTCATGGGAATCATTTCATTATCGGGTTTCAATAGCCCACAACACTTGGTTCGCAATACACACATCTTGCTCCCCGAGTACCCGAGATACTTCCATTACTTTCCCGCACGACAAAGGT
The DNA here is from genome assembly GCA_900116095.1 of Euclidium syriacum. NCBI lineage: Eukaryota > Viridiplantae > Streptophyta > Magnoliopsida > Brassicales > Brassicaceae > Euclidium > Euclidium syriacum. The sequence continues at coordinate 3,135,586 of FPAK01000010.1, read as the reverse complement.
GAGACACGAAACACGAAATCCGCAATCATAAAGCGGAACACTTTTGTTGTGGACATTTTTCGAGAATGGACAAAACTTTAATTTTGAAAAATAGGGATAAAACTTTAACTTGTCTTTGGTCTTGATACAACAAGAAAAAATAATATCACGGGCACAACATCTGCAGCTCCACAAACATGTCCTTAACTTGGACAATCCATAACTCGGACTAAAAAATAATGACCTAAAGAACACAAGTGTTCAACTAGAACTCCCTAAAACCAGAATTAAACTCCCCCGTAATAGGAGAAACCAAGACACATAAGAAAAAAAAACTTGAGAAATTCTAACTAAGAATAATCTCAAAAATAATTGTGAATGCCCAGTAGGTGAAAAACCAAACCTTAAAATCATATAGAAGACCTAATAACTTGAAGAAGTAGAAAAACAAGACAAAATCATCACGTGAAGAAACTTAGCACCACGTCTTCACATACGTCTTCATTCGGATCGTCTTCGTTACCATCGGAGTCGATGTCATCTCCTCCGATGTTCATCATCTCTACTGCGGAAGCACAAACTTTAGTCCACTAGAATCACCTGCTCTTAAAGGAACTGAATATTATTAATGAATTTTGTTCATGATACAAGACTATAAGACACGTATATATAGTGATTAGCATAAACATATTGCTAACATCAAAATGTAAATCTTCCTAATACTTATCAACAACATAAAGAAACATAGATAATATGAAAATAATTTAAAATCTTTGTATTGTTCTCCAAGTTAGTCTTCAAAGGCTTCACTTTATAAGCGAACTTCAATGACCCACAACACTTGGTTCGTAAGACATATATCTTGCTCCCGAGATACCTCCATTAAACTCCATATGCAATCTTATGAGAAAAGCAAATAAATTTGGCAGACATCCGTGGTACATGTTCGAACACGTAACTTTTTTTTGTTTTATTAATAGAACAATAAGACATGACGGTTGACCATGTTTTCGTATCTATTTGTTCTTTTCAATTTTTTTGTCCATGCAAACAAAAACAAAAACTTAATACCAATTTCTTTTTATTTAGTAATATGTAAATATGTTTATACTTTTTGTTTGGATTTTTTTATTAACAAAAACTATTCTGGGTCAAAAACTTGTATTTTCTAGAACAACAATGAATTTCCACAATTATAGCCGTTAGTTATATTGTTATGCATTAGCCAAGCAATATGATTACAGAATAGCCATAACCATTACTACAAATAGAGTTACGAAATAGCACAAAGCTAGTCATAACCATTACTACAAATAGAGTTACGAAATAGCACAAAGCTATAGTCAAGAAACTACTATCTTCGTCACGAATATTTTCCTGGTTATTTGAAAGGATGTTGCCATTGCTATAATTAGAGAATAAATGAGAAAATTATAGGCTAAACTAATTTGATTTGAACTAATTGGTCAGCCTTAAATTGTGACATTCTGAATAGAAGATCAATTGGTTTACGTTTTGTTTCTAATTTTTTAAAGGCCTTAAACTAGTTATATTCATAAATAAACCACAACTTTTACCAACACTATATATAATACCATTTTCCTCTTCTCTATCATTCCGTTAGCTTTCTCTTAAACATTTTTATCTTAAAAAAATGAGGTTCTCTATGCGTTTGGTCTCAGCCCTTCTCCTCTCGTTCATGATTCTCTTTACCGCAGGTTCATTACTCATCTTATTAATATCTAAATTTGCATATGTAATCATCTACATCTATCTATAACCACGTCTTGTTATTCATCATTTAATTTAATTACAAGTTTAAAACATAAAAAAGGAAGAAGAAAGTCAGTATCGCTAGCTTAAACAAAAAGAAACTTTTCTTTTTCAAAGTCACTAATTCAAACATGTGCGATGGAGAGAAGATTAGTTTTGAAATTTTTGAACACTCATACCGTACATATATAACCCATGCGTATCTTGTATAATAAAAAGATTATAATTCATATGGTTCTTAATTATGGTTATATATGCAAATTTAACATTGCCCAAAACGAGTGTTTAATAATTAATCAGGTGCGTTTTATGATTAATTAGGGATCACCATCATGAGTCCAGTGGAGGCAAAAACGTGTGAATCAGCAAGCTCCAAGTTCAAAGGAGTTTGTCTCAACTCAAACAATTGTGCCTCTACTTGCCGTGGCGAAGCTTTTTCAGGCGGTCGATGCAGTAGTCTTAGTTGCGTGTGCACCAAAACCTGTTAATTATTTTTTATCTCTCAACAATTTCTTTTCTAATTTGAAAAAAATAATAATTATTATTATCCTCACTTTTTTTTTTTTTTTATCTATTTCATATTTTAAGCTCCAAATTCGAGTATATAAATATCTTGACAAAATTTGGTTTCTGTTCTATGTAAATACCCATCTCTAGGTTTTTATATGAACTTGGATTTTTTTTGTAAGAATTTTAAGTATTTATGTATTGACTTATATATATAATACGACCTGTAATGATATATGTACATATAATAATACAATCCGATTCTTAATTCATTACGTAATTTTATTGGTATTCATATCATTATAAGAACCAATAGGATCAACACACACTACTTACCAGACGGTTTATCTCTCAGCGATATCAAAAATCAAAGAAACAACTCGTTAACGAAATATATAAGTACAAGTACGTAACAAAGATTCATAATCGAGAAAATAACAATGACTTTTTTTATTGGTAAATCAAAACAAAGTGGTTGGAAAAGAAAAAAATTATGTTTATTAATCACAAAAACGTTATTAAAATAAATAAAAAAATTATTTTTTTTTGTTTTTTTTTACCACTTTCGCTCACCACTAATATAAATATTCTGGTTTTAATTCACCAATCGGACTCAATAGCATATACACAAAAGGTCTCGTGTATGCATTTAATAAGACTTGTCGTGTAAGCATTTAATAATAATTGTGATACCAAAATGGTTGGGAAGATTACCAAATTTAAGACCTTTAGGTGCAGATAAATATGCAGAGTTTGGTTTCTCTTCTCTTCATCCATATACTCACTCATACAGTAAAGTCCTTAACCTGCGCAACATCACCATGTGTACGTTAGAGAAGCGCGGCGATATCTTTCTCCTAACCCTAACCGGCGACGACGAGCACAGATTCCACCCCGACACGATCGCTTCCGTTCTCTCGCTTCTCGATCAAGCCAAATCTCAATCGACACGTGGATCCGTCCTCATCACTACCGCTCATGGAAAATTCTTCTCTAACGGATTCGATCTTGCTTGGGCTCAATCCGCTGGATCGGAAACCGGAGCTGTAACTCGGATGTACCAAATGGTCGAATCATTCAAACCGTTGATATCAGCTATTATCGATCTCCCGATGCCTACAATCGCCGCTTTGAACGGCCACGCCGCCGCATCGGGACTGATGTTTGCACTGAGTCACGATTACGTGTTCATGAGGAATGACCGTGGGGTTTTGTATATGAGTGAGGTGGATATTGGACTTCCGATTCCGGATTACTTCGCGGCGATGGTGGTGGCTAAGATCGGGACAAGTATTGCAAGGCGAGAGCTGTTGCTTAGCGGGAAGAAGATCGGAGGTGAAGAAGCCGTGGCTTTAGGGATTGTTGACTCGGCGGCGCATGATAGTGCGGAAGGTGTAGTGGAGGCTACAGTGAGCCTTGGGGAAAGTTTGGCGGCGAAGAAATGGAATGGTGAAATTTATGCCTCTATTCGAAAGAGTTTGTATCCTCAGCTTTGTGACATGCTAAAAAAATCGATCAAATGAATTTAATCCTTATATGATGAGTTTATAATTGCTTTGGTTTGACCACATATAAAAATTTATACATTTGAACTAACCAAGATTAGGAATACACAAATTAGTTATGTTTGCGAAATGATTTTAACCAATGGTTTTAAATCCGATCCGGACGTAGAATCGTACTGTTTTCTGGGTCACTAGGTCAATCACAAATAATGAAGTTTTTATATATATATTCTTTAGACTATTCATATTTTTTTTAATAATAACAATCCTTTAAAATATATATACATTTGTATTTTTTTCTAACTATGACGTAAATTATTAACGAAATATGAATGTAGAAATTTTAAAAGAAATCAACAATTTAAATAAAAACAATGCACTATCAAAATCAATGTCGAAAAAAAAAAAACGAAAGTTTGTGAGGCTAAAAAATGAAATATCTCATTAGAAGATCTTCTAATAATGTTTCAACTACTAAAATTCTTTAATTTATCACAACTAAATCTTTTCTTTGCTTTAAAAGATTCATTATCCGGGTCGATTGATTCGACCAGTCACAAGATCGCAAATAAACCGCGAATTTTTTCAGATTTTTCCTGGATTTCAACTTAATGGGTTTTATGTATAACCCAAACCGGATTATCTATTGGATCGTCGGGTTTACCTGTTCGACCGCTAGTTCGGGTTGGGTTTCAAAACAAATTTTTTAACATATGTGGTGTCTCGAGAATCTATCTTTATGTGCCTAGTTTTTAATTTTCTCGATCAGTTCCCCAAAAAAAATATGTACAAATGGATTAGATTAAAAGAAAAGATATAAAAAAATGTGTATGCTTTACTTTGGGTCAATATTTTGAAAACCAGATCGTACTGGTCCAATTGAGACACTTTATGTTATCCATAAAATTTCAATTGCTTCTAAAAATTGAACATTAGATTTCAAGACAATTATAGAACATGAAAAAACAAAATCTCACTTAAGTTAGTACTACATTAGTTAGAGGGAAATTTGTTTTGTTTTATAAATATTGACCGAGGTATTGAAAAGTACACTAAAACCTATTATCACCATTCGTAATAGGATTTATCTTAGTATGGTTGGTGAATCTATTTCGTTAAACTTTTCTCAAAAGTTTACCCATTTGCACAACCACAAAAATAAATCAAGTCCTTATACAAAATTATTGTAATTAATACAATCACTCAAATTAATGCCAGCAAATAATATATAGTCCAACCAATAGTGGTTTTTGTAGCCTATTCAACATCTCAAACATATTAATATGTTGTATGTACCGGGAAACAAAGGAACACGCTAGAAGCCAAAAGTACTAGATAGATCTTTTTTGGATATTCCACAATTCAAAAGGGTTACAAGTGCTTTGATCCTATCAACAATCGGCTACTTGTATCTAGAGAGATCAAGTTTCTTGAAGGACAAGGTTACTATGATAAGAAGAATTGGGAAGATCTCAAAGACCTATCAAAATCATCATCGGATCAAGCTACTTGTTTAATGTTCTTACTTGATCATTTGGGTAATGAGGAACCACTAAGGCAACCAAGGCAAGAGAATGCAAATGGTAGTGAATCTAACAGTAACTAAAATGAAGAAGAGTCCATCTCAATCATACCACAAGACCAAGAGTATGATCAAGAGGGGGAACCCTCTCAATCCCAAGTTCTAGAGCAAGAAGATTTGGGTATGGAGGAAGAGGTGCTTCCACCACAAGAGGAAGTTGAAGCGGTTATAAAAGAGGTGGACCCACCACTAAGAAAAAATATTAGTCCCAAATTCCCCTCCAAATATGTGGATAACAAAATATACTACAACAACCAAGTTGTTGCACATCCTATTCAAATTGTTTGTTATCTTATCTTTTTGCCATCCGATCATCAAACATTTTTTGGAAAGATTGAGTAACATTATGTTTCTACAACTTATGAGAAAGCTGAGGATGAAAAGGTTTGAGTTGATGCAATAAGAAATGAAAGAGGATCTATGGAAAGGAACCACACTTGAAATTTTTCGGTGACGGGGAAGAAGTCGTAACCATCGTCATAAAACTCTTTAGTTGTTCCTGGGGAGGAAGAGAGGCACTCATAACGTCGGTGAGTTCTGTTATTCTTCATAGCCTTAAACGCCATTGGAATCAAACCATCCATTGATTGATTATTATCACCTTGAGTTCTGTTATTCTTCATAGCCTTAAATGCCATTGGAATCAAACCATCCATTGATTGATTATTATCACCTTTTCTTTTTGCATCTCTTTTTTTCTTTTTGTGTGTGTGTGTGTGTTTGTTGAAGAACGAAGAAAAAATATAAAACCAAGAACAAGAGAGAAAGGGGTTTTGTTGATATGTGTGTGTGGGGGGAATTTAGGAAGTTTATGGTTTGGTAGTGGTTTTGGTGATTACATACCTTCCATCAATTTCATTTGTCTATATTTCTTTTCTGTTTATATTTAAGAAATCGTTGTCTCTCTTTTATTTTTCCATAAAACTGATTCAAAAATCTTTTGTTTGATTAGTATTATTACAACTATTTTAGTATATATGTATGTAAAATATAAGAGACAGAAACATAAATCTTGAAGGCGATGGTAGATATAAATGATATTTTTTTGGTCATCAAAGGTAAGATTCATTAAAACTCAAGATGAGAATGTGGTTACAAAAAGATACACACAATAAACCATATAGGATAAATTCACCAATTTTACTATGTTTTTAATAGTGGCATGGAATTCACTTCTCTAACTCTTTACCCCATCTCGTTTGCATTACTTACTCTTAGAAATCAATGTCATTATATTGCTTCTTGCAATGAATCATTTGTTATCTCGCTAAATATATTTTCAAGTTAAACCATAAAAGGTAAAAAGAGTATTTCTATACCAGCTCTCCCTAATTATTATGCTATGCATATAAAATAAACATAGGTTTGCATTAAAGATATAGTAATGCTCGTTTATTTATACGTATGCATGCCGATATTGTAGCTCACATGGCATGGAACATTTTTTTCTAAAGTCACTTTTGAAGACCAATATATATGTCATCTTAGGTACATTGTAAAATTCTCCATATAAAAACCTTTATTATTTCTTGATATAGGTACCTCAAGAAGTGATATAGAGAAAGTTTTCCCTACTAAAACTGCAAGTGCACAGTTAAGGCAAATGTAGTACACAGGGTTATCGTTTCCCAAGAGACTCTTTGGAATACAATTAAATCCAGTTTCTTATTTAGCTAGGCAATTCAAATTCAAATTTAAAAGACTAAAAATAAATTAAAGCAGGAAAGTTGTTGTTTTTAAAACTTATGGGAAAAAGCGCTAGGTTTCAGGATTTCTTCGGGAATCTGAATCTAAGCGGGAATCTACCTAATTATCTAATTAAGGAATGTTCTAGAACACAAACACAAATCTATAGAGAACCAGTTTCCACTGGGAAGCTCTAACTATGCCTAGTTAGCTAAACTATCAAATTCCTTTGAGTAATCTAACAATTAAGGCATGCAATTATTCAGGTTTGTTATGTTCACTAGATCTCTAATCCAAATTCCTTTGCTACTAGTCTCCCTAGCTCAATTAATCTATTTTCCAATTAGCTAAGTCCACTTCCGTTTCCTTATCTAATCTATGACTTAAACCTAGGTGATCAAGCTAGATCTAAGTAAATATAGCCAAATTAATTGAAGAACTCTTAATTAGACTCCTAGTTATGAAAACTCTAATTTAGATTCATAAATTCCCTTAGAATCCCTAAACCTAACTATGGATCTACTCAGACATGGTGAATGAAACAAACATCATGAATAAAGTAGAAAGCATAAAAGAGATTGATATTAAGAAAGAGGAGTTCAAAATATTCTCTGAAAGCAGACAGAGTGCGGGATTTGTCTCTCCAAAAGCTCTCTCAAAAACCTAAAATAATATCAAGCATAACCTAAACAATGGCCGAAAAATCTCTTTTATAAACATTAGGGACGACCTAGATGTTTCCTTTTTCAACTAGGGTTCAAACTGGGGCAAAAAAAGCAATTTTAACACTTAAAATCGCGTCCAGCACTGCATCGGTCGATGTAGTAGGGTGCATCGGTCGATGCAGTAGGGTGCATCGGTCGATGCAGTAGGGTGCATCGGTCGATGCAGTAGGGTGCATCGGTCGATGCACTCTCAGAAAGTTGGACAGTTTCTTCAACTCGCGACAGATCAGACATGTCTTCATTAAAATGGTCATATCTTGAGCCACAGACATGAGAATCACTTCAAACCACTTGGAGATGAAAGCTAACTCAAATATATTTCTTTTGGAACCGGTTTTATCAAATTTGAGTACCGGGAAGACCTTAATCCAATGTCATACTTCGGAAAGTCAAATCCGAGACTGCATCTCCCATTTAGTGATTTTGCTCATTTTTGCTCCACTTTCTCCAAATCATTCCAAATGCTCAAAACATCTATAAAGCCACATAAAGACCTACAAAAGACTCTAAAACTAACTAATATATGGGTTCTAAAACCATAAAAACCACAATATATCAAGAAGCCCATCATGCAGCTGAGAGCCTAGGGTAGATATGGCTATAGAGGAGGCATGCAACTTTTAAATATGGTGATGGACTGACTCTTTGTGCCAACTGAATATTACCGACAAAGCTTCCCTAGCTATACCAGATTAGATTCATTGGTTACCTCTTATTTAGGAATTCAGCATATTCACTTGCAAAGAAACATATCATTTTAACATTTATCAACTTTTATAGTGTTTTGAGACTTATATGTTTTATCTCATGGTCCACCCCTCAAGATTTATTGATCAAATAGTTCAGATATGCCTTATATACTACAATAGCATCATCATGTATAATCCACTTATTGATACTGAATCCATTGTCGTTTCTCACTCTCCTTTATCGTGCTCTACTAAGCAGTCCCCTCATTACTACTCGAGAATGAATCATATTATTTTGTTTGAGTTTTGTTACCCATTTTACCAACATATTACAACGATTTTAGTTGTCAACTCGGTAGTCTTGAACACCATCATATTCTCGTATGAAGTCTTGTTCTCACTTTTGCTCATAAAGGCATTGGTATAAAGTCAACAAGTGCTTTTGAACTCAAAAATGCAAACACGTGACGAAAGAGGAGATTCTAGCGGATAGTGGGTTTTGTTAACTTGTACTGCAAATTTTTATTTTTCCTTTTTAACATATGACAAATAGAGCTACGACTGTTTTCATGTTTTCGCCTAGTTTTGTGCACTAAAATTTACGGAGATAATGATATGATTACTATAGATTTACTAAAGTACTCATTTGGGCTTGGCCTAAAATAGAGTTAAAACCCATATCACTAGAGCTAGGACTAGCTGTTGCAAATAAATAAAATAGGCTAGTGCTGGAAGCGTGAAGGGAGACGGCACAAAATACGCGTTAGATGAAAGATCTATTATAAATAAATGAAAACCTAAGCAACCCCTCCCCTATAAATAAGACATAAAGATCCTGGTTACAAGACATCCAGAAAATAAGAACAATATCAGAGTGGAAGAGTTCTCTGTAGTTTGTAGCCAGAGAATTATTTGCATTACTTTTTTGGTTTTCTGTTATTGATTGTTTTTAAGATTCTTAACCCTTTTTATTCTCCACATATTCAGTAGTATTTTTTATGTGTGAATTATTTAAAGTTCGGATTTACTTGTTTATGTATGTTTCATCTAGTCAAAAACAATAATAAACTAGCAAATTTTGACTAGATTTTTTGTTTTTTGTTTTTTTACATAATAATTTTTTTTTAGTTGTTTTATTTCAACATAAATTATTTATACAATTTGCAGAAAATAAAAATAAATTGTAAGAAAAGAAATTCCAAGTAAAGAAAAAATAATTCTTATTTTACTAATGCAAAAATATTTCATTCTAATTTAATAAATTATTTCCTAATACCAATTTTTTTATAGAGAAGACTAAAAAGGAAAAAACTCTACCGATTATTCGTAATAGCTGGTAGATTTTCTTCCTTTTTCTCCAGCCCTGTCAAAATTGATATTAAGAAAACAATTATTAAAAATAGAATAAAACTTTTTTCAATTAGTAAAATAATAATTACTTTTTTTCTGTATTTCTTAGCAAAATCAACCAATTATTTCTTAATACAAAACTAAAAAATTCAGATGACAGATTTGTTCCTTTAGTTTTTTTTCCTCATTTCCTCTCTACTTCATCAGTCTCTTTTTTTCTTCTTTTCAACTTAGAGCTGTTTAGCTTTTCAATTGACTTCAGCATGAAACGGTTTTATATTTATGATTTTGTTCTAATACACATACACATAGGTTTCTATGTATTATTTTGTCGTGTATTTCTATTACATGCTAGATTTTCTACACCCAATCTAATTTCCAATTACAAAATGGAAATTAGATTGGACATGTTTCGTTAACATTGTAGTTGTTCCTATTCGTGCTTGGACCGCTTGATTCATAGGGATTGCAATTTAGGTTTTTCTGCCTAGTTTTTTTTCAGTTATTTTTATTCTCCGTTTTTTTGAGATGTGGGAGAATCATGAAGAAATGCGGTTTTATTTATGTTTTACGCAAAATTCATAATAATATTGAAATAGATAGGAATTGGTTTCTTCATGTATTAGTTAATCAAATCCATTAAATCTCTGAACTAACAAAATACAATGAAATATGAGTAAACAACTGATTTTAATAACTGAAAGGTTATGTTTAAATATGTAATCATGTATTTCATTGGAGTCATTCGTGAAATCTTGCAGGTAGATCACTATTGTAATAGCATAGTATCAAATATCATGATGATGTAATAGTATAGAAAGTATTTTTTTTTAAAGAAAAAAATCAATTTATTTATTGTAATTCATAAAATAAAAAATTCAATAATAGTGCAAGCATTTTTTTGTGTGTATGAAGTAAATTCAGTGTCTTTAAACTACATTGATCAATAACATACCCTAAATACTAGTCTTCTAAAGGTGTGTGATGACATACACGTTTTCTTATTTTGTTTTATGTTTGTTAGTCTTGAGTTTAATATTATATATTGTTACATATTGTTGCTAGCATAGACTCAGAAAGGGCTTTTGTTTAAAGGATTATCCGTAACTAGTATTACAACCCGTACTACACACTGGCAAGTTTATGATTCTACTATTTATTTTTTGTTTGTAAGCATAAAATCGAACAGACTCCACATAATAACAACAAAATAGATGGGTGCTCAAAAACAGCTATTGATCTTATAGAAACAATTTGAGCATTTTTTCGGTTTTATCTCAAATTTGCTCGCGAAACTCATTTATTCTACTATTGTGGGGTGTCCAGCGCATAACTTCAAGCCTCTTATCTTTTCTTCCATAGATCTTTATCCTTTCTAAAGTGGTGGACCTGTTGATTTGTGTTTATTAGAATTTCTGAGTTGTAAGAGTGTGCATGTATACAATGAATATAAATGAACTAAACATAATTGACGTAAACATCTTTCTTGTTTGAAGATCTATTTAGTGAATTATGTTAAAACTAGTTTATTTGTTTTAAATCTTAAAGCCTGTATTTCTTGTAATTGTTTACATGGTTTTCTCTGAAAGAAATTTTATTATGTATTCTAAAATATTTTAAATTTTACATATTAAAAAACCCCGAAACAATGTTTCAGATAAAGAAATCTCACCTAAAAGATCTATTTACGACCAAATTAAGCAGATCAATGATGAACATGATTCTAATGAAACAAACAAATTTACAACCAACTTTAGGATGTCAATCACCAAAACACGTACTATCAATTCATGTTAAATCCTTCATGGAATAGATAAGCCAACCTTGGTGCACTCATATGAAGTAACATGAAGTTGACTACAAGTCTACAATTTCTCTGCATGTTAGCTTTTGAGTGCCCTTGAACCCTCTAGACGAAAAATTCTTTTTTGTTTTGTTTTAAAGGGAAAATGAAAAAGCATTATTTGCAATGACGAACATCAAATGAAAAACAATATACACCAAATGCCAGAGCTATAATTTGTTGTTTGTGATCAATAAAAATTACCTCTTGTTGATAGTATAGGAAGAGACTACATACCTTCTGTGTTTGTGTGACGTTGTTAGTCATTTGTAACAAAAGATATATAAAGAGAATTAGATAGATATATAGAAATTTAGAACTTGCTTGATTTTTTTTTAGAAACTGGAAAAGAGAAGGAAAACTCGTGGTTGCCTTACGTCTCGTTATTTGGTTGAACACTTTGAAAGGGCCTTCGAATTGGCAAACCTAAATTGAAATACGTCTTTCACTCTTTTTTTTTTTTTTTGGTCTTGGAAACGTATTCCATTAAATTAAGAAGATGTTACAACGGTTGGGCCTATGGTCGTCGACCTTGATGCTGTTCTAGCTAAAGAGTCTGCAATCCTATTTTCAGCTCTTGGGATGAAATAAAATACAATAGATGTGAAGTCCTTGGAAGCTAGGTGTATGTCTTCAATAGTTCTCATGATGTCCTTGGGAACTCTTTTGGTGTTGATTGCACCTTCCGTACATCCGAAGCTATGCGGATTTCTCGTAAGTTCAGCTCCTTCGCGTGGCGTAATGCAGCCAAGATCGCCTCTGCCTCCGCCTCCACTGGTGACTTTATGAAGTTCAAGGATTTTACGCCTTCGGCAATTTTGTTGTCCACAGCATCGCTCATGCACCAGCCCAGCCCTGTGGAATTCTCCGCTCCTATCCAAGAGGCATCGGTATGGATGGTGACTTCTCTCATGCCCGGGGGCTTGTTATGAACTGGTTTCTCCCGGTGGATTGGCGAGTCTTCCTTCCTCCCTTGTGCTTCATTCCGCTCTTTCGCGTTGGCCATGGCTACTTGGATTGTTTCTTCCTCGGTGGCAGTTTTATTTTCGAAGATACACTTGTTCCTAGCTGTCCAGATGGCTGCCACAATCCAGGGGAAGAGAGGTCTCTCGTCTGTGGTCCGGTGAGCTTGGGCACACAGCAGGCCTCCCTTGCTTATTCCATCTCGAATGTTCATAATGCTGGCAAGGTTAAGGGTGTTTTGGACCGGGGCAAGAGACCAGATCTTCCTTGCAAAGGGGCATTGGTAGAAGAGATGGAGTTCGGATTTAGGTGCACCACAGCGGACACAGTTCTGGGAGGAAATCACTTTCTTCCGCACCAAGTTAGTGTCCACTGGCAGAGATTCTCTAGTCGCTCGCCATAGCAACATTTTATTTTTTGGTGAGGTTCTCAGGTCCCAGATATCCTTTTTCCACTTGAAACCACTGAGGTGAGCTGGTTGGTTGATGCCCAAGTTCTTTGCCTCCAAAGCAACGTAATAGCACGATTTTGTGAAATAAATACCATCAGCTGAGTGGAGCCACAGTGGTTTATCCGCTCTGTTATATTTGTTGGTTCGGATGCACATGATCTCTTTCCAAATGCTCGAGAAGAGAGCTTTAACTTTTGATGGGTTCCACTCCGTAGTTCCTTCAAATATTAGATCTGCCACTTTCAAATATTTTGCTTCTTGAGATGGTGGGCCTGTGGTGACTCCAGATGTGATCGATGGTATCCACTGGTCTCTCCACACGCTTGTTGATTCTCCAGTCCCAATGGCTGTTCCCAAGCCTTTCAGAAGCAGATCTCGTCCTATTAGAAGGCTTCTCCACCCGTGAGATGCAGTGGCTCTCAGTATGATCTCAAGGAAGTCCCTATTCTTGCAGTATTTAGCTTTCAACATCCTGGTGAGCAAACTTGTTGGTCTCGTGATCATTCTCCAACTCAGCTTTGCTAGTAGAGCTTCATTAAAGCTTTGTATCTCCCAGATTCCAAGCCTTCCATTATCCTTTGATTGTATTAGGGAATTCCAAGCAATCACATTCCCTTCTTCTCCGGACAAGAGTCCCACTAGAAGCGAGTTAAGGCTGATTGGATTTTCTTGCAAAAGCCTAGGGGGAGGTGGAAGCAAGACATAGTGTAAGACGGGATTGCACTAAGCACCGACTTCAACATAACCAGCTTTCCTGCAGCCAATAAACGTTTTGTGGACCAACTCGCTGCTTTTTGCTTGATCCGGTTGACAATTGAGCTAAATAGGTCCTGCTTCTTCCTCCAAATAGCTCAGGGAAGCCTAGATATTTCCCTGGCTCTCCCTCTTTCGAGATGCCAAGCTGATTTTTCACTCTAGCCCGAGTCTCCTGTCTTGTTTTCTCCGAGAAAGTTATCGCGGATTTGTCCTTGTTTATCAGTTGTCCTGAGGCCAATTTATACTCGCTTATCACCTGGAACAGCGCCAAAACACTTTTAGGATCTGTTCAGGTAAAGAATATTGTGTCGTCAGCGAAGAGGAGGTGATTGACTAGGGGTCCCTGCTTCAAGATACGCAATCCTGCTATTCTCCCTTCCCTTTGTGCTTTGAGGCAGAGACCGGAGAGAACTTCACTGCAAAGGATGAAGAGGAAAGGAGAGAGAGAGGGTCTCCTTGCCGAATGCCTCTGTTTGGCTGCACTGCTCCTTTGACTTGGCCATTAATTAGAAAGGAGTAAGTCACCGTGGTGACACTCTGCATCACCCATTGGATCCAAGTTGGGGCAAAGTCAAATTGTATCAGAACTACACGAAGGAAACCCCATTCGAGCCTGTCATAGGCTTTTGTCATGTCAGTCTCTACAGTCATCGAGCACCGCTTTGTTGCCTTTGATTTTTTTAGGGAGTGTAGGAGCTCGTGTGTGATTAGGACGTTGTTTGAGATCGCTCGCTCGGGGACAAATGCTGTTTGATTCTCTGTTATGATCGATCCAAGAATTGGTTGGAGACGCCTTGTGAGGAAGAGAGAGGCTCACTGATGTGGGTGTCCTTAATGTGTTACATCTCTGGTCACATAATTGTAACTCATAACAAAGCTTTATTTTCGAAGCCAAGAGCCTTCCTAAATTTAAAGATCTAGAATTCCAAAAGAAAAAGTAAAACTATCAACGAACTCGTTGTCAAGATCGACATTGTTCATATATATATATATGTGTGTTTTATGACTGCAGATGATATCCATGGAGAGCGATTTGGTTGTGTATTCTTAAAGCAACCATTATTTGATCACTATGCACACACATACCAAGTATTAGTTTTGAATCCTTTTCCCTCTAGATTCTTAGTAGCATATAAAATAAATCAATAATATATTTTTGTCATATATATATAAAAGATGGTATCTCCAAGGAATGAGAGAAAGAAAGACAAATAATAGTGACATCAAATTTATATAGTTATGGGTGAATGATGTTGGTTGTCAAATTGGCACAGTCCTTATACAAAGAGTCGCCATAGACGAAATTGTGAGAGTGATGTGGCTACCAACAAAAACAGGGCAATATACGACGCGGTCAGGGTATCATGCTGCTATTGAGGCTGATGAGCAAAGGGCACAACTGGACTAGAACCCGAGAAAGGTGGACTAGGAGAGCACAATATGGAAAAGAGACATGTTACCAAAAATTCACATGTTTCAATGGAAAGTTTTGCAAGAGATATTATCTGTAAGGGCAAACCCAGTTCCCACGAGCTCTCCAACTCCTAGTTCTCACGATCTCCCAGTCTTCCAGCTCTCACGAGCTCCTAGTCCTCCAACTCTCATGAGTTCCCAGTCTTCTAGTTTTCTCGAGCTCCCAGTCTTCTAGCTCTTCCAAACTCTCAGTTCTCCAGCTCTCACGAACTCCCAGTCTTCTAGCTCTCAGTCTTCTAGCTCTCTCGAGCTCCCAGTCTTCTTGCTCTCTGTCCGGCTCTCTCCGACGATCTCCCCTGGCGAGCTCCCACGAAGAGCTCTTTAGCTCCCTTATAAACTCCTAAAGTAAAACAAACTACGAATGGTTTGATTCACTCACAAGGTATGTAGGCAGCTTCTCAGGAGGCACAACTACTTCTCCCTTCTTTTCTTTACATGTCCCCTTGTTCGCACCATTGCCGAACTCACGGAAGACCAAGAGAACTCCAACCCGATCTCCCAACGAATCCAAACATTACAACTTGCACTGAACTTCTTTGGTTCAACATTGTTGTCTCTGTAAAATGGACGGAAGCTTGATGTATTGTGACTGTCTGGCTGCCTATCATTCCAAGTGTGTTGGTGTTGCAAGTCACCTTTTACCTGAGGATAGCTGGTACTTTTCTGAAACTTCACTTAATTAACGTATACCATGATTGAAGCATGAAAAGAAAATTTGAGGAGCAAAAAGGATAGATACTGATCCCCTATGGCCAGAAAACCTATGTGTCCTTCTTGCCGAATTTTCCAATAATTTGAATTGTATGTTTGGACATGTGAGAGCCTTTTTTTTCACTATTTAGATTCAAAATCCGTATTGGAATGATAAGGACAATCAGCAGTGTGAATTATCCCGATGACTCATCATAATCATGATCACATGACTCATCGGGAGATAGATATCAGATTCAACTACTAGGCTAGATATATATCCTTTATATAAGTTAAAAAAAATCTGTTGAAACTGTTAAAAAATGGTTCGGATGTCCAGAGTCTTCATGAGACATCACCATCGAGGATTTTGTATACCATGAAGGAGCCAAATAGGAATATCCATTCGTCTTTCTATTTCATAAATTAATTTTAAGATTAAAATTAAGAATCCATCTTCAAAACAAATTTTTTATAAAAGTATAAAAACAAGAACAAAATTTGGATATTATTTCACAACACCTTTTGCTATCGAGTTCCACACATCTTTCTCTAATAATTGCATTAACTAAATTTCACAGAAATATTCCATTGTTTTGGTCATATGCTACATTTTTCTACATAGCCACGAACCATACATTAGCGTTTAGACATTGCACTCACGTGTATTCACTTATATCCCAAGCCGCTTGGAACCACACTCAGAGCAGAACTTGGATGTTTCTCTTAGATACTGTGCTCCACATTGGTCACAAAACTTCGCCGGACTGGTTGGCTATTGGAAAGACAAAAGATAACTTAAACATGTGAGTACATTTTAATGGAGATTTGGAAAATTAAGTGAGATTATTTGTTAGTTACCATGACATGGCCTGTGAGGGGTTGCAAGCAAGCCATTTGCTGTATAGATGGTTCAGGGTCACCACATTGATGGTTCTGACCAGGAAAATGTGTAACAGCACCATGTTGAGTTTGGTAAATAGACTGATGATGATGTTGAATAGATTGGTGAAACTGTGGATGATGATGAGACATAGATGACATGTGAAGCTTTGAAGGAGATGGAGTCTGTTGTTGTTGACTTTGATCCTGCAAATCATCAAAACTCAATATAAGCTTTCAGAATTTTAGAACTCATTGTGTGTGTAAGAATCACTTACTTCACTAACCGAGCGAAATCCTTCCGTTGAAGAATCAATACTCGGAAATGGCAAGCCATGGATACTAGAGACGGAATTCGAAACACGTCGATGCTTATGCCTCGGACAATAGAATTTATAATCTCTTGCAGATACAGAAACTTCATCACGGCCTGTTAATCGCTTAAACCATTCAGCATCTTCAAGATTCATATCATTCGGGTTTTCGACGATATCTAAACCGTTAACCACCACAAACCGAACTCGTTTCTCTTCGTGTATAACCAATTCCGGAAATCTTGTTCTTGTTTCAACTGAAGTAGCTAATTCTCTTCTCCTATACATGCAACTACCTTTCTTTGGAAACTTCTTTGTTAGTTTCCTATATAATCCACCTGCTGCTTCAAGAGCTACTCCAATGGTTTTTTCTCTTATTCCATTCAACGAAGCGAGTCTCGCATTAGCTTCACCGACTAAAGTCTCGTATAGATTTGCGATATACATCAATGGTAACGCAAGACTCGGATCACCTTCGTATCGTGTATCATCTAACTTCCTCTTGACTTTATTATCTCTTCCTCCTCCTCCTGAATCAGTCTTGTTGTTTTCACAGACTTCAATCACATGGTGGCTTATAAAGTAATCCAATATAATTTCAAGAAATCTCCCTCGTGCTGATTCAATCGGTGAAACATCTAAAACACAAATAACAATTTGGAATCAAGAAACTCCAATCACAAGTACTGAGATTCTTATTTTACCTTCAATGTTTAACATATTGTAAGAAGATCCTGCAGGACACTTGTTATCCATGTTAGAGCCACCTTCTTCATCAATTCCTCCTCCTTCATTGTGGATTTGCATTGAGTTTCTATATGATTCGTGTATACAGTCCTGTAAAACCCACAATTTCAATTTAGTTGCAGAAACTAATTTGAGCTACATAAACCCTAAAATTGAGAAAGTATAAACCAGAGTTGCATAAATTACTAATAAACCCTAAAAATTGAGATCAATTTTAGAAATTACACACACCGCAGAAGAGGAATCGCCGTCGTTGTCCAAGCTATCGCTGTCACGGCCAACGGGGACGCCGAGGCCGTCGATATCTCGCGGCGGACCATCAACGGAGTTGAGATCGTGGAGAGAACTACTGATGTACGAATCAGCCGATCCCAAATTGTAGTGTTGTACTCGAACCCTAGCTCCCATCTCTCTTCTTCAGATAATCAGAAAAACCCAAACACACACAAATTCCAAAATCAGAATCGATTTTGCAACAATTCAACACAGATTCAAGTCGAGAAGATGCAGAATTATCTGGGAATTGCATCTTTAGAGTTTTGATTGAGTTTTACTCGACCGATCGTTAGCTCTATCTACTGGTTGTTATGTGAGAGAGCTTAACGGCTATACAAACCGTGACAAAGGATAGAAAGAAAGAATCCGAACCTGAATCCGTAGCTGAGATTATCGTCCGCCGAAAAAGATCTCCGAAGCTGGCTACGAACTCCACACCTGTTTCCGAGCCAGTCAGTCTTGGAAACTCTCACAACTCATTTCGTTGAAACTAATAAGGAACTCTTTTTAATTTAGGGACAATTGTTAATAAATCCTTTCAAACTTTTCATTTTTTCAATTTATTTCCTAAGTCTAAAATAAATATAAAACAACCCTCTAAATTGTAATGACTCACCATAGTCACAGAATATCTTATAAATTTATTTACTAAATCACCTATATTTTTGTTATTCTATCTAAGTTATACACGTGTGGCATATCTAAATTGACATATTTTTAATAGTTTTTTCCTTGTGTGTAATAATATAAGTGTTTCTCTGATGAATTACAAAAATGATCTGTGACAATATAAGTAGCTACATTTGATTTTAATGGTAAATTAGTTGTAATAAATTTTTCGAATAAATTAAGATATACATCACTCTATTGAACTATAAAACCCTCTGTGACACGGTATAATTAGTTACTGATAAATTGGATGGTAATTTAATTAGACAATATACTAAATTTATGGTCATAGGAAAATTGAATCAATATTTTTAAAACCACATCTAACTGGTTTGAATTGCTTCTAAGAATTACACACTCAATTTCAATGATACTTATAGAGCGATAGTCAAATAACCCCTATACTAAAAAATTAAAATCAAGAATAAACTTTTTATGCAATAAAAGAAGAAACTAAAGTTTTCCGACTAGTCGAGAAAGTAAACTTTTTTCGGGAAATTCCCAAGAATTATTTCAAAACGCTACAATATGCAATACTCCACTTACTATAAGAAATTAGACTATAATTTTTATAATGAAATTGAAAATAAAGGAACAGCGACAAGACCATAGGTTCTCGAAGAATGCGAAATCGTTCCTCGTGTTTCAATGGGGTTTTCTCCCAGAAACAAACTTCTGAAACTCAGTTTTGTCTATACATTTCATTTTCTTGTCATTTTTTCTCATTTGTACTCCGTTTTCTCCAGTTCATCCCAAATGCTCAAAATATCTATTATATTGTGTATAAACCTATAAAAAACTCTAAAACACACAAAGCATAGGTTATAAAACCCGAAAGACTACATAATATCATAAAATAAGAAATTGATGGTATTTTTTGTTAGTATTCTAATTTAGTGAAAATGATAAATACTCTTTAATGTTAATCTCTAACCATAAGAAAATATAGGATTTAGGTGAGATTAATGAATGGTTAATGATCATAAGAATGACTTAGTCTTCAATCAACGCGCAAATCACTAGATGATTAATAGATAATAATTAAGGCTCTATTTAACTAAAACACAAATGGATTTCAATTCTAGATGCCTACTATTGCTTATAATATCATATTAACTTGTTAATCATCATTAAGTATCTTTAAGCCTTGTTTACCTATCTTATTGCACTTTATTAGATTGTTGAGTAGAATTTAGGATTGAATCTACTAAAATCACCAAATTTCTTAGATTCTAGTAGACTTTGGATCCAATCTAATATTGTGATTGCCTCCTTGCGGATTCAATACATTTGCTTGCCTCTATATCTACCCATTTAGAATTGAAATTGAGAATAGCTTAGGATTTATAAATGTTTGATTAGAAGAATTCAAGATAACAACAACTGAATCTAAACTTCTCCGCATCAACTACTTCTATTGAATGTTATGACGGGAGTTCCTTAAATAAGGCACTTTTAGAGATGCGGTAGTAAAAAATTAATTGGAAGTGGAGGAAATTTTAGCTGTGGAGAAAGCATCTACACTATCTCCTAAAAAGCTTGAGAAAGTAGAAGATTTCGTGAAGTTTAATATCCTTTGTTTGATCGGTGGAATAAAGCTAAAGGAGACCTTTGTGAACTCGGGAGCTAGAATCATTTTCATCTCAAGAAAAAATGCTAAGAGGTTTGGGATTAAAAAAAAAAAAAAAAAAAAAAAAAAAAAAGAAAGATAGAGCCCCACTTCACATCAATCACCTTAGCGGATTCCTCTTCTACAAAACTTCAAGGATTGATCAAAGACTTTCTTCTTGTGGCAGATGGGTGTGAAGTACCCTCGTATCTTGTAGTTATTGAGAGTGTTCAAGAGGATGATATGTCCATGCTATTAGAGAGGTCCTTCATTAAGAAATGATTTGATTTGAGTTTTCAATTTATTTGTTTTTATTTTGTTTTGAAGGGTTATAAAATATTTTCTATGAAACATATATACACCAGTCCAAACCTAGTGAATCAATGAACAAAAAGTTCCTAAACACCTAAACCTAAACTAAAATACAAATGATTTTTAGTGGTTTCAATTTGTTTTTATGATAAAACCGAAACAATTAAATATCAAAAAGGTCGAAACGAAACCAAATAGTAAATTGAACTGTCGTAGGTTAATTAACTCGATCTCAATAAATTGATTAAATTATGATCAGCTGCTAAATCATAAATGACTAAACCAAATAGTGAAGTAAATTAAACCAAATCAGGTTTAACTAATTAAGTTTTATGAAAATCCAATTAAATTTTGACCGAAATTAAGCAAAACTTAAACCAAATCTAAAAGCAAACTAATCCAATAATCTCCATGTACAAAAAGTTGGGAAATATACAAAATTGGAAAGGAAAAAAAAAAAAGAACAGAACCAAAGATTCAAACTCAATGAAGCTGCAACTTGGGCTTCATGCAACCCTGAAAAAACAAAAAATAGAGTAATAATGTAGAAGAGAGTATAATAGTTCAGTAAAAATAAACAATAAAAATAGTCACAAAAAATTACCTTTGGGTGTTTTATTTTAGATGTGTCTCCGAGTCCGAGATATGCATCACTTTTGACTCGTGAATCCTTGACAAAATTTAAAATACAATGAGTTTAATAAAAAAACGAGTAATAATAATAAGAAACTACCATAGCATTGTGTCAGGATTCAAGTCACCTTTGAAATTATAAGTTTAGTAGAAGAATTCACCACAACCACATCTTGTTCCTCATGCTCCCCAATCTGGTTTTAAAAAAAAAATATATATATATATATAGTAGTCTTCATTACGAATCGATCTCATTTCCCTATTCTCAAGACTTTCTTTGCAATTGGCATTGTAAAACTCGGATAATCATGCCAATAAATTCATTTATTGAAACTAATAGGTTAGATTTTTGCATCTCAATTCAAATAAAATGATATGTTAATGTTAAGTTATATAGATTTCCAATTCAAAATCAAATCAATTAATCACCTTCAACTGATGATTACTAAACTTTGAAAAAAATTTGGAAAAACAAAAGATATTTTTGTAAAAGCAACAGAACAAAAACCCTCAAAATTTGAATATTGATAAAAATATTTGTCTAGAATTTGCACATAAGATTCCAAGAAACTGTCTTTTCTATTTCATGAGAATTAGGAAAAATATCATTAGGTCTACGAATGGGAAAATGTCATGTCTGCAATGCCAATTCAAATACAACAATTATTATGGGGAAAAATGTTAAGAATTGTTTGTTGTAAATTTTTTTATAAAAATGTGGCAAGAAAATTACTTATGTGAGTAATAGAATATAAAGAATATCATATAAATTAATATATATAATTAAAATTTCATGAGAAGTCGAGAAAGTATAAAATTTTCTTTGAAAAATTTATGGGATTCGCTGAAAATAAGGGAACAGAGACCATACATTCGATATTTGAAGGATTCGAAATCTTTTGGCGCAATCTGATGCAATTTTCTTCCCGAAGACAAGGGATTTGGAGATCCTTCTCCAATCAATCAATCCGTATTTTTGAATTCTATGCAAAAACAGGAGATCTTCGATAGGCTTCCACGATGACGACATAGTTTAATTAAGTTTTTTTTTGTTTTTTTCTTTCTGAGAGTTTTCTTGGGATGATTGTAAGAGGAATGAATATTCAACCGAGAAATGTATTTTCGTTACTCTTCCACAGTATATATATACGTTTTCGATTAGACTGTTTAGTTCGTTAAACCAGAGATTACTCTAATAATAATAATAATAATATAATATGAGTTATTATTATTTAATTGGTTTAAAAATGGTTCACGTCTTACGTGCTGTAATAGCTCAAGTCTTCGCCAAAACACAAATGCTCAAAGTTCTTTGATTCCATTCTTGCTTGCTTTTTTTTTTTTTTCAAATTTACTCTAAAACGACATTTAAGAGAAAGCTTTCAAAAATATATTTGAAAACATATTCATTTTAATCATCGAAACAGAAGAAAGAAAACTACAAACTTCATTTTAAAACATTCAAAATGTCTAGTTTTTCTTTATTTGAAATTTCTATACATATTTTTAAAACATTCTCTTTTGGAGTAGGCAGAGATTCCCATAGTTTCATAAATGATTAAAGGTTTATTCAATATGAATTATCATGTGCAATGTAGAGTATGAGTGTGAGAGTCGAGAATGACTTGTCCATTGATAAGTCCCGTCTCCATCTCCTTTTATATATTTGATTTTTTGTCTTAACTCTGCATTAACCACAACAGATTCGCCATTATACTAGTAGAAAACTACGTTTTAACAACAGATTAGCCACAAATCATCCGTCACTATAAAAGAACTAGTCACAAATTTTATGGACGACGTGATCCATGGCTAATCCATTATGGTTTAGCCACTACAAACCCGTGGCTATTTTGCAACGATGGAAAGTCGTGAAAAAAATTATGACTATATATAGTAACTAAACCGTCGCAAAATAGCAACGGCTAGCCACATATTTATACATATAGCCACATGTTTTCCGTTGCTTTAAAATTCAAATTATTTTCGCCTCGATATGTCCGTTTGACCAATTACTTTAGTCACATATTGTCAATTATTGTGACTTAGATCTAACTCGCGAACCAGCTCTTTTCTCGTCACAATTCCGCACACACCGCTCCTTGGTCTTCTCACCGTGTAGCCTCACAGTCAGAGTCTTCAATCGCTCCGGTGAGTTTTCTTTATCCCTCATTGTTTATCTTCTACTTATCTTTCTCCCTATTTAACTTTCTTTTTTTGTTTGTTATTTGTAGGTTTCTCCCCAAATTGTAGTGTTGAACTCGAACCCTAGCTCCCATCTCTCTTCTCAAGACAATCGAAAAACCCAACAACACACAAATTCCAAAATCAACCATTCAACCATTTTTCAATCATAGATTCAAGTCCAAAAGATGAAGAATTATCTGGTAATCGCATCTTTGGAGCTTTGATTGAGTTACTCGACCGATTGTTAGCTCTCTTTACTGGTTGTGATGTGAGAGAGAGAGTTTAACGGCTATACAAACCATGACAAAGGATTCAGAGAAAGAATCTGAACCTAAATTCGTAGCTGAAATTATCGCCGCTGAAAAAGACCTCCGAAGCTGGCTCCGATCTCCACACCTGACTGAGCCAATCAGTCTCGGAAACTCTCAAATCACACAACTCATTTCGTTGAAAGTCGAAACTATATAGGAACGGATGATTGTAAATAAATCCTCAAACTTTTCATTTTTTCAATTTTTCCTCTAACTCTAAATATAGCATAAAAAAAACCATCTAAATTATAATAAGTCAACTTAAATCTACATCTTGGGTTTCTCAAACACTTAAAGTGTTTAACGAAATGATTGAATGACTTTTAAAAGCTAATTTAGATGCTTTACAAGAGATTGATGGTATTCAAGTTAGTATAAGAGTTTGATGAACATTTAAATGCTCATTAATATTTCTCTTAATGCATATGAAATTATAATCGTTAGGAAAGATAAATGAAGGGAGTAACGATCAAGAGAATGACTTACTCTTTGATTAAGATCCAAGCAATTAGATTGGTGTTTAATTAAGGACCTAAAGCCACTAAAGCCCAATTGATTTCAATCCTAACTCGTATACCTTAACTTTTTGCCATTGCTTTTGTATAATTTGAATTTGTTAATCATCATTAAGCATATTTTGCCTTGTTGCTTATTTTATTGTCATTTATTGGATCATTGGTAATAATTAGGACTAAATTCATCTAAGATAACTTTACCACATAGATTCTAATAGGTTTTGAATCTATTTTAATATCGTTTTAGTTTCTTTGTGGTTCAACACCCTTACATACCATTATCTACGCTTTTAATATAGATTTTAGGCATGGTAAAGTATTATTAAGTGTTTGATAGATTTGGATTTTTCCTTGGAGTCATTTTGATTATAAGGCATGCCTTTTCTTGAGATTTCTGTGTACCAATATACTTACCTCTTCCTTTTTCTTCTTTTGTGAGTAAGTACATCAAAAGAATGATGGTTCTATCAACACAATTTCGTAACATGTCTTGTTTGGAAGCAGAGTTTGCTTTTTACGACTAAGAAATCATGCGAACGTTACTTCCATGCTCTCCCAAGCTGAAATCCCTAATCATGGTAAATGACTTTGCACAAACCCTAGATTTTTAAAGTGTTATTTCTAAAATTATATTCATCTTTGTGTTTCTGATAGGATATAATTGATTTTGAAGAGGGGGAAGAAATGAGAGTCTCGCACGTGCCTTGGTGTTTGTTGTCTTCGCTCGAGTTTGTAATGCGATTTAAATATAGATCGCATTATGGAACTAGTAAAGTTTGTAGAGAACTCTGTAATTCTCAAGAAACTTGTTTTGCGTTTGAAAGAAGAAAATCCGTCGGCTTAAGTGATCTTTTTGCGTTCCCGAGACGATCTAGTACGTGTCAAATCATAGTTTGTTAACCGGTGTCTTTCGTCTTAGGTTAGACTTCTGATGATCATGTCTTTTGTGTTCATAATTAAGAAATAGGGTCATAAGTGTTTATTATGATCATAAAGTCTTGTTGATCGTGTTTATATGGAAGATCCCTTGTTCCTTGTCATTGAAGTGTGGTATTATGATGTCAAACTCATTAGTATGGATTTTGTTTTATGTTATTTTTTTGACGTAGGAACCATTGTTTTAAGAACCTTTGAGTTATTGTTTTGGCCACGCACTTAACCTTTAGATCATATACTCCTCTTCTTAAAACAATAATACCACACTTTTTTTTGACGTAGGAACCTTAGATAATCTACTTCTCTTCTTAAACCATTGTTTATTGTTTTGGTTACGGGCATTTTGTTTTATGTTATTTCATATTACAGTAAAACCTCTAAAAATTAATAATATTGGGATTACACTATTTTAAAAATATTTTTTTAATGATATATTAACTGGTTCAAAAACTAATTCAGAACAGACCTTGACCTAAAGTCCAAGAAACAAGGGCTTTAGGCACCAACAATATATTAAATATTTTGGGGCATCACTTTCGTAATATTTTCTTTGATCTAATGGTTATAGCGTGAGTTCTTTGATCTTTCAGCAAGCAAATTCGAACCTCTTCATGTTAATTTTAGGAATTTTTTGAATGAACTTTAGTTTAATGGGTAACATTTTTCTGATGGGTTTTAGGTATTATATTCGTTTGGGTCGATCCTGAACTAATTTGAGACCTACGAAATATATTAATTTATAAAAATATTAATCAATTGAGTATTAATTTATAAAGATTTTACTGGCTTTAATCCATCAGATTAACTTTTAAGAAGAGGATTAGATTATCTAAAGGTTAAATGCCCGTGACCAAAACATCCTCTGAATTTAAATACCCGTAATCAATATCTATTAAAGAATGGCAAAAATTCTCAAACCAAAATTCGATCTAATCAATTAAATTTGGATTGTTTTGTAACTCAGATCGAATTTTGGTTTGGGTCCGGTTTAAAGTTTTTTATGGCTTATGATGAGGAGAATATCAAACGGACCGGTAATTTGATATAAATCAGAAGAGACGGAGAATAAATAGTGTATAACAAAATTTATAGTTAGGCTCGGAAAGATAAGAATATCCAAATATAAATTAAGATATACACCTTGCACTAGATAAGTAATCATAATCTATTTAAACACAACAAAAAAAATATCTCGAAAATGCAATACAAAAGCAAACCAAGTGAAACCTGACATCATGCGATCGGTAATAGGATCCTTTCAATCGAACCGGTTATCGGATTCTTGCAATCAAACCGGCTATCAAAACCTTCAATTGAACCGGCTATCACTTTACTTAGCTCATTTGTCTTTAGATTGTAGAGATCGGGAAATTTTGACTTAAGTCAAACAGAAAAATCTCTCAATTGCGACTTCTTCTCCGTCTCTACTCGCCGGATCTTCCTAAACCACTAAAAAACAATAAGGTCAATTTCACTCTACTTTCTGATTCTCTTATAAACCTTTAACACACTTTCTCGAAAAAAATTTGGTATTGATTTTCGATCTTGAATTGGATTTTTATAGGCATGTGGAAAATCAAGACTCGGATGATCTGTTTTTGAAATTCGTATTCAAGTTTATCACTTCGGTATTTTAATGGATAATGATATGATAAGCAAATTACAAGACTCTTTGATTTCTCAGATACTCTCGTATCTTCCGACAAAGGAAGTTGTTAGGACTAGTGTTTTATCCAATAGATGGAAAAGTCTCTGGCTTTTGATTCCCAGATTGGATTTAAATTCTAGCAAATTCTCAGATTACAATGCATTTGCAAGTTTTATCGATAAGTGCCTAGATTTCTCTAAGGAAGAGAAGTTATGTTTGCAAAAGCTCAAGCTAAGTATTCATAATAATGATCAGTCTTGTATCATGCGTTGGATAGATTTCTTGGCTTCAACACGTAAACTTAAGCATCTTGACGTTGAGTATTTCGTGAATCGTAAGTGTTTGGAAGTGATCCCTGTAAGCATCTTTATCTGTGAGAGCTTACTCTACTTAAGACTCCGTCATGTATTCTTTGGTACTAGTTTCGAAGATTCGTCGTCTGTTTCGTTACCTCGTCTCAAGACTATGTCTTTAGAACACAATGTATATGCCAATGAGAGGAGTCTAGAGTTGCTTATCTCGTCTTGTCCCATGCTTGAAGATTTGAGTATTGTTAGAAGGGAATTTGATAACGTAAGAGTTCTACGAGTGCGTTCTCAAACACTAATCAGTCTCAGTATTACATATCATTTCGAATTTGGTGATCATGAGGAGGATAGTGTTGATATTTTTTGGGCTGATGATGTTAATGTTGATTATGAACTCTCGGGAGTTTTGATTGATGCTCCTAGACTTAAGTGTTTGAGTCTCAAAGATGAAATCTCACCTTGTAAAACTATAACCAGTTCAGGTTCTTTAACCAAGGTCGATATTATTGGTCTTTTTCATCTTAACGAGTCAATATTTCTCACCAGTTTCTTGGGAGTCAAGGATCTGAAGATCTCTTTCAGTACTTTCAAGGTATACGTCTATGCTCTTTCTTGAGATTTATGTGAGCCAATATACTTATCTCTCTCTTTTTCTTCTTTTGTGAGTAGTATATCAAAAGAATGATAGAGCCATCAACACAATTCTGTAACATGTCCTCTTTGGAAGCAGAGTTTGCGTTTTACGACTTAGAATTGGTCCGAACGTTTCTTGCATGTTGTCCGAATCTGAGATCTCTAATCTTGGTAAATGACTTTTGCACAAACCCTAGATTTTTAAAGTGTTAAATTTCTAAAGTTAGATTCATCTTTGTGTTTTTGATAGGAAATAATTGATTCTGATGGAGGGGAAGAAATGAGAGTATCGCACGTGCCTCGGTGTTTATTGTCTTCGCTTGAGTTTGTAGAGATAAGATGCGATTTAAGTAAAGATCGGACAATGGAACTAGTAAGGTATTTTGCAGAGAACTCTGTGATCCTCAAGAAACTTGTTTTGCGTTTCGAAGAAGAAAATCCATTCGGCTTAAGTGATCTCCTTGCATTGCCGAGGCTATCTAACGATTGTCAAATCATAGTTTGTTAACTGGTAATTAATAACTTTGTCGTCTTAAGGTTTGTGATTCTGTTAATTATGTCGTTTGTAAGCTTTTATGTGACAAATTCTGAATAAAGTTTTGACAAATTTCAAACTCTTTTTTTAAGTTCAAATTAAGTGATTGTGATTTTGACTATTTTGTGATTTTACAAACATCTTCTTGATGCCTCTACTAATTCTCTGTATCGTATGATTTCGACATTTAAGTGAAAGCTTTCAAAAAAATAATATGGCAACATCTATTCCTTCATTATTAATCATCAAGACAGAAGAAAAAAAAAACTACAAACAAACGTTCTCAATGACTAGTTTTTCTTTTAATTGAAACTAGTCATACTGTTTTTTCATCGTTACTTATTTACAAGTCATTTGCTTTAAACTGGTACTTGTTCCACACGTTTCTTTCGTTTCAAGAACTGAACGTGAAAGTGAAATTTATATGCTGCCAATCTAGCTAGTTAAGAGAATCCTCAGCTTACAACTACAATTCTATATCACAATGTTTTACACAGAATATACCACAACTTTTTCTCCAGTATCTACAGGGTTGTGCCTACTATAGTCCAAAAAAAGCATTTGCTTCAGATTCACAAAAAATAAAAAAAATTATGAAACTAATTTATGATCTATCACCACCAATTAAAATAAGTTTATCACTGCCGATTAGAATATCTTCTAATTATATTGTTCTACTGTTCGGCTTAGAAAAGTTTTTTAAAATTCTCGACAAAAAGATTTTTTAGATTAAATGAATTTTTTTTTTTCTGCCTCAAGTCCAAGTAAACCTAGACACGGCACTGAGTGAGTATCTGGTAGAAATAAAGCATGACAAATCAACCAAGAACTCCGGACTCTAGTAATTTTTATCATAAAAAAGGTGTTTAAGCTACTTGGAAATGAGAGCAGGTTCATTTTAAAGGGACATTGACTGAAGCTAGTCAATATAAATGTTATTTCGTAAAAAGAATTGAGATATTAATCTAAAAATAATATTGGCTATTGTGTGTGGGCGTGATTAAGTCAACAAATAGGAAACATCCGTCAAGTTGCATCAGAAAATTCAGAGAAAAAATTGTGAAATTGCTACTCATCACCTAAGCTGCTAAGTTATATGGTTTATTAAACTCTCTCCTCCATTTTCCTCAATAAGTGTTCTTCTTTCTTAAGATTAACTTCTCTATCTCTCTCTGTATGTATATGGCTGTTTTGTCTTCTTCTTCCTCTTGTCGCAATTGGGTATTCGATGTCTTCCCAAGCTTCAGCGGAGCAGACGTACGTACAACTTTTTTCAGTCACTTGCTAAAGGAGTTAAATCGGGAAATGATCAATACTTTCATAGACAACGAGATCGAGAGAAGCCAATCCCTTGAACCTGAGCTTAAACTGGCGATTAGGACTTCAAAGATCGCGGTGGTTGTGTTCTCCGAAAAGTATGCCGCTTCAAACTGGTGCCTTAACGAATTGATGGAGATCGTGAAATGCAAGGAAGAGATTGGTCAGATGGTGATTCCCATTTTCTACCATTTGGATCCTTTCCATGTGATGAAACAAACCGGAGACTTTGGAAAGATCTTTAAGAAGACATGCAAGAAGAACAAAACAAAAGAAGTGAACGATCGGTGGAAGGAAGCGTTGACCGTTGTAGCTAATCTCGCCGGATTTCATTTTCAGAACTGGTATGAATTTGTGAATCTTTGATTTTACTTGACATTGTTTTTTTTTTTTTTCATTTTCTTGAGCATTGATCTTTCTTCTTGTTAGGGATAACGAAGCTACATTTATTGAAAGAATCGTTGATGATGTCTTGCGCAAACTGAGTTCATTTTTTGATAGAGATTATTTTGATCACTTTGTTGGCATGGAAGATCATATCACAAAGATGAGTTTATTGCTGGATTTAGAATCCGAGGAAGTGAAGATGGTTGGGATCTGGGGCACCTCAGGAATCGGCAAGACTACCATTGCTAGAGCTTTATATAGTCGACTCTCTTGTCGCTTCCAAGGTAATGTTTTCATAGACCAGAGTTTCATATCTGAGTGTAAGAGAAGTTATAGACAAGCCAACACGGACGACTACAACATGAAGTTGCATTTACAAGGAAAATTTCTCTCTGAACTATTGAATAAAAAGGGTATAGCGGTAAATCATTTAGGTGCCGTGAAAGAGAAGCTAAGGCACCAGAAAGTTCTTATTGTTATTGATGATTTGGATGATCTCGTGGTTTTAGATGCTTTGGTAGGTGAAACTCGATGGTTTGGAATTGGGAGCAGAATCATTGTGGTTACAAAAGATAAGGGTCTTTTAGACGCCCATCAGATTAATTGTATATATGAGGTTGATCTCCCATCTGAAGACCTTGCTCTTGAGATGTTCTGTATTAATGCTTTCAGTAAAAAGTCTCCACCTCAAGGTTTTGAGAAGATGGCAGTTGAAATTTCAAGACTTGCGGGTCGTCTTCCCTTGGGTCTTAAGGTTTTGGTTTCACATCTACGAGGAAAAGATAAGGAAGAATGGATGGATGTTTTCCCAACGCTTCAAAAGAGGATGGATGGGAAGATTGAGTCAGTACTCAGATTCAGCTATGATGGGTTAAGTAGCAAAGATCAAGCGATATTTCGTCACATAGCATGTTTCTTCAATTTGGAGAAAGTTAATGACATCAAGCTGCTGCTCGACGATAGTGGCTTGGATATTGATAATGGGCTTATTAACCTAGTTGAAAAGTCCCTCATACATAAAAGATCGAATATTGTGGAGATGCACACGTTGTTACAAAAATTGGGTAAAGAGATTGTCTATTACCAATCTAATCAACCAGGAAAAAGAGAATTTCTCATGAACTCAAGGGATATATGCCAAGTATTTGAAGAAAATAGTGTAAGTGTTTTTTCATTTCCTTTTTATTATAATCTCACTCTATAAGATTAAAAGCATTTTTGTTTACTAAAATATTTGTTGTAGGTTGTTGTTAAGCTAATGATATGTTTCTTTTTTATATTTTCAGGGTACTGAAAACGTTATAGGTATATCATTAGATATAGATGAGATGGACGAAGACTTGTATATACCTGAGGATGCCTTCAAAACGATGTGTAATCTTCGTTTCCTAACAATTTTCTCAAGTAAATATATGCTCGAGAAAAACTTCAGATTGCACTTACCAGATACCTTTGACCATTTGCCACCTAAACTCAAATTATTGTGTTGGGATGGATATCCAATGAAAAGTTTGCCTTCTAACTTTCGTCCTGAAAAGCTCGTCAAACTCAAAATGAAGAATAGCAATCTCAAAAAGTTGTGGGAAGGAACTCGGGTAAGTTTCTAGTTGCTATGTTATTAGTTGCGAGATTAAGATTCTTATTTCATTGCTTGAGTGACAAACATTGTTAAGTATGGTGGGCTCAAGTGGGGTATGTTGCAGCAACGTACCTATGATGCTAATACTATGTCAAGTTTCATGATTTTACAACTCAAAACCAATTGGCAGTGAAATAATTAGTCTATGTCCCTTATATATTTGTCTCTTTAATTTTTTTATATAAACATGTCAAGCGATGTGTAACTTCTACTTTGGACTGCGTTTTTCTTCTTTTTTTGAGTACAGAAGCTTACATGTCTCCATGAAATAAATTTATGGGGGTCTGAAAATCTAAAAGACATCCCAGATCTTTCGAGGGCCACCAAGCTAGAGAGACTTTATCTTGGATACTGCTTGAGTTGGGTGCAACATCCTTCCTCGATTCAAAAATTTGACGAATTAAGAAAGTTGGGCATGTTAGAATGCATAAATATGGAAACTCTTCGATCCGATACTAACCATGAATCTCCCAAAGGCCTTATTCTCAGGGAACGTTCAGATTTGTGTCTAGCAAATCCGCATGACAGAATTCAGGTATGTAGTTCAAATATTGTAAAAACATCAATGTTTATAAAGTAAAATGAAGGGAGTAACATTATTGTGAAAAAGAGATTTCGAAAAATACCACATTTTAAGTTTTTGTTCAAAAAATACCACCACTAACTTTGTTTTTCCAAAAATACCACACTAACAAATTTACTTTTAAATATATTTCTAGTGGTGAAAATCTAAATCCTAAATTAAAAATAATAAACTCAAATTGTATGTAATTTATTTTGGATAAGAAATGTTTTACGAAATACCATATGCTACTATAGTAATGGTATTTTTGGAACAAATACTAAAAGTGTTGTATTTTATGGTATTTTTCTTTCTCTTTTAACATATCTAAATTTTCTTTTTTTCTTTTTTTGGCTTCAGGCGTCAATACGCATGGTAACAATGTTGCTTGCATCTTTGAAGGTGTTGTTTCTCACAGATATCCTAAATATGGTTGAGCTTCCCTTCTCTATACAGAATCTCAATAAATTGACCGATTTGAGAGTTTCGCGATGTACAAATCTTGTGACTCTTCCAAACGGAATCAACCTTGAATCTTTGGAACGCATAAATCTTAATGGATGCTCGCGGTTAAAGACCTTTCCTGATATCTCAAGAAACATTTTATCCCTCTATCTAGAAGAAACAGCGATAGAAGAAGTTCCTATGTGGATTGAGAAATTCTCTAAACTCAAGTACCTAATCATGCAAAGATGTAGTAAGTTGGAATATGTGTACCTCAACACTTCGAAACTGAAACATCTAGAGCTGGTCAACTTTTCATACTGTGGGTCGTTGACTGGAGTTGATTTGACTAGTCATGCAAATGCAAGTGGTCTGGCATTGGAAGCAGATAATATTGACACAGAGGAGGCCTCTTCTTCTTCTTCTCTCCCAGAGAATTATATTTCAAAAGTCGATTTCAGTTTCATCAACTGCTTCAACTTGGATCAAAAAGCTCTCCTTCAACAACCCTTGTTTGAGAAACTTATCTTGTCTAGAGAAGAAATGCCTCCTTTCTACTTCACTCATCAAACTACTAGAACCTCTATGGCCATCCCACTACTTCATACTCCACCATGCTTTAGGTTTCGGGTTTGCGCTATGGTTGCTTTCAACTCGAAACCAACCTTTGGTGCCATTGGAGTATATATGAAGGTAAACTGTCGGTTCAGAGGCAGACTCGGAAACCACTTTGATTTCCCTCCTCAACAAGAGTACTTCTCGGTATATCAAGAGGGTAGTTATCTTCTTTTGCTAGAATGTGTTATCCCTCTAAACAAAGACAATGATCCTCTAGCTGAAGTGAACTATGATCTCGTGGATATACAGCTGCATATGAGTAACTCGAAGCTCAAATTAAAAGAATGGGGTATACGACGACTCTCTGATGACTTTTCATCATCAACGAACCAACTTGGTAATCCTAAGACTCTTCCACAAATTTGTGAAGCCGATGTAGAAAATGATGGATCCCATGAGATTGAACAAGGTGGAGGCAGCAGTAGAGATAGTGAGAAGCCAGAAGTGAATACGAATACGGATAAGTATTAAGCATGAACATAACATGATAGTTTTTCAAGATCTTTCATATTATTGATCACTCACCATTTTTTTTTCCAGCATACTGTGAAAAAGTCTTGAGTTTTTGATTTTTAATCTCCAACGAAAGCAATCGTTTTGTCAGTTCTATGAGCAGAGATTATTCATTTTCTCAAAAATCTCATAAGCCGTCTAAGTAAGAACCTATTCAATAGCTTCTACCACTGAACCAATTGATGATTTCGTTCTATTTTGATCAAATAATGCTATATTCTATTTCAAATAAATTATATTCGCGAAATACAAGTTTATATAAAAATAGTGGGTAATCCGCATTTCGTGCGGTATTTTTATTATCGTGTATACATATGTTAGAAAGATTGCAAAACTTTTACTTAAATTTTGTATTTCATAAAATATTCTAAATTAATAGTTAATAAAATAATATTTTAAAATTTAATAAATAGATATGAATGTTTTATATGTATTTGATAAAATCAATTGTTTATATAAAAGTATCCAAACACAAAAAATTTGAATATCTAAATCAACAAAAGGTTATCTTTTGGATACCTCAAATACAACACATACTTTTTTCTGATTTGGGTTCTGAGAGTCTTACTCTTGTACTTTTATTATCTTATCATTTGTTTCAAAGGTATATGTTATCCACAAACTATGCATGTGAGTCAACCAATGTTACATGGGAATCGACTACCATTCTTCTATGTCAAGCATGCAGTTTCAAAAAACACATGATGTACCATATAAGCTACTTAACCTTGCTAGCTATCAACATTAAGTCATATCAGTCAAAAGAACCTACAACTGATTATTTATTTATTGTAGTTAAACACGATCCAATCCAACCATGCAATACCCAATTAAAAAATTTGAGCCAGTTTAATCCTACAACCCCCTCCCCCCTCCCCATCATTTTTCCTCATAAATAAGGGTAAAAATCTCAAGAGATATAAATTTTACGTTTTAAAAAAAACATTTTCAACATTTTATGAAATATGAGCTAGATATCTATTCATCTAACTTGAATATCCTTATGGAAGCGTCTGAACTTCCTCTAGTAAACCCTTATTCTTTTCTCTTTTTGAATACTTCTTAACACAACATGTTAAACCATATACACCACTTTTGGCCTGGTAAACCTAATCCATATTCTCTTTCTTATGTTTCTTATTCTCCAGCTAATATTATGATATCCTTTATGACTTCCTAATCATCCTCCTGGAGATTTCTTTGCACATGTTATCATTTAAGGATATCTCAGTTTCATTTCTGTAAAGACATTCTTGCATAACCCATGAAAAGTTCATTGTTTTTAATTTAAGTTTTCAGAAGCTCGTACAAGTATCTCTGCATAAAATGAATTCTCATCCAGCAAGCCGAATGTAATTGTATCACCATTGAAATGAATACTTTTTTTCTTCCAAAGGTTGAATCGCTCATCATCAAATTTGCCGAAATCCAAAAAGTTTACGGTTCTTTGTTGTACATAACAAAGTTAGATCAACAATCTTGTGGATCTCAAAAGTTCATCTTGAACAACAATCAATCAATATAATGAATTATAACTAAAAGAATCAAATTAAGATATTGATTTTAAAATATTTATATTTCTGTAAAATTAATCTTTACGTATTTTTTAATATATGATTCTATCATTTGGACATGTATTGTTAACATTTTCTCAATTTTGGAATTACTTCTTGGAAGCCATTATGATATTGGGGTAATTTACATCGTAATCTCTAACTCTTTATAGGTTTGATAAAATAAAAAATTATAGCCTAACCATGGCAACGATGTGGGTGAAACTGAGAAGCATTATCGGCGCTGTGAGGAGTTACCAGTACGACGATTGCATGGTATAATTTTATTTGGGCATATATTGAATAATGGGGTAAAAAATTCTATCAATATGAGAATTAGGAATTGCTTGTTTGGAAGTGTTAATGATTTTGGCCCATTTAAGCCACGTCTTGAAGCAAAACAAACAAACATAAAATACTAATGTAATGGATTTATATATATAGAGACGGGAAGTATGAGAAGAGATAAAATAAAACTTTTTATATATAGATTTCTATACATGAGTTTAGTTTCAAGTTCCTCTACAGAATGAAAATGTTCGAAACTTTCAATCATCAATTAAAAAAAAAAAAAATACATTTGGGAGAGAAGAAAACAATATGTACACACCAAAAAAATTAGGGATTTTGATTGGTTCATCAAAGCAACAAATACATAAACAATAAAGAACCAAACCCCTGAGGGCATAGCTTTGATCCTATCTGTAAGCAAAATTACTTCAAAATCTTCACTCCTTTCTCATCATTTCCTAGCTTCTTCAGAGCTCAAAGTCTGCAACAAAAGACTTAACCTTTTTATCACAGATTCTCCAAAACTTAGATTTTTTTTCAAACCACCCAATATTGGATTTGTTTTCATACCTCAGCTCTTGTCGATGAACAATCATATCCATCGATAAGCTTCTTCTCGGTTATAATGTCGATGATTCTCAAGAGAGCTCGGGTTTTCTTGTTTCTTCATCTTCTCTATAAGAAACAAAAGATTTAGATCCAAAAAGATTGCATCTTTTCGAAGTTTCACATGTTTGGAAGTTCCTTATTGATGTCACCGTTCAAAAGCTGATACTTCATCAAATAACTCTGCAACTCTTCAGCTTCGTTCACACAACCAAGCTCATAATGTCTCCTCAAGACACTAACACACAAAACCTCATCAGGTAAGATTCCTTCCCCAATCATCTCCTCGAGAAAGCATCTCGCTTTTCGCAACTCATCACATTGCGATAATCCATAAACTAATGAAGTATAAGCAAACAAATCAAGCTTCATACCAATCTCACTCATTTCATCTCGTAAACTCAAAGCCTCAACCACATTCCCTTGCTTCAAATTCCCATCTATCAACGATGTGTAAACCGCTCTGTCTCGAACTAAACGCTTCTGAGCCATTTCTTCGAAAAGATTCGTCGCGGACTCGACTTGATTCTCTTTACATAAACCATCAATCATCGCTGTGTATATCGCTACGTTAGCTTCTAAACCAAACTCATCACTTATCTTCCTGAAATAATCAACCGCCATAGAAACTAACTTGTTTTTACACAATCCATCAATCACAACACAAAACGTAACAACCGTGATCTCGATATCAAGCTCTAACATCTCTTCAAGTAGTTTCAATCCCTCGTTGGGATCTCCAGACTTAAAATAAGCATCCATTAACGTTGTGTAAATCATTGTATTCGCTTTTATTCCACGTTCCTTCATTTCATTCATCAACACTTTCGCTTCCTCAATCTTCTCTACACTACACAAACCCCAAATGAAAGTTCCGTAGAGAAACAAATCCGGTTTAATACCTCTCCTTTTCGATTCTTCTAGTAGCTCCATAGCTCTATCTATGTTCTTCACCTTTACATATCCATGAATCAAAGCATTGTAACACGCAAGATTCGGAATCACAACCATATTCTTAAAAAGTTCTTCAGCTTCTTTCATTCTCTCTGCATCACAAAGTCCATCAATCAACGCAGTGTAAGTAACCACATTCCATTCCACACCAACCTGCAACATCTCATCACCAAGCCTAAACGCATCTTCCAAATTACCGATTTTACAATTCGCATCAATCAAAGAAGTATAAGTATACTCATTAGGCACTAAACCAACTCTTCTCATATCAACATAAAACTTCACCGCTTGTTGCATCATACCTTCTTTACAAAACGCATCAACCAAAGTACTGTAACTCACAACATTCGGTTTCAACCCACTTATCTTCATCTCTTTATAAAACTCCAAACCTTTAGGCAATCTCCCAAACTTACAGAAACAATTGATCAACGCGTTGTACGTTATAACATCAGGCTCAACACTCATACTCTTCATTTCCTCGTAAAAGCTAACCGCATCATCTAACCGACCAACCTTCCCGTAACCATCAATCATCGAATTATACGTAACAGTATCTGGAAACAAACCTCTAAACTTTATTTCTTCAAACAAGCTTCTTGCAGCTTCTATATCTCCTTCTTTACACATACAATCTATCATTATATTGTAAGTAAACACAGTCGGTTTTGCTCCAGCTCCAATCATATCTTTGAAAAACCGCTTCACACCATCGATCTTCCCTAATTTCGCAAATTTATGCAATAAACCGTTGCAAGAACGTGTTTTTGGGAAGACACGAGATCTCTTCATCTTAGAGAAACACTGTGTAGCTTCTTCAAGCAATCCTAGATCAATCAAAACACTAAACAAAGCATCAAACACTCCAAAACCAGGTACACAGACATTCCTTGTCAACCATAGAACATCGAAAATAATATCGGATTCTGGAAACTTATCAACCATTTCTCTAAGGATACTATTAGCATCGTAATACAATCTAGCACAAAACAGAATGTGCGCTAATATACAGTAAGATTCCATGGTGTGATTAAACCCGTTACGAGTTTTTGACCATTTGAAGAATTTGAGAGCTGATTTTGGGTCTACTTTCAATTCAACGAGAATTTTTGGAACCCAAATCGGAGCTAATGTCGAATCGAGAAATTTCTCGATTTGAGGATCATCCCATAAATCATTCTGAACGACTTTACGGATCCAATCTCTATCGAAATCTTCGGGATTGGTGGTATAAGAAGAAGGACCGGTTTTGGTAACGAAAGGGTAACGGATGATACAGAGAAAACTAGTGAACCAAACGAAAGGACAAGAGATGAAAGAAGATGGAGAAGGAGGAGATAAAGGGAAACAGAGAGGTCCTTGGATTTGTGAGAGAGAAGAAGAACAAGGGCTTATGTGGCGAGGGAATCTGCGATTAATGTGAAGAAAGTTGCGAAGAGAACAGAACATTTTCAGGAAAAAATTCAAAGCATTTACAATGAGCCTCATGGTTTTAGCTCAGAGACATGGTACTATTTCCTAGTATTCCTCGGCTATTCGATTTAATGAAGAGGAAGAGCTAAGATGAAGAGGAGGAAGAAGACGAAAGTAGGGTTTATGTTTATGAAAGTCTGGGTTTTGTTGCTCTGAAGACTATTTTTCTTACCTGTTATTTTTGTTTGTTTGTAAAATATGGGTTTCTACAGGCCTTTAGCTACGGGCTTCAAAAGCCCATATATGTTCGATATTTAAATTGTTTTTCTTTTCTATATCATCTCTTTTTAATATCTACAGAAAAAATAGTTACTTTTTTATCATAGATGATTCATATTCTAGGAATAATCAAATTAAAAAATCTATTTGTAAGGGTGGAAAAAATATCTAAACCGGAAAAAATCCAACCGAATAAACTAACTAGTTTGGTTCTGGTTTAACATAAAAAAAAATATTATACCATTTTAATGAGTTTTCGGATTAGGTTCAATGTGTTATTTTTCTTGTTTGCAATAAATTTTTAAATATTATGTCTGTTAATGAACTCATATGTATATCTTTAATATTTTGTCAACAACTTATGCTATTATTTTAATTTAATATTTACATAAAATCTTACTATATTCGGTGAAAAATGTATGTAGTAAGTTTATCTTTTGTTTTAAAATAATGGAAAACCCAAAAACCAAAACCTAACCAACCTGAAGCTAATTGTATAAGGTTTTTTTTATTAAGTTTCATTTATTATACAAATAAATCACCTTAAAGAAAAAAGAAAAAAGAAAAAAAAAAGCCATACCGAATGAACTACATAAGGTTTTTATATGATTTTAAACCACGAATATGAAACTATAAACCGAAACGCCGAGCTCTAGCTATTCGTTTTACCCTCAAAGAACAAAACCAAAAAAACTAGTATTTCTTAAACATAAAAGTAAGAGTTGATCCGATACGAAAGCAATAGTCATAGTTATCACCAGTTGTTCCTCTCTTGTTGAAATAACTCGGAAATGTCCATTTCTTAAATTGCATCTCCTTGATTAGTCGGAAACCATTTTCTTCAGCTAGAGTCTTTATATCCCCTTTGTTAAATGGGTATATTGTCTTATGAGTGACATGAATCTCTCCTTCTTTGTCTTTCACCATCTCTTTCGCACTCTTCATAAAACTTCTCACTATCTCCTTCTGCTTCCTGTGACAAATGCTGAATACTCACTAAGAGTAAACCAAACAAAAAAAGAAAACAATTTTTTTTGGTTTTATGAATATACAAATTTGATATTCCTAAATCATGATATATGCATGTACCCATATTAAGTCATAAATATATAAGTAGTATTTTTCTTAGGGATATTCTAAAAAAATACTACACTTTCTTTAAACATTTTTTTGCTGATATTATTTTCTTCCACCCTACTTACGATACATGGATGATGAAAAATCTTTCATTTTTTCAGAAGAAGAACCTTACCTACCCTGCATGAGGAAAATTAAAGACAATTATGTCGTATCGAGCTAGACGATAATCTGAGGACATGGAGTGTAAATTAACAGCACGGACCACGATGCACCCAAGTCTCTCCAAATCTTCCACGTTCGCTTTTCCATTGTTGTATTGACGCCCTAGCTCCTCTACCACATTCAAAATGAATACGTAACGTTAATCATGATTCATAATAATAATATAGTAACAAAATGTATATATATATATATTATGATTGATGATTTTAGATTTAGTAGTACCTCGAGTAGAAGAACCAAAGACTTTGGCTAATGACAGAGAAAAAGAAAAGTCTCCTTCTCCGACCACAAGTATCTTTTTGCTATATTTTAACTTTTTAGATTCTTGAAACTCCATTTCATCCGTTGCATGTCTTTCCATTTTACACCATGTCCGTATTATATACACACAAATGAACATGCATCACCGTTGTATGCACGAATCAAATTATCGTGTTAAATGTTTGGTTTCGTTGTGTCTCTTCGAACATTGTGACCATTTATCTATTTATTTTATTTTCTTTTTTAGTGAACGAGAGTGCTAAATATTAATTTTATATATTTATTACCGTTACATGCCATGACTCTAGTCTTCATTAACACACTAATCCTCCTAAGTCATACAGTTAGACAGTGTGACCATTTATTTACTTTGAATATCATTCATATTCTATAAATAAAGAAAATAGTCAAACTAATTTCCTTCGCTATGGGCATTGGCTAAATCCATCTTTAAAAGAGTAGAATAGTGGTGAGTAGAGGGATCAAACCCAAGGAGGCAATAATGTTACTAGTTCCTAGTATCTAAACATTCATTCAAGCTAGGATGATGAGTTTGTTGTTTTTAATTATATGATCCTAATTACTAATGGAATTGACAAACTACAGAGATGAAAATATGATGAAATAAAACCAAACTAGGGACCAAACATGAACAAGAACATAGTTAAAAGCTACTAGATGCAATGGAAGAGAGACAACTAAGTTAACTACAAAAGTATATAAAATAAAAAAAGTCAACTCAAATGCTAAATGTGAAATTCAAGATAATTAAGCATGGATCAAGGTATAAAGTATGAATGATTAGACTAGCTTAGGGATGGATTTATTAGTTTCTACTTAGACTTAATGATTACACAATCTAGAGATCAAGACTTTAAAGACATCATCAATTCATTTTCATGATATTGATTTATCTAATGATCAAATGTTAATTAAGTCCATGAATTAACATGCTAAACAATCATCATAAGTCATAAAGCAACATTCTAAATAAACAAAAATTCACCTATCTACTAATCTCATAGGCTATATTTAATTTGCTCATTTAGATGTCATTGTCATCAAACACTTATTAGGCATTAGGTTTCTTTGATCTAGATGACTTATAATCTAGTATTAAGCACATTAAAATGATAGATACTCAATAATCTAGCATAGGAATTAAAAACCCAACACTAAATTTTCCTAATCACGACCTAACCTTGATCCAATTTGAGTTTAACTACTCATAGATCCTTGTGATCTCATGAACTTGTTTAATGGAAATTGGATGAAAAGAAAGAAATAAAAGATGTGAGCAAAATTATGAATCATTATTTTTTAAAATTCGTGTATATTTAACATAAAATGATTTGAGAGTATTTATAGGAGAAACATATGGCTCCTGGTCAACTTTGAGTTTTTCACTTTATTTTCCATTGCCTGTCGACGGACGAACCATATTTGCTTTTGGTCGTCATGAAAAACCTTTGTTGTCGATGGGGATGTGGCATGGATCGACAGGGAACCGCATAACAGTCTTGCAAGGTCATTTCTCTACATAGTTCTCCTTCGTGGCAGATCGACATGTAATCCTAAGACCTTCAAAATAGTAGAAGGTAAATTCCATTGGAAAATTGACTCAATCCTCTACCATTTTTTATGAAGAAATCACAAACAAATATATTGCAAGTGTAAATCATTCATCCAAGCTGATCTTTAAAGCCCTTAAGATTATCATCCAAAGCCACTTTTCCTTTTTTTTTCAAAACATGCATCTTTTTTCATGAGAACCCATTGTAACTCATACCACATATAAAACATATAGTAGTGAATCCTAAATGCACCCTCCTTGCCTCCTTGAACCTTTCATATCTCCATTTGTACCTATTAAACAACAAATTTACTTTGTTATGTGGTTTATTAACCTCTGTGTAAAATTGTTTAGACATCATTTATAGTAAAACGTGGGAAGTACATATTATTTTGTAATACACTTTCTTTTATTAATTAATTTGCTCACACTAGAGTTATTCCCATCGGAAAATGTCTAGTGAAATTAGATTACCTCTTTTCTATGATCTCACTATCAAGGGAAAGCTAGAAAGAAATTTATCGATTATTTCCATGGCTTGTTTGGTACATATGGAAGAGTTTGATGGAATTGAAAAATCCCCATCAAAAACCTTAGAGTTTGCTCTTATTATCATTTTTAGAATACATGGATCTTGGAAAGAAGAAGATCCCACAAGTGGTGTAGATTGTTTTTTCAACTAGACGATAATATTCTAAGACTCCAAGGGATGCTTTAAAAGTCATCGGTTTTGTATCCATTTTGTTCCTGAATATCAAAACTTAGTATAAAGTGGTTTTGAAACCAAAAGATTGGTCAGTTTTCCTTTTGGAACTCAGTGAACTTGAGGAGCTTTTACTTAAATTAAATCTGCCCAAGAATGCACTATGAATATACTGATTACCTTTTTGATAAAAAGGAAAGGACATAAATCAAAACAAATTAGGAAAAAGGAAACAGAAATCAGAAACCTGAGGTTGTTGTTGTACTTGTACCATAGTTTCTTTTCTTTCTTCTACAGTTACAATTTAAGAAATCATAATAAAAAGGAAAAAAAAATGGCGACTAAAAACTCAGTGCCATGCCAAAAAAGGATAAAAGCGACTTTGCCATTATTTGCTGCTCTACGACTTCTCTCCATTTGTATCATTTTAGCAGAGAAAAGGAGCGCAAAAAGCTTCTTTTTTTTGTTCTCAAAAGATCGAAGCTTCTTTTTTTCTTTATGATAACATCTCAACATTCTTGTCTTCGTCACCCTCAACTGCTTCTCCTTCAATGGCTTCTTCTTCTTCTCCCTCAGCTGCGTAAACAACTTCCTCACCTTCTTCATATGTGTACTCTCCTCCATCTTCTTCATATCCTTCTTCGTAATAATACTCTCCGTTTAACTCATCACCTTCATAAGCTTGCTCCTCTTCGTTTCCTTCATACACTTGCTCCTCTTCTTCACCAATCACTTCTTCTCCTTCCTCCACAACAGTTGTTCCTTCTTGTCCCGCTTCATCGGCCGGTTTGGTTTCAGAGACAACCTCGGTTTTCTCTTCGTCTTTCCGTTTCATTTCTTTGTTGTTGCTGTTACCACCAGATGCAGCCGCTCTTTTTCTCTTGAGAATCTCACTGAAAGGCAATGGAGCTGCAAACGAATCTCCTGTTCGCTTATTATTACGATGATGATCCTCTTCCTCCAAGCTTTTCCGCTTCCCTAAAGACGGCGGCGGCTCGGTCTTACTCTCCTCTTTACTGCTTTTCGGAGCTGATGATTTTCTTTCGTCTTCAATTTCTCTTCTTCTCGCCCATGGAGCTCGGAGACCTCTTTCCTGATTATGGTCTTCATCTAGCCTACCTTTAATTCTATCTCGGAGTCTACTACCTTGATGAGACAACTCGCTTCTCTCCCTTCCTCTCCTGTCAAAACGATCTTCCTCGCCATTGCTTCTCTCACGAAGCTTAATTCTACCTTGAAGACGACTGCTACTAATGGAGCTAGTATCCCTACGAGAAGACTCTCTATATCCTCTTTCCGGTAAAACGTCGTGAGCAGGAGGATACTCATGGCTTCTTACTGATCCCGTACCGTTAACTTTCCTCTGCTTAGCTAAACGATATCTCAGATCCGATGCAAGAATGTTCTCTGATCTCTCGTCTTCTACATAAACTCTTCTTTCCAAACGATCTCCTCTCTCAGATGAAACTCGACGGTGTCCCCATGAGTCGTACCTGTCTTCCCTCTGATCATACGGGTCAAAACGCTGATGATCACGTCCATCACCATTATCAGCCATTGCACTGAAA
This sequence comes from Euclidium syriacum, assembly GCA_900116095.1. Taxonomy (NCBI): domain Eukaryota; kingdom Viridiplantae; phylum Streptophyta; class Magnoliopsida; order Brassicales; family Brassicaceae; genus Euclidium; species Euclidium syriacum. The sequence goes on along the minus strand of FPAK01000010.1, from coordinate 3,091,116 downwards.
TCAGGGTCATACTCATTCACAGTGTTCCCTCTGTCCTGACTTCTCCGTCCATATCGATCTTCAACATGATAATACTCAGAATCTCTAGCTTCGTTATCCACAAGAACATCAAACCCAGGAGACGACTCTCTTAAGACATCATCTGTATCCTTACCATTGTGGAAACTGTTATTGTTATCATCAGCTCCATATTTATGATTCGAATGATCCTTTTTCTGCACAACAGGCTCATAACCAACATGTTTCGGAACATATCCTTCTATTATACCTCTAGCATCCCTTAGGCCACCAGATGATACTCTCGGTGCAGTAGATATGTCAACATGCGAGGCAGCTTTAACTACCTTTGAGAGATTACCATCAGTCAATTTCTTCTCCCCATTGTAATTTTCAATTGGCTTTTTAGGAAACTGAGGATCAGTAACAGGCTTAGCTTCTCCAGAATGTGACTTTTTATAACCAGCAGGATTCGATGTGTGCAAGAATGAACACATATCTCCTTTCACACACATTCCCTTTTGAAAGAAAACACATGGAACCGGTTGTTTTGCAGCACCGGGATGAGAAGGAGCATGTGATGGCTGTACAGGACCAGCAGGAGCACCACCACCTCCTCCTTGGTTTCCCAACAAACCTTCCAAAGGCTGTAAAGAAAACGAAACCAAAACATAAGCACGTTGATATAATACAAAGTTCAAAGCTTAAAGCAGAGAGAGTTGAATTTAGAGAGAAATTAAACTTACAGGATGCCGAAAGCCACATTTGGGATTCATACAATTTCCACTCAACCAATAGTAGCAATCCCTTGGATTCATACGCGCATACTCACTGTGGCGATACTCACACTCAGCTCCCTGTTAAGGAGGAAGAAAAGAAAAAACTTAGCAATATATCAAGACAGACGAAGGAATATCAGATTCAACACTTTTAGCAAAAATCTCTTTCACGGAGCATTCAATCTCATTAGGAAACAGACCGAAGAAACAAGCATATATTTGGATTAACGAAGTACGAATTCATCAGATCTGAATTTTGCTCAAATCAAGCAGATGGAAAGCTAAGTGTGTATATCAATTAACTTCGAAATGAAAAACACAAAGAAACGCGAAATCGGGTGAAAGAAATTATAGATCTCGAATCCAAAACCCTAATTGAAGCAAATACTGGATAAGATCTAGTAATCAAATCAATACCTTCTTGCAGGTTAGAGGAGACGCGAGAAAGTAAACGCAATCGGTGTTCCACTTTAGAGCTTCTTCTTCAGCAGATGAGACAGGCTCCGATTGCTTCTGCTGCTGTTGTTGCTGCGGTTGGGTCGCAGGCGCAAACATTATTCCAAATTTCTAAATTCTCTTTCTAGTAGATCGCAAGGTTTCAGATCGAAACCCTAGAAAGATCGAAGCCCTAAGCGTGAAACAAATAAGATCAGAGAGTCCCGTGGAAGAAGACAGGAGCCGCCACAGAGAGCGAACCAGAGAGAAACTACGACTGTTTGTGCGCCCTTTAAAGCTAAGCCTAAAAGGTTTTTTTTCTCTCGCGATGGAGAAATAATATAGACGAAGTTCGGTTCGCAATCGAATACACACACGTGGCGATCTGTTAGTGGTGTATACGTTAGCCAATTCCTTTTTCCTTTTTTTCTAAGCCTTTGATTGTTTATAGACATAAATTGGGTATTTGAACCGACCTACACAGAACCGACCTGAATCAAAAATAAAATATTATAAACCGATTGGTAGATATTTCCGAAATTAAACCAGGATCGTACTCAATCTAGAACGAACCGAACCAAGCTAACGAATTTGCAAAATTATACATATCATAATTTCAACTAAAAACAAAGTAAAAATAAAATTTTGTCCTAGCAAAAACCACTAATTAGGTGCAATTTTCTAAAGAACATGTTATTTAGAAAGGAAAAGAAAAAGTGTTTAACCCAAAACCAAACCAAATCAACCTCAAAAGTTTGCAAAACCGAGCAATTCGATTTTTGAACCGAGTAATTCGAGATAAACCGAAAAAGATCTACAACACAATAAAGGTACTTTTCATTGTACAAAACTACAAATGATAAAAGGAAAGAAAGAGATTGGTTCTTGATAATAATTAACAACACACCAAAAAAAGATTTTGACTTTTATGTTATTAATAATATAAGATTAAGAACAAAAGCTAAAGCAAGAAGAGAACAACAATGAAGGTACTTTCCCTGTTCTTCGTATTTCTTCAGCTTGTTTCACTGTTTTAGCTTCTTGACGATTCTTCTTCGCTTCAGCCATTGCTCGTTTCTCCTCTGCTTTTCTCTCAATCGCTGCTAGTTTCTTCATTAACCGATCTTGCGCTTTTCCCTTTATCCTCTCCACTTCCACCTGCAACAACAACAAACAATATCAAAATCTGTTTCAATCAATCATTACTTTGAATTTATGTTAGTGTACCTCTGTTTTTCTCATCTCTGCTTCAGATTTCGCCTTTTGATGATTCTCCCAAGCTTGAATCTTCATCTCTTCTCGTCTAAACCTAGCCATATGCTTAGCTTTTTCCGCTTCTTCCCAAGCTGAAGCACGAGATTCAGAGACACTTTTCGAAGTTTGTAATGAAGAAGCTTTGTTGTTGTTAGTCTTTAATGACGTAGAAGCATCTTTGTCTTCATCTTCTTTACTAGCCCAAGCAGCTATGTTTAATTTACCAAGCTGTGTACCTAAAACCATTATCTCCCTCCTAGTTTTCATTTGTAACTCTTTTTCCGACAATGACGCCGCCGTCGATGCTTGTTGTCTCCCGGGACTTGACATCGGACTTCGAATAGGCGTTGTCGCTCTAATCGGTGTTCCGTTTCTCGAAGGCTCTTGGCTCGCTATTGGTGTCATTTCAGTTCCCATGTCTCTCATTGAAACAGACCTCGCTGTTGAAGGCGGTTGAGCAAACGCTGTTGCCACTGAAGAGTCATGACGACTAAGATTAACCGATTCGACAATGGAGTTAACCGGTTTAACAAACGAATCCGACACAAAATGTCCTGTAAGATCTTTTTTCATTTGGCTTACGTCAATTCGCTTAGTATCAGGCTCTTCTGCAATTTCAACGATCTTCATAGAAGACTGTCGACCAAAGCTAGGAACTTTCTTCGAACCGGTTACCTGAATCTTTCCGGTTTTGGTTCGGTTTGCTATAGGACTCGCGATCCATTTCTGTGCATCGTCCCATTTAGATGGAGCTGGTTTAGAGAATGCTCTGTTATTATTAATAGGCAATCTTTGAGGAAGCTTCTCCTTTTCAGTTTTCTGAAACTCAAACACTGATGATGTAGCAGAACCGGTTTTGATTTCATTCACATTGTTGTAATCAAGACTCGGGTTTAAGTTAACCGAAGATTGAACAAGCTCACTCACAACAACATCAACGTCTTTGCAATCATCTGATGATCCACTAACAACTGAAACACAAAAATTGAAACCATTTTCCATTTTAAGAAACAAAAACTTAAGATTCGATTAAAGAAATGGGGACAAAACGGGTTTGTTTTTAAAAAAAAATCATTAAGGGGCTCCACCATAAACCCTAGATTCCAAAAAGGGGAAAAATTAAAAAAAAAGTGTTTACCAGGGTCATCGATTTGATTTGACTCAGATCTCATTGTTGGAATAGATTCGTTCTTCTTTTTATCAACGCCGAGAAGTATACTTCTTAATTTCCCCGGAGAAAATCCGCCGCCGCTAGTATTAACCTATCACAGAACTCATCGGAGAAGAAAGAAAGAGTTTATATAATCAAATCAAAGATGGAAGTGATTTGAAAAGGACGGTTCGTATAGAAAACGACACAAAATCAAAAAATGAGAAACGCCAAATCTCGCTTTCTATTTCCCAAATCCGACGCAAAACCCTATTTTTCACGAATCGAGGAAAGCGTAAACACGAAGCATTTTTCCAGAAAAATCGAAGATAAAATCTCACCTGGGTCTTTCCGATTCGCTCGTAATCCATGGAAATCTTTGCTTTACTTTCGCGTCTAGTTTACTCAAATCTCGAGGAGACACTTCACTCAAAAATTTCAGTATTTTTTGTTTGTGGCCTTTCTCTGGGTAAAGAAAGAGAAAAGAAAATAGTTTATATTAAAGATTATCGCTTGTTGCTGCCATTATTTGAAATGTAAGAGTAGAGTGATAATATAGCTTGGAAGGTTGTGAAAGTACACAGGAGACTGATACACTGTTTCTATTTCAAAGCTTCTCTTTTTTTTCTCTTACTTTTTTCAAGATGACATCAAAATAAGAGACATCCAGAGAGAGTGATGGAGCCTTTAGTTGAGCTGCTGTACATACTCTCTCTCTCCCAACAAAAAATAATTTAAAATAAAATAATTATTTGTCATCATCAGATTTATTTTAGCTTTGATTATTTATTGGCTCTATCCTCTAGTTCATAAATCACTCAATTAAAGTTGGTAATACGCACGCAGTAACATGTAATATATTGAAATTGATAATGAAATTTAACGGAAACAAAAATATTAGTTGGAGTGAAAATGTACTTTCAAATACATTAAACTTTTTAAGAAATTTTTTAATCTCTTATATTATTATTTTTAAGTATAAATTGAGTAACACTTTTGAAGTGTAAAAATTTGCATATTTGTCATAGGTCACTAGAACTATTACGGCTTTGAATGGTAATAGTGGCTATTGCGAAATAGTCCGCAACGGTCAAAATCGTTTTTATTTACTATTGACTTGACGATATTTGGTATGTACTAGTGCGGATAGAAAAAAATAAAAGAAATTCATTGCGAATTAAGTGCATACTAGTTTTGTGAAAAAATAAAATTGGTCCGCAGCGGTTTTTTGTCCGCTTTAAAAATGGGGGATTTTAATCTGCAGATGGTTTAGTCCACCCTGACCGCTGTCACCATTTAAAGCCTACAATTTTTCCATTAGCGGTAAAAATGTATCTAAAGTTTAAGATCCGGAATCATAAAATCCGGATCTGTTTTATCGACACAAAGACCTTCAAATTTTTATTTTCTTAAAACCAAATCTAAAGCATTAATCAAATTGATTTAAACTTAATGGTTATTTATACGAGAAAAGATAATGTATGTTCATCCATAATTTAAGTTATGGAATAGATAGTTCAAACTTCAAATCCTATATATCTAAACATTTTTTCCGGTATTTCTTATTTTTTTCTCCATTCTATTATGGTATTATTATAACCTTATACCTTTCTGGCTTTTCTTACCAGATATGCCGTAATTAACACACTAATGAACCAAACTTGAACACAACACTGATGAATTTGAAAACTATAATTATTATGCAATTCGGTATACACTAAGTTCTTGACGATATCTACTCACATTTTCCCCACATTGGTATCAAACGCTTCATGCTTCTTTTTCAGAGATTTGCAAGTAACAATTCATCACAAGAATAGTGGAGAAGTTATCTTATCTCGGATCAGAGGAAGTTAATTCTATAATGTTAATTTGACATGGTTAATGTTCTATACTATACATAGTAGACAACTTGATGAGGCCTATACAATTATTGTAGAAACTTAATACGATTTTGGTTTTTGGTTTAAGGAAAAAGTCCATAATTTTCAAAAATTAGAAACTTTGGTTTATTATAATTGGCTTTTAAATAAAATAAAAGTCTGAAGCACTTCAGAAAAGTAAGGAATAGATGAAAAAAAGTTGGATTACAATTTCACTTCTTGTAGTTGTCGTTGTTATTCTCTTGTGTCGCATCTGCTTCAGCCTCTTGGTCGTTAAACCGACGCTTGAACTTAGCAATCTGACCAATGCTTTGAGCCATTTGACGCTTAGCTCCAAAGTGATAGACTTTGCCAACATGGTGGATTCTTGTCATCATCACATGCATCAATCTACCACTCTGTGTCACATACGAGATCCATTGCATCTGTGGATGCAATCCTTTCTTCATTTTCTAAAAACTTCACAAAAACCCAAAAACAACCATTCCTCCATTAAAACACACATCTTCTCCAAAATCATAATCCCATTCTATCCTAAAGCTAAATCAAGCATGCCGCTTCACATTCAAACGAAAAGAGATCGGATCTTGAGGAAACTTCGTTTTTCAGCAAACCAATTTGAAGCAATTCAAAGTATAAACAGCGAATCCACACAAGATTGAGAAAACAACAGAATTTTCGATTGAGGAAACACAGATCCAAAACCGAACATTGTCGAAATGCAATCCACACAAGAAATTTACAGAGAATACAATAATCGGACGTAGAGGGACCAGAAACACGAATTAAGAACCCTAATCAGATCGACCATTTCAAAGAGAAGATGAGTTGCATAACGAAAGATATAGGAGAAGCAATCGGAAACTTAGGTTCGAATCCGAATCGTATGAGGGAGAGAGGTATACCTTAGAAGTACAGATGCGACGGAGTCCGGTGAAAAGAGTTGGTCGAGGAGTAGTCAAGACGGCGAATATAGCTCGGAAAATGGAAAGCGTCTCTGAGCTTGGCGTTTGGGTAAGGGTTCTAGATTTTTAGCGTCACAGTTGTTAAACGACATCGTTTCTAGCGTAACTTAATATCTACTTTTGGGCTTTATTTAGGCCCATTAACTAATAACCCAAGAGTTCCATTTGCCTAATGATCCTTTCGTCTTGCAAGACTGTGTCGTGTTAGTAAAGAGTAAAGACTCAATCGATACTCATGCTCAGTTTCCGACTGAGTTCATTATTACTTCACTTATAATAATTGTAGTTACATACAAGTTAACAAAGAAAAAGAGATATACAATAACAAAATTTCGCATATAAACAAACATATTTATAGAAGTACAAAACTAATAGTATAATATATTACATTTATATACACTATACATATCTATTTTGATTTCCATTTTGATATGATACGTCCAAGTATTGCTTTCAAACTCCTTTAGAAGTGTTGATAGGTAAACCACCATCATCGTCGTCATCATTTCCCTTCTTGTGATAGTCTCTACTCTCTTTCTTGTCTTTAAACGTTTCTTTCACCTTCTCCACCTCCGCCTCAGAGTCACCAGAGACGTTAACTGCCACCGACGCCCCATCGTAAGCCTTCTCCACCGTCTGGCTAGCAACACCTTGTCTCGTGAACTCCTCTGCCGTCGAAGAAGCTCTTCCTTCTTCCCTCCCTCCGCTTGCACTTCCTCTCTATACACGTAGATAAAGAAAACAAAATTCAATCTATTTATATACAATAACTACTTTTTGAAGAAGATCATAAGATGAGAATATATGCCTTAAAGTAAAGAGAGCGAAGACATGATCTTATATTAGGCTTAGAGATTGATTGTTGTGAGTTCACTAAATTTCTCATCATTTTTTTTATCTTTTGAGGTCTCTCACTTTTACATTGTAAGTTGTAACTGAGTAAGTGAGTAAATTAGATTGGATGTAGATCAAGTTTTCCTTCTCAGTTATGAATTGGGTAACAAAACTTGAAAAAGTCACACGTGTTTCGAAATCGAGAGACTTCACCAGTACTCGTGTCTTCTATCTTCTGAGTGCAGCCACGTGGGATCATTTAGATTGAAATAGCGTCTATTAATTTCCTGCTAATATTATTTTTTATATTTTTCCTTATTGGTCAAAAGATTCAATGTTAAATTAGTGGATAATTTCAAATATGTAAATAACGGCAGTAACTTCAAGTTTTTTTTTTTTTCGGCAGTAGCTTCAAGTTAAAGTTGGAGGAGTTGCGTCAACTTTAAGTCAACCGTGTATATAAATATATCTCTCTCTCTTACTATACGTCCACGTTCTAAACATTGCCTTGTTTTGTCATCATATCACTCTCTTGTTACCGAAAAAATGGTACAAAAAGATCTCTTCCCTTTCCTTGATTCTTCTTCTCGTACGATCAGATTTCGCTTCTTGCAATCTAGGATTTTTTTCGACATCATATTGTTTCTTTGTTTTGTTATTCGTTGTGTATGATCTTATGATATTTATGATCAGGCTTTCTCTAATCAGCAAGGCGTTGATTATCCTAGCTTCAAGCTTGTTCTTGTTGGTGATGGAGGTACAGGAAAAACTACTTTTGTCAAAAGACATCTCACCGGAGAATTTGAGAAGACGTATGAACGTAAGTATAATATATATAAATATATAGAAGATTAGTCTTAAATGAAACCTTGATGATGTTGATATTTTTTTCTAAACATTGTATAGCTACAAAAGGTGTAGAGGTTCATCCTTTAGACTTCTTCACAAACCGTGGCAAGATCCGGTTTTCTTGCTGGGATACTGCCGGACAAGAGAAATTTGGTGGTCTAAGAGATGGATACTAGTAAGTCTCTAATGGTTGATTAGAGTATGTACATTAGAGAATTTTTTTTTAGTCGAAAAGAAAAAAAAATATATATATAAATCAATCGCGCACCGCCACATACATATGAACAGTGAATAATCGATTCTTAAATAAGAGATTTTCAGCGGAGGTTTTCCACTGTGCTGTAGGACTCGCGTAATATTTAAATAATTTTTTTTTAAGAACTTGTACCAGAATCCTTTATGCATTTGCTCTTAGGTTTTTGGTTTGGATATTTATAATAACTAATAATGATTTTTGTTTGTTTGTTTGTAGTATCCATGGTCAATGTGCGATAATTATGTTTGATGTTACATCAAAGCTCACATACAAGAACGTTGGGACATGGTACAATGATCTTTGCAGGGTTTGTGAAAACATTCCGATTGTTTTGTGTGGGAACAAAGTTGACGTAAAGAAAAGACAAGTGAAGGCGAAGCAAGTAACATTCCACAGGAAGAAGAATCTACAGTACTATGAGATATCAGCAAAGAGCAATTACAATTTTGAGAAACCATTCTTGTATTTTGCTAGAAGACTTGTTGGAGACGCTAACCTTCAATTTGTCGAGTCACCAGCACTTGCTCCACCTGAAGTTGACTTTGACATTGCTGCTCAGCGCATGTAATTTTACATTACTCTCAAATTAAGAAAATTGCTATATATATTGATAATTTGATTAATTAACTTTTTTGTATGTGTGTTTGCAGGAATGAGGCTGAGTTGATAATGGCAGCAAATCAGCTACTGCCTGATGACGAAGATGATGAAGCCTTTTGACTTAATCTCCAAACTCGTTAGCCCAAGTTGTAGCCTTTTTTTTTATATATATTAATTTATCTTGCTTCTTCTATGTTGTTTTGATGATTTTACATAAATCAATTTATCTTGCGTTTTTTTAAACAAAATATTTGGGAAAGATATTAGGAATGTTACTTTTAAAATTCGAAGATAATTTTTAGCTTAAGTTTGTCAGCCCAAAAACTATTATTCGATGATGAAATATATTTCAATACCCTTAACAAAAAAAAAAAAAAAAAGAAAGAAATATATTTCAATACAAGAGAAGAAATATATTTTTACTTTCTCAAAAGAAAATACAAGCTCAATAAAATCAACAGTTAATTGACAGTGGAGCGGTATTTGTATATATTTGTTCAATGTATTAAGTTTTAGACAGAGCCTTGTGATCTACGTTTATCGCTCCAACGTTATAGTAACAACTGTCTTAAGCAAAGGACAATATTGGTATCGTACAATTGTTATACCCCTTTTCAAATGTTTTATTAATAGTTACACAAACAAACGAGAATGTTGAACTATATGGTCCTTTATCAGATCAAGAAAAGAAGCAAGTCAACAATATTGAAGGCTCTGAAGGTTTCAAAAGATTCAAGTTAGCATAGTATTTAGGAGTCCGTCGACAAAGAAGTTGGTGAATCTTAAACCAGACATTAACGTTTTCTTTTGTTTAAGAAGTAGGCTAACTAACATGTTTAATGGGTTTTTGTGTCGCGTATGTAAGAAATCGGTTTGGTTACAGTGTTTACGAGTTGCTGCTACTGAATCCATGAGTAGGTAAGAAGGAAGTTTAAATTTGATGCAAATGGCTAAAAAATTTTGGTTTTTATTTGGAAAACTTAGGTGTAGAGAATTACCCTTTTGTACCGTTTAAAAAGTTCTAACTAGCGTTAACATTTGAATTTATTACCCTACTCTTTAACCGAATTTCAGTCCATTTTTAGAAAATACATTTTAGATAATGATTTTCGATACTCTAAAAAATGTGATTAGTCCACAAAGTCAAATCGCTTTTATTTATTCACAGTATTTAATTGGTAAATGATGCAGATAAATAAAATAAAAAAATCCATCACACATCAAACACATAAAATAAATTGATTTAGATAATTCTCTCTAAAAAAAAAACGGTTTAGCTCACACGCGTGTGCTCGTCATCTTTTCTTATTTGACCACGGAGGAGAACTCGTAAATCATCATGATCAATAATTTTAACCCTCGACGCAGAATCACATGAATCTCATTCGTCATTGGTCATTCATCATTACTATAACTAAATCACCATGTGATATAATAAGGTATTTCTTTCATATCCAAAGTCTTGGCACAAACATTTTAAACAAGACTATAATTAAATACTATGGACTTTATTTTATACCGAAGAAACTTGAGTCAAACTATTTTCTTGCAACATGAAAGATAAAATAAAAATTGGAGGAGCCACTTAAATCACCATAATTATACTTACTTTTTTTCTCCACTTGAGTATGAAAAATATTTGAATTTTCCTTTTACGACATTTGAACTTTTTTTTTTGATATCGCGTTTTATCCCATCATATTTTGTGGATCAGCCAGCTTGGCTTTGCGCTTTATCCACATGTGCCACGTGGAGCAGCGTGTCAGTCAACATTCAACAACTCTTTATCCAGGTTACCGGCTATCACCGGTTCTCGTCCCTTTATTTGTTTATGATTTCTTTTCCTCATCCTCTCTCGACCGGTCGTCCCCGACGTCGGCCGTTTCTTTTATTTTTATTTTTTACCAATTTTTTATTTCGGGAAAACAAGAAATAAAAAAACCCCCAAAAAGAGAAGAAATAAAAGACGCTATTTGATCGATTTCTCATTTATATATTTGAAAAACAAGATCGAGAGAGCCAAGGAATCTGAATCTTTTTTTTTCTTTATAGATAGATGAGAATCGGTGGCGTCGAAATTTTGCAATATGCGTCGACGATGATGATGTCGTCTTCGTCGTCTTCTTCTTCGGCGGTAGAAGCGTTGAATCTCAAGGATGCTTCGAATTGGTGGTCGGACGTAAATAAGTCGCCGATTTGGCAGGATCGTATTTTCCATTGCCTCGCCGTCCTCTACGGAATCGTTTCCGTTGTTGCTGTGGTACGTACGATGTCTCGGTTCTGGATATTTTTGAATCGTCGATTAGGGATTTCTAGGATTCTGAAACGAGGAATTGGTGTAACGTCCTTTGATTAATCTTTGTGTTTGTTAGATTCAACTGGTGAGAATACAATTCAGAGTTCCAGAATATGGCTGGACGACGCAAAAGGTCTTCCACTTTCTCAATTTCGTGGTGAATGGAGGTTGGTGTTGCTGCGAATTGTGATTTCGTGTGTCCCTTACTTGTTTTCTAGGTTTTGGTCTTGTTGATTGATTGTGCTCATCTTCTATCTCGCAGTCCGGGCTGTGGTTTTTGTCTTCAGACGGAATGTGCAGTACATGCAGCCAGAGGTCAGGCGTCTTCATTGTCACTGTAATTTAAACCTTTTTCGACTGTCTATGTCAACCTTTCTAAATCTGAAAATCTTTACTGGTTATCTTGTAGATTCTGCAACATATCTTGCTTGATATTCCAAGTCTTGCTTTCTTCACCACTTATGCTCTTCTGGTTCTCTTCTGGGCAGAAATTTACTATCAGGTAATTTCTGAATAGTATGTAGCTTGGTTTCTTTTTATATGGTTCTTTGGTTTTTGCTGATATTTAGTCAACACTCTTTGATTTGACAGGCGCGTGCAGTGTCCACTGATGGACTAAGGCCAAGCTTCTTCACAATAAATGCAGTTGTATATGTTGTTCAGGTATAAAGTTGCCACCTTGCCCTTTCGCAATCTTTAAGAAACTTGTGAAACTCGAACTTTAATTTTGCTTTTTTTTGTGGGGTCATGGGGGTTGTCATTTCCAGATTGCTCTCTGGTTGGTTTTGTGGTGGAAGCCTGTTCGCATTATGGTAATCTTATCTAAGATGTTCTTTGCAGGTAATTTAAGCTTCGATTCTATTTAGATACACTATATCTCTCTGACTAAATGATCCATAAGTACTTGTCTCACCTTTCTTGTGAATATATAACTGCAGGTGCTTCATTGTTCGCTGCCCTTGGATTTTTACTTTACGGTGGAAGGTAAATCTGTCAGTCACTTGAATATTCACTACATTAGATCTACATTAAACCTGTTCTTGCCAAGAGCTACTGTTGAGGAATGAGATCACAATAGTGCCCATTTTGCTTGCATTGCATTCTTGTTCTTCTTTGATACCTAGCTAGACTAGATTCCCTTGAAAGAATGATTATAGCTTTGGATTTGAGGTTGATTCTGTGTCCTTTCACGTCTTTCTTATGCCAGGCTTTTCATAATGTTGCAACGGTTTCCAGTAGAATCTAAAGGGCGACGTAAAAAACTGCAAGAGGTGAAACATCAATTTGTACAAAATAATGAGTAAAACAAAAGTCTTACTATTTTCCGCTTTTTGAATCTTTACTTACCTTCATTCTCTCTTTTGTATGGTGTGGGTAGGTTGGTTATGTGACAACCATATGCTTTACGTGTTTCCTCATCAGATGTATCATGGTAACAAACACACACACACACATATCTTTAGTTAATTTTCTTCTCTACTATAGTCAGTTTTGTAGAATTAACGACTAACCAAAAGCTTTTGTCATTTAATATTTGTGGTTTAGATGTGCTTTGCTGCTTTCGATGAGGGGGCAAATCTTGATGTGTTGGATCATCCCATCCTTAACTTCATATATTACCTTGTAAGCTCTCTCTTCTGTCGTAAAATCTGCATCATAAATCATCAGCTTTGTTTTCCGCTTGAAACCTGATCTTGTTGTTGGTTAAATTACAGTTGGTGGAGATATTACCTTCCTCTTTGGTGCTCTTCATCTTGAGAAAGCTGCCACCAAAACGAGGCATCACTCAATACCATCAGATTCGCTGAACTTTTAATGACACGTCAATAGATAATCGAAGATGAGGTAAAAAGAAAAAACATAGAAACAAATGAAAAGGATCTATAAACTGATCCGTCTTTTTTTTGGTTGATTTTGGGAATTATTTCGCCTTAGATTTCGAAAAACTGGGTCTTGTTCCCTTTCATATAGGTAATGTTGTAAAGAAAGCTTGTTTTGAAATCCAAAAAAGAAAGAGGTTTGTGTCTGGACGATTCAATTTATCTTCCTCTGACTTGTGTCTTGGGTTCTTGGTGGTTCTTGTGATCAAATTTATGGATTCAAGTGCCTTTGACTGGTTGGTCTTTCTTTTGAATGTTGGTAATTTTTTCGTGATCAATTTGTTTTATACTTTTTACTCTTCATAAGATCAAAATCTAACGGTATAATTAGCATCTAAAAATTAAATTTCTTAACCGTTCAAAGTGATAAGATGAGGAAGTAGAATCTGAACCGTCTATATTTCTCTTAACCGTCGGATCCAACGGCTGGTCAAGTAAAAACATACAATACAACACAAAAGCGTCATTGCCTACGTATATGCCAACGTCATATGAAATACTACAACTTTATTGCAGGCTTACCGGTTCAATGTCTAGCTGGTTAAGCAAAAGCACCGGTTCAATAACAATTGCAAAATTAAAAATAAACCGGAACAAACGTAAGCTAAAGTCTCAAATCTTCAGTGGACAGATTTTGTTTTGTTGCTGTTAAACTTTACAAGGAGCAAGTGGAGAGCCGCATAGACAGTCGTTACCGGCAAAAGCACTCGCTGGAAACTTCGTCGCCGGAAGTTTTCCGCAGAGATGGTTTTGACTCAAGTTTAGTCTCTGCATTCCAGCAACCGTCGCCGGAACCTTCCCGAATACTAAATTCCTCGATAAATCCAACACTCGAAGCCTCGCCGCTAAACCCAGCGTCCCTAAATCGAATCTGAGTTTGTTCCCCGACGCTCGAAACTCAAACAGTTGTCGCTCTTCCTTGAAGAACCTCAGCGGGCTTCCTGATATCTCGTTTTCGGAAAGATCAATGTAATCATAGTATTCGGTTTGCTTTGGCTTCCAATCGTCAAAGCTCATATTGATTCCGCATTTCGCCAGCTTTAACGAGTAGATGCCTATCGCTGAGGTCACCCAATCTGGAATCGTTTTCAGTTGGAATCGATTGTACGAGAGATCCAAAGCTTCGATGTCAACTTTCAAATCAGGGAATGGACCTTCTAGAAGATTGTGAGAGAGATCGAGATTGACGATTTTAGTCAGATTGACTAAACTCTTGGGGACGATTCCTGAGAATCGATTCCATGAGAGATCCAGTATCTCGAGCTCCTTGAATTTCGAAATGTAGCTCGGTAAAATCCCCGAAAGATTATTCCGACCTAAATTAAGGTACCTTAGACTCGGAGGGAGTGATGCAATCAACAAAGGAAGTTCACCGGAGAATCCGTTGCGAGACAGAACAAGAGATCGAAGCTCAACCATGGATTTGAAAACATCCGGGATGATGATTCCAGAGAAATGGTTGCCGGCGAGATTGAGATACATCATACGCTTGAGATTAGCGATTTCTAACGGTATAGTTCCGGTTAAGAGATTCTCACCGAGATTGAGTAAAGATAACCAAGTCAAATTGGATATCGAACTCGGCATTAAACCGGTGAACCGGTTTCCTTCAACGTTGAACACTTGGAGCTGGCTTAGTTTGTCGATGTTCGCCGGAAGAGGACCAGAGAAACGGTTATTCTGGATTTCTATGAATTTTAATTTTGGTAATCGTAAAAGAAACTGAGGAAAAGAACCAGTGATGTTCTTGAGATTGCTTAAGTAAAACCCTTCCAAGTACCGGAGTTTGGCTAGCGACGGCGAGAGAGTGCCGGAGAGAAAACTTTGAACAGCATCATCGGATTTTCCGGTGAGATAGAGTAACGTGACGCGGTTGTTGCTGACTTGACATTTGACATTGCTCCAAGAACAGCAATGAGTACCTTTTATCCATGAGCTGAGTAAACCCGAAGGGTCTTGGGTTATACCCGATTTAAAAGATAGAAGACCCGCCTCATCATCCGGATGGCAAGTGGCAGCTCCGACCGGACTCAGAGACCAGATAATGATAAAGGCGGCAAAGTTTAAGAGATGAAAGAAACAAGAATTCATGGTGGTGGGACTGAGAGAAGAAATATAAGCAATGGATATATTTTTAGGAAAGAGAGGGTCGTCTCCGAAAAGGTCACCATCAATTTATAAGCGTGCAGCAATAAGAACGGTATGATAATAAGAGATTATTAAATGAAAGAATAAAACGTGACACAAATTGAGTCGGTGTTTTAAATAAACACTAAATAGGCCAATAGCTTCTGTCAAAGATTTGTTAGCATGCACTGCACCCATGTGCATGATATGATTTGCACGGTTTTAATTAGGGTTATGATTTTTTTCTAAAATCAAAAGCATTAAAAAGCAACTCTGAAAATTACAAACAAAACAAAAATAGATAAAAAAATATGTGGTTTGGTAAATGCAAGACATTTTTTATGAGCTCTAGTTAGTACCTTAAACTTAGATCTCGGTCGTTCAAAGTGATAAAATAAGTGATATAAAAGCATCTTTATTGGGGAAATAGGAAAATGAGTTTCTTAAGAATTTTTAATTATTATTTTTTTTTGAATTTTGTAAATTAAAAAAAAAATAAAAATAAAATCAATCGATACGCATCACGTCAATCGATACGCATCACGTCAACCTGCACAGTGTAAGAAATCGATTCTTAAAGTCTTAATATAAAAACCGATCCTTAAAAAAAATCGTGAGACCCACATTTTTTAATATATTTTTTTCTAAGTTTCTACGCTAATTTCACTTATGGAACTGCTGTAAAATAACACAAAAACGTGATTGTGATTTAAACCTACGCGTCTGCCATGTCATGTAGGGTTACTACAACTTTATGGCAAGGCTTACCGGATCAATGTCAAGCTTGGTATGGCTTCCTTCTGTCTCAAGGAACAAAGATATCACAATGGCCCTCCTTCAAGCGTGGCAAGGCTCGATTTACGTATTGTGGGCTGAGAGAAATAGACGTTTCCATAGTGGCACCACTTTTCCGCCTCTCACGATATTCCTTATGTGGTTCTTGTACAAAATGGTCATCAAGAACTCATTATTACCGAAAAACATTACAAAACAGTTTTCATTTTCTCATATGTTCTCATTTTGTTTTTTTCAATGTCTGAATCTGAATAACAAATGGAGACTTTTAAATTTAAAGAAAAGAAGAAACAAATTATTCTCAGGCAACTAGTTACATTGTATCCCCAACAAAAAGTATGAAAATCAAAATTACCCCCCTAACAAAATGTATCCAACTGTAATCCGCAGATTAAACTGTAACCTAACATATGAAAAAGCTGCAAGAGGTGAAACATCTATTATACAAAATAATAAGTAAAACAAAATCAAGTCTTACTCTTTTCCGTTTCTCGACTCTTACCTTGATTCTCTCTCTTTTGTATGGTGTGGTAGGTTGGTTATTGACAACCATATGCTTTACGTGTTTCCTCATCAGATGTATCATGGTAACAAAAACACACACACATATCTTTAGTTAATTTTCTTCTTTACTATAGTCAGCTTTTAGATGAATCGAGTCGGCACACTCGATTCTATGGCTAAGTGATTGGGGCGAAGTTCGCGACGTGACTTTTTGTTTGTGGCGAAGCGAGGCGAGGTCGCGTAGTTCGAAAATCTCGTTTAGATGAATCAACACGCGAGAGTAGATTTGATGATAAGCGAGGTTGTAAATTGAATATTTAGATTGTGTCGCGCGAGGCGAGTTAATAACAAAGCAAAGGAGTACGAGGTGCTTTTCTTAGAAGGATGAAAGAGATGCGCGAGGCGCCTAAAATGGAAAATAGGGAGAAGTGATGAAAATAGTTGCGATGTCGAGATTAGAGTTCAACACTTGAGGACAAGGTCGCTGAAAGTTTTAAACTTGAAACGAGTGCGAGCTATATTTTTTGGAGTTGTCAATTAGTACGGTTATGCTCCCCTTTTCGTCCCTCTCTCTCCCGGTAGGCCACGGGGCTATTTGTAGTGGGGTGAGAGAGGCTCCTAATTGGCCGAAGGATAGGTGCCGCCGAGTGGTTTCTGACACTTGCAGTGCGATTTGACGTCCTATCACGTCAAGTGTTGTCCGAACGTCACGCTTGTTCACCTCGCATTTGATCTATTGAAGCTCTCCCTGCGAGGCCTGAGTGGTTGATGGGCTTTCTCGGTAATGGGCTCAACCGTTCTTCAGTTTATGGGCTTTCCACGATTTGGATCTGGGGATGTGCTAAATCCATACCCAACACTCATCAGATGTATCATGGTAACAAGAACACACACATATCTTTAGTTAATTTTCTTCTTTACTATAGTTAGCTTTTAGAATTAACGACTAAGTTAGTCGGACTAACCAAAAGCTTTTGTCATTTAACATTATGGTTTAGTTGTGCTCTGCTACTTTCGACGAGGGGGAAAATCTTGATGTGCTGGATCATCCCATCCTTAACTTCATATATTACCTTGTAAGCTCTCTATTATGTCGTAGAATCTGCATCATAAATCATCGGCTTTGTTTTTCCGCTTGAAACCTGATCTTGTTGTTGGTTAAATTACAGTTGGTAAAGATATTACCTTCCTCTCTCGTGCTCTTCATCTTGAGAAAGCTGCCACCAAAACATGGTTCTTGGATCGGATAAAGTTTCTATATTGAGTAGAGATAAGAAACAAATGAAAAGGACCGATCAGATCGGTCTATTTTTTTGGTTGATTTTGGGAATTAATTCGTCTTAGATTTGGAAAAACTGGGTCTTGTTCCCTTTCATATAGGTAATGTTGTAAAGAAAAGCTTGTTTTGAAATGCAAAAAAAAAAGAGGTTTGTGTCTGGACGATTCTCTGACTTGTGTCTTAGTGAAAGAGTAATCGAAAACGAATAAATTGGAATTGAAGATGAAAGACTAGGTTGTCTTGGTGGTTCTTGTGATCATATTTATATATGGATTCAAGTGCATTTGACTGGTTGGTCTTTCTTTTGAATGTTTGGTATTTTTTTTTGTGATCAAATTGTTTTGTATTTTATACTCTTCATATGATCAAAATCTAACGGGTGGGTATAGTTAGCATCTAAAAATTAAATTTCTCAACCGTTCAAATTGATAAGATGAGGGAGTAGAATCTGATCCGTCTATATTTCTCGTAACCGTCGGATCCAACGGCTGGTCAAGTAAAACATACAATACAACACAAAAGCGTCATTGCCTACCCATATGCCACGTCATATGAAATACTACAACTTTATTGCAGGCTTACCGGTTTAATGTCTAACTGGTTAAGCAAAAGCACCGATCTGCAATTATTGGCTCATTTAACCATTCATTTGAGCTATACCGAGCTGGTTCGGTGGATCAAATTTTTTTATCTACTTGGACAGGGTACAAGATAAGTTCTTATTAGCAATTGCAAAATGAGAAATAAATCTTATCAAATCCTAAAGTCTCACAACGCTCATCGGCGGTAGACCTGTTAAACTTTACAAGGAGCGAGTGGAGAGCCGCATAGATAGTCGTTACGACAGAACTGGAAACTTCGTTGCCTAAAGTTATCCGCATAGATAGTTTTGATTAAAGTTTAGTTTATGTAATCCAGCCACTGTCTTCGAAACCTTACCAAATAGTTCGTCCATATAATTAACTATACTTGGTCACATAATCCAACCATATAGTCAACTATATTCGTTAACTACCTTCAACTGTATCCTTTCTTCCACTCTAGACTTCACTCTTTCACTTATAACATCAAACTTCTTTTCCTCTCTATAGTTCATGGTCAGAAGGAGCCTTGGTCTTCATATCATTCATCCCAAGGTTTAACTAACTCCTTAGCCATTTTCTCCTTCTTCACTCCACATTTCTTGGTTACATTGACCTCCTAGATGCCTTTCTCCTTAGTAATCATAAGTGAGAATCTCATCTTTGGTCTTCCTTGTGTAACACCAAAGTGTCATCATTGGAGATAACTTCGGCCTTGTCTTGATGACATCGGCCTCACCTTCTCCTTAGCTACCTCCTCTCTAATACTAAGTTCCTCGATAAATCCAACACTCGAAGCCTCGCCGCTAAATCCAGCGTCCCTAAATCAAATATGACTTTGTTCCCCGATGCTTGAAACTCAAACAGTTGTCGCTCTTCCTTGAATAACCTCATCGGACTTCCTATATTCCGTTTGCATTAGCTTCCAATCGTCTAAGTTCAACCATGGGTTTGAAAACACTTGGGATGATTCCAGAGAGATGGTTTCCAGCGAGATAGAGAAACAACGTACGCTTTAGATTAGGATTTTCTAAAGGTATAACTCTGCTTGAGAGATATTCATTGAGATTGAGTAAAGATAACCAAATCAAATTGGATATCGAGCTCAGTATCAAACCGGTGAACCAGTTTCATTCAACATTGAAAACTTGGAGTTGGCTTAGCGTGTCGATGTTGGCCGGAAGAGGACCAGAGAAACGGTTATTCTGGATTTCTTTGAACTTCAGTTTTGGTAATCGTAAAAGGAAATTTGGAAAAGAACCAATGATGTTCTTGAGATTGCTTAAGTAAAACACTTGCTGGAGTTTGGCCATCGATGGCGAGAGAGTGCCAGAGAGAAAATTTTCAGCATTATCAGATTCTCTAATGAGATAGAGTATTATGACACGGTTGTCGCCGAATTGACAATGGAAATTTCTCCGAGAATAAAAATCAATACTTTTTTTCCATGAACTGACCATACCCGAAGGATTTTGGGTTATGCCCGATTTGAAAGCTAAAGGACCCGCCTTATCATCCGGACGGCGAGTGGCAACTCTGATTGGACTCAAACACATCATCATCATTTTGTTATATCATAGACTTTCTTGTTTCTAAAACTGAATTTTAAATGGAGTTTTTCAACAAACTCCTTAAAGATGGTAGGATGCGAGTTGTATATTAACTTAAGTTATCAATCATATCAATTGTTCTATATTTTATGTTTTTTTTTTTTTTTTATCATTAGTTTACATTCGTAGATTCGCTATATATTCGCTTACAATATATACATCTGAAATTTTCTAAAGGTGAATATATATCGAAACTATTTCGCAACCCGTACATACCGTGCGGATCCATCAACTAATTTGTAGCAATATACCTACATAATAGTCATAATCTTTACCGAAAATAGAGTTACGAAACAGTCACAAAACTATAGCCACAAAATACTATCCTAGCCACATATATTTTCATGTTATTTGCAAATGTTTCACTTTTGTATATTAGAGAATAAATGAGAAAAATGTAGTCTTAACTAATTTGATCTGAAATGTTTGGTCAGCCTTAAATTGCGACATTCTTGATAAAAAATCAATTATTTCACGTTTTGTTCTATATTTTTTAATTAATTATTATCATAAATAAACCAAACTTTTACCAACACTATATATAGTGTCATCTTTCTCTCTTTTTTTCATTCAATTAGCTTTCTCTTAAATATCTTTTTCTTAAAAAATGAGGTTCTCTATACATTTGATCTCAAGTCTTCTTCTCACGTTCATAATCCTCTTTACCACAGGTTCATTATTTATATGAAATTAATATCTAAATTACATATGTAATAATCTACATCTAATCTCTTTGACCACGTCTTGTTGTTCATCATTTAATTTGGTTATAAGTTTACAATTTCTACAAAAAAAAATTTAGCATCCTAGCTTAAATAAAATAGAGATTTTTCTTTCCTTATCAAAATCACTTATTTCGAATATTTTCGATGCAGAGAATATTAATTTTTGATTTTCTTAATATTTTCCCATTGGAAGAAAGTGAAA
This sequence comes from Euclidium syriacum, assembly GCA_900116095.1. NCBI lineage: Eukaryota > Viridiplantae > Streptophyta > Magnoliopsida > Brassicales > Brassicaceae > Euclidium > Euclidium syriacum. Next base: position 3,070,115 of record FPAK01000010.1, on the reverse strand, counting down.
TATGTTTATATTATGTTACAATAATTAATTGTACATAAAACCCATGTATATCTTGTAATTCCACTTTTGAACAGAAAAACAACATAATGCAGAATATGATTCTTAATTATGGTTACATATGCTAATGAATATTGTTCAAAATGAATGTGTTATAATTAATTATGTGGTTTTGTAATTAATTAGGAATCACCACCATGAATCAAGTGGAAGCAAAAAAGTGTACAGAACCAGAATTTAAAAGTACGGGGAAGGGAGGTTGTTACAAATCACAGGAATGTGTTCAATTTTGCCCCACCCAAAGATTTAAGATCCTTACCCCAGGTACTCCTACTGGTTTTTGTCAAAAATTTCGTTGCTACTGCACCAAAATTTGCAACCCAGGAGCGGATCAAGGTTGCGAGGCGCGCTTTTGCCCCTGATTAATAAATTAACAATTCAGGTCATGTTCAATATTTGAAGTATGAGAACCTTATTTTCCTTTTGTTATGTTGCCTTAATGTAATAACATTTGAACACAAAATATGGATAACTTGCATACAATTCAATGTTTTTTTATTTATTTATTAAATAAGACCTTAAATCTAATTTTATAATTATATATTTTTTGTGTTACTCAGTCTATCTTTAGACTTAACTCCAATGATCTTTATTTAACCTAAGCCATATACATGTTTCAATCTCATTGATTAACTATAAAGCAAGAATATTCACTTTAATTAGAAAAGAACGTCTAACCTCACGTCTCTCTAAAATGAATTCTCACAGTGTTAAGGTTGTCGTAAGCCGTTAACCCTTTTATATATTGACACAGTCGGAAAACCTAAAAGATTAGCAAACATTAAACCTTGAAAAGAAATCAAATTTCCAAGCCAAAAATTTGATAGAAAACTCTGGACTATAATAAAGAAAACTCTCAAATTAAAAGAAAAATAAGTTGTGTCTTACAAACACCTAAAACCTCTCTTTCTATAGATAAGGATCTTAACATGAAAAAGAAAAATGCTAATCGAAATAGAAAAAAAAAAAAAAAAAGGAAAACTAGAAAAAAATAGAAAATATTAGAAGTTAAAAGAAAAAAGAAAACTATTAATTCCCTCCTACATCAGTCTTCTCCACCTCTAAGGAACTTGTCTCCAAGTTCTTTTCTAGATATAGAACCTCATCTGCTTGTTACTCATGAATTTCCGCTACATTGAAGGCGTTAGAAATGTTCATAGATTCCGGTAGAGCAACGACATAAGCATTATCATTGATCTTTCGTAACACCTTGAATGGTCCATACTTGTGTGGTTGTAGCTTGCGATACGTACCAACGAAAAATATTTCTTTACAGAGGAACACCATCACATCATCTCCTTCCTTGAAAAGTTTGACCCTCATATGCTTATCAGCAGCAACTTTGTTCTTCTTTTCTGTAGCCTCGAGCTTAGCTTTAACAGTTTCTTTAACAGTCAAAATCTCTTCAGCCATGGTCTCTGCTGACGCACTAACCCCGGGAGCCTTAGGCAGTTTAACCAAATCAACTACATGCTTGAGAACAGAAGTGTATACCAAAGAAAAATGTGATTTCCCCGTCACAGAATGCATAGCGCTGTTGTAAGCAAACTCAACTTGAGGTAAAACCAAATCCCATTGTTTAGGCTTATCACCATAAACGATTTGAATCCTATTCCCTAAAGTTCTGTTGGTTACCTCGGTTTGTCCATCAGTTTGTGGGTGAGCTGTAGAACTTCTGTTAAGAGCTGTTCCAAACATCCTCCAAAGAGTAATCCAAAAATGACTGAGAAATTTGGTATCCCTGTCTGAAGTAGTAGACTTGGGAACTCCATGAAGGCGTACAACTTCCCTAAAAAACAACTTCGCAATATTTGATGCATTATCGGTCTTCTTGCAAGCAATAAAGTGTGTCATTTTGGAAAATCTGTCAACAACTACAAACACATAATCCACTCCATGTTGCGTTGGAGGCAATCCCAACACAAAGCCCATTGCTAGGTCTTGCCAAATATCATCAAGAACAGGTAAAGGCATATAAAGACCAGTTTTTTGGGAATGTCCTTTGGAAACCTGACAAATATAGCACCTCTTGACTATTGCTCCAACATCTTTCCTCAAGTGTGGCCAATAATATCTCTCTTCCAAGATAGCGATGGTTTTTTCTCTCCCTAGATGCCCACTAAGGCCACCACCATGCATATCACGGATTAGCATTTCTCTCAACGATGAGCAAGAAATGCACAACTGATCTCCTTTAAACAAATAACCATCTAGAATGTGGAAACATGCAGAAGGATGCTTTGCATTGCACTTAGTCCATAATTCTTTGAACTTGACATCATTCTCATATAAATCTTTCATAAACTCAAATCCTAGAACTTCTTGTGCTAAAGTAGTTAGCAATGAAGCTCTTTAGTTCAAAGCATCCACTACTCTATTAAGAGCTCATGACTTATGTTGAATAATAAATGGAAACTTCTACATAAAACTTATCTATCGAGTATGTATTTTGTTAATCACCTTTTAACTATGTAAGAATTTTGAGGCTTGAAGGTCGGTGAATGATATGAACTCTCTCTGAATCAAATAATGCTCCCACTATCTCAAAGATCTAAATACCGCATAAATTCTTGATCATAGGTACTCCACCTTTGTCGAGCTTCACTTAGCTTCTCACTGAAGAAAGCTATTGGTCTCTTCTCCTGAGACAGAACAACACCTATCCCTACTCCACTAGCATCACATTCACCTTGGAAAATTTTATCAAAATCAGATAATGCTAGAACCGGTGCAGTAGATAGCTTTTCTTTGATCAAGGGAAAACTCTTTTCTTGCTCAAAAAAATAATAAAGAAAACTCTCAAATTAAGATAAAAATAAGTTGTGTCTTACAAAAGCCTAGAACCTCTCTTTATATAGAAAAGGATAAAGGAAAATCCTAATCAAAATAGTAAACCAAAAAGGAAAACTAGAAAAAAAATAGAAAATATCAAAAACTAAAAGAGAAAGAAAAACTATGAATTCCCTCCTACATCATATATACATATTTTTAATTAACTATAGAAAACTAAGTTAAATGAAAACTTGCAAGTATTCCAAATCTTCAAAATTTCTTATCTTCTACTTTAAAGATATACACCTTGATCTTCATACAATATTCTCATGTTAGAGAATATTTTCTTATATTCTCCATCTAACTACGTTAACTCCTTCACTCCAAGTGAGCTTGCCACGTCAGCACGTTTGCCCGATGAAGCATTCCAGATTGAGGAGATGCATTGAAAGATACATACTTAGTCATTCCCTTTTTGATATTCTCTGCTTCTCAAGAATTGACTTCTGCTGCATGAAAGCCACAAAAACCATGAAACACCCCATCATGGATCGAAGTCCAAGGACGTTTTCCACATCCGAACCACTATTTGGTTTGGACCATTCATTTTAGTTTTATCCGTCTCAATTCCGTACTTAGTCAAATTTTTGTTTTATAATATGTGATTCAATATCTAGTGTTGATATGTAAACAATATAAAGTCAAATGCATTGAATATGTCAATGAACTAGAACTTAATTTAGATAACATAGGATTCTCACATTATGTTAGGTTTTGCCCAAAGGCTTAAACAACATAACGATCCTAACTATCCGGTTCTTCACACCCCTCCTCCCTCTTCATTGGGTTGCATGTCCTCCGCTTAGATCAGATTCTTACCCCGATCACCATCATTTTTCTCAAACGTCGTATAGGCGCAAGTAACTCGATAATTACTTGGTGAGTGAATCATACCGTTTAACAGCTTAATGCATGCTGATGAATCAAATTATGTGGCTGATATAAGTCAATCTCTTTAACCATCTGATGAATCCAAAAACTTATGTAGGTTTTAGAATTTTAAGGAAAATCCCCATTACCATAAACATGCCATTTTAGGATTAATTTGTTAGATTGAGTCTTAGAGTCCATTTTTTGCATTGCATTTAATTTTTGTATATTTTAGTTGTTTTAGGATCATTTTGGAGCTAAAAGAAGAAGCTGGAAGGATCCAAAAGGAAACAAGACCAAAAACCAAAGATTTAAGCGAAGAATGACCTAGTATCGGTCGATACATTATGGCAATCGATATTTCATATTGATACCAGAGGAAACTTGGTGATCACCCATAAATCGACTGATGTGGAAGACATATACAAAAAAAACTTGGTGATCACGCTTATTTTGACTGACACTGCGAGTCAAGATTAAAGAAGATTTTTCATGTTGCAAGTGGATCGAGTATCGACAGAGCATATCGATCGATACGAAACCTCTAAAGACATGGTCTAGGGAAAATGGGAAAAATGGTAATCAAAGAGGCAAAGAGACTGAATTTGGATCCATGTAGATGTGTTTTATATATGGCTATCAGTAGATGAACTATCAGACTTTATATTTGATAAAATAAATGAATGGGTCATAGAAGTAATATTAAAACCGAGAGTTTAATAAAGCTATACATATTGATTCCACATTTCGCTAGCTTCAATGAGTAGATGCCTACCGCCGAGGTCACCCAATATGGAATCGTTTCAGTTGGAATCGATTCTACGAGAGATCCAAAGCTTTGATGTCAACTTTCAATTTCAAATTAGGGAATGGACCTTCTAGAATTTTATGAGAGAGATCGAGATTTACGATTTTAGTCCGATTGACTAAACTCTTGGGGAAGACTCATGAGGAATGATTCCATGAGAGATCCAATAGCTCGAGTTCCTTGAATTTTGATATGTAGATCCGATTGGCCAGTAATTTTCTTGAGATTGGTTAAGTAAAAAACTTGTTGGAGTTTGGCCATCGACAACGAGATAGTGCCGGAGAGAAAACATTCAGCATTATCGGACTCTCTGGCGAGATAGAGTATTATGACATGGTTGTTGCCAACTTGACAATGGACACTGCTCCAAGAATAAAAGTCAATACCTTTTTTCATGAACTGACCATACCTGAAAGGTTTTAGGTAAACCTCGATTTGAAAGCTAAAAGACCCGCCTCATCAACCGGATGGCAAGTGGCAGCTCTGATTGGACTCAAACATCTCATCGTCCTTTAATTATGTCATAGACTTTCTTGATCTAAAGCTGAATTTTAAATAAAGTTTTTCAATAAACTCTTTAAAAATTGTACTTCTAAGTGGATGTGAGTTGTACATTTACTTTTATCAATCATATTTCTTTGTCATTAGTTGACATTCCTACATTCGCTATATATTCACTTATAATATATAAGTCTGAAATTCTCTAAAGATAATTTCTATATCGAAATTGTTTCGCAACCTACACATGCCGTGTTAATCCATCAACTAATATGTAACAATATACCTACATAATAGTCACAATCTTTACCGAAAATAGAATTACGAAATAGTCACAAAACTATAGCCACAAAATACTATCCTAGCCACATATATTTTCGTGGTTATTTGCAAAATTTTCATTTTTTTATAATTAGAGAATAAATGACGACATTTTTGATAAAAAGTTAATTGGTTCACATTTTGTTTCTATATTTATTTTAATCAATTATTTCTATAAATAAACCAAACTTTTACCAACATTATATATATAGTGCCATATTTCTCTTCTTTTTCATTCAATTAGCTTTATCTTTAATATTTTTTTTTTAAAAATGAGGTTCTCTATGCATTTGATCTCAAGCCTTCTTCTCGCGTTCATGATCCTCTTTACCACAGGTTCATTACTTATATGAAATTAATATTTAAATTTCATATGTAATCATCTACATCTAATTTCTATGACCACGTTTTGTTGTTCATCACTTAACTTGGTTATAAGTTTAAAACTTCTAAAAAAAAGAAGAAAAAAAAAAAAAATTAGCATTGTTAGTTCAAACAAAATAGAAGTTTTTGTTTTCCTTTTCAAAATCACTTATTTCGAATATGTTCGATGCAGAGAATATTAGTTTTGGATTTTCTTATTACTCTCCCATTGGAAGAAAGTTAATTATGTTTATATTATGTTACAACAATTAATTGTACATAAAACCCATTCATGTCTTTCATGTCTTGTAATTCCATTTTTGAGTCAGACAAGCAGTATGATGCAAGAATATGGTTCTTAATTATGGTTATATATGCTAACTAATATTGTCCAAAATGAGTGTATTATAATTAATTAGGTGGTTTTGTGATTAATTAGGAAACACCGTCATGGCTCAAGTGGGAGAAAAAAAAGTGTACACAACCAGAATTTAAAAGCATGGAGACAGAAGGTTGTTACAAATCAGAGGAATGTGTCCAGTTTTGCCCCACCCAACGTTTTGATATCCTTACCCCTGGTATTCCTACCGGTTTTTGCGAAAGATTTCGCTGCTATTGCACCAAGCAGATCAAGGGTGTGAGGCGCGCTTTTGCCCCTAATGATAACTTAACATAAATTGATAAATTAACAATTCAGATCATGTTAATATTTGAAGTATGAGAACCTTATTTTCCTTTTGGTATGTTGCCTTAATGCAAGAACATTTGTACAAAAAGTATAGACAACTTGCATACAATTCAATGTTCTTTTTATTAAATAAGAACTTAAATTTAATTTTATAATTATACTTTTTTTAATATTATTCATTCTATTCTTAGACTTAACTCCAACGATCCTTATTTAACCTAAGTCATATACATATTTCAATCCCATTGATTAACCATAATGCAAGAATACTCACTTTAGTTAGGAAAGAACAAAGCTTACGTCTCTCTAAAATGAATTTTCATAATGTTAAGGTTGTCGTAAGCCGTTAATCCTTTTATATATACATACTTTTAATAAACTATAGAAAACTTAGTTAAATGGAAACTTGAGATTATTTCATATCTTCCAAATTTTTTTATCTTCTATTTTTGCGATATACACTTTGATTTTTTATATTCTCCTTCCAACTACGTTAACTCCTTCACTCCAAGTGAATTTTGCCACGTCAACACGTTAGCTCGAAGAAGCATTCGAGATTGAGCAGATGCATTGAACGATACATACTTAGTCTCCCTCTTTTTGATATTCTCTGCTCCTCAAGAATTGACTTGTACTGCATGAAAGCCACAAAATCCATAAAACAACATCCCATCATGGATCGAAGTCCAAGGAGGTTTTCCATATTTGAACCACTATCTTGTTTGGACCATTCATTTTAGTCTTATGCGTCTCAATTCCGTATTTAGTCACATTTGTGTTTTAAATTATGTGATTCAATATCTAAACTCAATATGTAAGCAATATAAAGTAAAATGTAATGAATATGACAATGACCCAGAACTTTATTTAGATAACATAGGATTCTCACATTATGTTATATTTTACCCAAAGACTTACACAACATAACGATCCTAACTATCCGGTTCTTCACAACCCCCATCTTCATTGGGATGCGTGTCCTCCGTTTAGATCACATCATTACCACGATCACCATCATTTTCTGAAACGTCGTATAAGCGCAAGTAACTCGATAATTACTTGATGAGTGAATCATACCGTCTAACAGTTGAATGCACGCTGATGAATCAAATTATACGGCTTATATAATTCAAATGCTTTAACCGTCTGATGAGTCCAAAAATTGACGTTTATAACACCTCATTTATGTAGGTTTTAGAACCTTAAGGAAAATCCCCACTACCATAAACATGCCATTTTAGGATTAATTTGTTAAATTAAGTCTTAGACTCCATTTTTTTGCATTGCATTGAATTTTGTGTATTTGCGTTGTTTTATGATCATTTTGGAGCTAAAAGAAGAAAAGGAAAAGAGCCAAGAGGAAACAAGACAACAAAACGAAGATTAAAGCGAAGAATGACCTAGTATCGGTCGATACATTATGGGAATCGATATTGCAGATTGATACCAGAGGAGACTAGGTGATCACTTATAAATCGACTGATGTGGAAGACCTGTACAAAGGAAACTTGGTGATCACGCTTATATTGACAAACACTGCGAGTCGACATTAGAGAAGATTTTTTGTGTTGCAAGTGGATCAAGTATCGACAGAGAATATCAATACGAAACCTCTAAATTGTGGATCGAGTATCATACATTCCTTATATAATAAACACTGCAAGTCGACATTAGAGAAGATTTTTTGTGTTGCAAGTGGATCAAGTATCGACAGAGAATATCAATACGAAACCTCTAAATTGTGGATCGAGTATCATACATTCCTTATATAATAAACACTGCAAGTCGACATTAGAGAAGATTTTTTGTGTTGCAAGTGGATCAAGTATCGACAGAGAATATCAATACGAAACCTCTAAATTGTGGATCGAGTATTATACATTCCTTATATAATCACTTACAATATATTCATTCAAAATTCTCAAAAGGTGATAATATATCTAAATTGTTTTGCAATTCGTACATGTCGTGCGAACTTATCACTTAGTATATATATTATTTAAATTTTAGTAAAATGTTATCATATAAAATTTTTTATTTAAACATAACTAATTAAGATTTTTTCAATTATTGTGAAAATGACATAACCATTAGAGAAATGAAAGAAAGACAATTGAATTATCATATTTTGAATGTGTCAACTATAAAATTATTTTGAAAAGAGGTAGTGATAGATGTTGAATCCAGAAAGTTCAGTGCAAATGAAGTACATATTTTATGTTCGGAAGATTGGGTCGGAGATTCAACGATGAGGCAAATAAGAAATTAAAGAGAAAAAAGACTGAATATGAGGTTCGAAAGCTGTGTTCCAGACTCTCAATTTATAAGTGGGGATAAATATGAGTTACAAGAGGAAGACAAATGGTTTTGACGAACAAGAAACCGAGATTGAAATCTAACACTTAATGACTCAGGAAGTCGAACTAAATTTTTTAAGACGATCTAAGTTTTAACTCTCTAATCGTAATCCCGAGCGTTGTCCAGAAGTTCATGTTCCTTTCTACATTGAATGCATCCTCTATTTATATCGAGAAGATGAGCGTAAGGTTCGTAGCATGTGAGCTCGTACTTCGAGAATCATCATTTTCTTTGTGGTTGCCGAACTAGATCTGTGAGTGGTTGAGTATGCAATCATTCTTTTTGTAGTTGAACTGTTCATGGTCAGAGGACATTTGCGTCTAAGTGCAGCTGCTTTCCTTTAACGCATCCTTTGATTGATGGTTTTCGTTTGGTGTACGTTACGTGTCAGACATCAACAAAAAAATAGAGTTTTCGATCTAGAAGAGTAGGGCGCGTGGCGCTCGCTTACTAGTCTCATTTTCATAGGCCTAGGATATGTTAGGAGTGGACTTGAATTAATTTGATCCAAACATATGTTTAGTGCTTTTTTTTCTTTCTTTCTTTTTGTGTTTCATTTATCATGTTTCTGACAGTTTTCAGCTAATGTTGAAAAGAGCTATAAGTGAACATCTTGACTATCAAATACTGAATCTTTAAAATTCTTAACAAAAATTATACAAACAAAATTTCAACTCGCGCTCTTTGGGGATTTGGAAATCAATAAAATAAAAAATGGAATATGTTAAAAAGAACCAAACTTTAGTCCAAATTTTACATTTGACCATACAACAAAGTCCATATCTTTGAATGTTTTTGGTCCATCGGGTTGAATAATAAATTCCACACCCATAAATGAAGGTTTAACAAAATGGTTTCTTAATGAACATTGACTATAGTTTGGCCGAAAGGAATAGCTTTGTTGTCAAAGACCAAAAGGAATTTATATAATATATAGCTAACTAATTTCTCACTCATAGAAGAAAAAAAAACTTATATAGAAATTATGTGTTTCTTGCTCAAATGCTTGAGAGACAAATTTCTTCAAGAACTCATAATTACAGAAATGTTTTCAGTTTGTCTCATATGTTCTTACTTATTCTCAATGTCTGAATCTGTAATAACAAATGAAGATTTTTAAACTTAAGAAAAAAAAGAAACAAATTATTCTCTGGAAACTATTTACATTGTATCCCCCAAACCAAAAGTATGAAAATCAAATTCACCCCAACTAACAAAATGTAACTCTCCAGAGAGACTTGATTTGTTGCTCTTCTTCTAGACATCATCAAGCCAAGAGACTAACTGTTGAGTGGCTGGTCTCTGTTTCGGATTTTCACTTAAACAAAAACAAGCAATCTCAAGAACCCTAAACATCTCTTTATCATTCTCTTTACTATAAACGAATGGATCAAAAACCTCACTTGCTCGATTCTCATTCTTCATCCGAACCACCCAAGATATCAAATCTCTACCTCCTTTCGGTTTACACATATCCACCGGTCTTTTATCGGTTAAAAGCTCAAGAAGCACAACTCCGAAACTATACACATCTCCTTTATAAGTAGCAACCGAAGCTTGTCCATACTCAGGTGGAATATAACCTAACGTCCCAACCAAGTCAGTACTCACATGCGTCTCGTAAGGACTCAAAAGCCTCGCGAGTCCGAAATCCGCTAAATGAGAATCGAAATTCTCATCGAGAAGTATATTACTGGATTTGATATCACGATGTAAGATATGAGGATCACAAGCGTTATGCAAATAAACTAACCCTCTCGCTGCTCCTTGAGCGATCTTAAGCCGAGTCTTCCAATCCAACAAAGCTGGACCATCGTTACGTTCATGTAGCCAATAATCTAAGCTTCCGTTTTCCATATACGAGTAGATCAAAAGCCGATCGGTTTTGTAGAAACAGAAACCTTGAAGAAGAACAAGATTCGGATGCTGTGCTCTTGATAACGTTTCAACTTCTGCTTTGAATTCTCTTTCGATTTGTCCGCAATCTCCTGATAATCGTTTAATCGCGACTTTTCTTCCGTCCGGTAACGTCGCTTTGTAAACTAAACCGAATCCGCCGCATCCGATGATGTTCGCTTGATCGAAATTGTTCGTCGAGTCCAAAAGATCATCGAACGAGAGATCTTTATCGTTGTTCTGAAACAAAACCACAAGCTTTGATCCAATCTCTTCGATTTCTTTACGATTCATACTCTCTTCTTCATCTAATTCCGGATCTACTTCTCCTGATCGTCTACGAGCTCGCAACACGATCAATGACAGAAGCGTGAGAAGGAAAACCGAACCAAACGCTATCCCAATCGCCATTCCGATGTCACTGCCTTTCGTTCTTCTTCTTCTATGTTTGTAAGTTTCGCCGGAGCTTCTGCGATCAGCGGAACAAGGGAATCTGTGTTCCCCGCAGAGATTGTTACTCTCGAAGCTCGAGTTTGGAAACGTCTGAAACTGACCACCGGAAGGGATTCTTCCGGAGAGATTGTTACTAGCGACGCTGAATTTCGATAGAAACGAGAGTTTCTGAAGAGAATCCGGGATTGATCCGGTGAGACGGTTATTAGAGAGATCGAGAACTTCTAAACTCGTCATCTCCGATAGCGATTTCGGGATTGAACCGGATAATTCATTCCATTTCAGATCAAACACATGAAGCTTCTTCAGATTACCAAATTCTTCCCAGATAGGTCCGGTGAGATTGTTGTGACCGAGCTCGATCGTCGGTGGAAATCCGAATATCTGATTGTATTGTAAAGCTCTCGCGCTTTCGTTTCGTTTCATGAAGAACGGAAAATCCGGCGATGGTTCATCGAAGGAGATATTCCGTGTTGTGAGACTCTGCAATTTAGTTAAGCTCTTTGGGATTTCTCCGGTGAACGAATTATTCGATAAATCCAAGTAGAAAAGATCTCTGAAATCGCCGATCCAATTCGGTATAGCTCCGGTTAAGTGATTCCATGAAAGATCCAATAATTGAAGATTATTGCTCGAGGTTAACCACTTCGGCATTGAACCGGTAAGCCTGCAATTCGCAACAACGAGTACCTTAAGCTTGTCGAAACGAAGAAGACTCGAATCGTCAGGTAAAGCTTCTCCATGGAAATTCAAAGTGAGAACAAGCGTCGTCAAGTTCTTGCAATTCTGAAGTATTCTTAACGCAGATGAGATATTACCCAAACTCGAATTCGATAACGAGAAGTAAGATAAGCTTTGGAAATTCTTGTAGCTCTCTGGGACTTGTCCATGGAAGGCGTTTCGAGCGAGGTTGACGTTTTTTAACCGTTTGCAAACCGGAAGATTCTCCGGTAATAGACCGTCGAATCTATTGGTACCTAAATCAAGAGAGTTTAAAGCAATCATCGCCGTGCAATCCAATCGCAGAGGACCGGTTAAAGAATTGTTCCTCAGGTTAAGCAGATTCAATGTTCTTGAATTCGCTAACGATTTTGGGATTCCTCCGGTGAATCTGTTGGACTGAGCTGAGAGATAGTTTAAGTGAGGCATTTCGTCGAACACATCTGGGATTTCGCCGGAAAATTGATTCAAGGATAGATCGAGACGAACGAGGCTGGTGAGATTTCCAATCGCAGGACTCAACGATCCAGAGAGACGATTCTCTTGAACACCTAAGAGATTCAGTTTCCGGAGATGAAACAGATCGTCCGGGATATTACCGGTGAGATTATTCATACCGAGACAGAGATGCTCAAGGAAAGCGCATTTTCCGAACCCGGAAGGGAAATCTCCGACGAAGTAGTTCACGGCCAGTTTGATAACCCTAATTTGAGTAGAGTTGTGGCAGAGATGAGACGGAAGCGAGCCATTGATTCCGTTTGAGGAAAGATCGAGATTTTCCAACGAAGGTAGATCGACGGAGTTCGGGATTACGCCGGAGATATCGTTAGAGCTCAAATCAAGGGTTTGTAGATTTGCCAAGTTGAAAATCGAAAGAGGGATCGAGTCTTTAATGAAATTCTTGGAGAGATTAAGAACCCTAATCTGATCTAGTTTCCCGAGTGAATCAGATAACTTCCCTGTCAGCTTTCTGCTCGTGAGCTCCAATTCAGTGACTCTTCCGGTGTTGTTGCAGTTGATTCCGGTCCAATTGCAGCAATCTGAGCCGCCTTTGACCCAATCTTCTGGTTTCGGGTCGAGATTGGCTATGAACTCACGCAAGGCCTCGAGGTCACGTGGGTGGCAGTTGAGAGTCTGAGATTCCGAGGCCCAAACGAAGAAGCAGAGTAGCTCTGCGAGGAAGACGACGATCACCCAGAAACGCATTTTAATAAGAAAATAAAGAAATTTTGAGATATTTGCAGAGAAAGCGAGGAAGATGAAGAAGAGGAGGAAGGTGTAGTTTAACTCAAAACTGAACAAAACCCTTGAGAAATCGTGAGTGAATACGACATGGGTTTTCTGAGTCTCGCCATTTTAGATGACGATCAATGAAAATGAAGCAAGGAAGAGAGAGAAAAATGGCGACTTTTGACTTCAACACGCTACAGCAAGTGGTGGGGGCTTTAATGCAGGCAATTCATAGAGAGAGAAACTAGAGAGATAGTGGCGGAGTTGTGTTTTGGTTTCTTTAATCTGTTGTTACAGAAACAGTGAAAATTAGTATAAACATATGACAAAGGTATTAAATAAAGGAAGGAGGAAGAAGAAGAACGGAAACTAAAAGATTCTTTTTTTTTCTATATATAGACGGTCAATAAAAATAGTAACTTAATAATAATCAAATATTTCTTAAATTTGATAATTGTTTTTGTATTTGCCCGTTTATGGAAAATTTCTTCTTTTTTCACAATTATTAGAATCATATCATTATCAAGTCTTAATCAATAATTTTTGACTTGCGAAAGTCTTTTCTCTATTTTGTTTTCGAAATCTTATTTTTGAATATTAGTTGCTATAGGCCTATTATAGCCTTGGCCTTGAACGGGTAGAGGGGAGAAAATTAGGAACGATTAATGTATATGAAAATGATCGAATTAAGAACAATAAATGCAAATATATGAGGTCAAATATACGTATATATCAATAACTTATGATTTTTCATTTGTAAAAAACACTAAAACTAAGTGTTAATTTTTAAATAACATAATAATTTATAACTATTACTTTCTCCGTTCTTTTTAGCCCCTTTTTTATAAGATGTTTTATTTAATTAGATTTTTAGAATTTCTATGCATAATTTATAGTTATTTAATATTTTCTAAGCATTTGTATTCTGTTGTATTTGCTATAACTGTTTAAATAGTTTTAGTGTAGAAAAAAATACAATTTTCTATTCTATATGCATTCATCCAAACAATCTTGCTTTTTGAAAAAAATAAAATAAACAAAAATCCCCACATAATTAAGTACTATGTAAAAGTTCGAGTTTATTTTTATAATTCATCCATTACATTTAATAATTTTCCCATTAAGACTTTTTTAAAAACAAAAATCGAGATAAAAAAAAAACATTCTTTTCATATTTATTTTGCATATGGATAATTGTTTGTAAAGAAAATAAAAGTCCTATGTTTCATTGAAAAAACAAAGTAACTAAAAATGACCGGAGAAGGAGAGAGGAACCGGTTAGGTCAGCTTGAGGAATAAAGGTGAGGACAAGAGATCGGAATAAGTCAAAGCACGGACGTTGACACCTTTGCATCTCTTTCTTCTCAACTACAATTTTGTTTTTTCATTTAATTATTACTTTTTCCTTTTGCAAGTTGTTAAATAACAATGAATGAAAATAGACCTAAAAAAGTATTCTTAATTTCCGATAAAAGCTTCGACAAATATCTTGATCAATCTATGAAACATGATACTCCAAAGAAGAAAGTTTTCGACCAAATTCTTTGTTAGGTTTAAGAAATTTATTGACTTATCTCTTATAATTATTATATACACTTTAGAGTTTGTTTTTTGACATGTTAATCATTTGTTTTTCACCAAAAATCCATCCTTAAATACTTCCTCTATATCATTTTGGATAATTTTTTAGGTTTTTAGGATTTTGGATAAAATCTTATAGATTATCTGTTATGATTTTGTTTTTGAAAGATTTACATATTAATGATTTAAATTTTGTCGCTTTGTATATATATTTAATTATTATTTAAAGTACTAACTGTAATAGAATCGAAAAAACTTACATCTGGTGGTTCGGAAAATAGATTCTCATACGTTTAGTTTTTGAAAAAATACATATATTAATATTTTAAACTTTAACGCTAGAATCCGTCACTAATAGTTATAAGTGACTTGATTAATAGAATCGAAAAAAATCACATCTGACAGTTTAAAAGATTGATTCCTTTATAGTTTTATGTACGTTATGGTTAAAAATTTTAAAAATAAAATAATAATATTATAATTTAATTTATTCGTCGGTATATAATTATTATTTAAATATGAACTGGTTTGTAGAAGAAAGAAAATTACATTTGGTGGTTTAAAAAATAGAATCCCATATGTTTAAATTTTGAAAATACACATATATTAATAATTTGAACTTTATCGGTAGAATCCATATCTCTAATTGTTATAACGATTTGATAAGTAAAATCGGAAAAAATGACATTTGGTGGTTCGGAAAATAGATTTTTTTAATAATTTTATATATGTTATGTTTCGGTTTCTAAAATGATATAAAACATCAATATTGTAATTTTCAAAAATTTGTTTGACTGTTGAAAAAAATATGAAAACTGATTCTTATTTTGACAAAATAAAACCAAAAAAAGTCTCACTTTTTGCCATGATTTCTCAACGAAAAAATTAGCTGTTTACACAACTTTCTATAATGTCTTATTTGATTTATAAGTAATTGAAGACAATATAGGTGAAGGGTGAAATGAACATAGACATGAAAGACTATAGTGCTAAATAAATTAACTAATTAGCCTACATTCAAAGTTGGTTTACCATATTAAGAAACAACTTATATACAATTGTAGTGTGTGCATGATCTTTCAAAAGAGAGATTAAATATTGATTTACGTAGAAAGTTAAGATACGATTCTACGTTAATGATAAAATAATGTAAGTCGATATCTATTATGAAGGAGACAGTCAAAGCATGTGACATCGACTATTCAACTCTATAATCTTCTTCCATACCATGTGGTCGTAATGCCTTTGCACATAATCATTTTTCGTTAAGAGACTTCTATCTTACATTAATGTTTTTAAGTGTTTTTATTTAAATAGTCAAGTGGTTTTATAGTTAATATATTTCTTGGTTTGAATTTAATATTTAATACTCTTATTTTTAATTTCGATATAGTATTTCAAATAGTGAGTTTTTTTTTTTACATAAATAGTGTTGACTTTATGATATGTATTAAAAAAGTACAGTATCGACTATCGATCTCGAGTTTTACATAATAAGTTTTCGAACTATAAATCTGTTTGTAATTGTAAGCATCAATTGTGTTCTTTTGGAAGACGATAAGTTTGTAAAGAAACAAAAAAAAGGGCATCACTTTGTTTCATAAGTTAAAGCTAAATTTGAATCATGTAAAACAAAGTTAGAACAAAGATGCCGTAAACTTGTGCCCTATCAACACCATTCCTTTCCTGTATATTCTAATGATAGTCCTCGCTAGCATTCAATGCTTCACCTATAGCTGCACTTTCAATTGCAGTTCTTAATCTCTGGTCCTTAAGCTTACCATTCAGACCCAGATCTTCAATTACAGCTCCCATACCATCTCTATCGATAATATCCTTAGGGGTAAACTCCTCACACATCCCTGCTAATTTCGACTTAGCTTCCACCATTAGCTCCACTTCCAACTCCATCGGGGTTTTCCCTCCTCGCATCCTCCCCAACGCCGACAAAACCAGAACAATCTCGGCCACTCTCTTCATCTCGTCGCCAAAACGTTGCTTTTTCGCAGGCGCTTCTCCTCCGTTGCCGTCAACCATCCAAGTCATTGCGACAGATTCTGGAACATTACTAGGCGCCGCCTCCATGGAAAACCTGAGAGAGGAGGAAGAGAAATAGATATGGAGAGAAACCCTAGAAGTACAAGAGAATAATGAGAATCAGATATTACATAGTTTGCTATTAGATTACAACAATCATAAGAATTTGGTAACGAAATAATGAAAAAATTTACGTTCCGCTTTCTTGATTGTCTTTGTTTTATTCGTCTATCTTGGATGGCATTCTTGCTTAGGAAATATCTTCATCCCGTTATGCATTTGAAAATCACTCGCTGCGATCCATCCGTTACACCGGGAGATCTTCGATGTGATCAAAACTCTCCTAAAAAAGGATTTATAAGTTTCCTTGATTGTAGTAAACCCTCTTGCATGTTTGAATAAATTTAACCATTTACTGATTCTCGCTTTATTCGCACCCGCATCATTTGTACGTCGATTCCATGGCGGTTTCCGTGGTGGTCGTAAATTCATTACCAAATCCGGAGGGATTTGGAATAATCTTCGGGATGTCCACAATGGATTACACTGACGCCCGGTAAAAATCAAACGACTAACAAGATATGTTAGTACGACCAAAAACTCGGCAAAATGTGCCGGAATATACTCAGCATCGTCGCTGGAAGATTCATACACCATAGAAAACATTTGCTTCGAAGTAAAAACAATGCCAGAAACAACCGATGAATAAGAACCATTATAATATAGTTCCACACTGGAGTTTGATTGAATTGCCTTCGAGAAAGGAGAAAGCACAATATATGAATGTGAAGCCATAAGTGACACGAACGAACCGTCTTCTTCATCGGAGAAGAGAACCCTACAGGCGCAATGAAATCCGGTGGAAAATTCATTTCCAATTCCGCCGTGCAAGGATGGTCAGAGACCGGTGAGAATTTTCCATCAAGGACATTCCGGATGAAGAGGTACGATCGTCTTTTGGATCGCCACAATCCATTATCTCTCTGGTTTACTGTATTATTGTACATAAAATTGAAAGGAAAGGACATAAAGAGGAGTACGACCGACGTCAGAGTAGACGCCGACCGACCGGAAAAAGTTGCAGAGACGAAAATATAAAAACGGTTAAGATCGCCTCTGTTGATGTAAAATCAAAAGGATTTATGTTTTTCTTACTTGAGTCAATTTTTAATTCAAAAGAAAAAGTCGGTTTGTGATTTAAAAGTTTGAAAAAGAGGATCAACAAATAGTGAGTTTGATTGCAAAACATACAACGAAAAAAACACAATCAACATAAAATTTAATTGGAAATAGATATCGATGGAAAAATAAAAAACATATATCGAAACATTTTTGTAATTGTAATCAAAAACCAAATCAAGATGAAAACCTAATTTCAACCCAGAAACAGAATTACTCAATACCCTAATACCAGAAAAATCTCAACTTATTCCATTGATCTATAAATTCCATCTTTACACAAGTATGTGACACAATGTTATATATCTAAGCAAGTTTACAATTAACTTATTATTTTTCTACAACCTAGTAGACAATATCATTGATTATCAACTACAATTTACGATAAATGGACCGTCGATAAGAACGCAACACGATCAGCGAGAGAACAGTCACGAGGAAAGCCGAACCAAACGCGATCCCAGTCGCCATTCCAAACGACTGTATGAATGATGTTTCAGAAGAGCTGTGATCCACGGCGGAACAGGGGACAGAGCTGCTGCAATCCACTGCAACTGTAGAACAGGGGAATCTGTATTCACCGCAAAGATCGTTATTATTCTCGAAGCTCGAGTTCGGAAACGTCTGAAACTGACCACCGGAAGGGATTCTTCCGGAGAGATTGTTACTAGCGACGTTGAATTTCGATAGAAACGTGAGTTTCTGCAGAGAAACCGGGATTGATCCGGTGAGATGGTTATTAGAAAGATCAAGAAATTCCAAGCTTGTCATACCCGAAAGCGAACTAGGGATTGAACCGGATAATTCGTTCCATTGCAGATCAAACACATGAAGCGTCTT
The DNA here is from genome assembly GCA_900116095.1 of Euclidium syriacum. Lineage (NCBI taxonomy): Eukaryota > Viridiplantae > Streptophyta > Magnoliopsida > Brassicales > Brassicaceae > Euclidium > Euclidium syriacum. The sequence continues at coordinate 3,051,384 of FPAK01000010.1, read as the reverse complement.
CAGATTACTAAACTCTTCCCAGATAGGTCCAGAGAGATTGTTATGACTGAGGTCAATCGTTGGTGGAAATCCGAATATCTGATTGTATTGCAAACTTCTCGCGCTTTCGTTTCTTTTCATGAAAAATGGAAAATCCGGAGATGGTTCATCGAATGAGATATTCCTCTGGTTTGTGAGACTCTGCAATTGAGTTAAGCTCTTTAGGACTTCTCCGCTAAACGAGTTGTTTGATAAATCCAAGTAGAACAATTCTCTGAAATTACCTATCCAGTTCGGTATAGCTCCGGTTAAGCGATTCCACGAAAGATCCAATAACTGAAGATCGGTACTCGAGGTTAACCAGCTCGGCATTGAACCGGTAAGCCTGCAATTCGCAACAACGAGTACCTTAAGCTTCTCGAAACGAACAAGACTGGAGTCGTCAGGTAAAGCTTCTCCATGGAAATTCAAATTGAGAACAAGAGTCGTCAAGTTCTTGCAATTCTGAAGTATTCTTAACGCAGATGAGATATTAACCAAACTCGAATTCGATAACGAGAAGTAAAATAAGCTTTGAAAATTCTTGAAGCTCTCTGGGACTTGTCCATGGAAGGCGTTTCGAGCGAGGTTAACGTTCTTTAACCGTTTGCAAACCGGAAGATTCTCCGGTAATAAACCGTCGAATCTATTGGTACCTAAATCGAGAGAATTTAAAGCAATCATCGCCGTGCAATTCAATCGCAGAGGACCGGTTAACGAATTGTTCCTCAGGTTAAGCAGATTCAATGTTCTTGAATTCGCTAACGATTTTGGGATTCCTCCGGTGAATCTGTTGGACTGAGCTGAGAGATAGTTTAAGTGAGGCATTTCGTCAAACACATCTGGGAGTTCGCCGGAAAATTGATTCAAGGATAGATCGAGACGAACGAGGCTGGTGAGATTTCCAATCGCAGGACTCAACGATCCAGAGAGACGATTCTCTTGAATACCTAAGAGATTCAGACTTTGGAGATGAAACAGATCCTCGGGGATATTACCGGTGAGATCGTTCGTACCGAGACTGAGATACTCGAGCAAAACGCATTTTCCGAACCCAGAAAGGAAATCTCCGATGAAATAGTTCCCCTCCAGTTTGATAACCCTAATTTGAGTAGAGTTAACGCAGAGATGATAGGGAATCGAGCCATCGATTCCGTTTGAGGAAAGATCGAGATTTTCCAACGAAGGTAGATCGACGGTGTTCGGGATTACGCCGGAGATACCGTTAGAGCTCAAATCAAGGGTTTGTAGATTCGCCAAGCTGAAAATTGAAAGAGGGATCGAGTCTTTGATGTAATTCCGGGAGAGATTAAGAACCCTAATCTGATCCAGATTACCTAGTGAATCAGATAACTTCCCCGTCAGCTTTCTGCTCGTGAGCTCCAGTTCAGTGACTCTTCCGGTGTTGTTGCAGGTGATTCCGGTCCAATTGCAGCAATCAGCGTCGCCATTGACCCAGTCGTCTGGTTTCGGGTCGAGATTGGCGATGAAGTCACGCAAGGCTTGAAGGTCACGAGGGTGGCACGTGGGGGTCTGAGATTCCGAGGCCCAGAAGAAGAAGCATAGTAAGTCTATGAGGAAGATGACGATCACCCACAAACGCATTTCAGAGAGAACGAGGAATAAGAGGACGAAGTGTGTAGTTTAACTCAAAACTGAACAAAACCTTTGAGAAATCTCAGAGAATAAGACATGGGTTTTCTGATTCTCGCCATTTAGATGACGATCAATGAAATTGAAGCATGGAAGAGAAAGAAAAAATGGCGACTTTTGACTCGAATTGTCAAAAAAAAAAAAAAAAAAAAAAAAAAAAACTAACAAGTGGTGGGTGCTTTAATGAAAGCAGTTTTGTTTGACGGATCAATGAAAGCTCTTTTCAATGAAAATTTCTATTGATAACAGAAAAAGAAAAAAAAGTTTAACGGATCAAATGGAACAAGTGCGGATAATATGGCTCAAATACTAGCCATTGCCAGTGAGGATCAATTATTTGAGAAATTGACAATTCAAATTGAACACAAAGTGTAAATAAAATATTTTACATAATATTATATATACTGTTCAATTAAAGAACGTTGAGTCTACGACATTCTCGAGATCTTGGGTTTTTTGGCTATGGTATTCAAATTTCGAGGATGTTGACGAGTTTGGAAAATGATCTTTGATCCGCTTCTAAGTTCACCACGGAGACTCTCCGGGTTTTGGGGTTGTGAGCAGTTTTTTCAGAGGATTGTAGATTCCAGATTGCTTCAAGACTCACCTTAGGGGTGGACATGGGCTATTTGGGGTGTTACTGGAATAGTGTGCTGAGCTGGATTTGTCTCGTTTGGAGTAAGTCTCCTACAAAAACAAAGACTGATGTTATACACTGTTGCATCTAACATGCACCTGATCTTATCATATATTGCCCATGTTGCTGAGGAGTGTAGGTGCATACGCGAGCTTTAGAACTCTGGAACTTTTACACAAATTATCCATTTTTTCTAGTAAACACTTCAATTTCTTTTTAGTATTAAATTCTACTAAGGTCTTCCATTCTAAAAAGTTCTCATATACTTCATTTTTAGACTTTAAAAACTTCATCCACACCTTCTTGAAGTAATCGTTAAGGAAGGTCAAAAAATATTTTTATCCAGAAAAACTCTTTGGATTGTTAACCAATCCTGATAGGTCACTAAGAAAATAATCCAATACTCCTTATGCCCTGAACTTGGATTTCTTGAAAGCATGTTAGTTAGAATTTCCAAGAATATAGTCTTCACAAAAGTCCAAAGTATAAAATTCTTTAGGGTTTAGATTTTCTTCTATTACCACAATGTTCATGTTATTGAGACTCATATGTATGAGTCTTAAAATGCCACATGTTGATAAGATTAACTTATGGCTAGTCAACAATGGTTTTCACTACATAACTATATCATTCAGGTTGTAAAACCCATCTTCATAGTTTCCTGAGATAACTGGTTGACCATTGTCTTTTTCGTATAAAGTGATATTGTTTTTCTCGTATAAAGTGATAACCCAATCTCTACCTTCATACTACATACTAGATTTTTCTAGTCGACCATATGAGAGTAGATTCATTCTCATACTTACCATGTACCTTACATCTTTGAGAATCACGATTGAACTCTCAAAAATTATTGATTTTAAGTTTTCGAATACCATCAAAAATTATTGATTTTAAGTTTTCAAATACCATTTTCTTTACTGAAAGTACTGCTTCCCATGAGAACATTACCTCCTTCCACTTCCTGAAGATCAAATAACTAGCTTTAAACAATTTTTAAATGGAAGGAACAAACAAAGTCCATAACTCATTGATCGTTGGTGTCATATATGATGGCTGCTAGAATCATGGGATCTTTTGCGGTTTCCAAATCAAATTGGTTGAAACATTTGGCTTTCTGATGAGGGCATCGACCTAAGCAACTTAGATGATCCTAGCCCGGCCAAACCAAACGACCCATCTACTAATCCAACCATCACAACCACGAGGAATCCACCAAGGAACAGGTCAGACATTAGGAAGCTCATAAAGAAGTTCAATGAGTCAGTCCAGAGCTTGTTGGCTAAAAAATCTATAGACAACATGAACGCATTCCAAGTCGGCCGCAAGAAGGCCCATGTGAAAGAACTTCAAGCCAATTCATTCTCTTCATGATCCAGGCTCAAAGTTCATGAACTTCCTTAGATACCTAAACTATTATACAATGTATAAGCAAACTTATAGAAAGTGAAAAAATAATATACATGTCGAGATGTTATGTTTGACGAATGTTAAGTTTTTTAGTCTTCCACCTCAAAATCAATCTAACACCACCTCTCTAGTTTACAGTTCTTCAGTTTCATCTCAAATCGAATCTCATAATAGAGAGAGGATACGAAGAAGCAAAACAGAGCAACAACAAAGTATGTAATAATTCTTGTCATTTTTGTGTTCTTATAGAGACTTGGAGCGAAAGTGTGAAGATCAACGGAGAATTTCATATGGTAATTGATAACTACAGGAGGAGTTCTCATTTGGATTAGGAGGCTGCAGTTAGAAGAAGAAGCGATACTCACCGTACCCTTCACAAGCAAATAAGATTTGCGGGCGAGTTGAAGATCTTGTCGAGAAAAACTCCGTGAAATCTGAACTGCCAAGTATGGAGGCCCAAGGATTCGACACGCAATGACATCTAGCTATAGATTTCGCCGGGAGTCTCGAGAATATCTCGATAACGAGATCAATTGGGATCAGCAATGAATGTTTCCTTCTTCCATTCTCCGCGGTCTTCATCGATCGTGTATTGCGAACCTCCAATGCGTTTGGCTGCCGTGTTTTCATGGAGGTTAAAAGACTCAACAATGTGATTCAACAAGATGATGGTTGATTGTAGGGTCAGAAAATATCACACCATGCATATGCATATCTTATTTATTTGATACAAACTAAATATTATATATCAACAACAGAAAAAATTGAAAGTTGAAACTAAGAGAATAAAAATATAATCCAGTAAATTTTTTTTTGTTATTGACAACATATAATCACTAGATGTGATCATAAACCCATGAGTGCTAACACCAAAGCTGTCATAATCGCAACAAACGTTCTCCCAAATATTTTATTTCCTGTAAAACAAAAAGAAAAGAGACAAAACACACGTATAATTATTTTCTTATTTATTAACCAAATCCGCTAGAAAATACATGAACACAAGATTGTTGATGATCTGTTTTCAAAATGTGATTTATGTTCACTTTTTGCCGCAGTAGGATAATTCAAAGTTCTAACAGATTCAAGGCCATATCATAACCATAGGGGCAGTGCAAAGATGAAAATCATGAAATTGACAGGAGAGGACCGAAGTTAGTCTACTGCGAAATTCCCAACTAGTAGTACAAAATCTAAAATTATAAATTTGTATATGAAACGATTATAGCCAAATAAAGTATGCATAATGCATGTTATTAAGAATATGATATATACTCACCTTTTGTAACGCTAACGCCAAGACTCGTTTGCAAGGTGGTGATGTTATACTTGACAAGACATTTAGGTAATACGATAAGGCGGAACGAGCATGTCTGCAGTTCTCGCGGTATTTGTCCATCGCAAGTCTCAAGCACACGGTGCAATTTCTCGGAGCAAGATCAGGACTACACTGAGCCATTGCTTCAAGATAATATGAACCTTCCAACTGAGTCACGTGTTCTTGGTCCTCCACAAAATATGGAACCGGTGACAACAAAGGCGAGGATGCTCTGATGATAAGCTCATCTATTTTCCCTGGAAGCGTTTGATTGAAGAAATGTGGAGAAGAATCCAAAGAACTGCTCGGATAGCATGTAGCGGAGCTAGGTTCATCATCGACGAGCGTGAAGAAAGAAAAGTTTGAGTACTGAACCATACACTCGCCATTCCTCTCTAGGTAACCTACTTTATGAGAATTACAGAAAGTAACGGTGTCTAGCAAAAGGGTTTGGACACAGTTTGAACAAGAATTTCTGTTTATGTCTCCTCTTCAGAGGTACATGCCATAGACTGTGTTGGGGCTAAGACCTGCTGTGGCGTTGGAATATGTTCCGAGGGAGGAGCGGTTGCGGAGATTGGAGAGGACGGTGTCGCGGTTTGATCGATAAGTTTGAGTTATGTTTTCGTCCAATTGGCAATCGACAAAAGTTTGGGACAAGGTTTGATGAGAGGATAAGAAGAAGCAAACTAGAGCAACAGCAAAGTGTGTAATGATTCTTGTCATCTTTTGTGTTCTTATTGAGACATATGATAAACAACAAAACAAAGCAAATATATATATTTATAGAAAGAAAGAATAGCTTTTTATTTTAATCTCAACATATAACGTGTGGTAGACCAATTCATAAGGTGAATTTTAAAATGACTATTGTTATCTTAGTTGAATTCCATATCGTTTATAAAATGTTAGTAGTGATCTTTGCAGGTTGCTTAAATCAGGGGAAGACAAAGGAAAATTTGGTTTATAAGGATTGAATACTTTTTTTTCTACGATATTATTGGAAGAAATATTTTGGTGATGAGAGGAAAATTCAGCAGGTAAACAAGTATTGAGGAAGCACGCAAGTTCCAACATTTTTAATCTTTGACTTCTCTTTGACTTGCCCCTCTTTTCTTTCTCTCAAAGTTTTCGTCCTTTAGTCTGTAATCTCCTTTCTTAATCATCCTTTGCTGATTATACAATGCATAACCAGAACTTATAAAAAGTGAAAAAACAATATTACGCATGTTGAAATATTTTTTTGATGAGTGTTAAGTTTTATGAGATTCCAATTAATATTTAATTGACAATTAATTAGATTAGTCCATGTGATTTATATATTAGTGTTGGTCAATTTAAACTTCAAATGTATAATTTTAACACATTATTTCGAAATGACAGTTCTTCCGTTTTATCTCAAACCAAATCTTATTTTAGGATAAACAATATCCCTATTTAGATCACCTTATTTGGGACATGAGTTACTCCACTCATTTCAAATTGGTTTTGGGTTTGAAACTCATGTAATGTAACTTAACATGATATCAGAACCCGATTCACACAGTCTAACCCGATCCGATCCAAAGTTGGTCCAATCATTGACCGTATAAAAAGTTTGAAGAGATCTTAAATATTTAATTAAATGAAATGAGGGACAATTCTGACGGGACTATATAGAACCGCGCGCATACATATTTTTTTGTGGTATTTGCTGGTTTAGATTATCTGCTTAACCTCAAAACACAACCATGTTTGCATTATATATAATACGGCCAATTCATGGCTATATCACATAACCATCGGGCAGGGCAAGGGCGGATCGGACCGGACTATCCCATTGCAAAATCCCAGATAGCAATATAAAAGCTAAAAGTGACAACGTTCCATATTGAACGATATATGTAGCCAGTAGTCCAATAGTTTATGTTAATGTCATTGTTGTGCTATAAGTTAAAATCCGTATAATGCATGTTATTGATAAAACTAAAAAAAGATATATGCAGACCTGTTGTAACACCATGAATCGTTTGCAAAGCGGAGATATTATACCTAACAAGACTTTTAGAGAAGAAGATCTGAGCCCGAAGAAGAGCGTTGTTGTGGTTGCAACACTGGAAGAAATCTTGGACCGCAAGTCTCAAGTTCAATACATTTAAGATGAATGACCGCAAGTCAAGCACAATTAGGTTCTTGGCCTTTTTCTTTCTTTTCTAACTTTACTGGATCAATGATATTTATCTTAGTTTCAAGAGCATCCACTATATGGATCTTCTCGAGCCTCAACTTTATCCTCTCTAGTTGGAAGATGCGCCACAATAAGTAGATGATCATTCAAAATATTCTTCACTCCATGAAACCTAAAGTCAGCCATCGTCCTCATTTTCCAAATGAGAAATCACTGGTTCCATCAAACTTGTCCACCTCTCGTTTGCATCTCATGTCACTCATATTAGAATTTAAGAGTATATCTTGCAGAATTAAGAGAATAGATTGCAGAATTAAGAGAATAGAGAGATTATAGAAGAATAAGGGAGAAAATAAGTCTCTACAAGTATTGATTTTAGACATTTCTTTATAGAGTTACAAAATGAAGTAATCATATTTGAGTTTTGAAACTGGGCTTAACGTGGAAAATTTGAAGTCTCAATTTGAGTCAAAGAGCATACAACTTCAATATCTAATGTTCAACTTTGACTTTACAGATGAAATTTTATATTTCTTCTATCTAAGATAACCAAAATGGTTTAGACAAAAAAAAGACAAGGAAAAAAAGAAAAACCACAATGGTTAGCTTTTGTCATCTTGCCAGTCAAACATTAGTACACAGTAGAGACAACTCTCAACTTCTTGTTCTTCATATAAGAACTCCAAACAGCAATACACAAGCTTTTACTTTAAAACTCTGCTCATACTTTTGAAACACAAAATCTTATCACTAATTGTCAGAATTTACTAATTTAGTTACCATTCCTGATTCTTTCATAGGCCTGAATTCGATTCCCTGAATAATCAAACCACTCTTCCAATGTCCCATTTGTGTCTCCATAATACTAATCTCAATCTCATCACCATCATTACAACCACCATTATCGATAAAAATCTTCCCAAGCTCCACTTCACTCCACCCATCTCCTCTCTCCTTAGGCTCCACTACCACATCCTTACCAACCTCCCTCTCCGTTTCACCTTCTTCTCTTGCTTCTTCTCTTGTAGGAGACCGCGTCCATGGACGTCTCATTCTAAACGCTCTAGAAACCGCTCCATGCGAGATCCCCAAATAACCATAACCACCGCTACGTGGATCCGCACCACCAGCAGTATCAAGAAACACAGATGTTTTGTTACCTTCACTTCCCACAAACCCAACTGTAGCTTCCACAGGTGCGTAGTCAAATCCGTGTGATCTTTGACTCGCACGCTTAAACACTGCGTAAACTGAGTAATGAGTTCCTTTCGACAACATTCCACAACTTATCTTCCCATGAATCTCAAACCAACACACATTTCGTAGCTCTGCTACTTTCTCAAACCTAAAATCACATTCATAAAGTAAATTACAAACGCACATTTTTGATAAACAGAGGAAAATCAAATCAAGAACTTACTTGGATTCAGGAACTGAAATCCATTGCCAATACGCAGGAGAATCTCCCCATGTGATCGATAAATCCATCGCTGATATCATGTAACACTTCTTTCCACTAGATTTCTCCATCCAGAAACTCTGATTCCCAAAAAAAAATCCAAAAGGTAAAAAAAAAACCCACTAATTTCTACATTCAGGGATCGGATTGAATTAATTTACCTTTTTGCCATCGTCGATTAGAACGGAATCATCGGCGAGTGAGAAATAAATCTCTTTTTTCGACGAGTGATTCAGCGATTGAGGAATCAGAGACGTGTACTCCGTCGGAAGAAACGTTTCCCAGACCAAATCCGATTGAGCCGCGGATTTAACGGTTTTCGAAACCGAAGCCACAACACAAGCGTCTCGTGGACTCGTATGAGAAATTACCATGGAGATACAATCTTCCGGCAACGTTTCGAATCGCGACGCTACAACCGCATCGTTCCGGCTAATTCCTCCGTCGGAATTCGAATCGACGACTTGAATTTGCTCCATAGCGTTCGAATCTAATTTTTTTTGGAATCTGATGTGTTTTTAAGAAATTGTGTGTTGTGTTGTTTTGTGTTGTGTTGTGAAGCGTGGCGGCGAGACAGATATTTAAAGTACGGTTGTGAAAAAACTTACAGGTTAAGATTTAAATATGATATTCCGATAATATCCTTTATAAGTGTAACGTCTTGAAAGAATCTCAAAAGTTTTTTTTCAAATTAAAAAGTTTTTGCCTTTATCTAATCAGCCAAAGCAACTAACTTTTTTTTTCTTTCCTTTCGTGTTTAACTTACCTCTGAAGTCTTTGTTTACGAGATAGAGGAAGAGAGAGGGAGATTTATTTAATTAAATGTAATTGTTTCAAAAGTCAATAATTCAGAATCTTTGATCAAGACCGGTTCATTATCTCCTAACTCCCTAAGTAAAGTCTATAAAAAGCATTCTGGAATCTGGATGATAAGAAAAAAAAAAAAGTTTTCTTTATTGAATTTGTGTTATGTAAGAATGATGAACATCAAAAATCAAAAACTCAAATTCACAACAAACGTACATTCATGTTTTATGTTTTTATTTTATTTTTTGTAGTCAAGTATGCTATATAAATGAAACACAACGTAGAGATGTTAAGAGAAGGGCAGTCCAACAAATGGAGCATCACAAGAAAGTCCCAATGACTCAGGTTAATATCGAACACGGTCAAGTATTTTGAGACTATCCAAGGAGTTACATTTTCTTTTCTTTATCCAAATATTCACACATGCTAGCATATATCGCACATATGAAGAGGAAAACTTGGTGCTAAGAGCAAGTTTATCGGTAGTTGTTGTGGGGTTCTTAGCGGTAACTCTTAAATAATAGGGATAAAAAAAATACAAAAAAGATTTCTGCACTAAGAAGCGGTTCTTACCATGTGTCATGGTCGTACTGTTTGTTTATTTGTTTTTTTTTTTTTATATACTCGAAAATGGTAGATCTTTTAAAAATAAATAATAAAAAAATGTTAGAAACTTTTTTTTTAAGAGTCACCGATAATCATGCTCTAATGTTATTAAACACACATGTCAATAAAAATAGATCAACGCTGTCCACACGCATCGAGAATATGTAAAGCACGCCAAAATACACTGAGAGCATTTAAATATGCAACATTCTTGCATCTAATTTAAAGACAAGATATCATACCATATTTTCAATTTCCATTCTTGCATCTAATTTAAAGACAAGATCTCATACCATATTTTCAATGTGACTGGTTGTTTGGTTACAAATCATATATATACTCAGTAAGTTCGTCCTTGTATTCCTTCATAACTTAACCTGTATCTGTATCCGGATTATTGTACATCCGTCCACAATTATTTTTCAACATTAAATGACATTGTAAATTTTAAATTTTAAATGTTTTGCAAGAAATATGTGTGGTGAAATAAGTTTTCTCATGCGGGCTAGGCAAAATAGTTGTGACTGAGTTTTCGTTGGAAATCCATCCAAGTATTCGTTAAGCTTTGACCATTTGAAAATTTTGTGACAGATGTTCCGACGAACCATACCCCGTCAGAAAATTTTGACGAAATGGTGGCGAAAATAATGACCAATATCGATCCATGAATAATGTGATCTTTCGATAATTTTGGACAAACTATCTCGTCTGATGCTATTTCCTCTGTGATTCGTCGCAAATTTTCGAACAAAAATTTATGTGGGAAAATCCCTGAATTCTAACACGGTAGGGCATGAATCAGAGAACACACTTCTTTAATAGCATAATGCTTAGAGCCGTAAAACTCATGTCTTAATAAGTAAAGTCTATATAATCATTTGTAGATGATAAACAAAAAACACAATCTCGTTTCTTTATTGAAATCAGAAATTTGTTCACGTGAGAGTGATGAACATGAAAATCAAACCTTTAACAAAAAACATCAAAATCAAACATTACAAACGAAGAAAAAATAAAAGTTGGCGTTACAATACACAGTTGATGAAATTGAAGCAAACAAACATAAACCGAAAGCATTGAACCGTTCTTTCGGGTATTACTTTACAGATTTTTTGAAGGGCGGAATTCAATTCCTTGAATGATCAAACCACCCTTTTCTTCATAAAAAGAGTTAATATCAAAAATATGTACCGAAATATGATCACAACAAGCTTCAAGGAAGAACTCACCGACCTCAGCTTCCATCCAACCATCTTTTCTCTCCTTTGGTTTCACAATATCACTCGTTTCTCTTTCTCTGATTGGATCCGTAGGCTCAACAAAGTATATCAATCTTTTAGAAACTCTTTCTCCATCCAAATGAACATAAACTTCTACTGGCACATCCCCTACTCCAGAATATCCATCTAGTGTCTTGAACACAATAAAGACCGAGCATCGAGTCTTAGGAGATAGATGATATGTTTGCATCCGACAACTAATCTCATACAAATCTTCTCTGAGTAGCTTTGCTGTTTTCTCAAACCTGCGTGCAACAATTTTTTCCATCGTCATCATTCATCATAATCAGTGATTACAATCGTATTTGGCCAAAAATAGGAGTTACCTAGATTCAGGAAGAGATTTCCACACCAAAAATCCAGGAAAACTTTTCCATGAGGTATATATCGAAGATAACATGATACATTTTTTCCCACTCACTTTTTCTAACCAATAGCTCTTTCATTTTACGAGAAAGAACAAAAATAAAACTCAAAACAATTAGTAATATTGAATAGAACTTCACAGTTTGCTTATAAACTGATGGATCAATATTTTTACCTCTTCGCCTTCTTCGCTAAGAAGAGGATCGTCGCAGAGAGCGAAATAGAGCTCCTTCTTCGAGGAGAAAACTCGCGATTGAGGAATCAGAGATGAATACTCCTGTGGAATAAACTTCTCCCACACGCTATCGGAATTAGCTGCCGATTCAAAGGTTTTCGAAACCGAAGCGACAACGCACGCGTCCTGTGGACTTGTGAAGGAGATTATATTGGAGATGCACTCCTTCGGAAAGGTATCGAACAGAGACTGCCCGGAGATGACGATCTCTCCCCCGCTTTCGCCTCTAGATTCAACGCCATGGTTCTGCTCCATCGTTGAGAGACAGAGAGATAGATTTCTCTTTTGAGTTCTGACTCTTTCCAAAGTCGCGCCTCTGTTGTTGTTAAGGAATAGAAAATGATGACTCATGTAAAAGTTGTCCGCACATATTTACGAATCTACCCTTCTTTGGATCAATACGTGCATGTTTTACTGAACTAGGTCAATAAAATTTCGGACAAATGAGTATGTCAAGAAACTTTGAATTAGTAAAAAGTTTTTTTTTAGGTAACGATAAGTCAATGTCTTATTTACAATATAAATCAATTTTTCAATATTAACCCAACCGTTATACACAAAAGGCCCAAATAACTATTCTTAATAAGATATGATATTTAATGTTTCGACCAATAACAATAATAGAAAAATGATATTTAATGTTTCAGCATATTTGGCTACCACTTTGCGCAACTTCTTATTCAGAGCCATTGGCTTCCTTGTCAAATCTCAAGAGGAACCTGCAAAGAGAGAAAGCAAAAAAAAGAAACATCAAACACATAATAAAAACGAGCCTCGACTAGGGTTTGAAGGTTTGTTGTTTACCTTCCGTGAATACGAGAAGAGAAGAGCTCAATGATATCATCAGTAGACATCTTGAGAAGGGCATGTGGATCTACCCTGTGAAAACAAAAGAGAGCGTGAGACTGCCGCGAATTGAGGAATTGGAAGAAACAACGACATTAGCGAGACGAATTGAGGAATTGAGTTATTTTCAGATATAGAGCTATGAATATATCTGAAAAATCAAGAGGGAGAGTGAAACAAGAGTGGCAGCTGAAAATTTTGCTAAGTTTGAGAAAAATTATTTAGTTTTCAGTGTTCAAAATAGATATAGTTTTATTAATGGTCTATGTTATATATGTATACTTAAGCGTGACCATTTTTTACAAATGACACTATCTTCTACTGCTATGAATATCCCAATTTCATGTAGTGTGCACTTGTACTCATCATTTTTCCCTGCCATAGAAAAACATCTACAACACCTTTCACTCTTTGCATCATTACATGTGCCAGCTCTTCCACAACTTTAATTAACAGAAAGTTACAGTGTCTTCTTCTCTGCAGTCTATCAATAGCTTCCCCATAGAAGTTGTAATCGACACACCCAATTCGATAAAACCACGCTGCCCAAAAATATCATATAGAGAACCATGGGAACACCACTTATCGTACCAAAAGGAAACATAGTAGCCATCCCATTAAAACTTTTCATCAACTACATGTATCTTAATATCACTTATAGTTTTACCTATCACTAAATGAACATTAATGAGAACATACAACTTGATGAGATTAACAAATTATGCTTGGATTTTTTTGTGGTCGGGACATTCCTTTAGTCTATTGAGGATGCAAACAAAATGTGTTGTTTCAAACTTGTTAGTGGGTGTATTTAACTTTGAGTTTTAAGTGCTTTTAAAGTTTTCTTAAAATCTCATGTTATACAACTAAGGATTTTAAAATGTCTTACCAAATTCAGTGTTATTGAATATGTGATTTATTTGAAATCACTCAAATCATTTACAATCAGTTGTTATTTAAACAACAATTTCTTAAAATCATATTAAAAATCCACTATTATTGAAAATGTTTTAAATATTAGGATATTAGAAGACTTTCTTAGTTAAAAATACAAAGATCCAAATCTCATGAGTTTAGATGTATTATAGGTAATTTTAATACAAAATCATAACAACTTCTCTAAAATCACCGAAATAATAAAAATCATCTAAAATCTTATTAAAACTCAAATCATTCTAAATGCATAGTTCAATCATGATTCTATCGTGTAATAATTCATTATGGTTGAATTGGATCAATTTTTTTTTTTTTAATAAGGAATGAACTTCTTGGACAATTTCAGATAATCCTTCACTGAGTTCTTGGATGTAGAAGAAAATTTTGAAGTAAAGAAAGCTCGTTAATCAGTTTCATACAGCTGGGATTGGGAATGGTTTTTCCACATCTTTTTGGCATGACCACGACTCTTGGAGTAGTTTGGGGGAGATTGTTTGATTTCTTTGTACCACGTGGATAAATTGATTTTAGGATTTCGAAGAACAATTATATTGGGGAGGTTTTGGACAGGCATGTAAAGATAACACATAGAAGATATATGTTAAATGTAGTGGAAAAAGAGATTAATACAAGAGGGATGACCCTGTGATATATGTTAAGAGAAGACACACCAGTATGGAAAGGTAGATAAGGTAGATAAGAAAAGTATGAGAAGGTTTTTGTGGTAGAAGACACACAATAGGAGATTATAGAAGCTACACCCAGAGTGCATTGGTATAAAGGAGCTTGGTTCTTCCATGCTACACCAAAATTCTCTTATGGTTTGGCTAGCCATGAAAAACACATTGGCCATGGGGATATAATTTAAAACTGGCCACCCACCGCTAATACCACTTGCATATTTTGTTTGGATCCACTTGAGACGAGAAACCATCTCTCCTTCTTGTGCCACTACTCGACTGGGAAAGCTTGGTAAGCTGATAGGGAATCGATTTGTTTGCACATGGTAGGAGATAGTTCGTGTGCTAGTTGATACCTTGAAGAATCAAACCAAAAAATTTCTTTTAAGGTATGGTTTCCAAAACACAGTTTTTTTGATATGGAGAGAACGTATGAGTCACATCGAAAGTGATTCACCTTCTAAACATGATAGATAGAAATGTGAGAAATCAACTCTTCGTGATTGGAAGAAAATGAGATTTTAAACTTGAGGTTGTAAGTTTGGTTTGCTACAAAATGAGAAAATTGTAATAGTTTTCTTTTAAGTTAAACCAATTGGAAAAAAGTTTATTTTTGTTAAAACATCATAAAACTTCAACTAACATAATGATTCGGTTGTACTCGCACCAATAAAGTCTGCAAAAGCATTATAGCTGATAAAAAAAAAACACAATCTTATTTCTTTATTGAAATTTGTTCATATGAACCGTCAAATCAAACATTGCAAACCAAAACTAAAAGTTGTTGTTGAAAACCAAGGTTTTTCACACTTCGTTTAGACATGAAATTGAAGCAAACAAACATAAACCGAAATCATTGAACTGAAACCATTCTTCCAAGTATTACTTTACAGATTTTTGGAAGGGCGGAATTCGATTCCTTGAATGATCAAACCACCCTTCCAATAAGGAGATTTAATCTCAACAACACTTACCGAAATATCATCACAGCATGCTTCATTGAAGAATTCACCAAGCTCAGCTTCCATCCACCCATCTTTTCTCTCCTCTGGTTTCACAATATTCCTCGTTTCTCTTTCTCTCCTTCGACTCATCGGCCCAACAAAGTAAATGAATCTTTGAGAAGATTCTTGTCCAACCAACCCAACCCCAACTTCTACCGGCAAATCTCCCAATCCAGGACATCCATTCTTTGTCTTGAACACTATGTAAACCGAGTAACGAGTTCTAGAAGATAAGTAACGAGTATGCATCCCGGCTCTAATCTCAAACCAACATACATTGAGAAGCTCTGCTATCTTTTCAAACCTGGGTGCAACATGTTTTCCTATCTTCATCATCAATAATTACAATCGAATTAAGAGAAAAAAAAAAGAAGGATTTACGTACCTAGATTCAGGAATTGAAATCCATTGCCAATATTGAGGACTACTTCCCCATGTAATCCATATTTCCTTTGAAGACAACATAATACACCTTTTCCCACTCACTTTCTCTAACCAAAAGCTCTTTTCATAGAGAAAAAAGCATAAAAAATCATTACAATCAGAAATACTGAGTAAATCTTCACAATCATACCAATGTTGCCTCAATTATTTGTTAGCCATACTAATCTAAAAGAACTCGGTGATTCAATTCAACACATGAATTTCAATAATAACTCGAGACAGAAGAGAAGATCATCATTCTCCAAATCGTTAACAAAGTGTAAAAAACTTAGGGATCGATATTTACCTTTTTGCCATCTTCGATAAGAAGAGGATCGTCGCAGAGAGCGAAAAAGAGTTCCTTCTTCGACGAGAAAACTCGTGATTGAGGAATCAGAGATGAATACTCTAGGGGAAGAAACTTCTCCCACACGTTATCGGAATTAGCCGCCGATTCAAAGGTTTTCGAAACAGAAGCGACGACGCACGCATCCCGTGGACTTGTGAAGGACATTATGTTAGAGATGCAATCCTCCGGCAAGAAATCAAACGGCGAGGGACCAGAGACGACGATCTCTCCTCCGCTTTCGTTTCTAGATTCAACGCCATGTTTTTGTCCCATCATTGCTTGATGCATTATCTCTATCAAATTGTTTGGATGATTGAGATTGAGAGAGAAAAAGAAAGGCCAAGATTTTAATACAGACTTTTTCTTGTGAGTTCTTACTTTTTCCTAAGTCGCGTCTCTGTCGTTGTCAAAGAATAGAAAATGACTCGTGTAAAGTCGTCCTCACGTATTTACGAAAGTACCCTTCTTTGTATCAATACGTGCCGCGTCCGTGTGCGTTCACCTTCACGCTGCATGTTTTTCTTAACTAGGTCAATATTACTTTCCCTGACAGATGCTTTTTTATATTTATTATTTACAGATATTTTTCTAAGATCATCAAATCAATAACAAGATGTATAAGAATTTGATATATGATTTGTACCTCCACAACTAATCAAGCGGATTTGCTATGACTGCTGTTCTTGGTCCTACATTAAGAGACCCACTAGTTTTGAAGCCCACGATTGGCCCAGCGGGTTTGTTGTCTTCAAATAGCTGCTGATAGATGTCCAATCTTCCACGGGATTTAGCAGAAGAGGTGCTCTCTAGACTTCCGGTGACATAGCTTTACAAAGAAACACATTGGTAAAGCAAAATCAGCAACGGAGAAGAATGAGTGTTTGGCGATCATGATGGTGGATTTTAGGGTTTATCTAATGAGCGTAAATCTTAGTGGAATTCAAAAGGAAAACGACAACATTGAGTCATCTATAAAGCGAATAGTAAACTCATCAGCCTAAACGATAAGAAGGAAAAGGTTGTGGTGGTTTTTGAGAAAGACAAAGATATAAGGAATCCCACTAGAAACATAACTTAAATCATTGGAAAAAAGGGACACTTTAGACAAGTGAATCTTGGTGAATCTGTGCACAAACATTATTGCCCTCTTTTGTGCTTTTATGTCCCAAGCTCTGTGCAAATCAAGCAAACTACAACGAGGTAACCAGATCATTAATATGTATTTACTGTTAAGTTCACGTTAGCATTCCTAATTAGCTGAAAAGAAAAGAGTATTTATTAATTATGCATGATGCAATTTCTTTCTTGCAGGTTTAAAAACAAGAAACCTATTTGCATACCATTTTTCTTACAGAAATTCAAGTTTGATTGGAAAGACTGTTGAAGCAAACACAGGAAGTTGAAAGCATAGGAAAAGAGGCTTACGAGAAGTGATAAAGAATGTGGTAGAAACACAAGTATCAAATCCCTACAAGGCATAGAGTAAATGATTTGTAAAAAAAAAAGGGTCTAAACTAGCCCTCTCCTGTTAATTTCTTGAACAGCTCTTGTAAATGGCACTTCTTTATGATATGATGTTTTCTTTTCTCTTCTCTTTGTATATAAGAAATAAGGACACTTTATAATAGTGGTCTCCTTTCACCTTGTTCCCACCTCTTTATGATAGCAATCCCTATATGACTATCATCAAAATAAATACCACTAAACCTCTCATAAATATCTACTAATTATGAATAGTTTATTCAATGCTCATGATTATATCTCTTTTCCTTCTTGGAGGTTTAGGGCCATATGGTAAACTTTCTGAGGATAAGAAATAATAAAAAAATACAGAGTGATTGTAACTATTTATTATGCTTTGATGTAAAAGACATCTTTGTGAGCAGCACGATCTATACAAAAAGTCGAACAATTTGTCAAAAGGTCGAAGCAAAAGCAAAGGGAGTTTATGTGGTCTTGGCATGGCATAGACTTTATCAAATCCGAAGGTCATGGCAAATGTCTTGATATAACAATTTATTCAAAGGTCTTGACGAAAATTGAAGCGAAACTAAATTTTATTGACAAATACAATATTACGAACTTTGGATAGACAAAGAAGAAAAACTATATAAGAAAAAAATGAGGAACAAAATTGTTAAAACTGTTATGACATTGATGAAATATGAGAAATCTCTCGAACGTGGAACCATTTTTGTAGAAGAATTTCTAACATTCTTCCCCCTTTTCTTAGCTTATGAGTATGTGTGTGTGTGTGTGTTTTTTTTATGTTTTTTTTCTTTAATTACATACATGAGAAGCTTTACAAAACTTAAGTGAAGAAAACAAAACAAAACAAAAAATCTAGAGAGAAACATTTATAAGTGGATAGTTGGATAGGTTTTCGGTGGAAATCTTTAATGTAATAATGCAGTGTTATTAATTTTCTCCCTTATCGCTGTGTTCAGGTGGGGTCATCAGTAATAGTGCATGGGATAGTGGGCACGCACAATTAAAACAGTGTCTTCTATGTTCACTTTCATTCGTCTACATATATGGCTACAAGAATTCCAAAAGGAACCCAACTCTAGAAAGAAAAACCTAATTTCCGCAAAAAAAAAAAAAAAAAAAAAAATCAGATAGAGAGAAATGGCGGAAGCGGCTACTGAAATTGCAAAGAAAATAGAGGAAAAGGCAGAAACGACGGTGAACGTAGAACCGACTAAAATGGTGGAGAATACGGAGGAAGAGGCTGAAACGACGGTGAACATAAAACCGGCTAAAATGGTCGAGAAAAAGGATGAAGAGGCAGCAAAGATGGTGTCTGAGGATGAAAAGAAACCGGCGGAGGAGGAGCAAAATAAAACCAAAGAGACGTCCACTTTGGTGGGGAAGCTTGAGACAGAAGTGGAGATCAAAGCTTCAGCGGAGAAGTTCCATCACATGTTCGCCGGAAAGCCACACCATGTCTCTAAAGCATCTCCGGGGAATATTCAGGGCTGTGATCTCCATGAAGGCGATTGGGGAAAACCGGGTTCTATTGTTTATTGGAACTACGTTCATGGCAAGTCAATATTAACTAAAAATACTTTTTTTCTTATCTAACAAAAAATTTCAAAACCAAAATGTAAACATATGTTTTATAATTGTGAAGTGACAAAAAAGAGAGAAGTCTAACGTAAATATGTTCGTGAACTAGCATTCTTGTATATCTAAACAGTAAATGATTGGTGTAGATGGGAAGAAAAAGGTGGCGAAAGAGAGGATCGAGGAGGTGGAGCCGGAGAAAAATCTGATCACATTCAGGGTTATAGAAGGTGATTTAATGGAAGAGTACAAAAGCTTCTTGCTCAGGATCCAAGTGACCCCTAAGGAGCAAGGAGGGTCAGGGAGTATTGTGCACTGGCACCTTGAGTATGAGAAGATTAGCGAGGAGGTTGCTCACCCTGAGACTCTCCTCCAGTTCTGTATCGATGTTTCTAAAGAAATTGATGAACATCTCCTCAATGAAGAATAGAGGATAGTACTCATCTTTAATTGCGCATCTGCTATCTATTTATGAATGTGTGCCTTAAATTAAAATGCAATAAGGAAAGACTACGGACCCATGTCCGAGTTTTTCAGAGATATAAATGTGTTATCCTAAGATTATTTTACGTTTGGAAATGTAACTTTCCGAAAGTTACTAGTTACTATATATCATAATCTCTGGTTTTAGCGTTTTCTTCTTCTTGTTTCTTTGATTTTGTTCTGAGTAGTTTGTCGTGTGTTTTGGATGTTTTGAATATTTTCAGTTTCAGGTTTGGTTAATGATAAAGAAACTGCAATTTTTATTAATAACACTGAATTATTACATTAAGGAAATGAAAAATCCATAATCATATATAACCTTATGAATATATAACCTTATAACCATAATTTGTAAAAAGAAAAAATGTATAAATACAGAAAAAAAAATCACTAGATAATCTCACCAATCAAAACCTTTATATCAAGATTAGTGTTCATAATCCCAAATGATAGAAATAATTTTTCTGAAAATCTTTCGGAAAATCAACAAATGGTTTATTGTAAAGCAAATGATTTCTTTTCTATTTTTTAGGATTGAAACCATTAATGATTATTGATTTTTCTTCTTGCAGTACGTCTATATGCTTTGAAATCAAATACTCGTCAATCAAATACTCGTCGACCGAACAATTAGATTCTACTACCCTATAATAATATACACAAAAGTTAGACATTAGGCAAATAAATAAGCATTGAGTGTCAAACATTACAAATGAAGAAATATATATTTAACTCTCCGTCGACTACGATCATCTTTAGTGAGTTACTATTTTTTTCATTATAACCTATCTATATTGTTAAAACAAATATGAACATTGTGATTCTCTTGTTGTTAATATTCTAGGTATTTTTTTTATTAGACTCGAAAACAGTTAAGTTGGATGCTTCAATACTAGTGCCTTCACAAAATTTATATGATACAGACTTAAGACTTAAGAACACATTTTTATTATTAATAAATTAAAATTAAACTTTTTTGGTTAATTTTATCATCAATATTTAGTTATTAATATTAAAAATTTATATTACTTTTTTTGTGGTAAGAATTATTTATTTGGTACCAATAATTCAATATTGATATACTACATGCAAAAGGCTTCGTTATTATCAATTATTATCAATCTTACTGCATTTTCATGATATATATATAATAGAAAATGTAAAGTTTAAGTTGACATTAGCATAAAAACACATTTCCAATGATTTTAATTCTACAATATCAACGTAAAGAAATAATCATCATTGTATATATTCGTTTATATAAATTAGGTTTATGAATAGAGTTTTTGTATTATATATTTTAAATTAAAAATTATAAAAATAAATGTAATTGACAACTAGTATCCGAGCCCATATACATAATAATAATAATATGATTATTATATGACATTTTTATGTTGTTTATGAATTCTTTTATATCTCAAGACCAAAAAATATACATCTGCTTAATCTCAGGTTAAGTATAAGATTATAAATTCTTGGTATTAACTATTTTTACAATATTAATGCGAAAAAATAATTACCATTGTATATCTTGGTTTACGTAAATTAGGGTTACGAAGGAACTCTTAGATGTATTCATTTAAAATTTAAATACATAATTAAAAATGTAATTAGATAAATAAGAACCACGTAAGATAAAGAGTCTTATTATAAAAAAATTGAAATAATTTTTATGATACTCTTCAATTTCTTCCTTAAAAAATTTTAAATCACAAAAAGAAACCTAATTTTTTAATTAGGATGTAGGTCCAATATAAATTAATAATATGATTATTATAGTATGAAGTCTTTGTGCTGTTTATGCTATATCTTAACTTATTTAAAACCACAAACCTAGCAATTTTCTTGAAATTCATTTTTAAAATTTACTTTTCATTTTGAAACTTAAACGCAATTTTAGTTAAAGTTATATATTTATAAATTATCTTTTTGGTGGGTAAATCTTATCCCAATTTTTATAAATTATCCAATTACTCAATTACTTTTTTTTATGTTTTTTATTTATTTATTATGGCAAAACTTATTATATGTGTGATATATAAATTGAACATGGACACCGATGAACATTATTTCACCTTATTTTTTTTTAGCGAAATCCCTTCTTCCATATTTGTAAGACATTAAATTTAATTACCCAGTTATTTCGAGGTTCAAGTTCATATATATAAATCAATACTCAGTTGGATTCTAAGTTTTCAAAATGAGTTAAATAAAAAAATTTTATGCTATAAAGACTAATTATAAAGTGAAATTGATATTAGATTTTCAAATTTTATAAAACATCTAGTAGCAACCTCTCTCATTAGGGATCTGAAAATATTACATACAACACACAAAAATATATCATAAATATACAAAAATAACTAACTATAGAAAATCCAAATAGCATGGGAATAAATTTCCATTAACTCTACAAATGATGTTTGCCGAATCTTGGTTGTCTAATTATATTTCTTCATAAAGCGCATGACTTTTGGCCATTTTTTATACATGTAAAACTTATGAAAAGATTTGGATAACCACGATACTTGAATATAGACATAGTATCGAGATTGTGTTGCATCATATAAATTATGCATTCGGTAAATCTCGCTGGTATGATTATTCACTTTTCATGCTCAGTTTGGATTGCACAACCTTTCCCAAATACTTTCAGAATAGGGTTATAGTTATCAGAACAAAATTTATTTTGATTAAACCATTGATAACAAAGACGATTTGATTCTATCATAGTATAACAATCCACCAAAAATTGATGTAACAATCTTTCAGATTTAGTAGTAGAAGGAGCGTCACTCTCGAATAACTCTCTTACTGTTAGCGAATGACGTTTCTTCCTTTCCAAGTCCTCAGGACAAGTAGGTATTTCTAATACGATACAATGAACATAGCAAAAAATCCTTCTTTAGATTTAGTCTTATGGATCTGACCTACAAAATCTTGAAAAAATATGTAAACAACATCAAACTATCAATAAAATAATATCTCTAAAAAAAAATCTACAAATATAGAATAAATAAATAAAACACAAATATTCTCACTAGTCATAACCTTCGAAAGTTAGTATTCACAATCTTCAAGAAAATATATAAATAATTTTTCGGAAAGTCAACCGGAAAATCATCATATGGTTTTAATGTTGAAGTTCTAAACCAATGTATTAGAGCAAGGGAATTGACCTGAAAACTCCACCCCATTCATGAAGATTACCTTCATTGATGATTATTGATTTACTTTCTTGTAATTTAGCATTTTCACTTTAAATTTAAGAAATTGTATTTCAAAAGGGCATTTTTTTTTTAATTTTCCTTAAGATAGTGATAACAATCTATTCAAAATGATTAATAAAAATATTCTCAAGTTTGAACATAGTTATGACATTGCATAATGTCATATAAAACAATTAAAATAGATAAAAAAAAAAAACATGATTACATACAAAATAGTAATCTTAGAATATGTGATGATGAACACGATTTTCCGCAGTTAGGAGAACTAAAAACCTTGAACATCGTAATCTTCAAAATAATCACGAGGTGGACCTGGAACTGGAAGACAATAACCTTGGCACTGTTTTACGCAAAATTTCTGATCGGGCTTCTTAGACATGCATCTATTCAAGCACTCTTTCATGCACACCAATGCATTAGTGGTACTTTTATTCGGTCCCCTACCGATTCTTTTTGGAGAGATCACATGATGTTCACCATTCAAGCACCACATCATGTTTATTAACATAATCACCACTATCATCAATATTAACACTTTCATGTTTATTCTGTTTCCACCCATTCTTATTTAGCGATTGGATTATTTTTAAATTTTTTAGTAGAACAAGATTTGATTGTGGTTTTATTTGTGAGGTTTTTTTTTAGAGAATATATAATTGTATTTGAAGATGCGGGTATCTATTTTAGGAATTTGTTTTAACTTTTCTTATGAATTATTATTGTCTTAGTCATAGATTACTAAGTGTAGCTCATATTTGTTTTAAAGTTATTAACAAAGTTGTCACCAACTTATCGCTGTTGTACACAATCTGTATTATTCGTTGTTTTAAGCTAAATTTGTTATGGTTTTAGATCCTAAATTTTGTGGTGTGCTTGTATCATCTAAAATGTAACGTAAATATGAGTTAAATTAGATGAAAGAACATTTTGTTAGCAACTAATATATATAAATATATCAATTCAATTATCAATATATAACAATGTTGCGGGTAAAATTTACGATCTTAACATAGAAGAATCTTAGGGTTTTGACTTTTACCTATATAAACCTAGAGAAAGCAAAATGAAAAGGCGTGCGTCTAATGTTTATTGGAGAGACACACAAGTGTGTGTGACGTCGCCCCACCATACAGAAGAAGAGACAAGATATGTAAATTTTGTTGGTGGTTATGTTGTAGATTAGAAACTGTGTAACAAAAAAATTATCATTGTTTCTAGTGGATTGATTATGGACTTCATCCCGGGATGTAGGAAAAACCAAACCTCATTAACAAATTCCTATGTGTTCTTATTTTATGCTCATACATACGTGATTATCTCTAGAATACATAGATCTAGCCACAAATATGTTTTTATACGATAGTGTCACTACACTTTTCGAGCTACGAATGCTAGGGAAAAAGTTGTCATATAGAAGTGGCTCCATGGCTTTACCTAAAACAGATCTGAGGGTATAGCATATGGATCATCCCCCTAGTTCCCTTTCGGTAAGAGTTTACTCGTCATTTTCCATAGCCGCAAGAAGCACTAAATGAGAGGCAATCCAACATGAGAAACGTCAGAGGTCGCTGCAGCCCGGGTTGAGTACCGAAAATCGGGCCAGGTATTCCTAGTTTATTTACTAAATTACTATGTTATTCTCGTTGGGTATAAAATCTCATTTTAAGAAACTTGGTATTAACATTCAATGCATGTCCATGTGTTTGGAGCTGATGCAATCAAAGGTTGGCTAGCATTTCCATGTGTTTGGAGCTGATGCAATCAAAGGTTTGCTAACAGATCCACACACCTCCATACTTGGAAAGGCATGCCTAAACTACCATGAGAAAAACAATTACACATTTGCCCCATTCTAATATATAGGAAAGAAGTAAAAATAAAACCTTCATACCAAAACTATGGATGCTAGAATTTCACAATCAAATATTTGTATACAATTTGATGGTTTAAGGATTTAGTTATCTTTGGGTAGCAAATGATGGAGTCTTAGACGAGATTTGAGTCAAATGATAGAAAAAGACTACAAGATGGAAAACTCTTTGAGTAGGCATATTTTATAATGAAATTAACGAAGTGTTAATAGTTTATTGCGTGTAAGAGTTAAATGTATTTTCTAACCTCACTGAATATTTTTATTTTCCATCTCTTTCCATTAAAAAGTATAGAGCATCTGTGGACCATCCTTTGTTTTCAGCCCGGAGTCAATCTTTCTGTTCCGGAGTTATTTCCATTCTCGACCTCAGTCTCGTTCTCTCTTTTCCCGCCTTCATCGTAGGAGAGTCTTTGGGCACAACTCCATCTTGTTTTTTTTGGATACTTGATGTTGTTAGTTTTCAACAGAAGATATGCTCCATGGCAAACCGACACTCGCTCTTAGGACTGTACCATCACAATCTAGATCCCGCCTCAGTGATGCCGACCCTTAAAGAACTCAACCTCATATCCCCCCAAGTACGCCATAAGGTACTCAGAAGTAGTTTGGACCTGAAACAATGCAGCCTTGCCCTGTCCATGGGTATATAAGCTAGTAAACATACTTATTTCAAAACTCAAGACTCATATCTCAAAGAACATGACAAATCCAACATTTTACTAACCCAAAAAAACACAATATATGTATATTTAATGAGTGTGTTTGTGTTAATGTCATGCTATTTTGAAAATAAAATATTAAATCGGTTCTACAATTCAAAAAGTCGATTGCTAATGAAAAAAAAAAGTTTAAAAACCTAATACTAAAGCTTAAAATAGCCATATGGCTCTAAAAGTGTTATCACTAAATAAGAAAAGATGAACACTCTCACGAAACAAAGATAGAATGAAGGATTTGCCATAAGCTTCACATCCTCTACATCATCTAGAAATATGCAAGTTTTTTGAGCCTTAAAGGGTTCTATATCTTGAATTTCAACTCTTTTGATACCCTCCGTCTCTGGATTCCAGTAAAAAAGGTAGAAAGAGTAAGACATGGAATTTGGGGACAAACACAATTTCACCTCTACTAGTCGTTCCAAAAAAATATAACTTGTTGGCTTCAAATATATTCTTCCAAGAAAGTGGCAAAGCGTAGTTTTAACTAGTCCACTGATGTTTCTCAGCATCTTCCAGGATCTCAGTTGAATACATGTATGTATTGAACTAAAAAAAATATGATGCTGAAGCATAGCTAATTTACCTTTGTAGTTTACTAAAGTTGATCAAATGAAATCCTTTGGCATGTATTGAGCTAGTCTTATACACTTGAAATTCTTAGATCTAATGTCGAAGCAAATTATATTCAGTTGCTTGTTAGCTCCCCCTTTTGTTCCATTATTAAATCTCGATTCAGTTACTTATGGCTTAATTAGTTTCCATAACCTCACATTAATATCTTTAAGATAGTGATAAAAATCTTATTGAAACTTAATACTTTTTCTCGATCCACTATCGAGTAATAAAAATATTCTCAAGTTTGAACATAGTTATGGCATCGTATAATGTCATACAAAATGAATTAATTGAAATAGATTAAAAAAAAATGTCATGATTACATATAAAAAAATAATCATAGAATATGTGATGATCAACACGATTTTCCGCAGTGAGGAGAACTAAAAGCTTGAACATTGACATCAAGATGGGTAGATCCATCTATTCAAGCAGTGTTTCATGCACCACAACGCATTAAATGTACCTTTTCTCGATCCACTATCGACTCTTTTTGGAGAGATCACATTCTCTTCACCATTCAAGCACCACATCATGTTTATTAACATAGTCACTACTATCATCAATGTTATCACTTTCATGTTTATTCCGTTTCCACCCATTCTCTTATTTCTTTTTAATTCTTTTAGTAGAACAGGAATTGGATTGTGGTTGTATTTGCGAGGTTTTTTAATTGTATTTGAAGATGTGGTATCTATTTTAGGTATTTTGTTTTAACTTTTTTCTTATGAAGTTTTTATTGTCTTAGAGGATAAATCCAATTATAAATCCTCTATGACTAAGACAATAAATGATTTCAATTAGTGTGCTTTCCTAATTATATAAACGATTTCTATGACTAAGACAATAAAAACGATGTGCTTTCGTAGTTGTTAGCTTAATTTTATGGAAGATTACTTATTTTATATGAAAAAAAGTTTTAAAATTATTAGATTAGTATTAATTTTTTTACTTTTAAAATGAGTTTTTTCGTACCCACAATACCCTTAAAACATTTGACAGGAAAAACATATTTACGAAAATGTCACATTCTCAGCAAAACAAATCCGCAGATTATTTTTTAAAAATCCGCAAACATGTGTCGAAGATTTATTTTTTTTGCGGATTTGTTTTGCAGATTTAAATATTTACGGATTTTTTTTTACAGATTTATTGTACTTGTTGTAGATTTATTGCTTTGTTGCGGATTTCCAAAAATCCGCAACAAAGGAAAACTTGCTTAAAAAATTACTAAACTAGTACAGTAAAATCCGTAGTGTAACAGATTTGTTTATAGTGTAACAGATTTAATTTTCTGCAGATTATTTTTGCGGATATAATTTTTTTTCAGATTTAATTTGAAGATTTGCTTTTCTTTGTCGAAGACTTTTACGCGGTTTTGCAGTTTTTTCATAATTTACGGATTTATTTTGCATAATTAAATTGTAGTGTCGAAGATTTAGTGTATTTGGTACAGATTTATTTAACTCTGCAACACTGGCAAACATGCTCAAAAAATTACTAAAAGAGTATTGTAGTGTAACAGATTTATTTCATTTGTTACAGATTTATTTAAATTTTACGGATTTTTGACATCTGATGAGGTGGCAAGGGACTAATGGTTTTTTTTTTTTGCAGATTTGTTATTAACTATCCAAAAAAATAAAAAATTAATTTCAATGTCACTTTTTAATCAAAATAAAAAAAATTCTAACTTTTAAATTTTAAAATTTTTTCCGGTCCTGTTATTAAAATTTTAGAACAAAAAAATTTCAAAATAAAATTATAGTTTTTTTTAGAAAAATACATACACAAATTTTCAAAATTTTTTTTTAAAAAACCAAGATATTATTTTGATTTTCAAATATGTAATAAAATTAATGTTTTAAAAAATAAATTTTTACTTTTTTTTTATTAATTCACTAAATATTGTTAACTTTTTACTAACTTAGTATAAGAGTATTTTAGTATTTTAGAACCTCCTTAATACTAATTTTGTAAAAGGATACTAATTTAGTAAATACACTAAAGATTCATATTAGTGGGAGGAGTAAATTTCACTAATTTATTGTCTTTGTAGATGTGGATAGTAATAAAGTTTTAACGTTAAGAACAAACCTATATGACTATACCAATTGATAAATTCCAAAATCAGCATCATTAATCCAACAACTACGAAAGCACACTAATTGATCAAATTAAGCTAACCATCTAATTCACACTCGATTATAAACGATCTCTTGCAAAAGACATTATGTAATATCAGGTAGTTCGGATTTGCGTAACATATTAATAACCAACTTTGAGGAAATTAAAGAAAAACAAGAAACAAAAAAGAGAATTGTTGCGGAATAATTAAGAAAGAATTATGGTCTCAAAGCAATGAAGTCCGTCAAGCTCAGGCGCAAGCCTCAATGTCTTCTTCTCCAAGAAACCCTTCTTTGGTGTCTTCTCCGTCAACACTGCTTGATCACCGGAAGGAAAAGCAGAGGAGCCATTGGAGAATGAATTCGCAGTGACTTTGTTCCCCATCATCTGTGCGCACAAGGAATCTAACATAGAGAACAACGAATTCATGATTGTAGCGACTCTTTTAAGACTTGAGAAAGAAAAAAAAACAGGTTCTTAAAGCTATTGCGAAGAAGACGAGGAAAATAGGTTTGTTATATAGAACCAATTTTTTTGTTTCTTTTGGCAAAGTTTATATAAAACTTTTCAACTTTGTTTCCTAATTATTTCAGAAGTTGGAATTAATTTTCCATTTTTGGCTAGGACTAGGCGCGTGATATGCCACGCGCTACAACTTTCCATTTTGTTTTTCACAGAGAAAAATGTAAACACTAGAACCGATCATCATTATTAAAGCATAAAAAAATAAGAATAAGAAATTAAAGATGTAAACCAATCACTAATTCACTATTGATTTTAAATTCATGTAATATGTTTACTGAATAACTAATCTGACGTGCGAGTTATATTTTTTTCTTTTGATTTGTTCTAAATTAATAAAATAAATTAAGATGTATTTGTTTTTATTTATACATTGTTTTTAAATTATGGTAAGAGATGTTTAAGATTAATCATCTTATAATATTGGTGCATTTGTAGTTTTTTTAAGTAAACGATTATAACATATAACAGTAAATATGAAATATCAAAAAATACATATAAAGGGTGTATTGAACTATAGATTTTAAAAAATTTTGGGGTTTTTTTAAAATTCTCTGTTATTCAACTAAATATTTTAAAATATTTTCCCAAATCCGGTGTTATTGAAAATGAGATTTATATAAAGTCATTTAAAATCATTTACAATCCCCTGTTATTCGAACAAGAGTTTTTTAAAATCATATCAAATCCACTGTTATTGAAAATGTTTTAAGTAATAGAATTTTAATGACTACAGAAGAATTTAGAAGATTTTAGGAGATTTTCTTAGTTAAAAATACAAAGATTCAAATCTCATGGTTTTAGGTGGAATTGTAGGGGATTTTAATACCAAATCATATTACCTTCTTTAAAATCACTCAAAACCAGCAAAATCATCTAAAATCTTATTAAAACTCAAATCATTCTAAATATCAAGTTCAATACACCCTCCAGTATTGGATTTCGTATACCAGAAATAAAATTTATAAAATTAGCCTACCCTCCATTCCCTTTGTCTTTCTTTTTAATAATAAAATTAATAGCTCTAATTGGTTTTTATTTGAACTAAGAATCAATCACAACTCGCGAGGAAGACAATATTTAATAAACAGAAGAGGCTTTTTCCAACACTCTATTATCTTCTTAAGTTTGAGACAGTGAGGAGGAGACAGGTCTATATACGGGACGCCTTTTGTGTGTGTCTTGTTTCTACTCTCTACTAAAGAATAGATTCAATAATTGTCGTTAAAGGCATTGAGATTTATCAGAAAACAAAAAATGGCTAACCACTACTTTTCCTCTATTCTGTTTCTGCTTCTTCTACGTTTCTTGATTCAGCATGGTGATTCTTCCTCTATCGTCAAATTTCTTCCTGGTTTTGAAGGCCCTCTTCCCTTGTGGAAAAAGAGATTCACAATGGAACTCTTTCTTCCTTGGTTTCTACTACATATTCATGGACTAAGGTATAGCACGAAGCGTTGTGCTCGTACCTTCATCACAAACCCGACAGTTTACGCTTTGAGTTGTGTGTATCAATCAGGTTTCGAGTTTAATATATTTGGACCAGCCTGTTGGAACTGGCTTCTCCTACTCAAGAACTCAACTTTTCAATAGACCTAGTGACTCAGGAGAAGCCAAAAGGATTCATGAGTTTCTTCAAAAGGTGAAATGACAAACTTAAGCAACACATGGACATTTAGGAACGTTATGTTTTGGTTGTTGTTGTGGTGCAGTGGCTAGGCAAGCATCAAGAAATATCTAAAGGTATTATTTTTGAAGTTCTCCAAACCCTTTACTTTGAGTCTCATTTAATTCTCTTTATAACAGTATTGGGCACAATGATGCAGGAAATTATATATGTTGGAAACCTCCAATAAGTCTTCAGGTTAATTAATTTGTATATTTTGCTTCTTGTAATTGAGCACTAAAAACTGATACTTATCTTTTCAACTTTGGTGTGCACTGACAAAAACATGCTATGTGCTCGGAAACCCGATGACAGAAGGTAATATTGATTGTAACCACAAAATTTCTTATGCTCATGGAATGGCACTGATCTCTGATGAACTCTACGAGGTATGAAACACAAACATGCTTTTGTTTCTTGTCCCCAAAATCAAAACACAAACATGCTTTCCACAATCAAAACTAAGAGAAGAAGCCGGTGGAAGAAAGCTCAACGGATGAGGAAGAGGCAGAAGCGAAGCTAGGTGAGAAAGTTGATATGATACATGCCATAGTTGCTACTTCCTAGATAAGGATAGTAGTGAAAAAGGGGATGATATTAGTAATGACGAGAAAATGAAGTTTGTGAGAGAGCAGGGAGATGAGCTAATCGCTTGATGCTTAATATCCTTTAGGAGGAGGAGGTGAAAGAAAAGTCTTAGGGTTATATTCAGCCCGTATGACAATTGAGTGCTTAGGTGTCTAGAATTAATAAACGTGGCAGTTTTTCATTGGCAGCAACTTTTATATATTAGAGATTTCCATTTCTATTAAAAAAGGAAAAGAAAAGTGAGTCCGTATAGATATAGGATTAGGTTACGTCGGTGATAAGGAAAAGAACATTATGTATATATATATATGTTCTCTGGCTCATTAAGAGGCTATTTGCTTTGACAATAACTATTAGAACAAGTGTCTCAACTCTAAACCCCTCAAAGTGTTTCATCTTCAGGTTTTTTTCGATCTTCATAGCTTTTTTTCATCCACAGATTCTTTTCGATCTTCATATATTTAGAACAAAATCATGATAAGAATCGAATATGTAAATCGTACAATATCTCGTTAATAACTAGCTTACATGTACCGTTTTGTTGCAGCTGATTAAGATGGGATACAATCAAGACAAGGAAGAGAAGAAGATTGAGACATCGGAGATGAAGAAGCTGACAAAATCCCTAAAATACAATCAAGACAAGGACAAGAAGAAGATTGAGATATCGGAGATGAAGAAGGTGGCAAAATCCCTTGGAGGTAATCAAGACAAGGACAAGAAGAAGATTGAGATATCGGAGATGAAGAAGCTGATAAAATCCATCGAAGGTGCTAAAGGTAATGGACCTAGCATGATCTCAATCATCTTGCCTCCCCGTGATCAGATCTCACGTGTTAGCAAGATGTTGGCTGATGAATATGAAACCGCATCGAACATCAAGAGCAAAGCCACTCAGCAGTCTGTTTTGAAAGCCATAGCTAATGCACAGCAAAGCCTGAAACTTTACAACGGCAAGGTTCCTCCCAATGGTCTCGTTCTCTATAGCGGAGCCATTGTCGACAATCAAGGCAAGCCAAAGAAGATTACTGTTGACTTTGAGCCTCTCAGACCCATAAACATGAGTCTTTACCTCTGTGACAATAAGTTTCACACTCAAGCATTGAATGGATTTCTGGAGTCGGACGATGACAAGTTTGGTTTCATTGTAATGGACGGAAACGGCACTCTCTTTGGAACTTTGAGCGGTAATACCAGTGACGTGCTTCACAAGTTTTCCGTTGATCTTCCACGGAAACAAGGAAGAGGAGGAGGAGGACTATCGGCTATTCAGTTGGAGCGTCTCCGTATTGAAAACCGTCAGAACTACTTGAGGAAAGCTGCGGAGCTCGCCACACAATACTACATCAATGCTTCAACAAACAAGCCTAACGTGGCTGGGCTGATACTTGCCGGTTCAGCGGAGTTCAAGAATGAACTAAGCCGATCAGATTTGTTTGATCGCCGCCTTGTGGCGAAAGTAGTGAATGTGGTGAATGTATCACATGGAGGAGAAGCGGGTTTCCAAGAGGCTATCAAGCTGTCATCTGAAATCATGGCGAATATGAAGTTTGTTCAAGAGGAACGTTTGATTGGGAAGTTCTTTGAGGAGACAAGGCAGAAAACGGGGAAGTACGTGTGTGGTGTGGATGATACGGTGAAGGCTTTGGAGTTGGGAACTGTGGAGACACTGATTGTATGGGAAAATCTTGATATCAACAGATATGTGATGAAGAAGAGTGTGACCGGTGAAACTGTGATAAAGCATCTGAACAAGGAACAAGAAGGAAACGCAAATAACTTCAGGAAATTGGATGTGGAGGAGAAGATGTCGTTAGTGGCTTGGCTAGCTAATGAATACACAAGTTTTGGTTGTACGCTAGAGTTTGTAACCAACCAATCAGAGGAAGTGGCTACGTTTTGCAAAGGCTTTGGAGGGATTGGAGGGATACTTCGTTACCAGCTTGACGTCGGTGCTTTTTGAATGATTATGATGATAAATCCTAAATTGGTGATAATTAATGGAAATATCTCTGTGTTTTTTTTTATATTTGTTAAAAACATAGAGTTAAAGTTATTTAATTACTGGTTATGATTAATCATGGTTTTGCATATACCATTACTAACACAATATTTAAATTATTATTTCAATTGAATTAATATTAAGAATTTAATTTAATTTTTACAAACAAAATTGACACTTTTGTTAGTTGTTGCTATTCTGTTTAATTATTTTGTCTATTAGGTGAATTGTCCGCATCCTATGTAGCCATGTCTTCCGGATTGATAACAATTTGAAACATACTTATCTACACAGTCAAACTAAAGAAAATAAAACATAACCTTATTTATTTTAAGTGTGGCAAACAAATACGTAAAAGAAAAAACAAAGTTTAAATACATTTAAACATAAACCATGATTTATAAGTAATCTCGAACCTTCTACTCATCATCATCCAAAGAGGGTACTCCTTTGTTATGGTAAAGCTAGTTGCATATAACCAAAATATGGTTTAGGAGATCTATTTTTTGAAATTCAACAATCATAAGGGATGAGATGATTTAATAGTAATAGCTAGGAATTACCCGTACGGGTTGCATGGAGAAGAGTTGGAAGAGAGTTAAACTTAATACAATTAAATACTATAAAGAAAATCTCTATTCTAAGACTTCACGTTTTAAGTTTCTTAAAATAATTGGAATCAACTCAGGATCTATAGAAGATTTCATGTCTTTTAATCACTGTATTAAACACTATATCTTTTGGGATATAGTTGATTAATATAAAGTATGCGGTAAGTTATTCATTTTTCATTTGGGGAGTCTAAACTGTAGACCCTATATTGCGAACCCAAGCACATTAATATACAGTACACAATAGGTAATTCAATTTCCAGACACGAAAAACACCACGGCTAAGCACCATTGAGAAACCCTTCATGTTATCTGCAAAACTTTGGTGAAAGTAGAATCGTTACCGTCTAAGCCATCATGTGATTTTCTTTTGATAGCGGCTAGGAAGAGATATCAACAGTAAAAAAGGAAGAGGAGGATGGAAGAGGAAACGTTTAGAGATGTGATGATTAGTGTTGTCGGTGTTGGTTTATTTCTATTAATGAAACACTTCTATAAATTGTCTTATTATCTTATTAAATATCATTTTAAATCCACCAAAATAATAATCGAGAATTTTTTTATGTAATAGTGGTTTTTTCATTAAAAAAAATGACATGATTTTTCATAAATATAAACACAACATATTATAGAATTTGATATCTCCATATATCAACAAATACCTTATTTATTAATTTTGATCGATTAGCTGATAAACGTTTTATTGTTTAAAGCTTTATATCTTCTCTGTAATCTAATGCTAAATTATATTAAAAAAATAATAATTTTTTTTACAAAATATTTCTTACAAATAATGTTTATAAACTTGAATTTCAAATCTCTTTATCAAACAATAAAAACTTGATTACGAATTATCTTATCGATACACAGAAAAATTTGAGGTATCATATTAGGAAGTTTTCTATGTCTCCGATTATTTATCTCCTTCCAAATAGTATGAACTACTTATTTGAAAGACATATTTTATAATGGACACATTGATCCGATCCTTTGTTGTATCCTGAAGTTGCTAGACTATTCTCTCCCAATTTCTAATAAATTGATGACTCAAGAGATTCCTAAAAAGGTATATATCTTGTAATACGAAGATTATATATGGAGCTGATAGTTTTGTTTATGCAAAACTATCACTCCTGCATATATAAGATGAATAATATATGTATGTATTTAACAAAGTTTGGCTCACATAGTTTGTAAACGAGAAAGCTCTGGAAGATTTGACATTGGGTAAAAAAAAGCTTTATAGGTCGAGTAGATAAACTTCAGTGTGACTAGGCTCAATCATAAAAAAGATAGAGACTTTGAACATATGGGGTGTATTTTTTCACCTCTTATGCTTATAAAATTATATGTCGCTATAAGAAGGGACCATTTAATTTAAAGATTCGAAGGATAATTCCATTAGAAAGTTATTTTAAAAAAAAAATACCATTAGAAAGTTGGACATCATTGATAAATAGTGAAGTGTTACCCAAAACATGCCTCTATCTGTGCATTGTTTCTGCTTCTATATTACAATGTCAATTTTGTGTATTATAATTTGGACAATTATGGTTTGTACTTTGTAATCACACAATTTCAAAATATAATTTTGCTTCATGACTCATCTTCCTCCATAATTACACTTAGTCAATTAGAGTTGGCTAACTAAACCTTTCTTTTATTAACGAAATAATCGGAATATTCCGTTTTTAATTTTTGTTTTAGTGACAGTTAATGTTTTTTATATACGCATAGTGATTTTAAAAAGAGATAATTATGTTAAATAATTACAATTAAAACCGAATTACACAATAGAGGAATGTTGTCTCATTTATCCGAGTTGTTCCTCCAACACGTAGCACTATAAATAGAAATACTCACTCACACCTAATTGACCACAACACTCAAAATTCAAATTCAACTGCAAACAGATTTCAAATTATTGTTACAGATCAGAAAGAGATAAAGAGAAAAGATGATTGAAACGGTTAAGCACCTGATCGGTTCCGGTGGACCCAGTGGATTCGGATCTAGATCCACCGCCGAATCCAAAAACCCGAATCCGAACCAAACCGAACCCGATATAAATGAACCCCCAGGTCTAGTAATCATAGAGATTCATAAAATTCCAAGTTTTCGACGGAAGATCAATTCCACTTCTTCACGAAGACTTTCCACATCTGTAGCATAATCTCTCTTGTCTCCATCCGCCATTAATTCCTTTAGCTGCTGCTTCATCCTCTCTAACGCTACTTCCAAACCACAAAAGTCTCTGAGAGTCACAGGCTCTATAGATTTTAGTTGAAGAAGAGTCTTAATTGCTTCAAGTGCCTGAAAAACACATTCCAAAATTAGATAGACTCATAAGAGGCAAAAAGACACGTGGCACTGTAAGAGTTTTTTCACCTTCTCTTGAAGATCAAGATCAAGCACAAGAATCAAATCAACCACAGACTTTAAAAACAAACGATCATTGAAAACAGCAAGTTCATCTTCATCCTTCTCTGTTTTACTTTGTAGTTGAGACTCAGCTAAATCACCAACTAAGAACACAGCTTTCTTTCTCAGCTTAATATCCAATCTCTCATTACTCATCACATCCTGTAACATAATATATCCATGTGCTTCATAAAACATGTCTTGACCAACTATATTATTCCTTATCAAAGCAGAAACAGCAAACAGTGCTTTCCCAGCTTCTTCTTCTTCAACAGAGCTTGAGTTTACCATCTTTATCAATCTTGTTAAAGCTCCAACTTCAAGAACCTGTTCTTGAACAAACGGATTGTTTTGGCTAGCTTTCCCTAACACCCACGCAGCTAGTTTCCTTACATCTGAATCATAATGATTAAGTTCTCCAACGACAACACTAAGCCCTCCAGATTTGCTTAAATCTACACAGAGAAGAACCATGAGAAGCCATTAACATTTTGTATCAGAGATTTTAATAGTCTAGTTACCATTTGCATTATCAATAGGTTCAACAAGAATCAAAAGTTCTTGTAAAGCACGGTGACGATCTTCAAGAGACAATGACGAATTCTTCAAATCAGTTATAGCTATTTGCATCAACTTCGCGTCTGATGGCATTTTCAGCTTCTCCACTAACTCCTATTCAAAGAGCAAGTTTAAGATTGGATTCCAGAAATTAAAAACCAGAGTCTTAAGTTCTTCTACTACACCTTTAATTCCAATTGACGCTTTTGTAATTCATCCAGAGACATCTTCTCTGCATCTTGAGCTGCTTCCTTCAGTGTAGCAGGATCCGAATGACCTAACGGAGATATTGAGAATCAGATCTGTTGAATAAACAGTATGGATGGAAGATGAAGAGTGGAAACGAATAATTTACCTATGGCCCAGTGTAACATCCCATCAAGGGAAGAGAATCCGCCGTCGATTTGATCCTGCTCTCCGATCACCACGCCGGAGTTTTCGACCATTCCGCCAGAGGAGTTAACGGGCTCAGCGGTGGAACGACTCATCAATGAGAACATCAGCAATAGTAACAGACATCGGATTCGGACGAGTTTAAACAGATATTCCATGGCGGATTTAGAGTCTTCTTCTTCAATTGCTCTTCTGTGTTAATTTTGATCTCTCTACTGTGTTTTCTCTGAGTCTTTCGACTTTCGAGGGGTTTGTTTTGTGGTAGGAAGTAGAAGAAACACTCAAGGCCTATACAATGGGCTCGTTAAGGCCGAGACTTATGGATGGGCTTTTATTGTAAGAGTTTTTTTTTTTTATAATAAATCTATTTAAATATGTGATGACAATTTTAAAAACAACTAAAATTGACAAATATCCCATTGTTTTTTAATAATATATTTAAATATGTGATGAAAATTTTAAAAACAACTAAAATTGAAAAATATCTATTACTAGGCTTAGGCATTAAATTTATAGACAAATTAAAGGATATTCACAAAACTTTATAGATTTTATTAACAGATAAAAAAGAGAGAGGAGATATTGCTTCTTCATTCTTAAAAAGGAAATAAGGTTTACGAATTTACATTTATTTATTAATAAAACCAAATCCTTGTGAGAATCCAAACAATACAATGAGTTTTCTCCTATAAATATTTGACCGGTCTCACACCAAATTTACATATTCGTCATATTATTACGTAGAACAATGTCTATCACAGAGATCTTCGAGCGGTTTGACAAGAACAAAGACGGGAAGCTTTCATGGGATGAATTGCCGACGCCATACGCGTGTACTCTCCTTCAATGACTTCAAAAGAAATCGATCAAATGTTTGGAGAGCTTGATGTTGATGGTGATGGTGAAATAGATGTCGTGGAGTTTACTTCGTGCTTGAAGCCCGAAAGTGGCAAACCGGACGAGGATGAAGTAGTCATGAAAAAGGCTTTTGATTTGTATGATAAAGATGGTGATGGGAAGATTTCAGCAAGTGAGATTCATGAGAAGTTGAAGTGTCTTGGGGAAAAGCGTACAGTTGAGGAATGTGCCGCGATGGTTCGAGCCGTTGATGCAGATGGCGATGGTTTTGTGAGCTTTGAAGAGTTCAAGAAGATGATGAGTTCTAACCACTAAAAAGGAATATGATCTGACCTAAAAAAAATTTCATATTTTAGATTTGTTTTTTCTTTTTCCTTTTGTTCTTTTTAATCGATTTGATTATCATACTTTGATCAATGTGTGACTACGATTATATCTATTCGTATATGGAACTAATTATTATGATGATTAATTTTTTTTTGGACTTGTATTGATCTCTTTTGAGGTTTTTTTTTGGGACCATATATATAGACTTTAATTGACATATCTAAGTAATGCTAGGGTTTTGTGTCAAAAGTCTCAGCCCAAAATATCTCTCTCTTTATTGGACAGACTCACGTGTGAATGATAAACTAAAATAAAAATCCCAAATTTACAAAAGTTACAACTTACAATCAAACAAACATTGAATTCGTGCTTAAAAGTTAAAAACACGAGATGAATACAAAAACATATTAACTGGAATTCTTCAGAGGCCGGAATTCAATACCTTGAATGATAAAGCCAATATTCCAATATAAGTACGTAATTTCATCAATAGAGAACCAAATTTCATCAGAACCTTCATTGAAGAATTCGCCAAACTTTGCTTCCATCCACCCATCTCCCCTTCCCTCTATCTTCGTTATATACATCCTTTCCCACTTTTTGGCTTCAGGAGGTCCATGTCGAATCACTCCAGTTCCAATGCTTTTATAGTCATGAAACTGATCTCTTGTCTTGTACACCACGTAAGCTGAGTACCAAGTTCTTTGAGATAGCATTTGAGGATCCATCAGACCACTGATCTTAAATGGAACTCCCTTGATAAGCTCAGGTACTTTTACAAACCTTCATAACACATTTTCATGAAACATAATAATTAGAAAAAATATGTTGGCATATTGATCCATCCCAAACCGAATCTAGATCCAATCGATATTCCATAATTATGGAAATATTTTAGATATATTTGACTATCTTTGTTTATGAAATTTACCTTTTTACCAAAAGATATTATTTAGATTTGTACATATCTTTATTTGAATATTAGATCTCTTCATCTCTATAGACCAATATGAATCTGCAACTTATTACTGGTATTATGGGAGTTACCTAGATTCAGGAATTGAGATCCATCGCCAAAATCCATGATCATGTAGCCAATAGATCTCGAGCCGCTTCGGAGATAACATGATACAACTCTTCCTACTCTCTTTGTCTAAGCAGAAACTCTATGATTTTCGATATAGAAAAGCACAAATAACAAGAAATCTTTAATGGTAGCAAAAATTAATCAATTACTCAAAAAAGAAAATCAGACGTAATTAGTATATTACCATTGTGCCATCTTCAATTAAAACAAAGTCGTCGCATAGAGCCGAATAGATATCTTTCTCCGTTGAGAAAGTTCTAGCTCGATAAATCAGAGATTGATACTTCTCCCATACACTAACAGTGTTAACCACCGATCCAAAGGTTTTGGAAACCGAAGCGATCATAAGTTCTACGCCTTCTAGTCTAGATTCAACGCCGTAGCAAAACAATAAAAAGAATAGAAAGAAAGATTCAACGCCGTGATTTTTCACCATTTTTTCCGGTCGAGAGCTGGATCAAGCCTGAGAGTTGTTTGTTTTGTCTTTTGAGAAGTCGTCTTAAGTCGTCGTCCAACATATTTATTAAAAGTACTTCTTTGAATAAGTGCGCAAGTCTCTCTTTTTTACTTCTTTATTGCTCAACTAGAACATCATTGTATTTGGTCAATGAGTAAAACGGCGTCGTTACTATGATTAATTTTCATTAGCTCAATACAATTACGGACAAGGCGTATTAGGTCGAATTTTAACTGTAGGAGAATTTCAAATCCAGATTGTGTCTATGAAACTTGCGTTTTCAATTTTGTTAAACAGGTTGAGTTTTCTAGATTAAAAACACACATGTTTGGTAGATGGAAAGCCAGTCTCGTTTCAAAGGATCACATGAAGATAGGATAAGTCAATTACATGACCCATGTCACATACTTTATCATCTTCCAACAAAAGATTATGTAAGAACAAGCGTTTTATCCACTAGATGGAGGAGTCTCTGGCTTTGGGTTCCTCGTTGAAACTAGATTCAAGAAAATTCCAAGATTAAATGCCTTTGTGAGTTTTGGTGACAGGTTTTTTTATTCTAGTAGAGTTTCATGCATACAAAAGTTTGAGTTAACTATTTGTAAAAATCAAGAAGGTGTAGATGATGCTTCTTATTTCCCTTCATGGATTGGTGCTGCAGTGAAGCTTGTCTCCTTCCCTTGTCTGAAGACTATGCATTTAGTAAATGTTGTGTATCCGGTATCCCAATGGAAGATACTTTCTAGAAACTTGTCTCATAAAGCCTTGTCTTGGAAGACTTAGAGGTCTTCATTTATCAGATTGATGTAAAAGAATACCGGTGCACTCTCGGTAACTAAAGAGGCTCACATTAGAACGAGTTTCTTCTTCCAAGGTGAGTTTTGAAGAGTTCAAGACTATGATTAGTAACAAGAAAAAAGGACGATGATCTGACCTAAAAAAAAAATCGTATTTTCTGATGTGTTTTACTTTTTGCGTTTTGTTTGTTTTTTTATTCGAACTGATGATCAAACATTGATAGATTAATGATTTTATGGTTCAGACTATCGATAATCTGTTGGTATATGGAACTAATTATTATGATGATTTTTATTTGGATTTATGTTGATCTCTCTTAGAGTTTTCATGGGACCATATACTTCTGACTTTAATTGGGGTGTTTTTAATTAAGGATTATGCATATTATGAGATACAAACTTTACCACAACCATGAACATGTATTCGCAAGTCAGAAACTTGTAAAATTTACACACTCTTTATAGATGATCAAAGAACACACTCTCTTTATTGAACATGCTCATGTGTGAATGATAAACCAAAATCAAAAATACAATTTCACAAACGTTACAAATCATATATACAATAACAAAGTTAATAAATGTTTCGAAGGGTTGCATCGCTTCGTCAACCACATTCTTTCACATATAACTTCTTTAATACGCATCCTTTAGATCATAACTTTTCGCTTCACGGAGTTATATCTTTTAAATTGTATCATTTTAGTTAATCTTATATGTTCAACTCCATACACATGTTTTTATCTAGATATAAACCATCAATTCAATTTTAATATTAATTTTATAAGAGATCTCAATTTTAATTCCAAAAATGATTGTCAATTATACTAATTTTACAACCAAAAAAATCATATTTTGGCATCTTTATTATGAGAATGAGTCTTCAGGATTTTAAAGTATGAGTGATTGTTGTCTTGTCTCTAAATTTTGACTTTCCAATTTATATTTTATCATTTAATATACAACATTAATTTAATTAAGTTATTCGAAGAGTTGCATTTGTTCGTCGTAACTCTTCGATCTGTATTTTTTCACATATAGCTTCTTATATGCATTATTTAGGTCACAATTTTTCGCTTCACGGAGTTGTGTCTTTTAAATTACATCTTTTTAATAAATCTTGTATTTTATATTCTATATAAATGTCTTTATCTAAATATAAACTATCAATTCATTTTTACTATTAATTTTGTAAAATACCTAATTTTTAATTCCAACAACGATTGTCAATTATACTATTTTTACAATAAATTATATTTTTTATTATGAGAGTGACTTTCCACGATTTCATCAAAAAAATTGAAAATGTGAGAGACTGTTGACGTGTATCTAAATCGTAACTTTTCAATTTGCATTTTATCATTTATCTCTTATTTTAACTCTGTTTAATAATTGTTTTCTTTATAACATAGAATTTTCCATTGAAAAAAAAGCCACACAATCTAAAACTTAATTTTATAGCCGATGAAAATAAAAGAGATGACAAACGGTGGCATCATCACGTGTGTATATTGTTAGTCGAGTGAGTTTGGTCGTACGTTTATAAAATTATACAATTAAGTATGTATGATTGGTGTATATTAAGGATCGTGACTTATGTGTTAGTATTGGTAGTTTTGTGTTAAAATTCATAACAAGTAAGAGGTACAATTCTTCACTTGTGATGTTTGAAACCTATTTAAACTATTGTTTTCATAATGAATAATATCAAAATATTAGGTTTAGGTTTACTCTGTACATTTTTTTTATCTTTGATTTAATGTCTATGTTTCTCCAATATTTCACTTTTCAATGCATAAAGAGCAGAATTCAACATCATATGAGCTTTATTAATTCAAATTAAATCACAAAAACAAGGAAAAACTTGTGAAAAAAAAAGTCTGTTTAAATTTTTAACAAAAACAGAAACGATGGAATCAACAATGTATCAAGTGATTCTGATATTCAATGGGGATAAACACGATATTTTGTGTATGATAATAATCTTCAAGACTAAAATATTGTGGACAGTGGTGGAAAACAGAGTTCCGTACCAATCAACACAAAAGGAGGACACTCCCACCAAATGTTGCAATTGAAAAATAAATGAGAGAGCACTAATATCACAATCCTAAATGGGTGAAACTTTCGTGAAGTTTGACAATTATCAAAATGTTTAGAATGTTTACAATGCCAAAACCGTTTCGATCAACAAAACCGGTCTGAAAGGCAAAAGCAAGCATGAGAACACTATTAAGCGGTTCGTGAATAGTGGTTGCATGATGTTTCTCAACTACACATCTAATTCTTCTCCAAAATTCTTTAGAAGATTTTAACTGAAAACTAAATATCAAAAAGAATGAAAAAACATACTATAAGATACAACATAGACGACACCATCTTAATAAGTTCTCCTCTCTTTAACATAGCAGTGTGATTATTTTAACGTGTATACAATTATATACATGTAGACGGTAGAGATAAGAGAGAGACAAAGCTATGGTGGAGATGATCTAGAGATAAGAAAGAGTCGAAGCTATGGTACATAATAAACCAAAAAATAAAGGAGAAAGTGGTCGGAGAAAATTAAGAGAGATGGAAACTTTGGAAATGAGACATATACTAGGAAGGTGGGTGGGGTAGAGGAACGAGAAAATTTGGGGATGATGTGACGCCAATGAGAGACGAACAAAAAGAAAAACAAAGACTATTAAAAAAGTAAAGTATTCGTTATAGGTATAATATTAATCAACAAAAATTACAAGATATATGATAGAATTACAATCCCAGGTTACTTACTCGGTCAAGTGACTCGACATTCGTCATTGGTCCCCAACCCCCACGAAAGGTATTCATTTTTTGTGGTTTATGGAATATATTTTGTCACCATAGTCAAACATCTACATCTAGCTTTGCTCTTTATCTTGAAAAATAGTCATATTTGATCAGCGGTTCTAATATTACCAGAAGATCACTACAGATTACAAAATGGATTTTAAGAAAACATACACCACCCGTATGAAGTAATTTGGTGAAGAACTCACGTCGGAGAGATCACGGAAAAACGAAAAACAAAAACTAGTAAAAGGTAAAGTTTTCTTTATAATTATAATAGTGGAATATCAATCAAGAAATTTTACAACAGATATGACAGAATTACAAAAGGATCAGATTTCTCAAGTTAAAATCGAGTAACCCTATAACATATGCGAAGAATTTAGAGAAAATTAAGATATTGACACCGTGAATACCCCTTTATCAAGGGGTTTTTATTATTATTGTGTGGATACATAAATACAAATCCTTAGACATGCTTATATAAGTCTAAAACCCAATAAAAAAATTGTCGAGATCTTTCTTGTACTGCATTCGACCTGTTTTTTTTTTTTTTTTTTAATTATATCTTTTCTTTTATTCCTTTAAAAGAGATACGTTTTTGAATTACAAAGAAATGGAAAGAACATAAAAGCTAATAGATTCATAGGCAGATAAGCGGAAGGAATTAGAAGATAGATAAAACTTCTGAAACATGACATGAAAATATTCAAGAGAGGAAGAACGGGTGAAGCTGAAGGATAACACTTATCCCTTCATTAATGATAAACATCAGTATAAGAATTAATAACCACATAAAGAAAAACGTCACACACAACATCAACACAAATATGTCTATATAGTGCGATTTCCAAAGGTATAGCAATTTCAGTGACCAGGTGGACCAGATGGCTTACACCTTGCGTATGGGGGACATGGCTTCCGCTGAGGTGTACCTTTGCAAATTTAAAATTTAAGATTAATTTAATATATTACATAAAAGAAATACACATTTTATAAATCCATTTCAAAAATTAAAAATTAAAATTTGGAATCATGTAGGATGAACCATTAGCACCCGCCGAGTAAATAAAAACCATTAGCACCCCCAATTAGACAGTCTTAATCATTGACGACCCTAATTTGAGGCTTTACCTATACAATTTCCGTATATCTTGCT
The DNA here is from genome assembly GCA_900116095.1 of Euclidium syriacum. Taxonomy (NCBI): domain Eukaryota; kingdom Viridiplantae; phylum Streptophyta; class Magnoliopsida; order Brassicales; family Brassicaceae; genus Euclidium; species Euclidium syriacum. The sequence goes on along the minus strand of FPAK01000010.1, from coordinate 3,006,814 downwards.
GTTGCAGACCGGAGTTCCAATTAGGGCTTTTCTTCCCAAGTTCCTTGTCATGGTCATTGTCTCTTCTGATCCACCTACATGTTATATATTGGATTAATTTATAAAGTAAAAAAATGAGTTAAAATATTTCAGTCTATATATAATAATATATAGGTAGAAGACTCACTTAATTTACGGTGTTTCATTTGGACATCAAAGGTTTTTCCAACAACAAAAAGTGAAAATATGATAAAAAGAAGAAAGAAAATGAGGGCTGAGTGTTTAGACGCTGCCATCTTAGTAGCGAGTGATGATCACTTTGATTACATTTCACTCATTTATATAGAAGAGTAGAGAAGATAAGCAAGTTGAAGCTATAGACGATCTAGTTTGTGTGGGTGTGATGGGTTTGCCGAGTTATTTATGTGGGCCAACTTTTGTTTTTTCTTCTTCAATTTTTCATTTTTATTGATTAAAACTTTTAAATATCACTACCAAAACAATATACACAATAACAATAATAATGCTAAAAAACTATTTTTGTTTTCTTTTTTCATTCTTTAACTAAAAAATAAAGTTATATTTGTAAAACAAGTATTATTTCCTCTCTAAACCCTAATTGCCGCCAAACAAAAACTTTAATCTTATCGCATATCTAGACTGCTGACCGGCGGCCCCTCCACCCTTCTTCCTTCTTTAACGGTGATACCTCTGTTTCATTCGATTTTCAGAGGGTCATTTGGGATAGCTTTTCGCCACATTCCTCTTAGTGACAACAACATACATGTCATCATGGCTCAGGTTTGGTTGGACCTTCTTGATGTGGCATTCAAAGGCTTTGTGTTCAGGATTTTTGCGGAAGTGGTCATTTATAGCAAACTTAATAGAAATCTGACCATTTTGACCATTTTTTTATCTTTTTCTTCTTCTTGAACTTGTGCCAGTTCTGATGTGGACTTTCCCTTTATTTTTTTTCCTGGCATTCCTTTTATTTCCACTTGCTTTTCTGTTGATTTGGTGCTCTGCCATATTCTTGTTGGTTCACTAGTTTGCAAAACAAAAACTGTTTCTAGTTCATCGACTCTGCGAAGTCGGACCACAAAGTCTTCACTGCTCATCCACTTTTTCTTCATCTTGAGGTAGTTTTTAAGTCCGTCTAGCGAGGCAGAAGCTTCTCAATGATGTATTCAACCTAATAGGTCTCACAAAGCTTCAATCCCTCATCATGAATCTGTTGGAGGATATACTGAACCTTTTCCAATTGCTCCATTTATTGTCGCGAGTCCACCATCTTGCAATCTTGGAATTTTGCCACAACAAATTTCTGAGATCCATCGTCTTTAGCGCGATACTTCCTATAGAAGGAATCCAACAGTTCCTTAGAAATCTCGACGTTTATGTACACATTGTACAACGGGTCGGAAAGGTGATTCATAATGGACAACTGTATCGTCTATGAGTTAATACCCCGGCCACTAAGACGGATTCTTACCCTCCTAGTGATGATGGGACTACCCTTCTTATGGGTCTACTTTCTTTTGTTGAGATTGTCGAATTAGCAAAAGAAGTCATTTTGTTCCCAAGCGTGAGCGCTCGCAAGCACTCGAGAATGAGTGTTACTCGCTTGGAGAATTAATTTCGCTTCACTTGTAACTTTTTCCAGCTTGAGTTGCCAAATAGAAAAACATCTTGTTCTTCCACATCTTAAATGAAGTTCCATTAAATTTATCGGGAAGCAGTCCTGCTTAATTTGAACTGAAATTTGCGCTGATTGAATTAGATCAGAGGTTACTGCAAGGTCCGTCACTTTCACTGGTTGAAGATTACCAAACTGGATGTCTCTCTCTTCGACTTCCTTATTTTTGCTGGTCTCGTTCATCACGGCCAGTTTGTAGATGTTAGTGGATTTGTTTCATTCTGAAAAAGAAAAACCAAATACAACCGCAAATCAGTAACGATTTAAGTATGATATAATTAAATAGAAAACGCTAATACTCGAACGGAGGTAGAATGACAGCTTAAAACCGCTTTCAAACCGATTGAAACCGCAAGTGTGCATTCTAAACTCAAACAACAAACGGTTGTTCCAATGTGTGTTAGTGAAAAAGATGTAAGAAGAAACGTGAGTTTCTCAATCGTTTAGAGCGATCACAAGAAACGCGGTGAAGCATTCGTAAAGTGGTGAACAAAACTGGCGATTAATGAAGCGGTTAGAACATTCTCAATGCCAAAACCGTTTATCGATCATTAAAAAAAAAAACAGTTCGAAAGGAAAAGGGAACACGAGAACGCTGTTAAGCTCTTCGCGAAACGTCGCTATATAATGAACTAATAGAAAAAAATGCGGTTAGAAATTTTTTTAAAAACTGGCTCAAACTGTTATTTTTGATGTTATAAATCTAAAGGAGATTTCTAAAGGGGTCTATTGGTTTATAGATTTTAATGGATTTGGAGATCCAAATTAAATTTATTATCATCGGTTTTATGATTTTAAAATTCATCTTGAAATCTAGTGTTTTTGGTTTTGTGATTTATAAAAATTGATTCAAACGACGCGTTATTCAAATCAACAAATTTATTTACGGATTTGATTTCATAAATGATTTATAGAGTTAAGATTGTAGAATCAGAGGAGAAAAGTAAGCATGGAAGATATTGGGCATAATCTTATCAGTTGAGGATCGTTACCTTAAATCTCCGGATGAAGATCTACTATGATTTTGTCAGTTAATTTATGATGGGTAGTTTAGGAAATTGTAATTCATTCTCAGCTATATATATATGATTGTACGATGTTTCTCTCAACAACACACCTAATTCTTATCCTCCAAAATTCTATAGAAGATTTTAACTAAATTTTAAATACCAAAAAGAATGGAAAAAACATATTATAAGATACAATAGCGACACCATCTTAATAGTTCTCCTCTCTTTAACATAGCAGTGTGATTATTTTAACATTTATTATTAGTTAACAGAGTACGGAGATCGATCCAACGAATAAGTTGAAGTTGAGATCGAGCTCAAAAGAGAAATGGTTTTGAATTGGGAAAATATCTTCTTCGTATTGAATGAAGTGCACTGTAGTGCTACAATTGTTTCTATTCCGGAACGAACCGGTTATCTACCAAAATTGGTATTTACAGCAAAACCATTATGAACCGATATATGGTATTTACAGCAAAACCATTATGAACCGATATATGGTATTTACATGTAGAGAGTTAGAGATAAGATAGAGACAAAGCTATGGTGGAGATAAGAAAGAGTCGAAGCTATGGTACAGAATAAAGCAAAAAATAAATGAGAAAATGGTCGGAGAAAATTAAGAGAGATGGAGACTTTGAAACTGAGACGACTTAATGAGTTTGTCACTTGTGGGTTTTGGGGTTTCTAATGGTCTCCGGTCGCCATGTTTCGTTTACTCGGTCAAGTGAGGCGACATTACACTATTTTTTTCATTGGTCACCTAAACCCCACGAAAGGGATTCATTATATGTTGTTTGTGGATTTTGAAAATAGTCATCTTTAATCAGTGGTTCTAATGTGATCAGAAGGTAAATGTGAAAGCTAAAGATAACAAAATGGATTTCAAGAAAACTCAAACCACAGTAGTGTAATTGTGTTTTGATGTTCGAGACCCCATATAGATTTTGATTTTCAATGGTATGTTGAGAGTTGAGACATATAGTTACTACGAAGGTTGGTAGGGTAGAGGAAAGAGGAAACCTTGGATAATGTGACGCCAATGAGAGATAGGAGGGATCACGAACAAACAAAAAAACAAAGACTAGTAAAAAAGTAAAGTTTTTGTTATAATATTGGAATATCAATAAAGAAAGATTACAAGATATACGATAGAATTACAAAAGGGATCTATTGTCCCAAGTTACCTATTCCAACAATGATAAACACCAGGATAAGAATTAAGAACCACATAAATAGAAAACCCACGGACAAGATGAATATATCGTTATAAAGAGATACCCAAAGGTATAGTAGCCAGTTCAGTGACCAGTTCCGTCTCAGGCACGAGTACATCGTTGGTACCAGCGACATGGCTTCTTATTAGTGGTTCCACCTGTCCAAATTTAAAATTTAAAATTAATTTAATATTACGTTAAAGAAATACACATATTTGATAAAAACATTTTAAATTTTCTTAAATTTAAAATTGGAAGTCATGAGGGGATGAACCATTAACACTCCCAATTAGACTATTAAGGAAAACGAATCATATATATTCTGATTCCTTATGTTCAGGGACTCAATCAATCAACACCCAAAATATTTGTATCTTAATGATTTGTAATCATATAGACAGAAATATGATTCATTTTCCTTAATATAGACAGTCCTAATCATGTAGTAGCTGCAAGAACTCCCGCGACGACCCTAATTTGAGATTTTACCTATGCAACCACTCTGTATCTTGCTATTGCAGCTGCTTTGGCCAGTAAGTGATTTGTATACAAAACGACTCCTTTTGGTCGGCTCGGTTTTGGTCGGCTTGGTTTTGGTCGGCTCGGGTTTGGTGTTATACTGTCCAGCAGGATGCGGCGTGCTTCCTGGAGTTCCAATATAGGATGGTCCTTCCAAGTTCCTTCTCATGGCCATTGTCTCTTTTGATCCACCTACACGTTACACATGACATACTGTGTCAAGCCTTAGGTAATTTATAAATATTGAACTAATTTATAAAGTAAAACAGTAAAAAAGAGATAAAAACTAATCTACATTATAGGTAGAAGACTCACTTAATTTGCGGTGTTTCATGAGGGGAGCAAATGCTTTTCCTTCAACAAAAAGTGAAAATATGATAAAAAGAAGAAAGAAAATGATGGATGAAAGTTTCGACGCAGCCATCTTAATAGTAAGTGATGATCACTTTGATTACATTTCACTCATTTAAAATAGATTAGAGGAGATAAAGAACTTAAAGCTATAGACGATCTACTTCGTGTGGGTCGAATCTAAAGTCTAACCGGTCAAATGGGTTTGGCGAGTTGTTTATTTTGGCCAACTTTTGTTTTTTCTTACTGAATTTTCCATTTAAGTTTAATAAAAAAATTTAAAAAAATATTACTACCAAAACAATCTATCATATATATAAAATTTGATCAATCACAGAATTTTGTATGTATTTGGGTAAATCTTTGATCTCTTGAAAATCCAAAAAGCAAGTAACTGTTAGTCGTAGCAATCCTGAAGCAGAATATCGAAGTTTAGCACTTGCTACATGTGAGATTCTTTGGTTAATTCAGCTTCTCAAAGAATTAAAGATCAAGGTACTCACTCCGACTAAGCTTTTTTTGACAACAAAATCCGACTAAGCTTTTTTTGACAACAAAAGAAATTGATTGTCATACCGTACGTGACCAAGTCAAGAATAGAAACCTCAAGCTTCTTCATGTTTCTAGTGCAAATCAACATACAGAAATTTTGACCAAGCCTCTGCAACTGGGTCCTTTTCACTCCCTCCTTAAACGAATGTCTGCTTCAAGCCTTTTCACTCCATCATCATCTGCTTCCGTTTAAAAGACTTGAGGGGGTATATTAGAGCTAACTATGCTTTGAGATAAAAAGCTTTCTTTTACCTTTATCTCTTAGTGAGTTAGAGCATGTAGGGCTGGGCACGGGTCGGGTACCCTTGAATTTTGGGATACCCGTTACCCGAACCGACCCTCACGGGTATCAGACATTTAGTATCCGGATCCGACCCGGAAAAAGCGGTACCCGAATCTACGGGTATCCGGCCAAAATTAGCCGACCCTCTAAATACCCGACCCTTTACCCTTACTCGGATGATAAAAATATGTTTAGCTCGAAACATATATATTTAAAAATTTCTAACACCAAAAACATAGTATTTTATTTACAAAAATACGAGCGGTTGCGATGGAGTAACTAGAATAAAACAAAAGATATTTGACGCGTTACTACTTAGTAGTTAATACGAATCCTCTTACATAGCAAGATACTTTTTTAGAGTGATTGTTTGCGAAAAGATTTGGCCAAATATGAGTCCTAACGCTCAATATAAATTTAAAGCAATATTATCCAATATGTGCGGGTAGTATATGACGGATACTATAATACGGGTAACGGGACGGGTAGTTAAAAAAAATTTGATACCCGATACCCGACCCTTCCCCACGGCTAATAGAATTTTGATACCCTTTACCTGACACGAAAGTTACGGGTACCCTTTTTTCGAGACGGGTACGAGACGGGTCACGGGTCGAAGACGGATAACGGGTATCAGTGTCCACCCCTAGCATGTACATCAGAGAACCCTTTGAAATTTTTTTTTTTTTAAAGTCGAGAAAAAAAATAAAAAAAAAAAAAAAAAATCAATTAATCGCGCGCCGCCACGTACACGTGAACAGTGAAAAATCGGTTCTTTAATAAGAGATTTTCGGGGAAAGTTCTTTACTGTGCGTGCTGTAAGACCCACGTAATATTTAATTAATTTTCTTTAATTTCCTGTGCAAGAACCCTTGAATTTAATATTAGGAATTTAATATTATGTACATAAAGAGAAATTGTATATATATACGGTACACTGTACACTCTTTTTACACAATTAATGAAAATCAATTTTTACTTCCGTTAATCTTGTTAGTAGAAGATCACCAAACTAGACTTCTCTCTCTTTGACTTCCTTATTTTTGGTGGTCTCGTTGATCACTGCCGGTTTTGGAGACGTTAGTGGATTTGTTTCATTCTGCAAAAGAAAAACCAAACACAAACGAAATTCAGTAACGATTTAAGTATGATATAATTAAATAGAAAACGCTAATACTCGAACGGAGGTAGAATGACAGCTTAAAACCGCTTTCAGACCGTCCGCAAGTGTGCGTTCTAAACTCAAACAACAAATGGTTATTCTAAACTCGAATCGCAAATGCGTGTTAGCGAAAAAGGCGTAAGTAGAAACGTGGGTTTTTCAATCGTTTAGAGTGATCACGAGAAACGCGGTGAAGCGTTCGTAAAGCGATGAAAAAAACTGACGATTAATGAAGCGTTTAGAACATTCGCAATGCCGATCATTAAAATAAACCAGTTCAAAAGAAAAAAGTAACGCGAGACGCTCTTAAAAGTGTTCGCGAAACGTCATTATATAATGAACTACGAAAAATAACGCGGTTAAATTTTTTTTAAAACCGGATCAAACTGTTATGTTTAATGTTATAAATTTAAAGGGGATTTTTAAAGGGTCTATTGGTTCATGGATTTGTAAATCCAAATTTTCTGATTTTAAATTTCATGTTGAAATCTAGTGCTATTGCTTTTGTGATTTATAAAAATTGATTCAAATCACCTTATTCAAATCAATAAATTTATTTATAGATTTGATTTCATAAATAATTTATAAAGTTAATATTGTAGGATCGAGAAAAAGTAAGCAGGGAAAATATTGGACATAATCTCATCAGTTTAGGATCGTTACCTTAAATCTCCGGATGGATATGTACTATGATTTTGTCAGTTAATTTATGATGGGGTAGTTTAGGAAATTGTAATTCATTCTCAGCTATATATATATATGATTGTACGATGTTTCTCTCAACTACACACCTAATTCTTATCTTCCAAAATTCTATAGAATATTTTAACTGATAACTAATTATCAAAAAGAATGAAAAAACATACTATAAGATACAACATAGACGACACCATCTTAATAAGTTCTCCTCTCTTTAACATAGCAGTGTGATTATTTTAACATTCATTATTAGTTAACAGAGCATGGAGATCGATCCAACGAATAAGATGAAAAGGTTTTAAATAAGGAAAATATCTTCTTAGTATTGAATGAAGTGCACAGTAGTGCTACAATTGTTTATATTCCGGAACAAACCGGTTATCTACCAAAACTGGTATTTACAGCAAAACCATGATGAACCGATATATACACATAACTAATATTTATATACATGTAGAGAGCTAGAGATAAGATAGAGACAAAGCTATGGTGGAGATAAGAAAGAGTCGAAGCTATGGTACAAAATAAAGCAAAAAATAAATGAGAAAGTGGTCGGAGAAAATTAAGAGAGATGGAGACTTTGAAACTGAGACGACTTAATGAGATTGTTACTTGTGGGTTTTGGGTTTCTAATGGTCTCCGGTCGCCATGTTTCGTTTACTCGGTCAAGTGAGGCGACATTACACTATTTTTTTCATTGGTCACCCTAACCCCACGAAAGGGATTCATTCTTTGTTGTTTGTGGATTTTGAAAATATTCATCTTTAATCAGCGGTTCTAATGTGATCAGAAGGTGACTGTTAACGGTAAAGATAACAAAATGGATTTCAAGAAAACTCACACCACAGCAATGTAATTATGTTTTAATGTTCGAGAACCCAAATAGATTTTGACTTTCAATGTATGTTGAGACATATAGTTATTAGAAAGGTTGGTAGGGTAGAGAAAAGAGAAAATTCGGTGAAGATGTGACGCCGGTGAGAGATAGAATCACGAACTCAAATTAAGAGAACGACTAGTAAAAAAAATTTAAGTTTTATTTTTAAATTAAGAAAGATTACGAGAGATATGATAGACCAATATTAAGAATTAATAGCAACATTAAGAGAAAACTCACAGATAACGTCAAACATGAATATATCCAGTTCAGTGACCAGTTGCACGCTTACAGTTGTTGTATTGGGTACATGGCTTCGGAGTAGCCGCAGCTGTGCAAATTTAAAATTTAAAATTAATTTAATATTACATTAAAGAAATACACAAAATTTTATAAAACATTTAAAATTTTTAATTGGGAATCATGACGGAAATTAGCACCCCCCAATTATAGTAGCTGCAAGAACTCCCACAACGACCCTAATTTGAGACTATACCTATACAGTTTCCATATTTGTTGCTGTTGCAGACTGCATTTCGAGTAAGTGATTTGTATGTAAGAGGACGGCTTTTGGACGGCTCGGTTTTGGTCGGCTCGGTTTTGGTCGGCGCATTATCATGGTTATACCGTCCAGCAGGCTGCGACTTGCTTCCTGGAGTTCCAATATAGGATGGTCCTTGCAAGTTCCTTCTCATGGCCATTGTCTCTTTTGATCCAACTACACATTACACATGACATATATATACTGTGTCAAGCCTTAAGAAATATTAAACTAATTTATGAAGTAAAACAGTAAAAAAAAGTTAAAATTAATCTGTATATAATATAGGTAGAAGACTCACTTAATTTGCGGTGTTTCATGAGGGGAACAAATGCTTTTCCGTGAACAAAAAGTGAAAATATGATAAAAAGAAGAAAGAAAATGATGGATGAGATTTTAGACGTTGCCATCTTAATAGTGATCAGTGATGATCACTTTGATTACATTTCACTCGTTTATATAGAGTAGAGGAGATAAAGAACTTGAAGCTATAGACGATCTAGTTTGTGTGGGTACGTAGAATAAAAGTCTAACCGGTCAAATGGGGTTGCCAAGTTGTTTATGTGGGCCAACTTTTGTTTTTTCTTCTTGTTGCCCACTGGCAAGGACCATCATTTTCAATGGTGGAAGACTACCAAACTGAACTTCTGTCTCTTTGACTTCCTTATTAGTGGTCTCGTTGACCGCATCCGGTTTGGAGACGTTAGCGGATTTGTTTGTCATTTTGGAAAAATAACAAACAAAAACCGCAAATCTGTAACGAATTAACTCGTAATTCGTAAACGCTAATACTCGAAACTGAGTTAGAACCACAGCTCAAAACCGTTTTCGAACCGATTAGAACCGCAAGCGTGCGTTCTAAAATGGAATGAAAGGAGAGATGGAGACTTTGAAACTAGGGACGATTGAGTTTGTCACTAGTGAATTTTGGTTTTTTACTGGTTTCCGCTCGCCATGTTTTCGTTTACTCGGTCAAATGAGGCAACATTACACTATCTTTTCATTGGTCTCTCAATCTGTCACAGAGTTTTGGAGAACACAAAATATAGTTTGTTATGTTTCTATATATTTCCAGAGATGAAACGATTACAATATATACGAGCCTATGAAATCTAGTTTCCTAATATGAGCTGATACGATGACAATAATCAAGGGATACACAATTAAGAGTGATGACTAAGTTGAAGCTATAGAAGATCTAGTTTTTTGTGGTTCTGATTCAAGTCTACCCATTAAAATGGGTTTGCCTGAGTTATTATGTGGGCTAACTTTTGTTTTTTCTTCTTGAATTTTCCATTTTAAAATAGCAACCCATTAAATATAGCTCTCAAATATGGAATTCTCCTTTATTAATTCTAGCACTAAAACATAATTTGTTTTTTTTGGTATTCTTCGTTTAATTCATTTATTTATATCCCAAAATTTTCGTTTAACAAATTCTGCTATTACAATAAAATATCCAATATTGCATGGGAGCATTTTGATATTATTTGTTCATAAGTACATATAAAACCAAAATAACGTTAGCACTAACTTTCATTTTTTATGCGATATATGGTAATATTTGATAATTGTAAAAATAAAGTAAGTCCTTGTGTATCGTAAAATTACATGACAAAAGTTATAGGACCGGCTCTCTCTTATCACATCTTCTTATGGGTGTGTAGGCAAGTTTATTTAAGTAAGGAGAGTGTAAGAGGGACAGCCACAACTATTCCCATGGTCATGGATGGGTCAACCAAAACGCCGCTTTTACTTGACCAATATGTCCCATCATTCTTAGCATGGATGGTGCAGCTGCCCTACCAGGTCTGAGACACATAGACTATGATGGTCCGACCTATAAGAATATTATGTCCGTCACGTAATTAGATCTAACTAACCCATTAAATATTATTGTGTGGTACATATTACTGAGAGACATAGCATTTCAGATCCGGATTTTAGTTCCACCACCACCACTAACAAACTCAATTCACACTAACAAGATGATTCTTTTTTTTTCCCACGAGGTAAAAACAAATCCCTTAAATACTTAATTAGCTTGTTTCTTAGATATGAAGACATGTAATAACAAACACATAATTTGGTATTACTTTTTTGCAGGACGGAATTCAATTCCTTGAATGACCAATCCACGCTTCCAATAAGGTGAAGTAATGTCTACAATACTCAGCCCAATTTCATTACATCCTTCATTGAAGAAATCACCAATCTCTGCCTCAATCCATCTATCTTTCCTCTTCTTTGATTTCACTATCTCCCTCCTTCCCCATTTTTTTATTCTATCCGTAGACTCATCAAAGCAAATAAATCTTTTACGTGTTCTTTGTCCCACCAATCCAATTCCAACTTGTATGGGCAAATCACGGAAGCCATGATATCCATTTCTTGTCGTGTACACAACGTAAGCCGAGTAATGAGTTCTTGGAGATAGTGTTTGAGTATTCATCCAACCATGGATCTCGAAAGCACATACATCAAGAAGTTCCGGCACTTCTTCAAACCTACAAGACTTTTCCTCATCATTATATCATAATCATCATCATTGTTATATGTAGCAGTAATAATGAATACCTAGCTTCTGGAATTGAGATCCATTGCCAATATTGAGGACTATTTCCCCACGTGATCGTGAGTTGCTTCGAAGATAACATGACACATCTCTTCCCACTCGCTTTCTCTAACCAAAAACTCTTCGATTTTCGACATAAAAAAACTCATTAATCAAAAATATTCAATATAGCAATATGAATCTAAAACTCAGATAACCTATATATTATTACCTTTTGTCCATCTTCGATTAGAACAGGGTTGTCGCATAGAGCGAAATAGAGCTCTTTCTTCGACGAGAAAACTCCTAATTCAGGTATCAGAGATAAATATTCAGTCGGAAGAAACTTCTCCCACACGCTATCGGCATTAGCCGCCGATTCAAAGCTTTTCGAGACCGAAGCCGCCATGCACGCGTCTCGTGGACTTGTGAGAGAGATTATGTTAGACACACAATCCTCCGGTAAGTCTTCCAACGTCGACGAACCCGAACCAACCACTCCTTTGACTTTACCGCTTAAATCAATGCCATGCTTTTGCTCCATTGACCAACTGAAAACACCTTGTTTTGTCCCCATCGCTGCATCTATCTGTATTATCAATGGAAGCTTAGACATCTCCAGAGACTTGGTACGCCTCTTACATGTCCTAAAATCGTCTCCATGTATTTTGGAAAATGCCCATATTCCCATCAATGTGCACGCACGTCTCTTCTCATATCTCCCTCCATGTTTTAGGTTGGTTTTGGTACAAGAATACACGAACTTATATAGTACATAATTTAAAATGCTTTTAAAATTATAGACCATAGAAATTTTAAATTAGGATGAAATTATAAAATTAAACGGGTTTAGGTCAGTTTTGTAAATGAAAAAAACTGGTATAATTAAGAGTCTCACTTATGAATTAAATTAAGACAAAAGCTACAAGTAACATTTCATCACTTTTCCTCTTCTTCATTCTCACTTTCCGACACTACGTCCTCTTCATCTTCTTCTCCATCAGTTCCAGTTTCAGTTACTTTATCATTATCGTTAAAGAAATCTCTAACAGGAACAGGCTTCAGTTGTTGAGTAGACATAATTCCAGCAATAGCTTTCAATGCAGCAGCTGCTTGACTATTATCACCAATAGCTTCTTCATCAATACCTGGAACAGTCACAGTGTCTCCTTCTTCTGAAGCCACCACATTGTCGTCTATTACTTTAGGAGGTGGCACAAAGAAAGGAATACGACCTCTTTGCCAGTCATGGAGTATCATCTTCGCTCCGGTCATCAAATCCGGTTCACCACCTTTCAACAACTTGCCAGATGATTTGCATAGCTGAAGTAGAAAGTCATGATCATCTTCCCTGTAAAATTAAACCGGAAATTATAACAATGTCCGGTTCGGTTCCTTAAGAACAAGTAAAATGTTGCCTACCAGTCTTTGATTTTATAAGCTCTCTGAAGATGCTCTTTTTTAACACGCTTCAAAACTTCTCCAATGTGCTCAGATGCATCCTCCAGGTTTGTAACTCTTACCTGTAGTATCCAATTGGTAAAGTCAATACCAGATAAACCAAAAGAAGCAAACCAATCAATCAAGAAACATACCACTCCCTTGAGGACGATATCTGTTTCGGTGTCACGGCTTTGGTATACAACTCCAGGACAATCAATCAAGAAAATCCTTTTAGTAAGTGTGATATACTGCCAAACCTTAGTCTCTCCTGGAATTGGAGCAACCTTGCAAACCTGAACACGAGACAGAAGAAGAATAAGATATGTGATCACAACTAACTTTGAAAGCGGACGTTAAGTTATCCAGGAAAGAGACAATGATTACATTTTTAGTACGTAATGTGTTGATAACCGATGATTTTCCAACATTTGGATAACCAACAAATCCAACTGATATAGCTTGCTTGTCACTTTTCAGGCGAGCAAATTGCCTCAACACAGATAAAAGCGATCCCTGGCAAAATTCAACATACCACTAATAAGAACACAAACAAAAATCAAGAGATCAAAGGTATAATCTTATAATAAATACCTTTCCAAATGACTTGTTAACACTTGCATGGAATGCTAGAGATGGATATTCCTTTGATAATACTCTCAACCATCCTTTTGTAGCCCAAGCCGGCACAAGATCACACTTAAAAAGCACACACATAGATATCTCCGTAAGCAACTTTCACTATAAGATCATTCAAGCTAAGCTAACTGAGTTTCGAAAGATGAAAAAGACTAACCTTGTTCAATAGTAGAATCATATGTTTGTGTTTGTGATGCTCTTTCAAAGTTTTCTCTAAATGATGACACCTAGTACCTTGTGGATCTCTAGCATCTATAACTTGGACAATGACATCAGAGGAGTCTATGACTTTGTAAAGCTCACCCCAAATACGTTTGCTTTGTCCCTTTTCAAACATTGTATGCCTCACAAGGTCTCTAAACCCGTCTCCTTTTTCTGCTCCTTCATCAGAAGGACCTACACCATTCTTATCCTCATATGCATCTTCAACAAATTAAAAAAAACACAGTTACATTCATTTCGTATACAGTAATGCTCAAAGAAGCAAGATTAGAAATTTAAACTTACCCTGAGATTCAGCTGCTTTCTTAACTAATGCTTTGTAATCAGAAGCTACAAGCTTTGGACGCTTCCTTTTTGTTTTACTTCCAAAAGCATCTTGAAATGGTTCCATATCAAGTAGATGAACTCTCGATTGCTTTACAAAAACCACCATAACAAATCAAAAACCGAGAATTTAAAACCTTAATGATCTTAATTTAAATTATGTAAAAGCCTTTACCTTCTTGTTATCAGTTAAAAGAGACATTGGTAACTTTCTCTCCTTCAAATCACATTATAATTACTCGACATCTTAGTTTGTAACTCTTCCCTAAAATATTCAAGCTCTTTCTGATTCACAACACGAGTGTTTCCTAGAAAATACATCATATGTATCAATTTATGAATACTCACGAATCTGAAATTAAATTAATATACGCACCAAACCATCGGCGATCAGGTTGGATTCGCGAGTTGGGTAATTCCTTCGACTGGTACTCGTTGAAAAGGATTTTACCGCCACTGTTTCGCCTCGGCCTAGTTTTGTACATATCAAGCCGGCGAATTGTGGCGCCGGTACGGCGATCGGTGGTTTTTTTCTTCCCATCTCTACGATTTGCATCGAGTGAATGCTTAGGTTTCCCAGATACATTCGCTCTCTTCTCCTTCATCACCATCTTTGATCTTTCCTAAAGGATGGAAGACGAAGAGGAGGAGGAAGAAGAGAGTGGCGCGAGGATTTTGTTAGGGTTTTGTTGCAGTGACTGACAACTAGATATGGGCTTACAGTTTTTAAACGGACTTCCATGGTTTGGCCCATAGGCCCATTGAAATACAAAACGACTTCTATATCTCCCTTCTCGAGGAGGTAAATACCGACCTCGCTCTAGAATACACCAATAATAATTTAACCAACTAAACTATTTCATTGGTTGTAAAAAGTTTTAACTGAATGAAAGAGACGTGCGACAGCGTGAGGCGCCTAAAATGGAAAATAGGGAGAAAGGATGAAAATAGTCGCGACGTCGAGAAAAGATTTTAACATTCGAGGATAAGGTTATTGAAAGTGTTAAACTTAAAACGAGTGCGAACTGTTTTTTTCTGGAATTGGTAATCAGTCTGATTGTGTTCTGCTTTGTGTGTATACCGTCATCTGTTCTCTGGTAGACTACTGGCTATTTGTAGTGGGGTGAGAGAGGCTTCTGATTGGCCGAAGGATATGTGCCTCCGAGTGGTTCCCGACACTAGCGGTGTGATTTGACGTCCTGTCACATCAAGTCTTGTCTGAAGATCGCATTTGTTCACTTCGCGTTTTACCTTGCGAGGTTGTCCTTATGAGGCCTGAGCGGTTGATGGGCTCTCTTGGTAATGGGCCCACTTGTTTTTCAAGTTAGAGATCTTTTACGATTTGGATCTGGGGATGTGCTAAATTCACACCCAACAATGACGTGTTAATGAAAATGTTAATTAGTGAAAGAGAGAGGTAAGCTATCAATGCAAAATTGCTAAATTACATAGCTAGTTAATTTTTAAAATGACCATAAATTCAAATAAGTTTTGATACTTAGGGTAGTGTTGGATTCAATTTAAAATGAAACACTGGTTAAAATGAGTGTTCATGCTTAGCGCATGATCATTCTACTTGCTAGAGTGTAAAATGAAAACCACTTGTAAAATAATACCACTACTCATCGAAGGTAAATTCGTCTTTTCCATATACTATATTTCACAGATTTTTTTTTTTTTTTCTTTATAGTAACTTTTAAAAAAAGATTTGGTCAAAGTGACATTTCTAGTAAAAAAAGCCCTAATGGATGTTTACTATCTCAAAAGATCTCCTTCCATACTTATCGATATTGTCTCTTATCTACCACGTAACTGTCCTCTCCCGGAGACGAAACCAAAGAAAGCTCTTTTTATTTAATCCCAAGCTTCGATTCCTCTCCAATATCCCCAGTCCCAAATGGCGAATCAGCTCAAGTCCGAAGCAATCATGGACATGATGAAGCAGCATCTCTCCACCGACGCTGCCAAAGAGCTCACGAAGAAGATTGACCTCGTCTACCAGATTAACGTCGCTCCCAAGGTCGCTATTTTTGTTTCTTTGCCTTTCTTCTTCTTCTTCTTCTTCCTGTTGATGATATGTTTTGTTAATTTCAGAAGTTAGGGTTTGAAGAGGTTACTTATATCATCGATCTGAAGAAAAGCGAAGTCACCAAAGGAAATTATGAAGGAGATGGGAAAGTGGACGCGACGTTTTCCTTCAAGGATGATGATTTTGTCAAAGTTGCCACTGGGAAAATGAATCCTCAGATTGCTTTCATTAGGGGTGCCATGAAGATCAAGGGTAGTCTCAGCGCTGCGCAGAAATTTACCCCTGACATTTTCCCAAAGCCTTCAAAATTGTGAAAAAAAAGAAAAAAAAGTTGACTAGTAATAATATGAATCTTTGTCAAAAAGAATCATACATTATCATAATTTGTTTCAGTGATATCATTTATCGCCCTGTAACCCTCTTTAATCAGTGAGGTAATTATAATAAATTAAAATATTCCGAAAGTTAATAATTCGTAATCTTTTACAAAGACAGTTCATTTACACAAGAATTTATTTGTTTGTTGTACTATGTATGTCTCTAGCTCTCTTCTTAACTCTTTAAGTCTACAAAAGCAAAAGAGAAGTCTGCCCACCGGTATTCGTATGCGAGATTGGGTCATAACCAACCTTGTGTGCTATGCGATGAGCCAAATGAGCTGCCCTTTCTCTTAGACCATGTGTTTAACTTGCTCCGCCAATATATTTTGCTCCTCAGTCACACCGGATTGGGGCGAAACTTTGATGATTGTGTCTCCTCGGAGGTTTGATCGTCTTACGTATCTGCTTCTTTGGCTCGCCTTCCACACCACGAATGCTCGAATCCACCACACTCTTGTGCGCTATACTACAGCTTTGATACTTGATATTGATAGCGTGATTCAAAACCGGATCTCTTCTCTATTTTATCTCGAAAAGTCCGAATCTTGTTGGCCTTCTTGAGCTTAAACCTTTTGATTTGTTTTGTTAGTTTGAGGTTTAATTTTATATCATAACCCTCTTGTATATATCTTAATTTTTCAATAAATTTGACATTTAATCAATAAAAAAGAAAAACACAATTTCTTTTATTGGAATTGTTTATGTGAAAATGATGAATATCAAATGAAAAACCAAATTCGCAAACATTACAATCCATAAAGTTAAAATCTGTATTACAACATTACAATACAACAAAGCTTAAACGACATGAATATAAAGACCATAGTTCGAACTTATATATTCACAACATAAAGTCTTCAAAAGAGAATTATAGATGATAATAAAAGAAAAAAATAAGTTTCTGCATTGAATTTGTTCATGTGAGAATGATGACCTCCCAAAAACAAAAGCCCATTTTCACAAACGTTTCAAACCAGCAAAAACTTAAAAAGATTCTTGTTACCATATTTTAGGTCGGATTTCGATTCCTTGAATTGTCAAACCACGGTCCATTACCGTAGGCTTATTTGTGAACCTTCGTAGGAGTTGCGGTTAGATATTTATTTGTATCAAATATTTATATGTAGTGATTCTTAACGGAAAAAAAATTACCTTAGAATCAGGAACTGAAATCTATTACTGTTGGGTATAGATTTAGCACATCTCCATACCTAAATCGTGGAAGACAAATGGTCCAAATAATAGAAGGACCCATTGTTCAATCCCATTGGCGTGTAAAGGCCTCACAAAGATCAAGTGCGAGGTTCCAGAAGCAACCTCCAAGACAATACCTGACGCGACAAGACGTCAAATCACACCGTTGGGTGTCAGGAACAACTCGTAAGCATCTATCTCTCGGTCAATCAGAAGTCTCACCGCGCTATTATAAAGACCTTAATCATTCACTAAACAAGGGAGAGCTCATTTGCTAGGACATAAGACAACCTAAACAGAAACCCTTTCTTAAGAAAGAATAGCTCGTACTCAGACTGAGTTTAACATCTCCAGCGACCTTGTCCACATGTGTTAAGCTTCGATCTCGACATCGCAATCTTCCTCATTCTCTTAGACAGCGCTTCACGCTACTTTGTCCTTTTAAAAGCGCATCGCGCTAATTGTTCATTCTATAAAGCGCCTCATGCATATTTTATCTAAACGATCATTTCGTTTTACGTTTCCTACCTAACCTCCCTTCCGAATTGATTCATTTAACGAGATCAGCGATCCTCGCAACATTGCGTAGTCCCACCTCGAAATAAAAGTCACGTCGCGAAACCTAACCCTAAGCCCGAATTCAATTATAACCTAACGTCTAACTCAAGCAACCTAGTGTGCCAGTCAGGTACCTTCAGCTGGGTTTGAGTCACAAAAAAAAAGAAGCAATCCAAGCTGTAATCTCTCAATTGCAACGCCAAAAACTTTTCTTATTGACTTGCAATCTCATATTAAAAACTGTGGATGCAAGAATTCTACAGTTACGTTCTAAATAAGATGTGAAATGAGTGTGTGTCTGTGAGCAATAAATAAACGATCAAATGAGTGTTTACTGAGTTCGGATGTTGAATACAAACAAAATACAAGTGTTCAACAAAGCTTTTCACTTTCTTAGACATGACATTGAAGCAAACAAAAACATATCTAGTATAGATTTTCGTACACCTACTCAGTTGTCGTCTTTCGGAAATTTTAAGTTGAGAAAGTTTATATGTCATCTAGTAGGGCGAAATTCGATTCCTTGAATGGTCAAACCACGTTTCCAATTAGGATGCTTATTCTCAAGAATAGTTATCTGAAGATCTTTACAACATGTTTCATTAACGAAGAATTCACCAAGCTCAGCTTCCATCCATCCATCTGCCCTCTTCTTTGGTTTCACCCAATATCTCCCTTTTATCACTTTGCTATAATCCTTAGGCGCAACAAAGTATATGTGCCTCTTAGCAGGTTCTTGTCCCGGAGGTCCAATTCCAGCTTCTATTGGCATATCTTCGAACCCAGGATATATATCTTTCTTGAACACTATGTAAGCGGCGTAACGTGTTCCAAAAGATAGGTAATGAATATTTATATATGCAATAATCTCAAACCACCATACATTAATAAGCTCTGCTACCTTTTCAAACCTGCGTCACATCTCACATCATTAGGAAGAGTATTAATAACCTTTTCAAAACTATTTGTATATATCAAATAGGTATTTTGACCCTTTCTTCGTCAACAAGAAAAACTTTCTCATACGTCAACAAAAAAAAGTTACCTAGAATCAGGAACAGAAATCCATCGCCAATAGTCAGGATTATTTGCCCCTGTAATTGAGAGTTCTTTCGCAGGTAACATGATACATATTTTCCCACTCTTTTTCTCTAGCCAGAAGCTCTTTGGTTTTTCAAGAAAAATATAAAATGAAAAGTTAACACAAGCAGAAACACTCTGAAAATCATGTTTTCAATCAAACACTGTTGCCATATGTATAACCTATGATGGGATATATTGTATATGTACCTTTTTCCCTTCTTCAATAAGGATGTGATCATCGCAGAGAGCAAAATAGAGCTCCTTCTTCGAGGAGAAAACTCGCGATTGTGGAATCAGAGAATAATACTCCGGTGGAAGAAACTTCTCCAAAAACTTCTCCCACACGTTATTGGAATTGACCGCCGATTCTAATGTTTTAGAAACCGTAGCAGAGACGCCAGCGTCCCTCGGACTTGTAAACGAGATTATCTTTGAGATGCAATCTTCCGGCAAGCAATCGAAATTAGGATAGACGCAAGCGTCCGGCGGACTTGTAAACGAATTTATCTTCGAGATGCAATCTTCTGGCAAGCAAACGATAGGCGACGCCCTGGAGACGATGTCTCCACTGCCTTCACCGCTAGATCCAACGCTATGTTTTTGGCCTATCGGGATAATCCATCTTTGAAGCTTAAGACTTTTAATGAAACGTTTAAAGCGTCCCATTTCCTCTATCCGTATCCTCCTTCTTCTCGAAGCTTAAAACTTTTAAAGAATCGTTTAAACCGTCTCCGCTGCTAAATACTCAATAAAATAATATAAAAGAAAGACTCGTTTAAAGTCGTTTCCCACGGATTTCTTTG
Source organism: Euclidium syriacum (assembly GCA_900116095.1). Lineage (NCBI taxonomy): Eukaryota > Viridiplantae > Streptophyta > Magnoliopsida > Brassicales > Brassicaceae > Euclidium > Euclidium syriacum. The sequence continues at coordinate 2,986,702 of FPAK01000010.1, read as the reverse complement.
CATCAATGTTCACGTTGTCTCCTCTCTCGCCGCCCTTATTGCTGGTTTTGGATATTTTCTTTTTCTTTTGGAAATATTCTAAGTAACAAACCATATAATAAAGCCAGCATGTAAGTCCTCGTAATATAAAACCCCAACCATGCATGATTATCCAATTGGAGACATTCTCCAATGAAAATAAACTACTCAAGAACAAATAAAAAAAGATATATCAAAACAAATATGATGAATAAGAGATAAGAGCGACATAAAACTTTTCCAATAGATATAAGACGAAGTCTGGGTGTATCTTCGAATACAAACCTATGAAAATTCTAGAAATCTATGAAAAGAATAATCACTCTTTCTGTCTGCTTATGTTTAGAAAAAATAATTTAACAATAATAAGGGCAAATAAGTCAAAAATAAAAAATTTACAATCGGGCAATATCGATCTATTGTCTTCTTCAAATGATGATATCAACCAATATTTGTAATGTCGATCAAAACTGTCTTATGCTTCCTTATCCTGATGTGAATATCGATCATTATTGAAGATATCGGTTGGTTGGTCTTTGGTCTTGGACATACTCGAAATATCTGACGAAAACTTGAACATTTGGAGAACCATAGTCCAAAATAATCTCATTCAATTTGGAGAGTAAAGTTAACTCCCATATGTATCATTTGGTATGTATGTGGCTTGTCTACTCGTTCATCCAATAAGTTGTTCATTGATTTTTGAACTTATGAACTTCACTACCTCTCAAGTGAAACATGTTGCCAAAGGTGATTGTCAATCCTCATGTCTAGATTGATGTCTTGAATGTTTGAATGTTCCATTGTGTTCCTTAATGCTCTAGAATGAATCCATAAGTACTTAAAAACATCCATATCTGATTCTACCTGACTCAAAAGACGAAAAGAAGCGAGATATAAACCTTTGAAAGGAAACAAAACTAGACTCAAAATGTGATTCCAAAAGGGTAATAAAATGGTGTTATCAGGGAATTAACCAAAAAAATTCTAAAAATGCCATAATTTATTTGTTTAACAAATGAATAAAAGTACATTACGATTTGTTTCGATAATGCAGGCAATTTGTTTGTTTAACAAATGAATAAAGTACGTTCTTGAGAAATGGTGTTATCAGGGAATTAACCAAAAAAATTCTAAAAATGCCATAATTTATTTGTTTAACAAATGAATAAAAGTACATTACGATTTGTTTCGATAATGCAGGCAATTTGTTTGTTTAACAAATGAATAAAGTACGTTCTTGAGAAAAGGTGTCAGCTATAAGAAAGCATACATGATAACAAACAAAAAAACACAATTTCTTTATTGAATTTATCCAGGTGAGAACTTAGAATGATGAACATAAAGGAAAAAAAAACCCAATTTCACAAACATCACAAACCAAAAAAAAACTTCAAAAGATTCATGTTACAATACAAAAAAGCTTTTGACATGCTTAGACATGAAACTGAAAAAAAACTGAAACATAACCGGAATCATTGAAATGAGTATTTCTTTACCGGTTTCTGGTAGGGCGGAATTCGATTCCTTCAATGGTAAAACCACGTTTCCAATTAGGATGCTTAATCTCACGAATAGTTATTTCAATATCATCACTATATTCATTGTAGAATTCACCAAGCTCAGCTTCCATCCATCCATCTTCTCTCCTCTCTGGTGTCACCACATGACTCCCTCTTATCTCTCTGCTTCGATCTGTAGGCTCAACAAAGTATATGAAGCTTATAACAGGTTCTTGTACCCCCAATCGAAGTCCAATCTCTATTGGCATATCCCCGAATCCAGGATATATATACTTTGTCTTGAACACAATGTAAGCCGAGTAACGGGTTCCAGGAGATAGGCAACGAGTATTCATATTCACAACAATCTCAAACCACCATACATTTAGAAGCTCTGCTATTGTTTCAAACCTGCGTGCAACAATTTTTTCCCATTATTCATCAGGATGAGTATTAAGATATATCTTTTGTATAAATAGATCGTTGACCATTTCTTCATCAATAAGAAAAACTTTCTGACAATAAGTTACTACAATTAAATCTTAATGAAAAAAAAAAGCTTTACCTAGATTCAGGAATTGAAATCCACCGCCAATATTGAGGAGAATCTACCCAAGTGATCGATACCTCTTTCGGAGGTAACATGATACACCTTTTCCCAGTAGCTTTCTCTAGCCAGAAGCTCTTTGGTTTTTCGAAGAAAAAATACAATAAAAAGCTCAAACACAATCAGAACCATTGAATAAATGCACTATCGTTTATTCACTAAGGAAGTGATCGAAGAAAGGATATTATATATTCATACCTTTCTGCCATCTTCGATAAGGAAGTGATTGCAAAGAGTGAAAAAGAGCTCCTTCTTCGATGAGAAAATTAGCGATTGTGGAATCAGAGATAGATACTCCGGCGGAAGAAACTTCTCCCACACGTTATCGGAATTTACCGCTGATTCAAAAGATTTTGAAACAGAAGCAGAGACGCATGCGTCCCGTGGACTTGTAAACGAGATTATGTTGGAGATGACATCTTCCGGCAAGCCATCAAAAGGCGACGGCCCAGAGATGATCTCTCCTCTGCCTTGACCCAGTGCTTCTTCTATGTGCATCATTATCCTTCTTCGATCGTCTGGAAATAAAGTCGTCTCTGCCGCTAAATATTCAGTAAATTAGATAGACTCGTTTAAAGTCGTTTCCCACGTATTAACGAGATTGCACTTCTTTGACCCTAGCTATGTTGTTGTTTTTGTAGGAAATATTCTAACAAACGAACCATATTATATAAGTTCGCATGTACGATGACCATAATATAAAATCTCAATACGGCCGACTTCGGCTAATAAATTTTATCTAAATAAAGTCAACTTAAGATTGTAAATGATTAAAAAAGACTGTTTTTTTTATTGAATTGTAAGAATGATGAATATTATAAAATCAACTGTAGATTGTAAATGATGAATTTGCTTCCATGTTTTTCATTCTTTTTTTCCATGGGACCAAATGTAGATAGGTTTTAACAATTAGCTAACAACTTCTTGTAAAACCTAAACATTTAATTTCTAATGATATTTACATTGTTAGCAAAAAAAGGAATATTAAATAAAATAATCTTTTTAAATTACCAACTCTTGAGAGAAATAACTTTCAAGAACCGCTAATTTTCACCAAGCAATCCTTCCATCTTCAGTCTGGTGGCTGCTTCCTCCGATTGTCTCTTCAATCGCCACTCTCTTCTCTCTCTCCGAAACCCCCTCACCCTTGCCTTGCTTCTTACCACACCCTTATTGAATATAACTTGTGGAGCATAAAGGAATCCCATTTATAGTGTGAAACCCCTGAAACATAAAGGAAGATTAACTATATTTTCTTGACGTGTTAGAGTTAGATCAGAAAACTTTACATTACGTTGGTGTTAGTTTTGTATTAAGTGCTACGAGTATATATACATGCGTGCTTGGATATTATGTCAATGATACAACTCAGTAATGATCATTCTATAATATTTGTCATAATAATAGATGATTCTTGTTTATCGAAGTTAGTACTTCGACAAAATAAATCAATGGAGATGGTGACCATCAATGTTGAAGACAGTGAAGCCAACGGTAAAGACAATGAAGATAGCAATTGTTGTTAAAACTCGTTTTCTTAGTGTTTATGTTGAATACAATTTAGGCGAATCTAATATAGTGTTGGCGTATCTTTTAGGGCCATGTGTTATCTATTTTAGGCGAATATCTTAACTCCACGTCTAACTAGTTTATAAAAATATTTTAGCGCCATGCTTCAGTATTTATGGGTACAAGAGTCTAATTACGTGATAGATCTTTGTGTCCCTATAGGTGAAGTCACCAGTTTCCTTGTGGCACAGTTACTAACAGTGTGTCTACAATGTTCGGACAGGAAGGCTTGAGGATATAGTAGAAAAAGAAGATTCGCTCACTGACTTGACCCAACAATAGTCCAGGGACATAGCATAAGGGTCGTCCCCCTAACGTCCTTCTGAATGAGGTTTACTCAGCATTTATCCCAACCTGGAGAATCGCTTAGTGAGTGAAGACCCAACCTGAGAAGTGCACTAAGGAGCACTTCACAATCCGGGTGAAGTATACAGCTAAGTATGAATTAGTCGTTTCTCAATCAAGCATTATCCTTTTAAATGAAACTTGTTGATAGTGTTTAGTATTGATCCACGTGTTAGAGATCATGCGTGCCTCGATAACAACAAAATCACGCCGAATGACACTATCAACAAAATAAAATTAGTATGAAAAGTCTCCCATGAAACGGACTGCAATGGTCTTGAGATTGCACGATATACCAACTGGCCATTACAAGACGATAAAAGTGGTAGATAAAAAGTACTTGAGTGCAGCACGATCAGACCCACTACTAACTATGGTTAGAATCAGAGAGTTTAAGTGTCTCATAGTTGTGGACATTTTAAAAGCTAGTGTAGTGTAGATCATTGGCTTCCATAACTCTGATACCATGAGTTGACGAGAGAAAAAATAGTTGAAAGTACTTTTTTATTAGAAAACATACCAAACCTTAAATAGTTATCTTATATAACCGAAATAATCCATTTCTAACTCCGGAAACTGAACAAAGAACCACCTAGTTTTATAACAAGTTATGCTCTTATCAGGTGTCCGTTGACTCTATTCACACACGTACTTATCTAACAAGGCTTGGTAGGGTTCTCTAGTTAACTTTGCAGGGTTTTTGGTAATGTTTGAATTTTTCTTTTTTAGGCAGACACGGATGAATTGTAAAGAAAAGGTCGAAATGTTATCTAAATTTACCAGAGACGATTATGGAATCAGAAAGCCTATGATATCGAGTTTATACCAAAAGAGCTTTGGATACAGATACAATATCAGAATGAAAACAGATCACAATATAACTGCCATTGAAATACCAAAATATTTTTAAAATCACAAAACGAACCGGCGAGAAATGCAACGACATGTCTAAGGCTTCTGTTTAAGCTGCAAGATTGAAGACACGGTTTGAATAAGAGTCATCAACAATAGAAACATGGCGGCGACAGTTCCCGTGCCCATCCACAAGTTACTGAAATACACACGATTCAGGACAGCGAGTGACCTATTGACTGGGTTTCTATAGTACTTTCTGATTTCAAGAACTACATTCGGATAGTAAGAAGCAAACCCTACGATGCCCAAACAGAGCCTATTCACCATCTCTGCCACTAACTCGTGTTTCCCGATATTATTTTGTATTATTCCTTTCAAAAAAAAAATACATGAATCAATACACATATATAGACCTATATATATATAATGAAAAAAAGCAGTTACCTTTCTTGACAAGCAACTCTACGTCTTTTTCAGTGTCAATGAGGTAATCCAAGAAGATGATGTAGGCACAGACATGGGCGTTGGACAGGTCATGGCATTGCTCAAACGCCATTACGTTCCTCAGTGTCATCTCAAGATTGTCTACAACCTTGAGAATTGGCATCTTGAGACATCCATTCTCAAATGTCACATCCAAGGAGAAGTCTTCTTTTACTTTCTCGAATTTCACTCCTACTCTTTCTAGCTCACTCGCGTTATACATGTGATCTATATACTCCAGTTCCGATAGAGCAAGCTCTGGAAGTGATTTCACGTGGACACACCTAACTAAGTCAGTGAAATGTTTGAACGCTGAGTCGTTTGTGATATTTTTTTTTTCAAACTCAAAGAAGTGGATGACAAAGTTGCGGAATGTCTGGTTTTCGTGGAGTTTTGAGATGATTGGATCAAAGAGTTTCTCGAGGATGAAGTAAGGAATCTGGTTCTCGAGCAAGATGAGATCTCCAGAGGCAGTTTGATTAAGACAACTCTCATCCAAGAGAGGATCCCCTGTTTTCCTTATTTCTTCATCTTTGTTGAAAAAATTCCTCAAAATGAACTCTAGAATAAAAACAGAATCGTGTAGGATCATATCAACGAAATCTGGAGATTTAATCCAAGTCGTTGATTCTGAGTAGCTTTCCCTGATTTTATCTTCGTCTTCCTCGATCATTCTTCTGAATCCATCAATGGCTTCTTTCCCTTCATCCCTTTTTTCGAATTCCGCTACGTAAATCTTCTTATGGGCCTCCACGTTTGAGTAGCCCATTAACTTTGCGTCACTAATATCTCCACGAGATTCGAGAGCTTGTAACCTTAAAGAATGATGAAGTGGTCCAATGATGACTAACTGGGGTGTATATGCTTCTGGGTTTACTCGACGTATACTCTCAGGTACTCTGTAGATGCAACACTGCTCCGGATCTTTTGGAAATCGCCACATCCCCGGATAATTCATACCCGGCTCCTTAAAATCCATAATCTAGAATACAAGATTTTTTAAAAAATTCAGTGAAAGATTTGAGAACGCCATGTAAGCAACAAGTGTAGGAGTACGAATGCTACAAACTTACTTTCAGAATTCACAACTGGGAGAAGACAGATATGTATCATCTAGTCATAAATGAAACCATGAGCTTGTTCAAATGTTACTTTATTTTTTTCTCAATATTTAGAATAAAAAATGGTTGAATAGATATTGTAAGGAATGGCTGACATTCAAGATACACAAAGAAACCAAAAAAAACTATCATTTTTTTTTTTGTCATCTTGTGAAAAGAAATTTTTTAAAAAAACACCATTATCAGTTGTTATTAATGCCACCCTTTGTACACATTGAATTATATGTTTTTATCCATTATACATTTAAAAATACAAGTTGAATTTTCATGTTTTTAAGTTAAATCGTTTTTTTAAATATACAATATTTCTTGCTCCAAATTAGTAAAAACATACAGTTTATACAATACCGTTCATATAAACATTTATAAATAATTTTAAATTATTATGGTTGACGTTTCAAATTTCATACAGTTTTGAACAAAATAATTTTAAAACTGAAAAAAATATCAATCGAAAAAATATTTTTTAGAATTCAGTTTTAATATAGCAGCATTTTAAAATATTTGTAAAACATAAAAACAGTTTCTAAATTTACAAATATATTTTGAGGCTTGATGTTATAACATATATATTTGTTTGTTTGTTATAACACTAATAATTCATATGGCACTATAGTAAAAAGTTTGTTTTCATCATGGAGGTCATGGATTCAATCCTCAAATTAACAAATTTTTTTATTTTTTTGAAAAAATATCAAATAAATCTCCAATTTTTCAGAAAATACTAAAAAAAACTTTTACTTTTGTTGACGCTAAAAAAAGTTTGTACTTTTGTTGATTTTCTAACGGAATGTTAACACCGTTAATATCGATTTAACGGATGATCTAAAATGGCTTAGTCAACGCAAAATTTCGAATTTACGAGAAAATCAATAAAAATTCAAAAGACAAATTTTTTTAGTGTTTTTTTTAAAGTTGAAAATTTATTTCACATTTTTTGCTTTGCTTTACCGATACTGTAATAATAAATGTAAATTTTGGTCTTTGTTGGAAATGACAAGACACAGAAGAGAGATGCTGCCATTATCGAAATCAATAAAACAAATTTAGTTTCAGAGAAAAAAATGACCTATAAATAAGGAAATAATTGAGTTCGTCAGATAGTGTGGAGTCCACAATGTTAGTGGCCATGTGAAAAAAGTAAAACCAAGTGAAGTAAAGCATAGATCTATTATCGTACCGAAATTTAAAAATTTACAGGTTGTAAAATGTACGATATTGATAGAAAAATTTATAAAGATATACCCGCACATGACGTAAAATGTTGATAGAGATTTTACTGTATTTGTGGATACACGTTTGCTTTATTGAAGACTAGACATTCTTTATTTTTTTTTTTATTATTATTATCCTGTGATCCAAATGATTTTCTTTAAGAGTGATAGCAACGTGATAGGATCTTACATGAAATTATTTTTGGAGATAAAGACTTTACTTTTGATTCAAATCACTAAACAACATATTTCAAATTGTTATAAATTATGTTATAAGTTACCACATATTATATAAGATAAATATAGTTAACATGATATAGTTAGTACTAAAGTATCATTTTACATCGTGAACTAAACATTTGAAACAAAACCGATATTTAATGTTAAGTCCACAACAATTTTATTGTGTTTATATACAGAAGTCATCAAATACTATATGTGATGTACATACTAAAAAGTGAATATTTTTATCAAAATATAAAAGTTAAAATATGACGATAGGTTAATTCAATATCTCGCAACTTGTGTCGGAAGCATGTAATATCCCTAGTTATAGATGAGATGATGATGACATTAAAATAAAACCCAATCACAAACTTACAATCCGCAAAACATAATTCCACGTTACAAAATGTTTTCCAAAGATTTTACCCAACGTTTTATCGATTGGCTTTCCGAAGGACGGATTTCAATACCTCGAATGATCAAGCCACGCTTCCAGTGGAGTCGCTTAGTCTCTGTAACACTCATCTCAATTTCTTTACTATTCCGTCCTTCTTCAGTGGAGAATTCTCCAAGCTCTATCTCCAGCCACCCATCTTCCCTCATCTTCCCTCCCTCCTTAACCGAATCAAAGTATATTAATTTTGACTTAGCATCCTGTCCCACCACTCCAACTTTAGCTTCTATGGCCTCATCCTCAAAGCCATCACATTGGCCAGTTTTCTTGAACACAATGTAAGCAGAGTAATGAGTTTCTGGAGAGAGAGCACGAGTATTCGTTTTGCCACTAATCTCAAACCAACATACATATTTAAGCTCTGCAACTTTCTCAGACCTGCATATATAACAACATTTTTCAGCATTATCTATCATCATTCATACGAAGGAGTCAATACAACCGAATTAAACGGAAAGATAATGAAAAAAGAGTTACCTAGATTCAGTCCAATTCCAATAGCCAGGATTATTTCCCCATGTGATATTGAGGTCCACCGCAGATAACATGATACACTTCTTCTCACTAGCCTCCTTCAATTTTCAAAAGAAAGCCCAAAATAATCAGAAATATTCTTTACAAACATAACCACACCAAAACTGCTCTACCGTATTAGCAGGGGCGGCTGAATGAATACATAGTCTCAGTGCTAACAAAAAAAATTGGCCCTTTATTCATACTAGTTTTTTTTAATATAATCAGACATATATTTATTTACATTTCATTATAATTAATATGTCTAATTATCACGCCCTCCTAAAGCAAAATCATCAACCAAACTTACGATAAAAACCAATCGTAAAAAATATAAACCAAGAAAGTTTGAAGAAAATGAATATTGTAATAAATAAAAAAGCACATGTAAAGATATTAAACGATAGATTAATTAGAGATAAAAACTCACAACTGAAATTAAATAACATGAGAAAGAGGTATTTTCCTCTTTACCTAGAAGACGAGAAATTTAACACTGGGGAAAGTATATATTTTCTAAGAGATTTTTAAAGGTATTTTGGAGAGAACTAAAGAATATTAGAAAATTAGGTTAAAGTTGAAGAAAGGGGAAAAATATTGTGTGTCCTAAGAAAAAAGAAGAAATCAATGTTTATTTGTGCATATTCCAAAAAGAAAAAAAATAGGAATCAATTAAGATTTGTGAAGATATCACAGTGGAATAAAGATAACATTTTAGAAACATAAATGACGTTTGTCCGTTGATTTTTTCTTTGTGTTAACTCACAAAGGTTAAAAAAAAAAAATGAGCCCTGAAATTGGTCCAAAAAAAAATTGGCCCTGATCTTTTGCTCCTCTTGCACTTGCTAATAACCGCCCCTGCGTATTAGGAAACTTCTATAGACGAATTCCAATATGAACTCGAGACAGATCATTGCTCTCTAATAGTATAAACAAAAAGAAAATATTGACGGATGGATATTTTTACGTTTCCTCCATCTCCGAAATTCTTTACTGATTCGAGGTAGAGCTTTTTCTTCGGTTTTAGCATCGTCCTCTTCGTTGAAAGCTGAGCGTCTGATGAAAAGAATTATTATAGCGAGTCTTTTTATGATGAGTCAAGTCGATTTACGAATTTACGAATTTACGAATTTACGAAAATGCCCCATCAATTTGCACGCGTCCTCATTCACTATCTCCAGCCCCAAGTAGATAGCAGCCATTACATTTCGATAACGTCGTACGTTTTTTTGTTTTTTAATCCAGTGATTGAGTTGGTGATGTCATAGTCGTTTGGGCAAATATTTATATCCCAACGGCTTACATTGTTCTACTTTTAAGCCCAGAGTCAAAATTTACGATTGAAAGTTTGCGATTGTTTGGAAATTTTGTTTTCTAGGAAAAAAATCTTTTCCGGCGGCTGAAATTGATTTGTTACTTAATCTAAAGGTTGTTTTTTTTTTCCGGGTTTTGTGCAAAAAAACCATTTACCTTTTTTTTTTTCATGTCAAACCGTCAGCTAAAACTTGTGCGTATCAAACCCATCACCTCCGGAAAACCCCGCAATACAACCATTCTTTATATTATCAACGTTGCACCTAACGGTTCCGTTAGCAGACATCAAAACGACGTCGTTTTGGTTAAAAAATCTAAACCCAATATCTTTTTCATCTTCAATCTCCTTCACAAGCTCCATCGTTCCTGATTTTGGCAGAGAAAATGAATCAATTTAAACACATAGAAACTTAGATCTACGGAACAGAATCGAAAATTCAAGAGTTAGAGCGACTTAATTTCTCAATTTCTTCCTCGATTGTATCTGGATTCAAACTTATATGATTCAGATTCGATTTTCAGATTCTCAATTATAAATCAAATCTAAAGAACAGAATAAATCGACGAATAATCAGGTTGTTGCTCACATAGACCTACGCAATTGATGAATTCCAGATACTACAATCGAAAATTGTCAAATTTTGGGGGGTGAATCATATTCAGAATTATCTTCTCAATCATCACCTTCGTTCAATGAATCAAGATTAATCGATGGAAATGAAATTAATTTTCATGTTTCTAGATTTTATCCACCTAAAGTTGTTGGCATTAATGAGAGATTGAATTTTCTTGTAAGCTCTTGTCGTTTTCACCCCCATCTTCATTATGAATTCTAAAACCAATATATTATTCTTCACCATCATCTTCACCATGGATTTCAGCTTTTTATTTTTGGATATGATTCTAAAACTGGATTTATTAAAATCTTCTATCTGGTTCGGTGTTCAAAGCTTTTGAAGCAGAGTTTGTTCATTGAGTTTCAATGAAGAATAATAGCATTATGGAGGAAGAAGACGAGAGGAGGAATGATGATATTTTTATGTTTTTTTTAATTGTCATAAATAATTTCATGGGCTGAGTCAGTATTGCTCCCACTTAATAAACCTTGAACCTTGGGTCAAGGGAACGAATCTGATGAATCAAAAAATTAGGTTTAAAATTTTTAGCCAAAACTACGTTGTTTTGAGATCCGTTAACTTAGCTGTTAAGTTCTACGTCGATGACATAGGGAGGGGTTATATTGCGGGGTTTTTCGGAGGTAGTAGATTTGACCCGCACAAGTTTCAACTGACGGATTGACGTGTACAAAAAAATAAGTTTTAAGGTTTTTTTTGCACAGAACCCTTTTTTCTGATAATTTTAGAAGAAATCAAGTTTAATCTAACCGTTGAAAACTTGCCTGTTTTTTAATCCAACGGTTAGACTTTAATCTGACTTTCGATCATTTTCACTAGCTGGTCCACAGACAATGGGATTTCACAATGTCTTCTCTTGTTCATTTTCATCCATGGTATATGGAGAGTACATTGGAAGACATATCTTATAATAAACAACGTAGTACCAGATATTTCCCATTAATCAAATCCTGCAATGCCGACCAAAAGGAATAAAAGTTCCTCTAAAGAAGCTTCCAGGTTAGTCTTGCCAAAATTCTTGAAGAAAATGAGCAAATACTAAAATTTAATACCCCTTAAAAAAAATTTAAAACGGATAGAATTTAGGGGTTAAAAGTTTCTCAGGAACATTTCGGTAAAATTTTTCGTTGGAAATTTCTAAGGATCTCATTCATTAGAAATTCTAATTGGATACTCAACCCAAATTCCAACTAATTTATTCGTTGGGAGTTTCAAAAAAATTTCCAACGCTTTTTCTCTAGATGAAAATTCGTTGGTTTTCCGTTGGAATACGCATTGTATTCTTGTAGTATGAAATCCCAAATGCTTTTATAGTTGAGACTGGGCTAAATAAAGCTCAAAACAAGCTTGTAGATGGTTATATTAAGGGACGATCGTCCCATATTAAGTCATATATAAGTGTGTCTCCTTTTTTAGTTAGTTTTTTAGAGTGAGTTAGACTCATACTTCTATATGATATCATAGTTGGCTTTGATCCTGGCGCAAGATTGCCCTTCACACATAGAAGCCCGGTCCACGCTATCCAACTTTAAGCCAACCATAATTGGTCAAAACCCGACCCAAAGGTGGCCAAAGCCCGATTGGATATGTCGATCCAGGCTTGAACATATCGAGATTAATGGTAAAAGAGCCATCATCTCGAGAGGACGTATTAAGTAATATATAAGTGTGTGGCAATCCTCCTCTCTTGAACTAGTTTTTGAGAGTGAGTTAAACTCATACTTCTATATGATATCAGAACAGGTTTTGAGACTGACCCAAATTCAACCATAGCACGGTCCACACTATCCAACTTAACGATGACCCATAGGGGTCAAAAATCGGACCCATAGGTTGTCAGAAAGCACACCTATAAGTGGTTAAAAGGTGGTTGCATAGGTCGTAAAATTTGATTAGATAGCATCAATCCATACCCCAACATACCGAGATTAATGGCGAAAGAACCATTATCTCGAGGGGTGTATTATTAAGGGATATTAAGGGACAATTGTCTCACTCCAAAAATACGATGAGATGTTAAGTAATATATAAAGTGTGTGACAATTCTACTCTCTTGAGATAGTTCATGTTAGATTGATAGACATAAAAATTAAAAAAATTAAAAAAAAATAAACTCGATTTTGAAAACATTACACCCCACAAACTTTAAATCATATCATACTTTTATTTCCCCTTTTTATAAGGATTACAACGAAAAACAACCTGAAATCATCAAACACACTCTTGTACGATAGTAGTATATACCGGTATCACTTTACTGACTTTTATTTGGTCGGAATTCAATTCCTTGGAAGATCAAACCACACTTCCAATTGGGAGAAGTAATGTCAACAATACTCACCCGAATATCATCGAACCCCAATAATCCTCCTTCGTTGAAGAAATCACCAATCTCTACCTCTATCCACCCATCTTCCCTCCTCTCTGATTTCATTAGCTCCCTCTTTGGCCACTCTTTGATTACATTCGTCGACTCGTCAAAGCATATGAATTTCTTAGGAAAATCCTGCCCTTCAAATCCCACTCCAACTTGTATAGGCAAATCTCGTAAACCATGACGCCTATTCCTTAACTTGTACACAAAGTAAGCTGAGTAATGAGTTTTCGGTGATAGGACTCGAGTATTCATCCCTCCAACGATCTCGAAAGCACATACATTGACAAGTTCCAGTACTTTTTCAAACCTACAACATTTTTTCCAATCATCATCACAAATTTTAGGTGTCCTTTTTATTTGGTCGAAAAATTTCATGTGTCTACAACTTGATATAAAACGCTTATGTTCAAGTTATGTTTAAGCATTTTGATTTGACTCTATACGGTTTTTCCTCCCACCCCTAATCGAAATGACTCGTTACGACCGAATCTTAATGAAAAAAGATTTACCTAGATTCAGGAATTGAAATCCATTGCCAATATTGAGTAGTATTTCCCCATGTTATCCATAGGTTCTTTGGAGATAACATTACACATGTCTTCCCACTCGCTTTATCTAGCCAAAAGCTTTTTGCTTTGTAAAAAAGAAGGAAAAAAAACAAGAAATTATTGAATTTTAAGTTTATGTATTACGATTTTTCTTTTTTCAAACTAAATCACACTCTTGTTTCCATAGTTCTACCAGAAATCATTGACTATGAGCAATTTGAACCTTAAGATCATTTATCTCGAATCGTATGAACAAAGGGCAAAACTGGATCGATGCATAAATTTATATACATAAATTATAAATTATACCTTTCCGCCATCTTCGACTAGGAAATGATTGCAGAAGGCAAAATAGGGCTCCTTGTTCGAAGAGAAAACTAGCGATTGAGGAATCAGGGATTGATACCCCGGTGGAAGAAACTTCTCCCACAAGTTATCAGAATTTACCGCCGATTCAAAAAATTTCGAAACAGAAGCAGAGATACACGCATCCCGTGGACTTGTAAACGAGATAATGTTGGAGATGACATCTTCCGGCAAGTCATCGAAAGGCGATGGCACAGTAACGGTAACGGCAACAAAAGGCGATGGGACGGTAACGGCAACAATCTTTCCTCTTCTTCTTCCACTAGATTCGACGCTATGTTTTTGGCCCATCGCTTCCTCTATCTTAATTGTTTTTCTTCGTATGGAAGCTTTTAAGACTTTAAAGAATCGTTTGAAGTCGTCTCTACCGCTAAATATTCAAAAAAAAAAAAAAAAAACTCGTTTAGAGTCGTTTCTAGGGCTGGGCATTCGGTTCCTCGGGTCGGTTCCGGGTAAGAACCTATCGATTTCGGTTCTTTCGGTTCCTACGATTTAGGATCCATTGGTTACTTTTATATTCTTCGATTCGGTTCCGGTTCGGTTCCTGGTTCCGGTTCGGTTCCTAAGTTTTAGGATCCAGTGGTTACCCGAAATGACAAAAAAAATACCAAAATAACAAAAAATGTCTAAAATGACAAAAATACCCGGAACCGATACCCAAAATGTCAATAAATTACCTAAAATGTCAATAAAATACCTGAAATTCTAATAAACTACCCGAAATACCAATATGTATACGTGTATATATATGTTCGGGTATTCGGTTCCTCATTTCGGTTCCGGATAGGAACCGGATCCGGATCCGGATCCATGGTTCCTCAACATTTTGACCCATCGGATATTTTGGCCGGAACCATATCCGGATCCGAACCGAAATTTCGGATCGGTTCTAGTTCGGTTTTTCGGTTCCGATTTTTTTCCCAGCCCTAGTCGTTTCCCACCCTTTTGCATCAAGTCAGCATATAATAAAGGTACATTTTGTCTCTTTCCTCCCTCTTAATGCTGTTTTTGGAATTTTTCTTTTCTATGAAATATTCTAACCATATAAAAAAGTCACCATGTAAGATCATCATCATTGATGATATCATATCCCAAAATAGCCATTCGTCTATCTATTAAATTTGTTTTAAATAATGATTAATATAGAGTTGCAAATGATATAACACTCTGTTTTTCATTATTGAATTTGCTCATGTGAGAATGATGAACATGAATATATCTTTGTGTTGTGTAGTATAGCTTCCTCTTTAGCTTGTTTAAAAATTTATGCTCGCTGATGTAATTGTTTTTTTTCAATGAATTTAATATTAGTTAAAAAAACATTAAAATCAATAATCTAAATTCACAAACATCACATACTGTAATTTACAGTCCGAAAACTTGATTTCCATGTTTCCCCAAGTTAGACAACATCAAAGTTTGAGCTGCGTTGGCAAACCAACCAACAGATGGCTTAAATCCACGTTAGTTAGCATTGTCGGTCTTCGTGGCATTTGCCTCCTTCGTGTTAAGTTACATGGGTTTCCAACTTAAATGCAATTGGATGTATACTAGTTAAAATATCTTATGATGTGAGATATATTTCCTAATACGCATCCTCGAAATGATGGTTCTTTCACCATTAATCTTGATATGTTGCGGCATGGATTGAGGAGACCAATTTTGGGTATAGGTTGTCGGTTTTTGGACCAAATTTGGGTCAGTGTTAAGTTACATGGGGTTCCATCTCAAAATAAATTGGTTGTCAGTGGATTAACCCATATTTCATATATATACTACTTGATATTCGTTATAACTTTCAATGTGAGATAATATTTCATAATACGTCCCCTTGAGATGATGGTCTTTTGGTCCTTAATTTGTCAACGACATCAATTTTATGCTTGGGTTTTCGATGGTCGGACCAACTTTAAATCGGATCGGGTTAGATAGTGTAGATCTAGTTCTGATACCATGTTAAGTTACATAGACTTCCAACTGAAAACCAATTAGATGTAAGTGGATTGGTCCAAGTTCCTTCTATATACTATTAAAGATCTATTCCAACGTTTTAATATGAGATATATTCCCTAATACCTCCGACCTATAACCGTTGGACCCTTTCCCACCTTTATTACCTCACGTCGCCTCATTCATGGGTTTTTAGTGTCACTCCAGCTCTCAAATAGGTTTGAATACCTACCTTCTCTATTGATGGGAAACCTCGAATCCTCCTTCCCACCAATGTGTTTTGGGAAGGAGTTGTGCATCACAAAAAATTTGCTGCCCCATCTTTCTTGTACAAAGCTCCGTCTCGTGTAAAAGTATGTCATTTTCTTATGGGAAAAGTAGAAAAAATAAGACTAATCTTTGTCCTTGGGTGCTACTCTTGTATGCATACCATACCATGTGAACAGATGAAACAAAAGATTCGACATATATAAGAGTTTGTGGCACAACAATTGTGACTAACGAAATGAAATTAGAGAGAAATAAGATTCAAGTATGATAGTGATAACCCCTAAGCATTTTTCTACTAATTATATCCAACAATCTCAATTAATAAAATATGTAAATAAGCAATGATCAAAGCAAGTCAAAGTAAGATGGGAAATGTCAACTACTAATGTTTAACAATATGATGGGAAAATGATAAAGGCTATGACATAATTGATTGATAAATACATCATGGTTCCTTGGTGACCTTTGATTTAAACACCAATCTAGAATTTTTGGGTTCTTATATTGGTTTAGCCCATTCTCATGATCCCTCATGTAATCAAGAAGATTAGTAGTCACTGACATCAAACCCTAACCAAAGTATTAAATAATATTTAACGACATTCTCATGTGAGAAATGTGAAAAAATTTTGTGATTCTTGAGCTATGCATTTCATCAAACACCTTCTAGATATGAGAAAAAGCCTCAAGATCAAAGGTAGGTGATAAGGCTAATGTAGCATTAAGATCATATATATAGAAGGATGATATACATGGTCATGTATCTTGAAAACCATCAACTACTGAGCCAAAGAAGACCATGTGCTATACATGTGTGAGTGTTCAAAACACATTTCAAGTGGTCAAGAAAGGCATGGACAAAAGCATAAAAGAGTTTTTAATGGGCATAGTTGGAGAAGCCAAATGAGAAGGAGATTTGGACTAACATGTATGAATTTGGAGTTTTTAACAAAGTTTAAGCACTTAATCAGTAGGTATGACGGTATATGTTTAAGGAGGAGCCTTTACATCATAAGTTTTATTTCGATAGGCTTGATGTATATGGTGAGCCTTTACACAATAAGTTTTCTTTATAACCCTATAATATAGAATAGAATTATAGATGATATAAAAAAGAAGCAATTGTTTCTTTATGTGAGAATAATGATGAACATTTTTTTGGACAATTATGGTGAACACTAAAAATCAAATATCCAATCACAAACAATACAAAACAACAAACTTAGTTCCATTTCACAGAATGTTTTTCCAGGAAGTACAACAGATTTTAACTTGGACATTTAGACACATAACAAAACATAACCGGAATCATTCACCAAACCGGTTTACATACCAACATTTCTCCACTATAAAGAACAATGTTGGAGCTTAATTTAGCAAAGTTTTTAAACACAATCATTATAACACACACGACTGGAGACACTTTTATCAATGGGGTTTAGTTACCTCTTCGCTCCTTGGCTTTCGAAGGACGGATTTCAATTCCTTGAATGATCAAGCCACGCTTCCAATAAAGCCGCTTAGTCTCTAAAGCACTCATCTCAATTTCATCACAATTCAATCCTCCTTCATTGAAGAAATGCCCAAGCTCTATCTCCATCCACCCATCTTCCCTCTCCTCTGGTTTCACTAGGTTCCTCCTTTCCTCCCCTCTTCTCCGAACCCGCTCGTCCGTAACCGAGTCAAAGCATACGAATCTTCTAGCAGCTTCCTGCCCCACCACTCCAACTCCAGCTTCTATGGCCTCATCCTCAAACCCATAACACTGATCCCCTTTCTTGAACACAATGTAAGCCGAGTAACGAGTTCTTGAAGATAGAGGACGAGTATTCGTTCTTCCACGAATCTCAAACCAACATACATGGATAAGCTCCGCAACTTTTTCAAACCTTCATCACAACATAATTCTCAACATTATCTATCATCATCATCCCAACGAATCAATACAATGCAAATATATAAAAAAAAGAGTTACCTAGATTCAGGAATTTGAATCCATTGCCAATAGTGAGGAGTATCTCCCCATATGATTGAGATGTCCATCGCAGATAACATGATACACTTCTTCATACTATCCTTCTCTAACCAGAAGCTCTTCAATTTCCAAACAAACCCAAATAATCAGAAATATTTTAATGTCCTGAAATCAGGTTGAATCAAATCACCGTTGCCATAATTATGTAACAGAACTTGATTATTATATACGAGAATTTTACTCTGAACTCGAGACAGATCATTACTCTTCAATCCTATGAATAAAAAAGAAATATTAATACCTTTTTGCCATCTTCGGAAAGAACAGGCTCATCGCATAAAGAGAGATAGAGCTCTTTCTTCAATGAAAATTCACGCGATGAAGATGGATACTCCTTCGGCAGAAACTTCTCCCATACGATATCTGAATTGGCCGCTGATTCAAAGGTTTTCGACACGGAAGCGACGACGCACGCGTCCCGTGGACTAGTGAAGGAGATTATGTTAGAGATGCAGTCTTCCGCCAAGGAATCGAAAGGTGAAGAACCAGAATCGCCTTGATTTTGCTCCATCGGTGCGTGTTTTTTTGTCTCGTCGTCTTCGTGAGAGCCTGATGAGAATAGTTAAATGGTCTCACGAATTTACGAAAATACCCCCCAATCAACGCGCTCGTCTCGTTCCTCTATTTATTTAAATCCATATTTGTTAAATTAATTCTACTTCTGAGATCATGAGAGAGATCGTAATGGTACATCAAGCCTTCTTCGCTAAGGCATTAACATTTACATTCACTTTCCTAGAAAATGTACATGAAAAAGAAAAAAACTAGAATGAGCTATTTTGACAATGTCCTCTAGGTAGATTGCAGCCAGGAAGCAATTCCACTTCGATGTGGTCGTACTTTTTTTGTTGAAGATCTTGGTATTAGATTAAAAAAAGAAAGTTAGAGTGCATAGTTTTACAAAAAACCCCACTCTAGTAGGTAATTCATAAGAATGATTACTCAAGATATACAAGAAAGTTGATAACTTAGACATTTAGACTCATACCAAAACAAAACCGCTTTACAAATACCACCTTCCTCCATTGTAAGAACAAAGTTGAAGCTTAACTATTTTCCAAATTTGTTGTTATTCACCACCTACACGCTAATTATAACACACACATGATCAATGAAAACACTTTAAATCAATTGGAGTTTACCTCTTCACTCCATTACTTGACAATGATACCAATTGGATTAACGGTTGAATCCTCAGCATTACTCTACTGGAGTTTCGAAGGACGGATTTCAACTTCATAACGATTCAATCCTCCTTCATTGAAGAATTCTCCAAGCTCTATCTCCATCCACCCAAATGTTTCTTCATTGTGGGAATAATGATGAATATTTTTTTGGACAAATATGGTGAACACTAAAAATCAAATATCCAATCACAAACAATACAAACCACAAACTTAATTCCATGTTACAAAATGTTTTTTCCAAGAAAAACAACAGAGATTAAATTACTAAGACAATTAGACACATAGCAAAACATAACCGGAATCATTCAGGAAATCAGTTTACATAACAACATTCTTCACTATAAAGAACAATGCAGGAGCTTAACATTAGCAATTTTTTTTTTAACCCAATCATTATAACACACACGACTGGAAACACTTCTATCAATTGGCTTTAGTTACCTCTTCTTACTCTACTAGACTTTCGGAGGACGGATTTCAATTCCTTTAGTGATCAAGCTACTCTTCGCGAATCGCATAATCTCTAAAGCACACATCTCAATGACATCACAATTCAATTCTTCTTCATTGAAGAATCCCCCAAGTTCTATCTCAATCCACCCATCTTTCCTCTCCTGTCCCACCACTCCATCTCCAGCTTCTATGGCCTCATCCTCAAAGCCATGACACTGATCCCCTTTCTTGAACACAATGTAAGCCGAGTAACGAGTTCTTGGAGACAGGACACTAGTATTCGTTCTACCACAAATCTTCAACCAATATACATCAATAAGCTCTTGAACTCTTTCAAACCTGAATAACAACATATTTCTCAGCATTATCTATCATCATCATCCCAACGAGTCAATACAATCAAATTTTCGCAAGGATAATGAAAGACGGGTACTTACCTAGCTTCAGGAAGCGGAGCACTTCTTCGCACTAGCTTTATCTATCCAGAAGGTCTTCAACTTTGAAAACAATCCCAAATAATCAGAGCAGAAGAATTCTTTAGAAACACGAACTAGAGCTAAACAATCACACTAAAATAACTCTATCGTATAAGGTATTTGGTTGATGCAAATCCTCGTTGCCATGATTATGTAACAGAACTTGATGATTCTATAAAATAATCTCAATATGAACTCGAAACATATCATTTCTCTCTAATCTTATTAACAAAGTATTAAAACTGATGGATTGACATTTATACCTTTTTCTCATCTTCGAGAAGAAGAAGAAGATCGTTGCACAAAGCGATATAGAGCTCTTTCTTCGATGAGAAAACTCGAGATGGAGAAATAAGAGATGAATACCCAACGGCATAAACTTCTGCCATATAATATCTGACTTGGCCGCCGATTCAAAGATTTTCGACACCGAAGCTACGACACACGCGTCTCGTGGACTTGTGAAGGAGATTATGTTAGAGATACAGTCTTCCGGCAAGGAATCAAAAGGCGAAAAACCGGAGACGATCTCTCCTCTGCCTTTGCCTCTAAAATCGACGCCGTGATTTTGCCTCTTCCGTGCTTGTCTCTGCATCGTCGTCTTCGTCGAAAGCTGAGACTGAGAGTCTCATGAGACGAATATATATAATTTCGAGTCTCTCAAGAGTCAAGTCGTCTTACGAATTTACGAAAATGCCCCATCATACACGCGGGACTAGCGTGTATATTTAATTAAATCCATATTTGTACTTTTGGATGAGAGGTAAAAAGTGGTAGGACATAGCCTTCTTCGCTAAGGCATCAACATGTACATTCGCTTTTCCTAGAAATTGATATACTGTAAAAAAAAAAACCAAACTATAGTGAACAATTTGGACAATTTCGATGTGGTCGTACTTTATTTTGCTAACGATTTTGGTATTAAATAAAAAAAGTTAGAGTTCATAGTTTTACAAAAGACCCACTAAATAGTAGGTAATTCATAAGAACCAGTTTAAACCATATCTTTAGATTTGCATCCTAATATTCAAAATTTTCAGCCAAGTCGTTGATGTCTTCGAAGTTGAATATGGATGGTGATTTCAACCAGTTGGAGAATTAGGTCTGAGACATTTGTATAAAAACTCTTAAAATAACTACCTATTTTATGCGTAAAAACTGTTGAAATTTTTCATTTAACCCTACAATTTAAAAGATTAAAACTTCTGCATTTTCATTAAAAATTATAAAATTTTGTTAGATCAAGAAATTTAACAATTTTTCTATAATGTATGTTTAAAATAATTGATAATCGTCGTTAGTAGTTATAATTAAAAGTTAAATTCATTGAAAAATTAATACAAATAAATAGAAGACATGACTGAGTGGTAAGAAGACGAAATTTGAAAGATACAAAGCTCTGATTTATAAGAAAATATAGTTTTTTTTTTTTGAACAAACGAAAAACATGCCAACCTACAACTAACATATTTTCGGATTGTTATTACCATGCATATATGATTACATTAATACGTCACTATTTTTGTTTGCCTTACCCTCAACTCAGGTTGGTAGTTGGTACTGCGAAATAATTTGATTTGTAGACATTCCGCAAACATTCTCCATGTTCAAAAAATTGATTATTCAAGATATAAAAGAAAGTTGACAACTTAGACATTTAGACTCATACCAAAACATAACCGGTTTACATATACCACCATCCTCCACACGGTAAGAACGAAGTTGGAGCATAACATTTTGCAAAGTTTTAATTAACCACCAACACGCTAATTATAACACACGACTATTAATAACACTTTAATCAATTGGAGTTTACTTAACGAATCTCAAATCAACATACATCAAGAAGCTCTGCAACTTTTTCAAACCTTCATAACAACATAATTCTCAGCATTTTCTATCATCATCTCAAATTATCGCAAAGACAATGAAAAAGAAGTTACCTAGATTCAGGAAACGGAATCCATTGCCAATACTGAGGACTATCTCCCCATATGATTGACATGTCCATCGCAGATAACATTATACACTTCTTCATACTATCCTTCTCTAACCAGAAGCTCTTCAATTTTCAAAACAAGCCCAAATAATCAGAAATATTTTTAATAAACACGCTCTATATCATTTTCTCAAATCAGGTTGAATCAAATCCCCATTGCCATGATAATGTAACAGAAATTGATGATTCTAAACACGAATTTCAATTTGAACTCGAGACAGATCATTGCTTTCTAATCGTATTCACAAAGTGTAAAAACTGATGGATAAACATTTATACCTTTTTGCCATCTTTGGAAAGAAAATCGCATGAAGCGAGATAGAGCTCTTTCTTAGAGGAAAATTCTCGCGATGGAGATGGATACTCCTTCGGCAGAAACTTCTCCCATACGATATCTGAATTGGCCGCCGATTCAAAGGTTTTCGAAACCGAAGCGACGACGCACGCGTCCCGTGGACTTGTGAAGGAGATAATGTTAGAAATGCAGTCATCCGACAAGGAATCGAAAGGCGAAGAGACGGAGACGATTTCTCCTCTGACTTTGCCTCTAAAATTGACGCCGTGATTTTGCCGCTTCCGTGCTTGTCTCGGCATCGTCGTCTCTGCGAGTCTCATGAGAAGAATTACTAAAGATCTGACTTTTGAGTTTTCTCAAGTCGTTTCTTTACGAAAATGCCCCTTCTTTGCAGATCAACGCGGTTGTCTCATTCACTAACAACGTGTCAAGCAAGATCATTGCGAGCGGTTGACTATAAACAATTATTTTTATTTTTTTTGTTAAAAACTATAAACAATTATTCAAATTAATAAGCGTGCAATCCTTAAATTTACGTATGTCTCATGCTTGATAATCGAAAGTTCTTCTACCTGTTAGAAAGAAAAATAAATAGGACATATAGATTGAGATATAGTGAATATAAAAGTTGTGATTTTGGTGGACTTTTAATCTAACAGAAAAAAATTATCAAACATAATACATTAATTCCACATAAAATAATTAAAATAGTTACAAATTTGGCTTTTTAAATTTTATATAAAAATTACAGGTTCTATCATAATAATTTGGATATAGACTTATGTATCTGATAGGCACAAGAATTCTGGGACAGAGCACGTATGGGCCTTGGGCCTGGACCCTGGAGACAGATCATTATGGATCGTTGAGGGAATTAACAGAGCACGAGGGGCGTGAAGGTTTCTACTTTTGCTTAGTATTGCTAATAAATAATGTAGAAGAGAGGAGGAGAGCTTTATCTTGAAATGTAGTAAGAAAACTCGTATGAGTGGGAAACGGAGAGGCCTTAAAACTCTCTTGGGCTTGTATTGATTCTCTGAGTTGATACAAGATTTATCTTTCTTTTTATGTTTTTGTGTCTTTGAATCGATAGATCAATCTTTGATCTTATCAGTATCTGGAACTGTAATACCTCACCAAAGATACACATCATTTGTTGTGGAGACTTGGATCTAGAGCCTTACAAGTTACAAACCTTCGAAGAGCTAGACGAAGAAATATTAAACAGAGGATACTTGCCATGGTATTGTCTACATAGTGAAACACGAACCATTTATTCTTCACAAGTGATCATGCAGCATCAGCCTACCATATCAACATTAGATCCCACAATCACATTTAAAGTCAAACTCGATTGAGACACATATTTTTTTCACAAACCATTTTTTAAACACCACATATTTCAAAATCATGTCAAAAGCGTTTTTCTTATTTTAAACGAGATTGCAAGAAAAAAACATAATCAAAGATTATAAAACCGTTAATTCACTCGGTATAACTTTACCGGCTATCTTTAGGCCGGAATTCAATTCCTTGAATAATCAAACCACTCTTCCAATTACAAGCAATATCAACAATACTCAGCTCAATCTCATCCAAATCCATTAATCCTCCTTCATTGAAGAAATCACCAATCTCTGCCTCTATCCATCCATCTTCCCTCTCTAATTTCTCAATCTCCATCCCTAACCACTCTCTTTGTTCATCTTTAGACTCATCAAAACAAATGAACCTTTTAGGAATTTCATGTTTTTTCAATCCAATTCCAACCTGTATAGGAAAATCACGTATTCCACGAGGCTGATTCCTTAACTTGTACACAACGTACGCCGAGTAATGAGTTCCCGGTGATAAGATTCGAGTATTCATCCAACCATAGATCTTTAAACCATTTACTTTTATAAGCTCTGCTACTTTTTCAAACCTAGATTCAGGAACTGAGATCCATTGCCAATACTGAGGATTACTTCCCCATTTGATTGCGAGTTGCTTCGCAGATAACATGAGATGCCTCTTCCCACTCGCTTTTTCTAACCATAAACTCTTTGATTTTTTTTTCCAAAACAAAAAAATGAATTACATGAATTGCTATTTGAAAGCGAGAGAGACAGATAAGGGATAGATATTTACCATTTTGCCATCTTCGATTAGAACAGGATTGCAAAGAGCGAAATAAAGCTCCTTCTTCGACGAGAAAACTCGCGATTCAGGAAACAGAGAGGAATGATTAGGCGGAAGAAACTTCTCCCAGAGATTATCGGAATTAACCGCCGATTCAAAGGTTTTCGAAACCGCAGCGGCCACGCACGCGTCTTTTGGACTTGTGAACGAGATTATATTGGAGATGCAATCCTTTGGAAACTGATCAAAAGGCGACGGCAGAGAGAAGACGATCTTTCTTACCTTTCCGCCGCTGGATTCAACGCCCTGTTTTTTGCTCATCGCTGCTTCTATTGTGTCATCATTATTCGTCTGGAAGTTTTAAGATAAAATAAAATGAAAAATTGGCTCATATAACCCTAATTTTTTTAAAAACAACTCGAATAACTCTCTTTAATTTTAATTATCCAAATAACCTACTTTTAATTATGATTTTTAATAATTTCAAAATTATTCTTTGACTAAGTCTATCAAATATGATTTTAAAATCTTAAAAAAAAATATGTATAGACATTACCCAAATCTATTAAATTATATAGATTAAATACAAGTCTACTAAATATGTTTTGAAGTCTACCAAAAAACGTGTAGAATTTACACAGGTTTGCCGAATATCAGCTGACTATAACCAAATTTACCAAATATAATGTTGAAGTCTGTAAAAAATGTGTAGGTTTTATGTTAGTCTGTCAAGTTCCGTAAACTAAATACAAGTCTACTAGATATGATTTTTAAGTCTACAAAAACATTTAGACTTTATACAAGTCTACCGAATATATGCAGACTATATAACAAGTCTACCAAATATAATGTTGAAATCTGCAAAAAAATATGTAGACTTTATGCAAGTCTACCGATTTATGTAGAATAACTACAAGTCTACTATATATTATTTTGAAGTCTGCAAAAATGTGTAGACTTTACGTAAGTCTTCGAAGTATCCGCAAACAATATTCAAGTCTACCAAATATGATGTTGAAGTCTGAAAGAATTTGTAAACTTTACGCAAGTCTACCGAGTTATGTAGACAACATTCAAGTCTACCAAATATGATTTTGAAGTCTGTAAAAAAAAGATGTAGATTTTATGTAAGTCTAGTATATGAGAAAATGTAAATAATTTTTTGTAACAGTAGATTCATATCAGTATGTAAAGATAATTACAATTTTTCAATTATTATTTAGAAAAAAAAATTGAATTAGTTAAAAACTTTTTAAAATTACTAATGTATTTTTAATAAGATGCCAAAAATGTTAAAAATTAATATATAAAGGATAATTTAGGAAAAACGTTTTCTAAAAATTTAATAGGTTATTTTGGTTATTTTATATATTTTATGGGTTACTGTAACAAATCACCAAAATAAATTTTAGGACTAAAAAAAATATGTGGAATAAAAATTGAGAAGAATAATGGATAAATTTAGCAAAAAGAGAGGGTTTTAAGTTTCACTATGGGTTTCCCAGGGATACGTCTCCGTTTTTTCATTGAAATTTAATTTATAAACTAAATGAATAAACATGATCTAGAAAATGATGGAAAGTTATGTTGTTGATGCGAGTAACTTAACTACAATTTGTCCAGGACAATTCGTCTTATCAACTGGAAGAAAAAATGAAAAAATCTGAGATATCTTGACTCCAAAATGTGTTAGTTTTAAAACCATGTAAATAGATTTTTTTAAGTAAACCTTATCATAATTAAAGATACAACAATTTAAAAACAATGAAATTAGAAGATATTATGTGTGTGATATTGTATAACATATTTTAGCAATTTAACATCTAACTTATATGGTTCTCTTAGTAATATAGAATGTCGAAAAAATTGACTATCATCAATATCTATTCCATATTTGATTTATGCATTTTCTATAGGTTCGATTTCTTTAAAAAAGTTGTGTTGTTTGGATTGCTACACATATACTAAAGTTTGATAATTGTATGAATTGTGAGAGTATTAATTTAAATTCTAACATTGTCTCTTATATAATTTGTGCTATATTAGTTAGAAATATGAATAACATAAAAATGTAAATATATTTTTAATATTTATATATAGCAAATTTTGGGGACAAAATTTGGACTTTTTTACTACAATAGACATAGAAACTCTTTTAAATGATTTTAGAAAAAAAAAAGATTGTGAATGACTTAAATGTAAATTTCAATATAACCATCATTTCCTTGGATAGTAAGGAAAAGTAGATTGTAGATGACAATTTTAACTGTTCATCTTGGATCACAGGAAGAGCTGTAATCATGGTGTAATCATGGAGTCATATATAGATTCTTGCAGAATGATCATTATTTATAATAGTATACTATCAAATATCTCCTTTCATGATGTAATTTTCAATAATGTATTAAAAAAAAAGATGAAACTGAAATTTTTTTGTAGTTTTTAGAAAGGAAAAACTAAAAATACTAGAATAATTCTTGAAAAATGTCAAGAAAATGTAAATTTTTAAGAAACAAAATGGTGAAAATAAAACTGAAAAAATTAATATATAAAAACTTGACTCGGAATCGTTTTTCCCTACTAAAAACTATTATATATATATATATATAGTCTTTCATATGTATGAGTTACACAAATTTATTTGTTATAACTTATTGGAGAATCAATGATTGAGTTTAACTAAGGTTCTGACCTTTCTGTGGAGATTTCACTTTAAGTATGCATCAAAATTATGCAAATCATTCAAAATTAGCATAAAGATAATATTTTTTTTCTTTAATAAATTATTCTCTTCTTATATTTGTATTAGTTATTGTTGTTGTTGTTTCATATGTGTGAGTTTTTCAACTTTATGTGTTATAATTTTTGGAGAATCAATGTTAGGATTTGATTAGGGTTCTAACGTATTTAACGCAGACTTCACGTGCAGTATGCTTTGAAAGCAAATACGAAACAAAGAGAAGTCCAATATTAAGTATCATAAGAATTAATGCTTTTGAAAAGCATGAAACTGAATAAGAAGTAAACGTTATAATATAATAATACTATTGAAGATTTAAATTTGCTGTGAGCATACTTTGATGCAAAGCTCTTTGGCGTTCGGAAAATTTTTTACTTTCCAACATTGATTCTTTTTAGTTTTAAATACGTAGCAGCACCAACAGTCCTCTTTAAGTGAGAAATCGGAACAAATGTCTTTGATGCACGATGGTAAATTGATCTTGCTCGACCTCTCTGTCTTGCTAATCTCTATACTGCCACCTACATGCATATCGATTTGAACACAAACAAAAAATTTACGATTAAAACAAAAATAAAAGCAATTAAGCACATATTATATGAAAAAAGAATCTATTCGTACACTCATGCATAACGAAAAGGGAGAGCATGGCTATGCAGATTAGAGCTATAAGTGATGATTTCATCGTTTAGATATCTCAAAGTATCGTGTTGCTACTCTTGTTGTTCTCTGTGGTTGTTGTAATTTATAAATACAAAACTTGGTCAATACAAATACTAACTAGAGAAACTTCAATTAGGAAAGACAACAACTCGGGATAACATCCACTGAACGTTAAGATTTCAGTCAGGTTTCAAATAATTACTTGGTCAATCTTCCAATATATCTATTAGGTAATTAAAGATAGTACCACGAATAGTTTGGTTTCACTTAACTGTTGTTTAACTCTTGTTGTAGTTCATTTTCGCACTGTAATTTTTTATTTTTTCTGGTTTCTTTGTATTGTTTTTCTATCTCTATCAAAAACAAAAAATATGGTATAAAATCTTAACCTTTACACCCAAAAAAAAAAAAATAGTACTACGTAACCAAAAAAAAGTTAAAATATTATTGTTACTAAAATATTTTGTTTTCCATATAAAATTTTATTTTGAGTGATGTTAGTACATTCACCCTCCACCTCAAGGTGGAATTGTATTCCGGATCCGAGATCCGACTCAAATAAGCTCTGAAAATTAGGATATACTAAGAGTTGGATTCAGATACGTGTAATAAAATCTCAAATACATAGCTTTTAAGTTTTGATTCGGGTGAAATTTATTTTAGGGTTAGTTAATTGTGAAGAGTTCACATTATATAGAACGGTAAATCAAGAGTGTTGTGTTTGTTTTACGCGTTTCAAATATGTTAGTATTTGTTTTTTTTTTCATTTGTCGTGGTGGAAGCGTAGAAAAGGAGAAGGTGCATCTTAAGTTAGTGGAGGGTGTTGTTTTATTGGGCTGATTTTTCGATGTAAGGCCTACTTTATTTAGAATAAAATTGTTGTTATTTTGACTAAAGGCTTGTGAGAAGCCTTTATAATTTGGACGTTGCCCCATGACAACTTGCTAGGAAGAGCTTTGAATTTGACGTGGATAGGATGAGGAGTCCCAAGATTATGTTTTTATCAATATGAATTGTAGATTAATTAATTTAGATGCTTTTCTTGTTTTCGGCAATTAAGAAGGCCATTCTCTGGTTTCCCTAATTTCCTCCTTTCCTCCCCTCTTCTCGGATACCGCTAGTGGCCTGTAACGAGAGTCAAAGCATACAAATCTTGTAGAAACTTCTTGTCCCACAACTCCAACTCCAGCAACTATGGCCTCATCTTCAAACCCATAACATTGATCCTTTTTCTTGAAAAAAATGTAAGCCGAGTAACTAGTTCTTGAAGACAGGACACGAGTATTCAATTTATCACGAATCTCAAACCAACATACATCAAGAAGCTCTGCAACTTTTGCAAACCTGAATGACAACACAATTCTCAGCATTATCTATCTATTATCATCTTCCAAACGAGTCAATACAATCAAATTATCGCAAAGATAATGAAAAAAGAGTTACCTAGTTTAAGGAAGCAGAATTCATTGCCAATACCGAAGAGTATTGCCCATATGATTGAGATGTCCTCGCATATAACATAATCCACTTCTTCCCACTAGCTTTATGTGTGATACGGATCACACACTTAGATTTATAGGTTTGTACGAGAAAGAATGTGGACGAATCATGTAAGACTTGAGATGAAAAGAACTCAACATGTACTGTGAGAACTTTGTGAAAAGGTGGATTATGGCTGAACTCGAATCAACGAGCTGCCTACATATCCCGTTAAGGGATTAAGCTAAAACGTAGTTTGATTATTGTCATCTCGAATAAGATGTCGTCGATGCTTTTCGAAAAGTCCCATATTGCAAAATCAACGCGCGCGTCTCATACATTAGGATGTGGTCCGGTTAGGAGCCGACCTTTATTTGTTTTGCATATTTGTTAAAATAATTGTCTTTTTTGCGGAACATTTTAATCATGTTTGTATACATTAAAATAATTATTAATATATTTCAACAAATACAAAAATAGATGGAATATGAGATGAACTCTCGAATGATGTATTTTAGTAAATTTCTGAATTTTATCCAAAATAATAAAATAGTTTAGATAGAAAGTTTGGATATCAAATTTGATTAATACCTGAATTTTACATCCAATATTTTGTTATATTATTATTAAAATATTTTTTTTATTTATATGTTCCTTATTTTTTTTATCTTGAATTCGAGAAGCTTATCATTCGTTTGTTTTGGATTTGGTTTAGAAAAATTCCAACTAACAAAACAATAATAAAAAGTCAAGTCAGGTAGGCATAATTGGATCAACGGTGGCAATAATATGTCATATTTTAAAAATTATAACATAGTCTGACTCGTTATTCCAGAAAAGTAAAGGTGAAGCTAACAAATAAAAATAAAATTGAGAGAGAATAAAAATGGAAAAGTGAAAGCAAACAAACTCTTTCTTATTTGAATTTCCGAAAAACAAAAAAAACATCATAAATCACGCTTTTCATTTTGAAGCAAACGACACTAAAGGAACCTGAAACGGAGCGTAAATCCGCCGCAACATCCCACTTTTTCCGACGGTGTATTAGCTTCCACCGCCGTTAACGTCATCGTTTGCTCTCCACGAAGCTTGATTAGCTCCGATTAGGTTGCCGTTTGGGTGATTTGGTGCTTCCTTTTGTTTCTCATTTCTACAGGTGGGATTTGGTTAAACCCTAGCTCTATACTTTCTAAGTTTCGTGATGCTTCTAAATCTGTGATGATTTTTCGCTAGATTGAGAGAGAGATCTAAGTGATTTGACTACTCCAGGATTGTTTGATTTTAGTCGATTTAATTTTTTCCCCCTTTTTAAACGTAATCGGAAATTTCGATGTTTACAGAGTTCGTCTTTATGATTCTCTTTTGAAATTAACTTCACTTCTTCGCTATCGTTTCCTTGTATATCCATTTCCTTATGTATCTTCGAAGTTTCCAAGCTTTTACAATTCTGTAATTTCAATAAGCTACGCAACTTTTGTCGTCTCTCTCTGTATATTTTTTGCCTTCTCCTTTCTAATCACCCCCAATTGATATTGATATTGATGTCTCTAGGGTTTGTTCTTTCTTCCTCTGGCCCCCACTTGTTTCTTTCTGACTTTCGTTAATCCGATTTAAGCCTCATGTTCTAGACAGTGATTGATTTGATACCTCTGATATCGATTTACTTTTTCAATTTTAGGCTCTGAATTCAGATGTCAAATCCATTGAAGGATTCAAGCGACGATACATCGATAGACACTACGCGTCATATGAGGGAAGATAATGAATATGTTCGGCTTGTTGTGGCTCATGAAGCTTCTCCAGCTGAAACCGTGTTATCGATATCTCAATCAGAGGTCCAGAGTAAAAAATTGATGTGGTGGTTGAAAGCTTTAGGAATATGTGCAATTACTCTCTTGCTTACGCTTGTTTTCGCCAAATGGGGAGTTCCTTTTGTATTCCAAAAGGTAAATTTCTTTACAAATCTCTCAAAGTTTTCAGTGAGTTTCAATAATGTTCATTTCCATATCACAAACTTTCGATTCTTAGGTTCTTATTCCGATTCTGCAATGGGAAGCAACTGCTTTTGGTCGTCCTATGCTCGCGATTGTCCTCATTCTTTCCTTAGCTTTGTTCCCTGTGTTCTTGATACCTTCTGGTCCATCCATGTGGTTAGCCGGAATGATTTTCGGTTATGGTCTCGGTTTTGTTATAATCATGGTTGGAACCACTATTGGCATGGTTCTTCCTTACCTTATCGGTTTAATGTTCCGTGATCGCCTCCACGTAAGAAAAACTCTCACTTCTCCTTACAAGTCATATGATGATTTCTTACTAACTTGTAATGGTTACAAAAATGCAGCAATGGCTAAAAAGGTGGCCACGTCAAGCTGCTGTGCTTAGACTAGCTGCAGAAGGAAGCTGGTTCCATCAATTCCGAGTCGTAGCGATCTTTCGGATTTCGCCGTTTCCGTACACGATATTCAATTACGCAATCGTCGTGACAAGTATGAGATTCTGGCCTTACTTGTTTGGTTCCATAGCTGGAATGATACCAGAAGCTTTCATCTACATTTACAGGTTCAAGTCTTTTACTCTCTTCATCAGATTAAAAACAGTTAAACCGTAAATAAACCGAAACCTAATTCTTAAACCGGATTCATATGCAGTGGTCGGTTAATCAGAACATTCGCTGATGTACAATACGGACATCTACGTTTAACGACGATAGAGATTGTGTACAATGTAATTTCCTTGATCATTGCGGTTGTGACAACTGTAGCTTTCACTGTTTACGCGAAAAGAGCTTTGAGAGAGCTTCAAAATGCAGAAGCTAATGAAGATGAAGAAGTTCAGATAAGAAAGCAGGCGAGATTTGAGATGAAGAACGTTGTTCAACCAGAAATTTCTCAACGGAAGCTATGATAGATTTTGTATAAAGCTTTTGAAAATGTTGATTTTGTGTTAAGGAGGAGTATTAGTAAATAACAAAAGGGGATAAGAAAAAAAGTCTGATGTAGTAAAAAACCAGGAAAAGAAAAGACCAGTCAAGGTTGGAATATTATTATTAGTGTTGCTGATTTCAATTATTGAAATAAATAATACAAGCAATTAGGATAAACCTCGTCTATTAAAATAATGAAAGACTTGTTTGATGTACCAAACCATGAAAGACTTTGGATTATAATAGTGTTCTGATTACTTTATTGGCGAGAATAGTCTTGAGAGCCCAAACAAATCTAAAGAACATTCTTATTTGACCATTAAATTCCAAAAACGCCGCGTTTTGACTAGAAAAACGTTATCGTTTTAGATAAGGGTTGATTTGCTTAGACGCTAAAGAGAAACAAAAGTCAATTCGTCGATTGTCGCGCCATTGTCGATTCGTCGTCTCTACTCCAATTTCTCACTTCTCTTTACACAAGCGCGAAGAAACTCATTACCTCATGGTTAGATATCTTTCATGTAGTCTTTGTATTCTCCACTCAATTTCTCGTATTTTGGATTCTTTCCGATCATTCGACTTTTATTTTCAGGCGAATTCCGGCGGAGAGAAGAAGGAGAAGCTGAAGCTTTATTCTTACTGGAGAAGCTCATGCGGACATCGAGTGTTAATAGCTCTCAATTTAAAAGGTCTCGCGATAATTTATTTTTCTTCTGTTGATTGTTTTCTTTTCCAAATCTACTCTTGCTTGATTTTTGGGGATTTTGTTTCGATTTGTTTTAGGGATTGAATATGAGTATATACCAGTGAACCTGCTCAAGAGAGATCAATACAATCCAGGTGCGTGGATTTCAGATTTCCTTGTTTTCAGTTTCGGTTTATTCTCCGACTCAAGGTTGCACTGAACTTAATTGAAGAATTGTATTAGATTAATGATTAAGCTTACATAAGAAAATAAACTTGATTGATAAATTCACAAGCATTTACATCTTTATTGATTCGCTACAATTGGATCTTCATGATTCTTCTAAGTCTTGTCGTTTTGGTCCTCTAGATTTCCAGGAGATCAATCCAATGGGTACTGTGCCTGTGCTTGTAGATGGAGATGTTGTGATTTCTGATTCTTTTGCCATTATATTGGTCAGTGACTCGAACCATTTATACTAACATTTTCATTGATCTTGAGTTTTATTGTGTTTTTGTTTGTTTGTATTGATAGTATCTAGATGAGAAGTATCCAGATCCACCTCTGTTACCTCGTGACCTCCATAAACGAGCAGTAAATCACCAGGTATTGTCGATTCAAAACTTTTAAAACATTTTCAGATTGTGGAAGTAATGCTTCTTCTTTTTTGTTGTCTATATTTCAGCTTGTGAGTATTGTCTCATCTGGTATACAACCTCTTCAAAATCTAGCTATTATGGTCAGGACATAAAAGAGTGATCTTAATTTTATTCTAGATTTAAACAGACTTAGTTACGTTTTTTCTTTTTCGTTTTTGTGTTTCTTTACAGGGCCATAACGAAGGAAAAATAAATGCTGAGCAGAAAACTGTTATGGTAAATAACGCTATCACAAAAGGATTTACAGGTATGAGAAAGTTGTAATAGTTGATACTGTGCAAGTCTTTTCTCACTTCTCAGTCAGAAAACATATCAATTCTTTTGTACCATTCATCTCTTTGATGTTCACTGCTATTACTGCCATAAAAAGGTTTAACATGTAACCTGTTTCAGCTCTAGAGAAACTATTGGTGAGTTGTGCTGGAAAATACGCAACTGGTGATGAAGTTTATTTGGTATTGCTCTAAAGCTCTCTGGATTCTTTTTGTCCCTTTAGAATAGACATGTGTTAAAGCCATGGAGTCTTGCTTTTTTGTAGGCTGATCTGTTTCTAGCTCCACAGATTCATGGAGCAATCAACAGATTCCAGATTAACATGGTACTTTCTCAAAATCTCTGTCTCACACTCACGCAAATATAAATATAGTCCTATTGTTGTAACATAGACGAAATCCTCAGTTTCTTAACTTCTCCTTCACATCTCTCAGGTTTCCATTTCTACAATTTGGTAAAAAGTAAAAACCGTTTGCCTATTGTATGGATTTTTAACAGGAACCTTACCCGACTCTTGCAAAATGTTATGAGTCATACAACGAACTGCCTGTGTTTCAAAATGCAGTCCCAGAGAAACAACCTGATGCTCCTTCTCTGACCAGCTGATTCTGTGAAATAGTAAGCTACTCTCAACTTGGAATTTAGGCTAGTGCAAGGGTAATGAGCATTAAGCGGTTGTGATGATGAGTTTGGAAATAGGCTGATGAGTTCCAGTGTTATCGTTTTTTTCTCGAACATGGAAGTTTCCTCTGGATCCAATGGGTCAACGAGTTGGTTATAGTTGTAAAATTGTGTTCATGGCCATGTAAGGAGCCTACATTCCTTCACCGAATGACAATGCTGATTTCAGAGAAATTAGTTTCTTGCATTTAGCTTTTATCATGTTTGAAACGAGACTTCTTTAGAAACTGCAAAAAGAGATAATTCCATTTTAAGTAAACAGCGTAAAGAGATACTTGTAGTTGTTTTGATTACAAAACAAACCATGTTCTTTGTAAGTTTTGCAAGATTGATGAGTTAAATTCAATTCATCAGGTACTTGACAAGCTCATCTAATCTGTTGTATGAAGAGCCTCCAATTCTTACAGAGGCTTTGAGCTTCTCTTTTAAAACAAGTGCTCTCTCCCTCATACCTCCACCTTCCTCATCTACAATCAACCTCTTCACAGCTCTCTCTACCTCTCTTCTCTCCACTTCGCCTTCAATCTGAATCCCTACACTCCAAAACACTTTCGACATACATTGCGTTCAACTTTTGCTCACCGTTCAAAGGCCTGCATATCATTGGAACTCGTGAAGCCTACAACGGCAATATGTCCAAGTACTTCAATATGTGGTGCCCATTTCACAATGTATCCCTTTTCTAAGACCATCGTACTCACTTCTTTTGTCAATGACTCAGAGCTTTGAGAGAGCTTCAAAATGCATAAGCTAATGAAGATGAAGAAGTTCAAGTAAGAAAGCAGGCGAGATTTGAGATGAAGAATGTTGTTCAACATGATGATAAGCGTTTGCCATAACCAGAAATTTACTCAACGGAAGCTATAATAGATTTTTTTATAAAGCTTTTGATAGTTGATTTTGTGTTAAGGAGGAGTAAGAGTAAATAACAAAAGGGGATGAGAAAAAAAAAACGTCTGATGTAGTAAAAAACCAGGAAAAGACTAGTCAAGGTTGGAATATTATTATAAGTGTTGCTATATCTAGTTATTGAAATAAATAATAGTAAGAAATTACGTTAAACCTGTTTTGTTGACTGGTATGAAAAGTTTTATCAGCACAAAACGTGATACAGAGAAAGTTCCTAGTACACATTAGACAGTTAGGTCGAATGCACTTTATACCAGTTGAAAGAGTGTTCAAAAGCTAATACAGAACATTGTAGCTGTCTGATACAAAAGCAGTTAAATGAGGAGTCAATTGCATCAAACCAAGGAGCTGACATGGAGCTTAGAGAGCTGAAATGGGGTAGTTGTTTTGCTGAGTTCTTGAACGTGAATGCTTTTATAACGAAGATTCATTGAAGACATATGGAGAATATCATCAGGTAGATTTGGGGGGATCTTAAGTATGAAAACCAATGTTCTAATTCTGAAACGGGAGGTATTACAAAGTTTAGTATAAAGCCGATACAGAATGAAGACTAAGCCGATACAAAATCTAAAGACCAAGGTGAAGATTCTGAAACGGGAGGTACTATAAGTTTAGTACAAAGCCGATATAGAATCTAAAAAGACCAATGTGAAAATTCGGAAATAGGAGGTACTACAAGTTTAGTACAAAACCGATACAGAATCTGAAGACCAAGGTGAAAATACTGAAATGGGAGGAACTAAAAAGTTTGGTACAAAGTCGATACAAAATCTAAAGACCAAGACGCATATTATGAAATAGGAGGTATTGAAGTACAAAGCTGATACAGAATCTGGCACAAGACATGCATATTTTGAAACGGAAGGGACTGAGGTACAAAGCTGCTACATAATCTAGCACATAACGGAGAAAAAAGGAAATATGTGATTTTTTCCTTATTGGTGGAGTTTTCTTTGGTTTAGGAAACTCATCATGTGTATCTAGAAACTCAAGAGGATGAGAAAATCACGTGGGCTTGAGGATGCTTAGTTTTGATCCTTACCTATATAAACCAAAAGACTGCCAAATGAAAAGGCGGTGTGTGTATAGGGTTTATTGGAGATAGGCACACAAGTGTGTGGCGTCGCCCCACCATACAAACTCCGTAAGTTTTGTTGGTGGATTGATTATGGACTTGGTCCCGGAGATGTAGGAAAAACCGGATCTCGTTAACAAATTTCTATGTGTTCTTACTTTATGCTCATACGTACTTGTTTATTTCTTGAACACATAGATCTAACCTTAATATGTTCTTACAAGTGATATCAAAGCTGCAGCGGGAGTTCTATGTGTTCATGACGAGGCACAAGTGGTATATTATGATTGACGTGATATAGCTTCTTACACCAGTCAACATAACACTCTCAATCTCTCCTTGATGATTGAGGGTTAGAATTGTATCATGTCAATCATAGTACAACACTTGTGTCTCATCATGTCACTCTCTTATAGACGTGACACGAACTGTTCTATCAAAAACTAACTCAGCATCTTGATCAAGTTTTGCTACTATCTCACAAACTGATCTATGTGTTGTTGTGATCTGAAGAGCTGTTCTGTCTGGTTATAAACTCAACTAAACACTACACTAACAAATAGCCTATTAAAATAATGAAAGACTTGTTTCTTGTTTTATGTAACCAAACCATGAAGACTTGGATTATAATAGTGTTGCTGATGATAACATTTTTGAAACTAACTACATCTTAAAGAAAAAGGCGACTAGTCTATAAATATTATTTGGTGAACCAAACAGATATATTTTTGTTTGACTATTTACTTCCAAAACGCTGCGTTTCACAGCAAGGGAAGTATTGATTTTGCTTTGACACTAACAGAAAAAAGTCAAAAACGAACGTCTCTGGTATTGCCGCGCCATTGTCGATTCGTCGTCTCCAATTCGCCACTTCTCTTTCTACGATCTGAAACGGAAATTTCCCAATGGTTAGATCTATTCTTTGTATTCTCCACTTAATTTCTCGTATTTTGGATTCTTTCCGATCGTTGACTTTTATTTTCAGGCGAATTCCGGCGGAGATACGAAGGAGAAGCTGAAGCTCTACACTTACTGGAGAAGCTCATGCGGACATCGAGTGCTAATAGCTCTCAATTTAAAAGGTCTCGCGATGATTTATTATTTTTCTTCTGTTGATTGTTTTCTTTTCCAAATCTACTCTCGGTTGATTTTGGGGAATTTGTTCGATTGTTTTAGGAATTGAATATGAGTATATACCAGTGAACCTGCTCAAGAGAGATCAATACAATCCAGGTTCGTGGATTTCAGATTTCCTTGTTTTCAGTTTCTGGTTATTCTTAGACTTAAGGTTAAATATGGCAATGGAAGAATTGTAATACATACACTGATATAAGAAAGTATATAATGCTTTAAGATACAAATTCGAAATGATATATTAACAAGCATTTACATCTTTATTGATTCTTCTGCAATTGGATTTTTAAGTCTTGTCGATTTGATCCTCTAGATTTCCAGGAGATCAATCCAATGGGTACTGTGCCTGTGCTTGTAGATGGAGATGTTGTGATTTCTGATTCTTTTGCCATTATATTGGTCAGTGACTCGAACCATTTATGTTTTTGTGGATTTAAAGGGAACATTTTCATCTATCTTGAGTTTTTTTGTTTGTTTGTATTGACAGTATCTGGATGAGAAGTATCCAGAGCCACCTCTGTTACCTCGTGACCTCCATAAACGAGCTGTAAATCACCAGGTAATTTCGATTGAAAACCGTAAAAACATTTGCAGATTTTCTGGAAGTAATGCTTCTTCTTTTTTTGTCTATATTTCAGCTTGCGAGTATTGTCTCATCTGGTATACAGCCTCATCAAAATCTAGCTAAAATGGTGAGGACAAAAAGAGTGATCTTAATTTTCATAAGATTAAAAAAAAACTTAGTTACGTTTTCTCTTTTGCGTTTGTGTGTTTCTTTACAGAGCTATAACGAAGGAAAGATAAATGCTGAAGAGAGAACAGCTTTGATAAATAACGCTATCACAAAAGGATTTACAGGTATATGAGGTCTGCAACATATTGTCATATCTTTAATGTTCACTGCTATTACTAAGTTTACAATTATGTCTCTTTCAGCTATAGAGAAACTATTGGTGAGTTGTGCTGGAAAATATGCAACTGGTGATGAAGTTTACTTGGTATTGCTCTAAAGCTCTCTGGATTCTTTTTGTCCCTTTTAGAATAGACATGTGTTAAAGCCATGGAGTCTTGTTTTTTGTTTTGTAGGCTGATCTGTTTCTAGCACCACAGATCCATGGAGCTATCAACAGATTCCAGATTAACATGGTACTATGCATCCCCTAAATTCCTGCAATCACGCAAATATAAATATAGTCCTATTGTTGTAACATAGACGAAATCCTCAGTTTCTTAACTTCTCCTTCACATCTCTCAGGTTTCCATTTCTATAATTTGGTAAAAAGTAAAAACCGTTTGCCTATTGTATGGATTTTCAACAGGAACCTTACTCGACTCTTGCAAAATGTTATGAGTCATACAACGAACTGCCTGTGTTTCAAAATGCAGTCCCAGAGAAACAACCTGATGCTCCTTCTCTGACCAGCTGATTCTTTGAAACCGTAAGCTACTTCTCTGACCATCTGATCCAATAGGTTAAAGGATTGGTTATAATTGTAAAATTGTGTTCATGGCCATGTAAGGAGCCTACATGAACCCTTCACCGAATGACAATGCTGATTTCATAGAAATTAGTTTCTTGCTTTTAGCTTTTTATCATGTCTGAAACGATATTTATTTCTTTAGAAACTTCCAAAAGAGAACATTCCATTTTAAGAAAACTGCGTAAAGAGATACTTGCATTTGATTTGATTACATAACAAAACATGTTCTTTGAAAAGTTGTGCAAGATCAAGCTTGATTACTCTGTCTTTAGGTACTTGACAAGCTCATCCAATGCATTGTATGAAGAGCCTCCAAATCTTGCAGAGGCTTTGAGCTTCTCTTTTAAATCAAGTGCTCTCTCCCTCATACCTCCACCTTCCTCATCTACAACCAACCTCTTCACAGCTCTCTCTACCTCTCTTCTTTCCACTTCACCATCAAGCTGAATCCCTACACTCCAAACACTTTCTATATACATAGCGTTCAACTTCTGCTCACCGTTAAAAGGTCTGCAAATCATTGGAACTCCTTCCACAATGCTCTCGAGCGTCGAGTTCCATCCACAGTGACTCCAAAAGCCTCCCACCGCTACATGTCCAAGTACTTCTTTCTGTGGTGCCCATTTCACAATGTATCCCTTTTCTAAAACCATCTTACTCACTTCCTTTGGCAATGACTCAGAGATGACCCATAAGAAAGGTTGGTTGCTATTACACAACCCCCAAGCCATTTCCAAAACTTCCTTAGCTTCCATGTGAGCTATGCTTCCCAAGCTTATGTATATCACTGACCTCGGTTTCTGCTTGTTCAACCACTCAATGCAGCTCATGTCCTCTTCATGTAAACTAGAACTTGTTGAAGTTGTTGTAATGTGAAGAGGGCCTAATGGGTACACCGGTATTTTGAGTTCTTGTTTCAACCATGAAAGAGAAGAGCTCTCTAAACAGCTCGTTGTGTTGATGATTAAAGCAGAAGGTGTTCTTTTTTTGACTATTTCCTTACATAGCTCCATAAATCGCTCCACATGCCCCATTCCCCAAGTCGGTAGGTCTTTGTATCTTAATGGATGCAAATTTTCCACCACCATGTCTTGCATTTCTGGATCTGCAAATTTCTCTGCATCGAGTTTGCCTAAAACACAGCACGAAGCTTTATGTGTAGCACTTGCAGTGCTGAAGATGATACCAGGAAGCTTAAACTCATTAGCAGCAGCTTCACAGAAGTACATGAGATTGTCGTAGATGATACATGCAATATCATTGCCTCCTTGTTGCAACAACTCAGCTATACAGTTCTTGAAGCTTTCCTCGTTGGTTTTGTTTAGCTTCATCAGAAACTCGGATGGTCCTTCGAATCTCTCAACTTGAGACACTGGTAAGCTTTCTGGTATGGTGATAAATTGAAAGCCATGGAAGTGTTGCGAAGAGCTTACTCGATTGAGATCATCCTGAGGAAGAGCAACTGTAATTGAGAAGCCTTTGGAGTTAAGAACTTTACCGAGCTGCATAAGTGGAGTGATATGTCCTTGTATTGGAAGTGGAACCAACACTATCCTTCTCTTCTCTGCCTTCTTCTCCATTGCTTTACCTTGTTGTTTTGTTTCTCCTTTCATATCTCATTGCAGAACAGATCGAAATAAGTGATCTATCATATATATTAAAATCCCATTTGTATTAGAAAAAAAATCCACATGTGTTCCATTTATGCCACCTACTGTGTTTTATTTTCTTTAAAAATCATTTAACTTTCTATTGTGTTGGAGAGTCGTGTACACAAGGAAGTGACATTTTACCAAAAAAGCCAACGGTTTTTGTTTGTTTATTGTGGAACACATGGAGTTGGTGGTTTCAAAGTATGTTCTCTTCTATCATGTTTGAAACGAGACTTCTTTATAAACTGCCAAAAGAGATCATCCGAATTTAAGAAAACCGTGTAAATAGATTATTGGATTTGATTTGATTACATAACAAACCATGTTCTTTGTAAGTTCTGCAAGATCAAGCTTAATCTTATTAAATTCATCAGCTTTACTCTGTCTTCAAATACTTGACAAGCTCATCCAGTGCGTTGTATGAGGAGCCTCCAATTCTTATAGAGGCTTTAAGCTTCTTTCTTAAAATAATTGCTCTCTCCCTCATGCCTACACCTTCCTCATCCACAATCAACCTCTTCACAGCTCTCTCTACTTCTCTTCTCTCCACTTCACCAACAAGCTGAATCCCTACACTCCAAACACTCTCTATATACATAGCGTTCAACTTCTGCTCACCGTTAAAAGGCCTGCAAATCATTGGAACTCCTTCCACAATGCTCTCGAGCGTCGAGTTCCATCCACAGTGACTCCAAAAGCCTCCCACCGCTACATGTCCAAGTACTTCTTTCTGCGGCGCCCATTTTACGATGTATCCCTTTTCTAAGACCATCTTACTCACTTCCTCTGGCAATGACTCAGATATGACCCATAAGAAAGGTTGGTTGCTATTACACAACCCCCAAGCCATTTCCAAAACTTCCTTAGCTTCCATGTGAGCTATGCTTCCCAAGCTTATGTATATCACTGACCTCGGTTTCTGCTTGTTCAACCACTC
The DNA here is from genome assembly GCA_900116095.1 of Euclidium syriacum. NCBI lineage: Eukaryota > Viridiplantae > Streptophyta > Magnoliopsida > Brassicales > Brassicaceae > Euclidium > Euclidium syriacum. The sequence continues at coordinate 2,944,476 of FPAK01000010.1, read as the reverse complement.
AATGCAGCTCATGTCCTCTTCATGTAAACTAGAACTTGTTGAAGTTGTTGTAATGTGAAGAGGGCCTAATGGGTACACCGGTATTTTGAGTTCTTGTTGCAGCCATGACAGTGACAAGCTCTCTAGACATCTCGTTGTGTTGATGATCAAACCAGAAGCTGTTCTTTTGTCAACCACTTCTTTACAAATCTCCAAAAATCGATCCAGTGGTCCCATTCCTGAAACCGGTAGGTCTTTGTATCTTAATGGATGTAAATTCTCCACCACCATGTCTTGCATTTCAAGATCTGTAAGTTTCTCTGCATTGAGTTTGCTTAAAACACAGCTGCAAACTTGATTCGTAGCACTGCCAGTGCTGAATATGAAACTAGGAAGCTTAAACTCTTTAGCTACAGCTTCAGAGAAGTACAAGAGCTCGTCATAGATGATACAAGCAATAGTAACATTGCCTCCTTGTTGTAGCAACAATTGAGCTATACAGTCCTTGAAGCTTGCCTCGCTGGTTTTGTTGAGCTTCTTGATAAACTCGACTACTCCGAGCTTGTCGTGTTGAGATAATGGTATGGTTTCTTGTATGGTGACAAATTGAAAACCAGGGAAGTGTTGTGAAGAGCTTACTTGATTGAAATCTCCTTGAGGAAGAGCAACTGTAATTGAGAAGCCTTTGGAGTTAAGGACTCTACCGAGCTGTATAAGTGGAGTTAGATGTCCTTGTAATGGAAGTGGAACCAACACTATCATTCTCTTCTCCATTGCTCAACCTCTCTCTTTTTCTCTATCCTTTCATAATTTTCATTGCAGAAATAGCTCTATATCCATTTAGTTATAAAATTCCCATTTGTATTAGAAAAAGCCAACGTCTTTTGTTTATTTGTTTGTTGGGTACCCATGTAGCTGGCCACACATTAAGGCATATTCGCTGTTGTCGTTTAGATAGTTAAAGTATTTAAACTAATTAGCTTTTTGTCTCCTCTAATTTTTATTTCTTCTACTTATAATTCTCTCCACATGGGACGGTATATATTAATCCATGTGTCATCAGTGGTTCTCAAAGGTTGCTATACCGTTAGGCCAATGGCGGAGTTAGAAATTTATATTACGAAATCAATTTGATAGTAAATCCAAATATTTATGGAATTCATTAGTTAATTTACATATATATATATTTTAATAACTATTCTTTAAAAAATACATGTAATATTTTTTTCATAGAATTCATGGGGCCAACTGACCTCCACCCTCTCTTACAAGGCTGCCTCTACGTTAGGTATACAAAATTAATATTATGAGTTTCCATATTCTATTGACTTCAAATCCATGTATATAACAAAAAAAATTATACTCGGATAAATAGTGAAATGTCAAGGCATATTGGATATAAAACCCTTACAATTGTGATGACTGGGATTTGTCATAGCATAAGCAACATAAGTCAACGATTAGAGTACCAAATTTTATAGACCAAAGATTTGGATGTTTTTTCTTCTTCTTAATATACCTTAAGATATAGTAAAAACTATCATTTTCCTCAATAGTTTTGTATTAATTAGGGTTTCCTTAAAAATTTCAAACTTTTTTTTAACAAATTGCTACTACCTAAAATCAATTACGAGAAATTTGTTATAAAATATGCACTTATTTTTCTTCGTGATTAAGAAAGAAAAATTGAAAGATTTTTCAGGTGTTTTTAAGGAGGTATTGAGGTTAATATACTATTTTAGATAGTTTATATGTATATGAAATTATTATGAATTGACATAAATCATAAATCAAGTATTTTATTTCATAATTCCTAAGCTGCCATATCTGAACTAGTTAACTTTCATAAATAATTTTATTGTAATTTCAATAATTATATCTGAATATAAATTTTATGCAATAATATTTCTACTCTGATTTTTGTATATAATTGAAACTTTGAACCACTCTCTGAAAGTCTATAAGCCGATTACACTTGGTTCTTTATAATGAAGAACAACTAGCTTTCCTTGTAAACTAGATATAACTGTGTCTTCACTAATTACGATCAGAGGGGATTCCATTAAGCTAAGAGAATGAGAGCATAAACACAATTAACTTGGAGAAAACCAAATGGGGTTGTTTGGTAGAATAAAAACTCGTCAATACGCATATGTCATGTTTAGGATATGCAACTCGAGTATAGTTGCCTTTAATGACAATAAAGACATAGTAATCATGGATTTTCGTTTTGGGTTCATATCCAACATAGAGGTCAACTCGAGTATGAGTTACCTTTAATGACAATGAAGACTTGATATTCGTCGATTTTAAGGTAAACATTTAATTATTTATCTAGATTCAATGCATATTAGATATTTAGTTATGTTGAATTTTTAATGTTTTACCATATCGCCGATTAAAATAACGTGATAGGCTGCTTGTGTAATTCCAAGTAATACATCGTTTGTAGTCTACCTTGTTAAGTTTCATAGGCTTCCAACTCATGAAACCTATGAAACTTAACATATATTCCAAAAACAATTATTTCTAAATCGTAATATACCACTCCCATAGCGTTTTTTATAAGTATGATTTCATCCAACGAAATAGTGAAGTGATAGAATCTATTTGGACTATTCTTGATACCCACAACCCTCTTTCAGAGGCATCTCTGTATCCTTCAAGAACAATGATGCTGTTGAAAGCAGCAGGAGATCAACAACAATATTCCATATCAATCTGAATGAATTAAAAATGGTTAGTAATTACCAGTATGCTGGAGAAATGAGGATTGATGCTTGGAAACATTATGCTTCAAATCATCTAGAATGAGGTTAGGATTAATCTTAGTTTTGAAAACGATAATTGTGATGATATACATCTTTCTATTCCCGACAGTTGGAATAGACTAGCATTTGGGCTGAGAGGCTCCTCCTTAACTTCCTCTTTCGTCGATTTCTCGTTCGTCGATTTCTCTTTCATATTTTTTTAATGTATTGAATATGTCTCCCATCACCGCAATAAATCATTGATTTTGCCACAATTTTATTAGTGGCTAAACATTCAAATTGGTGGTTAAAATTCTCTTCGCTACTGCTAGCGACTAAAATAATTTGGTTGCGATACGCTCGTTGCTAAATGTAAATTGGTAGCCAACTATATCTAAATTAGGCACCACTTACAACCGAATCATTTAGTGACTAAATAGCTACAAAATAGTCACTAATAGAATATTGGCAAATAGTGACTTACATAGCTACCAAATTCCAGTAGCCATTTGGCCACATAATTATAACCAAAAAGACCATAGCAATTTTTTTTCTAGCCACTACTTTGGTCACTAATCATAATAGTAATTACGGCTTTAATTTAGCCATTATTTGTGGTTAAAAAAAACTATTTAAACCTAATTTATTGGTATTTAAAATAGTTTTCAAAACAGTAAACATTAGTCCAATTAGAGTTCACTACGCAAAAGTCTAAATAATACATCCACAAGCATTCACAACTGAACCCAAATATATTACATCCAAAATAAATAATAATTAAAACCAAACATGTAACATCCAATAGTTTTTTTGTTCAAAGTAAGGAAGTCATCTTCCGGTGGCTTTTGATTCTGATTCACGGTAGTCTGCGGTGCATATGAATCACAGGATGATGATGTTTAAGTGTTTAACCATTGCTGAAACCTTCTATTGTCTGTAAAAAATAAAATACATTAGTTACTAAGCAAACACAAAGAAAAGAAAAAAGAAAAAAACACATCTAACAGCTATAAGAAGAAAAAATAGTAGTGCGTCGTGGAACATACATCGAAGAGAGGGAGAGCAATTGGGGAGAGATAGAGAGAGATTGGGATTTGAGAGAGATTTTGAGATATTTGAGAGAAAATTGGAAGAGATCGAGACATATCTGGGAGAGTCAAAACCAATTAATGTTCTTTTTAGTCAATCTTTGTCGAAATTAAGACGACACTCTAAAAAAATTGTCGTTTTAGGCGGGTCTTTTAATAATTTTGTGGTTTATGGCGGTTTGTTTGAAAATTTTAGTTTTCTCAACCCAATTCCAACGAAACTAAAAAACTAAGATTTAGGATTTTGGGTATTATATTATGTGGAATTAGGGAAAAATAAGATTTGATTAATTAATAATTACATTTATAACCTAATTAATTAGTTTTAGTATTGGACCAAATTTCTAGGTTAGACATTAGTCTAACTTTATATTTATGATTTGAAACTATATCCTAAATCATAGATTAACCTGAAATAAATTTAGTTTAAATTTTTTGAAATTAATATAGCGTATAACTTGTAGACATTAATAAATTGTCTCCCAAAAAAATTCCCTAAAAATCATTAAGTATTGTAAACATGCAACTATAATCATTCGTAACTATTTAGTCGAAAAAATGCTATTGATTATCAACCGATTGTATTAGTTGCTAATTACCAACTGATTTGATATGCTAATTACCAACTGATTTGATATTGTTTGAATTTGGTTGTTAAACACTCGATAATCAGTAGATATCAATACAGTCGCAACAATCAATAGTGAAAATTTTGTTTTGGTGTAGTAGATTTGATATCTTCTTGACATTGTAAACACTCTAATTTTCCATGGCTCGACCATCCATAAACAATAGCATATGCCGATAAATCATTAATTGTCCACATCAACGTAGCACACATCTCAAAGTTATGCTTTAAGACACATTGCAAGTTTTCACCCTGTCACTCCACTACTCTTCTACCAAGGTTGCACAAAACATACAATCTTTTTTCGGATGCAATCTTTGTGTGAAAGACGTTTTGATAAATAAGGAATTTTTGCGTTGTAAGAGGTTTTCTTTTTTGTTGGCCAATGATTTAGTAGTAACCATTAAATTAAGATTGACAACCGATATGGCCACTAAGATGCAGTGGCTAAATTTGAAAAATTTATCACCATGTTACTAGTAACTAATCAATTGCTAATCGCAACTACTTGGCCACTCAATAAAATGGTGGCTAATTAGCTATCGATTTACCACTAATTAACTACTAAAATATCAAAAAAAAAATTAGTCATAAAATAGTGATTAATTAGTCGCTAAAACTTGGCCACTAGTATAAATTGGTACTTAATCAGTGGATAAAACACAAATTTCTTGTATTGCATGTTCCAGAATCGTTCATATCTTAAACTTATATTGAGCATTTGTAAATTCAAATTATAATAATCAAAAGCTTGTTTGCATCCAACGCCAGGCTTCGATATAATAGATGGAGTAACTGGTCTCTTATAATTTTGTCACTGCATGTGACATTGCTGAAAGATATATGTATTTTGAAGAGTAACTTATTTTAATAAATACTATATATCAATCAGTATATACGTACTTAACAGATAAATTGTTGAGATCGAAGCAGAATAACTAAGAAAGAAGACGCATTCAAAAAATAAAGTAAAAAACTTACCATGCATGTTTTATTGGTAGATTAAATATATAGAGTTAGATGGTGGTAAAACCAACTGTCATAAGAAAGAAACCAAGGTCGGATCATTTAAACGAAATACACATAAACACGAAATTATACAAGCAAAATTCGTGTTGTGGTTCAAAGTTTGAACATATTTTTTCAGCTAAGTGATACTCTTAACTATCATTAAGATCCAAAATTTGATTCTACTGTGATCTTTTCTTATTTGTCGAAGATTCTAAGTAGTGATCATAAGAACTTGGAATAATTCTAGAACTCTTGTGTCGAAAGGTAAAAAATCCGGCAGAGACTTCCGCCATCTGGATTCGATTTCCGTTGGAAAATGCTTCTTTTTAAGTGGTTAAGTTTAACATGACATGGATCTCGTTCTGGTGATTAGTTTGGGATTTGATTTAGGATTAGAAAGAAAACAAAAGGTACAAAAATCGCATCTTTTGATTCCTAAAACCGTAAAACTCTTGAAATAGATTATTACCTCCAAAATTTTGATAGATATATACGTATTCCTTTTCTTTGGGGATTCAGAGAAAATTATATATTTTTATTTCTCTCAAAATCAATTCCGGTCTGCGTGACGCCGAGTTCGTGATATAATACCGATCTGGAGGTTGGACTTTAACATATTAGAATGGACCAATGTCGATTTGGATGGATTGAGTTGTGGTCGAGTGCAAAAATACCCACCTAAAATCCCCCCAGTCGCCTGAAGGAGGATTACTCATTTATCCATCCTAGTTTTATCAAAACAAGTAGTGTTTCTCTCCTTTCTCTCTGTACTTTCTATTTTATTTTTTCAGACTTCTCCAAACCTCCTTTATTCCACCGGCCTTTGTAATTTTATTCCTGCGTTCTCCAAAAATCTCCTAAAAAAAACATGTCATTATCCCACGAAGACTAAAAATGAGTACCGTAAGTGCTATGAGGATGGCTTGAGAGTGTGGATTGTCATAAGAAAAGCTCCATAAGATTGAAATTTTGTTTTCAGTCTAAAACATTGTCTAAAACGTTCAAAAACTTGTTGTAAAAAGTATATTTTTCTTTTGAGTATAATTTAACATGACTTTATTTTTTAAAAAAGTTTTACTTTGGATATTCCTATACATAAATAGAAAGAAATTTCTAAAAACCGAAAAATCCAAAATCATAGAAAAATAATCTAGATTGGGAACGATTACAAATCTTTAACCATCAGCAATAACATAAGTATTGCAAATTTTATGACAGTTACATCAACTATTGAATACGACGTTTTTATTTATTTTATTATAAAACCATAGTCATATATCCTAGGCGGATCCTTTCCGAGAAAGAGCGTCTTTCATTGCTTTTAAAGACTCCTCCATTTCATGACATAGATTTTTAGGATCCGGTATGACCGTAGGATCAACTCCTATCGAAATTACCATCTTCTCTGCGTAGCTTATGAAATGTATTAACAATGCCTACAAAACAAATTGCATATATACACGAAAAAGGAAAGGTCAAATGGGTTATAATGTAGCACTATTACGAACTTAACATTTCATATTTATAGTGTGAAACAACAATACACACACAAAAAGAACACGTACATGTGTGTGTCCATAGCAGCTCATAGCGATGTAAGCAATTGGATTGCCGTGTAAACTAACTTTTTCCATGGGACCTACGATGTTTGAAATGGATGTCGTTGTGTTCGCCACTGTTCGTTTGAATGATAATTCTCCTATCTAGAATAAGATGAGATTGATGCAATCATTGTCTTCCCATTGAAAAATCAAACAAGCTTGAATTCACTAATCACTTTATATATACCTTAGTTCCAAACATTTTCAATATGAACTCATTTATTGAATAAGTCAGAGTGGTTTGAAGAGAGTGCTTCTTCCGATCCATTGTAGACTTAGCCTTCGATAGATGAACCAATGGGTCCGTTTCTAAATTAATGGATAAAGGAACAAAAACTACGGAGTCGTAGTTTCCCCATCTGCATTTAGAATCCTTGGCCAACATATCGGCAACAGGCTTCATGCAGTTATTTGATCCAGTTAGGGTTTAGAAAAGAAATCAGTTAAGCTTTAAATCCAAGGTGTAGATTTTTAACCTGGATTCCGATCTCTTGCCTTAGATTTACTGCAACAGATGAACGCAATCGTATTCTATCTGGAAGATTTTTCATTTCCGACATCGATGTTCCACCCTCAGCATTGGTATTTCCTTATTTTCAAGAGACAACACAACATGCAAAACATTATAAGCAGTTCAGACATGATCTAATAAGTAATATATAAACAATATTGAAACTAATGAAGTTCATAAAATTTGACATCGTGTTAGAGATAGATAAGGGTCTATGTTGAATCTTTTACCATATCGCTGGTTCATATAGCGGGATAGAGCGGCTTGTGTAATTCCATGTAGAACATCATTTATAGTCTAGTAAAAGAGAAACCCAAAAATAGTTATATATACTAGGTTCATAAAAACAATGATTTATAAATACGTAACATACCATGCCCATAGCGTTTTTTACAAGTCTAATTTCCTCCAACGAAACAATGCAGTGATGAAATCTCTTTCGATTATTCTTGAAACCCCCAACCTGCTTCAGATGCGTCTCTGTATCCTTCAAGAACATTGAGGTCGCTAAAAGCAGCAGAATATCAACAATGGTATTCCAAATCAATCTAAACACGTTGCAAATGGTGAATATAAATGTGAAAAGCTGCCCTTTGTTTCTAAGTTCGTGTGACATAGTATCACGCCGTTTTATGGCAGGAATGGAAGGAAAAGCCTCTCCATCTGATGTTTTCTTGGTGCACGCCACCAATAGAGAGATTAAGGACATTCCATCTGCTAAGGAATGGTGACATCTCACCATACCGACTGCTTCTGCATCAGTTGTTTTGACGTTGAGGATGAGAATGTCCCACAAAGGTTTTGATTTATGGAGAGGAACCATACTTAGACGTGAGACATAGTCGTCCACGAAGCCTTCTCCATCTTCTTTGATCTCTTCGGGGTCTATTTCTGGTGCAAATACATGGTCTTCTACGTTGACTTCGGTTTTGATCCATTTTGTACCATTAGCTGACTTTGATATTAATTAAGATAAAGTTAATGTGTATAGATTTAGGCACAATATGTATATGTATTATTATAGGTGTGAGAGGTAAACCAAAACGAAAAGAATTTTTTGTTTTAGAAAAAGGATTTATGGAGGTAAAAGTTTCAAGATATATACAAACAGATATTAGAGGTAACACGAGTACTCGTAGAGAGAAAAATCAAACTATCTATAATCGAATCGTGCTAGCAAAAATAGAGAGTTATCAAGTTCAAGAAATATCAACAATATGCTTCATATATATCACGAAAACTGTATATATATATATATATATATATGTATATGCATGTTGGTAATTAATTACCACTATGCTGGAGAAACGGGGATGCTTGGAAACATTAGGTTTCAAATCCTCCAGAATGAGGTTAGGATTAATCTTGGCTGTGAAACCTATCATTGTGATGATGCAACTGTCTATTTCAGACGATTGGAATAGACGCGCATTTGGGCTGAGAGGCTCCTGATCATCTACTTTCTCCTTTGTCATTTTCTCTTATATATTTTACGTATTGAATTTGTCTCCCATGTTCTAGTATCATTCGTAGCTTAGAACTTATATTGAGAAGTTACTCAAAGATTTTTTGCATGTAACGCCATATGCTTCGATGTAATAGATAGAGTAAATTGTGCCTCTTATCTTTTATTCACAACATGTATTATTTTATTTTATCGATCCCATTTAACCGGTGTCTTCCATGTGACATTGCTGTAAGATTTCTGTATTTTGAAGAGAAACTTATTTTAATAAACCTAGCTATATATATATATATATATATTGTACAATCAGCATATATTTAATATATAAATTGTTAGAAATTATTAGCGAGACTCGTGTAGATATTATCATTACCATATTTGGATGTGTATTTAGTTATATTCGATCCCATGATTGTAGGGATTGGTGAGTTATGTACATTCCCTGATTTGTAGGAATTTGGTTTAATAACTAAGTGTAGATTTTTGTATATAAACACAAACATTTCTTTGAAGATCAATAACACAAATTGATTCCTCCACTTTGGTATGGTATTAGAGTTTAACTTTTTCACCTATAAATTTTTTTCATTCATCTTTATTGTCTCTCTTTTGTGACAATGGTTCCTATATCATCTATGACTTATGATAGATTTGAGAAGAGTACACTGATGTCTCCATACTATATGGATCCGTTTGATAATACAAATAAGGTCTTGAGTCCAGTGCTATTGAATGGTTTGAATTACGAAGGTGGGCTAAGCTTATGCTTAACTCGCTTCATGTGAAGAGAAAAATTGGGTTTGTTGATGGAACTCTGATACGACCGTCTAGTAACTCTGATGACGCAGAGAAATGAGACATGGTCAACTCTTTGGTGATCAGCTGGATCTACAGTAGGATAAAAATCGAAGCTTCGTCCTTCGATTTCCCTGGTGGATAGCGCAAAGGCTATGTGGTTTAGTCTTCAATGGTGCTTCTCGGTTAACGATGACACTCGCATTCATCCGCTTCACGTCGATATTACTTGGGGATGATTTGGTGGATCTCGATAAGGGCTTTCAATGTTGCTGCAAAAGTGCATATTTCACATCGATGGCATATCTTGAAACTTCACGTTTTGGCATAGCTCCCTCAAATCTGCTAAGTAGACAAATGGATTTCAACCTGGACTCTATATACTATCAGATTGTCCAAGAAGAAAGGCATATTCATGTGATGAGACAAGATGAAGAAAGGATTCCTTATGTAGAGAAAAGTCTTATTCCTAGAAATAATGCAAGTGCACAGTTATGCAGCTGTAGCAAATCAGAGTCGAATACACAGAGACTCTTTAGAACATAATAGTTTTCACTTTAAAGTTAAGCTAGGCAAGAAACAGTTAACTTAAATGCAGAAAACCAAAGGAAATAGACTTGTTGTATAATTATTAGGAGAAAGCGCTAGGCGTAATGAAATTCTTAGGAAATCCGAATCAAGCAGGAACTACTAGGGAATTTAATTAGAAGGCGTTCTTGAACACAAATCACAAGGTTTTAGAAAACCAGCTTCTACTACAAAATTTAACTATACTTATATTCCTTTGCGAGTTCTAGCAATTAAAGTATGCATTCAATTAGTTTGTTAAACTCACAAGCTTCCTAATCTAAATTTCTTTGCAATTAGGTACATTTACTCATCTAAACTATGTTCTAGTTAATTAACTCAACTCCCGTATTCATTAATCAACTAAGACTTATTACTGGGTGTATAGTCCAAATCTAAGTGGTTAAGTACAAGTTAGATGAAGAACTATAAGATTTTTCCTAATTTAGAACATTCCTAACAATGATTCATCATTCCCTTGAAAACCCTAAACCTAACTAATGAATTACTCAGACATAAAGAGGATTGAATAAGACAAGATTGATGAAAAGCTTTGCATAAAAAAAAATCAAAGGTAAAGAAAAGGATTTTGAAATCTTCTCTAGAAACCAGCACAGTCTCGGATGCAAATCTCACAAAAGCACAAGTCTTTCTTTCTCTCTCTCTATAATAAGGTTACCCCTCAACAATGGCTGAAAATTCACTTTTAAAGACATTAAGGACGACCTAGATGTAAGTGGGTTTGAAAAAGGAAATAACAAAAGCCCAAAGATAAAATAAAACGGAAATTGGTATTTTTTGCTAGACGGCTGTGTCGATCGACACACTCTCAGGAGACGAACATTTTCTTCTTTTCGCGACAGATCAGACATGTCTTCACTAAATTGGCCATATCTAGAGCCACAGACATGTGAATCACTTCAAACCACTTGGAGATGAAAGCTAACTTTCATATCTTTTTGACACCTGTTTCGTAAATTTGAATACCGCGAAGACCTTCGACGAATGTCAAACTTCTGAAAGTCATATCCGAGACTGCATCTTCCATTTATCGATTTTGCTCCTTTTTGTTTCACTTTCTCCAAGTCATCTCAAATGCTCAAAACACCTAATACATAACATATAAACATGAAAAATACTCCAAAACTAAAAAATGGACCGAAAACTACATAATATCAACTTCCCCAGACTTAGCCTTTTCTTGCCCTCAAGCAAAACAAAAAAAAACTAAACCTGAGAAAGAGGTTTGAAAACAAGGGAAACTCATCATATCATAGGAATTTCATATCATCTTTCACTATTGCAAACCACTTATAATAGAGACTCATTCAAATCCAGACCACCATGTAATTCTTCAATGCTTAGCAACCTAACATACTTGTACCACAATGAAACAAACTATCTACCCAGTTACCATCATTGCAAATCTCTACACTACAAAAGTACAGTCCAAAAAACATTGTTATTTCCCTTTCCAGTACAAAACTAAGAAGATCCTATAACATAAAAGTTTCTTCCCTCTCCTCCAGACTTATTTTTTTCATTAATTAACTTTTCAAATTTCTCAAAGGTTCAGGTAACATAATGGCATTACAAGAAATTTTCCAAACCACCCCAATCCCGATCTTGCAAACTGTTACGAGGAAAACAATAATCTCCTTGCGTTTCAAAACCGTAAGCTGGTGCTCCTTCTCCGACTAGTTGATTCTGTAAAACCGTAAGCTACTCTCAACTTGTAATTTAGGCAGTACACAGTTAATGAGCATTAAGCGGTTGTGATGATGAGTTTGGAAGTGGCTGATGAGTTTAAGTGTTATCGTGTTTTAAAAAAAATATAAATGTATATAACTCTGCTATAGAATTTCGATCATGGAAGTTTCATCATAGAAATCAGTTTTTCTGCATTAACGAGACTTCTTTAGAAGAAATCATTCCATTTTTAAGAAAACCGTGTAAAGTGAGATAGTTGCATTTGATTTGATTAAATAACAAACCATGTTTTTTGTAATTTTTGCAAGATCATGCTTGATCTTATTAAAATTCATCAGATTTACTGTCTTTAGGATGTGATCGGTACAAGAATATTTGGTTTTTTTTATCTGTTTTTCCCTTGCAACTCCAAAGTATTTATTTTTTTGGCATGGTTAGCCATACTTAACCGTTTAACTACCTATTGTTAAATCGACACCAAAGCTGATATTAAGATATGCTTTTCAAGCAACCAATCATCGGATTTGGAGAGAGAGGAATTGTCATCGACTTGGAGAAATTCCGATCTCTCCACAATGGCTAATCAGACAGTTGGATAAAACTTTTTTTTTTTCTATGTTTCTATGTGTGATACTACATCATCTACGGGATGTGTTTAGGTGGATTTTAAATATTGAAATTTTTTGAAAATTTAGGTAGATTTAAAAAATATTTAGTCAATTTTTCATGGATTCTCATAGATTATCTTTTTTTTTATTAACTTTTTTTTCTTTGTAAAGTAATAAATATATTTATTCTAAAACATGATCATCTAGCCGCCTAAACAGCAGCGTAAACGCTATTCAGTAACCACCTATTGCAATTTGTAATAAACCTGTGATTAGGCTCGTTAGCCTTCATAACTTCTGCCTAAGGATGCGAAGTTCCTGCCTATGCGGCCGTCAAACTTAATTTTCATTCTAAAAATTCGACAAATTATCTAATATGGTTTTAAAATATTTTATTTTCATTCTAATATTTGTCACTGAAATCTTATGAGTTATGATGATACTTCTTCTTATTTATTTAGAAATACACTCATCTCAAATTCATCTAAAAATTTTTGTTTGACTAGTCCACTACGAGTCTTAGTGGTATATATTAGACTGAGGATTTGGGATGATTTTAGTATTGTTCAGATCTCTTTTATCTTTATCAAATCAATGAATTTCTAAAATGTTTTAAAATTCATCCTTACTGGATTAGTCATATGTAAAACTCTTTTCAAATCCAGTCTTTTTGGACTAATCATTTGTAAAACTCTTTTCAAACCTAGATTTATTAGAAAACAAAAATTTTGTTCTATGATTTCAGCAAAAATACTTTGGGGTGATTTCTACTTCACTCAATTAATCACATAGACATAAAATACTGGGTGATTTGTACTTCTCTATATTCCGAAACCGTAAATATTCAGTAAGAAATCTCTTTAGTATATGTATTTTATTTCTTAGTTTTGTTTTTTTTTTGAAATTCTGAAGTTAGTTAAATCGTGTACCGACAAAAGAAATATTATTTAAAATCTCAAAAGCAGAACTAAAATATGTTAAAAAATTTAATGGACCACGTGGTAATGCTTTTGACAAATGTTATTACTTTTGTAATTGCTCAGATCAAATTCGACTACTCCGGAGATGAACAGGTTCATTGACATTTGATATGAGTTTTATAAATAGCGGTCTATAAATAGAAACGATAGTGATAGAGCTCACATCACAACCCCAAGTAACAAAATCACCAAAAAAAAGAAACAAAAACAAAATGGTTTTTCGTGTGATCTTCAAACTCCTCCCACTTATCTTTCTCTACTTAGCCAACACATCATACTCTTTCGTAGAACCAGATGTTCAGGCATTTCTACACCCAATCAAATAAGACAAAACCACAAATCGCTACTTCGTTCCTTTGTCCATCGGTGACTCTTTTTCATCTCACAGCTTCGTCATCGACCTAAACGAAGCCTCACCTTTATTGCTAGACTGCACCACCGCGGCGAAAACCACCTCTTACCACCCTATCAAATGTGGTTCCACAAGATGCAAATACGCAAACCCAAACTTCTCTTGTTCCAAAAAGTCCACATGTCGCTCCTCGGACAATGCGAAGCTCTTCCGAAACACCGTCGACTTACTTTACACACCTAATGGACTTATCACTATGGATAGTGCAAAGAGCTCTCTGTTGTCTTTGACTTGCACCGATGATGCTACCTCCTTAAAATCTATCCCTTCGGGTTTCGGTGGAACCCTTGGTCTTGCTGATACTCATATATCGATTCCTTCACAGCTCGTTTCCATGTACAAGATTCCTCCGAAGATATCTCTTTGTTTGCCTTCTACCGAAGGAATGAAGTCTTATTCAGGTGATCTTTGGATCGGTGGAGGACCTTTTCTTTATCCGTCTTTCAGAGGAGATGTCTCCAAGATATTTTCTTCCACACCTCTCATCGGTAATGCCAAGTATGGTAAGTTAATTTTCATGGCTTTCTAACTCAAAACCAACTGATAATATATAAATGAATTAACTAGTAGGTTCTGTGTAGATCACTTAAGATACCATTTTACTTCTTATGTAGGACCTAGTGTCTACTTAATTGATGTGAAATCAATCCAAATCGGTGGAAAGACCGTTCCTATGACACCCCAAGGAGCTACAAAGATATGTACTTTGGCGCCTTACACTATCCTCCACACTTCAATTTATAAGGCTCTGGTCATAGCCTTCACCAGAAAAGCCAAGATGGCTAATGCTCCGGCGGTGAAGCCTTTCGGTGCTTGTTTCCATTCCAGTGGAAAACGAGGAGTTCCATTCATCGACTTGGTTCTGAGAGGAGGTGCTAAGTGGAGGATCCACGGGTCGAATTCGCTGGTGAAGGTCAATAAAAATGTTGTTTGTTTAGGGTTTGTGGACGGAGGTGTGAATCCAAAATACCCAATAGTGATTGGAGGTTTTCAGATGGAAGATAATTTGGTACAATTCGATCACAAAGCTTCCATGTTTTCTTTCTCTTCTTCTCTTTTGCTTCGAAACACTTCTTGCTCAGTTTCCAGGTTCTTTGGTATGTAATAACACACATGATTGATTATCGATCAATAAATGTTGTTAATTTGTAATCAAGATCTTTGAATCTCAGATTTATTTTCAATAAATTAAAATTAGATGAGACATAAAAAATATTTGATAAGAAGATAAATAAGTTTTTTCTTGAATTTAATGTTAAATAATATTTTACAATATTTTTGAACGTTTTAACTTAAAACAAAATAAATATTTTGGTGCGAAATATTTATAACCACATTCGCAAAACATCTTTCATACTTCAAATTCCCTTGTTGTATAATCTAGAAGAGTTGATTCATCACATTTCTATCCTATTGACCAGTTGCATCACCATTCAATGCGGTTCCCCATGCTTATGATTGTTCCTCTCAGTCCATATCACGTGAACCACATTCGAAAAGGTGTATTGCTGGATAGAAGTTTTTGTCCGGTCCATACATGTCTCTACCAGCAGCTTCACTACTTCCTCCCATGCACAAACAAATAGGTTTGTTAAAAGTTTTTGCATCAACTTTTCCATATTTCCTCGTGTAGGAACAAGAGGAAAATAAATGGTCTCTTGTCTCCCAAAGATCCAAGCAAAAAAATGCAACTCTTGTTAGCATTTGAGTTCCAAGCTAATATTTTATTTCCCATGGCCAATCTATTTCTCATGGCTAGCCATACTATAAAAGAAAACTTTGGCGTGGCATGCTCAAACTATATACACTTTTATATCACTCAACTAACAATGTAGCAACTCTGATTTGGTCCATAGTCTCCTTTAGATACAAAATTCTTTCGGAATACTCCGACCTTTTCCTTCCATAATGCATTATCATCCATGCACATCAGACACACACACACACACATATATATCTCTCTTTTTGATTTTGTATCTCCACTTCAATAGCAATAATATATTGTCGATGCTTCTTTCTATGTGGTCAGTCCAAAATGCCACCCACTGTAGCCTGTTTTCCAACCCATAAATCAATGCAACTTCTTGCACCAACTACATCAAACAACCGACCCCAGTCGTCCAAGAGTCATGCCAAAAAGACGTCCCCAATCTCAAGCGCATGAAAATCTTTTGCTAACTCTCTATATTTCAAAATCTTTTTCACATCCAAGAACCCAATGATGTATTCTTAGAGACTTTCATATAGATCTACCACATATAAGATGCCTTTTAATACAATTTACCCAGACACATGAGCTTTTAAATTCAAGAAAATGACAAAAAAATAGAGATATTTTTATTTAATTAGATATTACTAGCACTGAACTTGCTTTGGTCATTCGAGATAGACCCATTGCAGTACATTCTCAGATTTAAGTCCAAATGACCTAAAAAAGAAAGAAGATCTTGTTAGAACTCGAATCAGAAACATGCATGTAAATGTTCTAAGAGTCAACTCCTAGATCTCTTCAGATCAGGTCACATCAGAAGGAAGCGGAGGTTCAAAAATCTTGTATGACACCTCGTTTTTCTCATCTTTTTAATGTTGCACGAATCGGTCAAAATCCTTACATTGTTGCTATTTTATTGTGAGAAACTGTCGGCTACCTATATCTATCATAAGTTTTAACCCACGTGGGATTTAGATGAAGAAACACTAGTGTATAAAAACAATAAGCATCTCGAGGACTTTCAGAGTCCCCATTCATATGGCTTTGTCCAGTAAGAGTCTTGGTTACATAAACATGGATAAAATATTGGGTGATTTGTTATTCTCTGTCCCCATAAAACTTAAATTTTGGGTACGAAATTTCTTTATATATATATATACTTTAGTTATTTGATTAATTTGTATATGTATTTTTGTAAAATAAAAGTCTGGCTTATCCTAAGAAAATATTTAATTAGTTTGTATATGTATTTGTGTTTACAATATCACAACATATATAAAAGATATACATTTTTCTAATATTTTAGTATATTTATTGTACTAGATTATAACCCAAACCCGACTCGGGGATTATATATTCATAAAATTATTCTATAATATATTTAAATTAAGTTAATATTAAGATGACAAAAAAATATTTAAATTAAATTAGTTTGTATAAAAATAATAGTTAATTTATGGTATAACATTCTTAAAATATTTATATACAAAATACACTGATTTATTAACATATAACATGTTATTATATAGTTGTAATTTTTTGTTTAATTTGAAAATATTTCTTAATGGACTGCATAATTAACTTTTTGTTTAATTTGTAATAGTTTTTAATGACATGTCTAAATGAATGAATCTTATTGGTTAGTTTCCTCTAAATTAATCTTAGTGAGACACGTGGCAAAATGTTTTCTCAATTAATATATAGGAGATATGAATCCAAATACCTAAATTTTGAATATCATCGATATCCAGATTCGACCACTTTAACGGATTTAAGATTTTATTAGCTAGATCCAGTTCTCATTATCATATCCTAATTTTCGAAAATGAATATTGGATGCATAATACCAAATACTAAACTCAGAAAGATTCATATTGTTTCTATAAAAAGATATGAGGGTTGATCTTTAGTAATTCACATCACTTCCCTAAATAACAAATTACCCAAAAAAACTAGTGGCCTACGAGTCAAATAGGCAAGTTACACGGTACATTCCCGTCAGCTTTCTTCTCCTACAAGGTACAAATCTAAGACAAGATCTCCAGCGCATGGCACTATTTCGGGGTCGCGATACTGTTAAGTTTCATGGGTTTCCAACCTAAAACCAATTGGTAGTAAGTGGATTGGCCCATGTCCCTTATATATTAGTCTAAATCCCTTCCCAGTTTCCGATGTGGGATTATTCTCACATGCCCCCTCGAGATAATGGCCCGTCTAGCCATTAATCTCGACAGTATCCCATCATAGGATTAATTTCAAGTTAGATTGGCCGGATTAATTTGAACCGGACCGATTTCGGTTAAGATCGATCGGGTCTCTTTCGATGTTCCGGATCGATTTCGATTCGGGTTGGGTAGCGTGTGTTCGGGCTCTGATACCATGTTAAGTTTCATGGGTTTCCAACCTAAAACCAATTGGCAGTAAGTGGATGGACCAATGTCCCTTATATATTAGTCTAAATCCATTTCCAGTTTCCAATGTGGGATTATTCTCACAGATACAGAACCTTCAGATCTCCCTCTAGACATGTGGAAACCAAAGAGAGGGGAGGACCTATTTGAAAAGACAAAAATCGTCGAAACTACCACACAGCCTATTCTCATCCACCTGATGGTCGTAATGCCTCAAGAGATTATAGAGACGATCGTGACCGCCACATGACTTGTTCATAGGATAAACTTCAAATATGTTTCTGCGTATTGTGTCGACCGACACAAGTAATATGTCTCGATCGACACACCTTATGTTGATTCGGTCAATACCGAAAATCTTATTTTTTATTTCAGTTCAAATCATATCGGTTTTCCATTTCTTTTTCCACATTCGTACCAAATGCTCTAATCCGTCTTTTATTGTTATTTATGATTCTCTTGCCATTATTCTGATCAGTACTAAACACTGCGTTTATGATTTGGTAGGAATTTAAACGGACATTTTTCTTCGATCTTGTGTTTTGGGTATTGACAGTATATGGATTGAGTACCTTTGGCTTCATCCAAAAGTAGATTTCTAGTTATTATTTGATTTCCAAAAGTAAATTTCTAGTTATTATTTAAAGAAAAATCAAATAAACACTTCTTTTTGGTTCATCTTTTACATGTTGACCGGGAAAAAAAGTCAAGTTTCTGTAGATATAATTTGACGCTAAAAGACAAAAAATGACAGGTTTTGAAATTGGTTTCATTTCCAGTGTCGTCTCCGAATTCGCTACTTCTTTATCGGAAACACACTCAATCGCTAGAATCTGCGAAGAACAATCGCTTCCCAATCATGGTTCAATCTCTTTCTATCTTGGTTTTATAACCTCCGATGGTGTTATCAGATCATCGTCTCCACCAAATTTCCGCGTTATTTATTCCGTTCGTCGAATTAAGTGATGATGAATATTTTTTCAGGCGAATTCCGGCGGAGAGAAGAAGGAGAAGCTGAAGCTCTATTCTTACTGGAGAAGCTCCTGCGCTCATCGCGTCCGTATCGCCCTCACTTTAAAAGGTCTCGTGAATGATTTTTGCTTTCGCTTCTGGTCATTGTGTGTTTATAATTGATCGGTGTTTGAATCTCATTCGATTGTTTTTAGGGCTTGAATATGAGTATATACCAGTTAATCTGCTCAAAGGAGATCAATTCGATCCAGGTACGATTGTTTCCAATTTTTAGGTTATAGATAGACTGAAGAACTATGTATGCTTAGATTTCATTTTGCGTTAGGGGATTAATGTAATTACTGATAAATCTTTATGTAAGTCCTTCGTCTTGATCCTCCAGATTTCAAGAAGATCAATCCAATGGGTACTGTTCCTGCGCTTGTGGATGGAGATATTGTGATTTCTGATTCTCTTGCCATTATACTGGTCAGTATTAAGTAAACACAGCTATGTTTTATATAGGATTTAAAAGGAAAATTTCATCCATCTTGTGTCTTTGGTATTGACAGTATCTAGATGAGAAGTATCCTGAACCACCTCTGTTGCCTCGTGACCTCCATAAACGAGCTGTAAATTACCAGGTAATTTCAATCGAATCTCAGTTCTTTGTAGTTAATGATTCTGTTATTCACAGTAAATATGATGATGTTTAGATTGTTTTTATGCAGATTTTGATTGTAGTGGTTCTTATTTTGTATGTTTCAGGCAACGAGTATTGTCTTATCTGGGATACAGCCTCATCAAAACCTAGCTGTTATTGTGAGAAACATGTCAATTTCTTAATATTCTACTCTTGTTAAAGCAAACCTAGTTACATGTTTTCATTTTTTCTACAGAGGTACATTGAGGAAAAGATAAATTCTGAAGAGAAAACTGCTTGGGTTCATAATGCTATCACAAAAGGATTCACAGGTAATGAGAGAATCTCAAATCTATCCTAATCATCAACATTCATGTCATTGCCATAAGTAACTAGATAACAGAGATACATAATCATTCAACCAAAGACAATGCTGTAAACCCGGTTTTTAGTTGATACTGTGGTTGAACAAGAGTGTGAAAGTCGTTTCTCATCTCTTTGATAAAAGGTTTTGTACATTTGACCTGTTTCAGCTCTTGAGACACTGTTAGTGACTAGCGCTGGAAAATTCGCTACTGGTGATGAAATTTACTTGGTATTGCTCTCAAATCTCTCTGTTTGTGACTCTCAAATGATTCTTTTGTTCTTTTAGTAAGTAGACAAATGTTAAAGCCATGAAGCCAATTTTTGTTTTGCAGGCTGATCTGTTTCTAGCACCACAAATCCATGGAGCTATCAACAGATTCCAGATTAACATGGTACTTTTTGTTTCAATCCTAGATTTTTGTGTAGTATGTAAATGGATCAGTGTTCTTTAACTTTTGTATATGTATTTTCTACAGGAACCATACCCAACTCTTGCAAAGTGTTACGAGGCATACAATGATCTCCCTGCGTTTCAAAACGCACTTCCCGAGAAGCAACCAGACGCTCCTTCTCCATAAGCTAGCTCAATAAAACTTCACAAGACAACAACAATGATCGTAATAATAATAATACCTTGTACTCATACATATATATAAAACAACTTCTAAGTTCCTTTACTTGTATTATACAATAAAGAACATTCAGAGGAAGCCTTTGTCTCTAAGACTCTTGACAGTCTCCTTAACCGCATCTTCAACCGCGATAAAATCCATCCCAAGGTCGATCAATCTCTTAGCCGCATCGTTACACGATTTAAGACAAGGTTGTGTTTCTTTACAAAACTTATGAACTTCAAACTCAGGGAAGAGTTTAGAGACAAGAGCAGCGAACTCACTGAACTGATATATCCCATTAGTACATAGAAACCTTCCAGAAGCTTCAGGTGTTTCGAAAAGCATCACGTGACTTTTAGCTACGTCTCTCACGTGGACTACACCGAGCCAGTGATACTCTTGTGTCTCTGTTGAGCCTTGTAAGAGTTGTAATAAAACGGCGCAGCTTGCGTTTAGGTTTGGTTGTAGTAGTGGTCCGAGACATGTTGATGGATGGATTGTTACTATGTTGGTTCCATGTTTCTCTGAAAATTCCCAAGCTTCTTTCTCAGCTAGTGTCTTCGAAATCGGATACCATTTCTAAAATCGAAAAATTTAAAATTGTAACAAATTTTGAAAGAAATTGAAATTTTTAAAAGCGAAATTAACGAACCTGCATCGACTTGCAATAATCGAGGTCGGTCCATGAGGACTCATCGACGGGTTTTCCTTCCGGCCAATTAGGGTTTGGAACCAAGGCGGAGATTGAGGACGTGATCACCACGCGCCTCACATTAAACCTTAAAGCTGCTTGCAACACATTGATCGTTCCTTTAACCGCCGGTTCGACCAGTTCCTTCTCTGGATTTTCAGGTGGATCTAACGTACAAGGTGACGCCACGTGGAACACTCCCTTGCATCCATCTATGGCTCTTGAAATGGCGTCGGAATCTAGCAGATCGGCTTCGAAGATCTTGATCTCTGTGTTTGTGTTGTCGGATCCGGGTAGTTTCAGGAGATGAGTCGGGTCGGATCCTGGGTAAATAGAGGCGTGAATTTTGGTATATCCTTTCTCAATCAACGTTCGGACAATCCAGGATCCGATGAAACCGTTCGCTCCGGTCACACAGACTGTCTCCTTCGCCATGGATTTAATCAGTAAAAGTTTCAGACAGATTTATTTTCTCTCTTTCTTATTGCATTTTCAGCTTCGTATTTTCTCAATTTTTACTTTGTTTTTTTGTGAAGACAAGAAAATAAAACACTTTTCCAGTAAAAAAGGATCTTTTTTTCTTTCTCGGAAAAAATGAAAGGAGAAAAATATAATTTTTTAATTTCTTTACAGATATAAGCGTTGATAGAGAAGACGTAACGTTGACATGATATTATCCACTAGTTATATAGACTTTTCAAATCCTGCGACGAATTAAACGAAAAAAATATTATAGTTCATCCTCTAGTAAGCAGTCGTCAATAGATGAAAACCGCCGGAGCGCCGCCGCATAGAGGTGGCTCCTCCGCCGCCTCCACCGCCTTTTTTTACAGGTCTTCATCATCATCTTCTTCCGGTAGCTGTAGAGTTCTCGTTGTGAAGATGGGAGGAGGAAAAAGCAAGAAGCCTGAATCTTCTTCTTCTAAGGTCTACTCACGATACACATTTATGTAAAAAGGTTTCGTCTTTGAGACCCATAAGTCTCTTTCAATCCAAAAAAGATTGAGAATTTCACAAGAAAAGCTTAGTGGGTATTCATATGTTTGGCTGATTTCTGAAAATTTCAATCCTTTTTCCTCAATTCATGATCAATTTGATTCCTTTTAGATTTTCTATTTCTTGGAGTAATTCACACTCAAATCCCTTTCGCTTAATTTATGATCAATTGGGTTCCTTTTAAATCTATATGATTGGAATTTCTCATTGATTTGATTTTGGGTTTCTCATTGCAGGATTCAGATCCAGAACCACCGAGAATCAAATCGAATGTGAAGCATAACTTACAGCTTCTCAAGTTATGGAAGGCATGTAATAGTAGTAAACCAATATCTAACCAATTATATTAATTGAATTGTGTCTAATCCTTTGAAATATGTTTGTGTTATGTTATAGGAGTTTCAGAACAGAGGAACTGGCAATGCTAAGCCAGCGACTAGTTATAGGAAGAAGAAAGCAGAGAAAGATGAATTACCGGATGATACTGAACTCTACCGTGATCCTACAAATACACTTTACTAGTAATTAACACTCTTAATTACTTTCTTCATATTGTTGCAGAGAATGGGTTTTGAGGTTTGAAAGTTTAAGGAATGTTTTTTTTGTGTTTTTCAATGAAAGCGGTTTTACAGCACGAATCAAGGTTTATTGGACGATGCAGTTCCGGTTCTGCTTGTTGATGGTTATAATGTGTGTGGGTATTGGATGAAGTTAAAGAAACATTTCATGAATGGAAGGCTTGACGTTGCTCGTCAGAAGTTAGTTGATGAACTTGTGTCCTTCAGTATGGTTAAAGGTACAACATTCAATGGCTCATTTCGGTTATGTGAAAAGTTTGATTTGAAAATTAATTGTGTGTAGAGGTTAAGGTAGTGGTTGTGTTTGATGCTCTCATGTCTGGTCTACCAACTCATAAGGAAGACTTTGCTGGGTAAAGTAAATTTTTTTAACTGTTTTTTGATATCTTTCTTTTACTTTAAGAGTCTAAAAAGGTTTCTCCTTTTTGGTTAGTGTTGATGTGATTTTCTCAGGAGAAACTTGTGCTGACGCTTGGATTGAAAAAGAGGCAAGGAAAAAATTGATCGGTTATGAGAATCATTTTCGATGTTTTCAAAGTTATTGATAAGATTCTTGAAATTGATAGGTTGTTGCATTGAGAGAAGATGGATGCCCTAAAGTTTGGGTTGTAACATCTGATGTATGTCAACAACAAGCAGCACATGGAGCGGTATTTGTGCATTATATTATATAAACTCGTTATGATCATATCTTGTTTCTTGATTCTGGTGAGTGTATTCTTAATTAGGGAGCTTATATTTGGAGTAGTAAGGCATTGGTTTCTGAGGTATATGATCTCCAAAGGAATTGCTTCTTTTGTTACTGTTTTGTGGATTTGTTTTTGATGTGGTTTGAAACATTGTATTGTAGATCAAATCAATGCATAAGGAAGTTGAGAGAATGATGCAAGAAACAAGGTTAAATTGGTTTTATCTCGTCATTTAGTTCGAGGTTTATCGGAAGATACTAACTTTTTTGGTTATACTACACAGATCAACATCTTTCCAAGGGAGATTGCTGAAACATAATCTTGATTCTGGTGTTGTGGATGCTCTTAAAGATCTAAGAGACAAGTTATCAGAAAACGAGACAAAGAGATGACGAAAGATCATATCTGAATTACAACTAGATCCGGTCTCTCTTCATTTAACTTCTGCGCCAAGGAAGCTAATCTTTGCCTATTAAGCAAGAGGCTCAATGTCTATGTTGTTCTCTGATTCTTTTTTGTGACTAATCTGTAGATTCAATAAATTGATTCATTCATGCATTCACCAAATCTTGGGAATCAGAGATAAAGGAAACCTAACGGACTCCAATCAGAGATAAAGAGAACCTTTTTTCCCATGTACTATAATATAAACTTTTCGTATATAAACTGATTTAAAACTCATGATCTTACTAAAAAGTTCATACAAATCTAGAAAACGGAAACAGATAAACATGAAATGGATAAGATTTACTAGGAGTCGCATGTTTGAACCAGATAGCATTACACCAATGCTTGATGAAGACGATAGGGTCCTATGGAAAGGGAAACATGACAAGTTTAAACAGCGTTTCAGTTCAAAGGAGACTTGGGATGTTATTCGGCATCTGTATCCAAAGGTGAATTGGTATAATGCTATCTGGTTCAAACATGCGACTCCTAAATACTCGTTTTTGGTTTGGCTTGTGACTCTCAATAGATTATCCACTTGGGATCGTATGAGGGTTTCGAATCGAAATGTCAACTCAAAATGTGTGTTCTGCGATGATCCAATAGAGAGTAGGACGCATCTCTTCTTTGCTTGTCGCTATTCACATGATGTATGGTCACAGCTAGTGCGGAGATTGCTTGGGAGGAGTTTCACAAGCGATTGAGATTCAATTATGGATTTACTACTGGACGATACACTTAACAAGCATATTCTGTTTCTTGTAAGGTATGTGTTACAGGTTTCGATCCACTTTCTATGGCGAGAAAGAAACAAACGAGGACATGGAGAAATCGGTATTTCGTCAACGGAGATGGTGGTGTTACTTGATAAGAGTATGCGCAACAGGATCTCAACTATTCGATCTGTGGGCATCAGGAGTTATAACCCATGTATGGAGATTTGGGTTGAAGCAAAATCATAGATGGTTCTCATGGTGTCTTTGCTTCATTGTAAAAAGCTGTTTTCTTTATTTTTTTTTATTAAGCAAACAATAATGTTGCAGTAGGTTGTAAAACAGGTTTTTTTTTATTTGATTTTACATAATTTATCAAAAAAATATTTTAATTTAGTGTAGTTTAATCAATATATTATTTTTATTGTAATATTTGAGATTAAAAAAAGTCAAATTAAATACAATAAATAAAAATAAATTTAATATATGCATAATATAAATAAAATATATGTAAATATAAGCAAAAGTAGAAATTATAGGTTCAAAAATTGACATATTAGTTAGAAACTAAATTAATTATTGTTAATTATCAACTCTATGAATTGAAGTGGTATTTGAAATCACTGATTTTTAACTATCATTTGTCTTTCCAAAAATCTCAAATCAATTTTGATATATTTTATTAATAAAATCCCAGTTTCCAATAAGTCATGATTTGAAAGAATTTGTAAAAATCATTAAACCAGTAATTTTGGGTTTGGAATAAGCTTTACAAATGTTAAATCTAATAACCTGAGATTTGGAAAAAAATTCACATCTTCTCAAATCCATGATCCAATATTGAAACAAAACTTGGGATTATTTGAGCGCAAAGATTTTAAAGGAATTATATCAAATATCATCATTTGAGGTGATATTTGAAATCACTGATTTTTAACTACCAATTATCCCTCAAAAAATCTCAAATTAATTTTTATATAATTTATTAATGAAATTCTTATATTCTAAGAGTTTTGTCAAGACGAAGACGAGAGAGAAAAACTAAGTGAAATAACAAATAAAAAATAATTAATTATATAATCTATTTTAATTAGGTATAACCAATAAATATTTTTCTTTCCTCCAATTCACTTATAATTCTAATTTTTCTTTTTGTATTCATCAAAATAATTTTTTATTTGATTTATATATTAAAAAAAGATTTTGTTAATAGAAATCTTAAACGGCATAACCTAGGCGAATGTTTTATTTGACTTTGTTCAGCTTCGCCCCTTGTAAGGGCAAATTCGGAAGAGATGAGTACTGACGTAATGGAGAATAAAGCGGATATGAAAGCAGAGACACCGGAGTGGAAGGCAATTCAGAGTACTGATAGGAAGGCATAGATAATGGTGGAGGCCACTGTGGAGACGACGGTGGAAATGAAATGGAAGAAATTGGGGACAGTGATGGCGGATCATACACGAGATCTTCCACATAGTAGTCGTCATTGGATTTGAAGAGGTAACAGATTACCGCTGCTAAAGCTACTAGAGACAAGAAAACGCCAAACTGTTTCTCCACGAAGATCGTCTGGAAAATCTCCAAAGCGTGATACGTGAATACATGCAAGATGAAGAAACTGGAAAACACTAAAATTGCAGCCGCATAGTATAACTGAGTTGCATAGAAAGCAACTTTCTGGCGGAACCGGTTGGACTCGGTTCCATTCTTTCATGTCGTTCATCTCCGACGAAGAGGAGGCGTTTTTGTTTTTTTATTTTACTGATTTTTCTTTCTCTTTTTTCGTTTCAGAGTTTTCTTTAAGAACCAAATTGTTGCTGTCTAAATAAAAGCATGAAAACCCTTTTTTGGATGCGACTTCAAAATACACTTCAGCTTCGTTTAGAAATGTTTTCAATGCTGTATAAATGGAGGTTTAATTTAGTGGTAGACTGGCATTTAATTTTAGTATAAAGATGTGTGATTATACACAAAAACCTTTGAATTTCTTTTGTTAGTGTTAACCATTTTTGAAATTGGTTGGAGCGGTTGGATCGACATCAAGTGTGTGCACCTTTGTCAAGTAATCACCTTAAAGAAGAAAGGTTTATATCCATAAAAAATTTCTGATTATTCGTTTACACTTCCCATTTCAAAAGTATTCGAATATTTTCATAAACAAGAAGACAAATAGTGTACGGTTAAAACTCCATCACTTGAGATAAAGATTTAAAAGTCTCCACTTTGTTTTTGAAGATAAAATATCTACTGTTTTAGCATACTATTTTTTTCGACAACATTGAAAAACGTAAAGTGCCATTAACATTTAGGTTTTGATGATAGACCATAAAAAATAGATGGACTAAGAGCATACTATAAGAGAAATTGGTGCATAATTTCATCTTAGTTCCACTCAATTTTTTCCAACTTATAATTGAGCTAGATAACATAACTCTGTTTATAACCTTTTGTACGTGACAAATTTTGCCTAGTCTCTCTCTTTTCATGACCTAATCGGATAGTGTAAGAAATGGTAAAGTCAAACTTTTCTGTTTTAGACCTTTAAAGAGTTTTGAATCTTTTTAGCCATGGAGACTTCAACATCAACAATATACATTTAATTATTTTTCACATCTCAATATATCATTCACATTCTGCATGTTATATCCGTTCATTTCCACTCATCTCTAGTGATGAGATGAAACGGCGGTCGATTTAATTTTAAACTGATTTGGTTTCATAATTTGGATATATCTTGGGAAGAAGGTGAGTTACCACAAAACAACAACTCTCTAGCTTTGATCCATTGTCATTCCAACATTATATATGAACCTATATCTTGTTAGGAAAAGCCCTAGTTACATGGGCTTGGAAGCTTTTCATAAAACTTAATGTTGGGCTTAGCTCTAATAATATCAAATGTTTTGATCAGGCCTTTATCACTCGTCCTTTCCCTTCCATTATTGATGTTTGCAGTAGATTGTTCGCCAAGATGAACAATTTTGATCTTGTCATCTCTCTGCCACGAGATAGAGATTTTGGGAATCCAACATGATATCTATATTTGCAATATCGTAATGAATTGTTTCAGAGAATGCTTTAACTTCTCTCTTGGTTTATCTTTTCTTGGAAAGATGGTTAAGCTTGGGTATGATCCTGTTAGAGTCACGCTTAGCTCATTGCTCGATTACAGGAATAGAAGGATTTCAGATGAACCGGATTCTAAAATATACAACTCAGTCATCTCATTGCTTGTCTTTGAAAATTCAGATATGTGAAACATGCACTCCAAAAGTTCGACCAAAGGGATTAGGCCGTGTCTTGTTACATACAACTCTCTGATAAGGTGTCTCTGTCAGTCTAGATGATGCGATACACATTTTTGGGATGATGTCTAGCAAAGGCTGTTCTTCGAACGTAGTCACTTTCAATACTCTAATAGAAAGATACTATGACCTATAACTCAATGGTTCATTGACTCTGCAAGAAGAACCGATTAGCTGAAGCGAGAAAGATGTTTGATTCCATGGCTACTGTAAAGCGAGAAGGGTTGATGATGGCTTTTGCAAACAGAATCGTCTTAGAATTAATGATTTAATGGCTAGCTAGAGACTAGCAACTTAATCGTAGACGGATGTTGTAAGAGATGTCTAGAAGAGGATTTGTTGTTAATACAACACTTAGTTGTAAGAGGTTAGCTAACTCAGCCAACGTGGTTTTGTCTCTACCAGTTTTGTCGAACCGAGTTGTAATAAGTAATATTAGCCAAGCCAAGCATTTTATGATGCTTCTTTAGTACTTGTATTAATCTTAGCCAGACTGATAACAATAGTCATCAAGTGTCACTTGGCAATAAAACTCCGGTTAGAGGTATAATCTTTACGCTAATCATTAGACGCGACTTAGGCCTTCACAAATTATCTGGAACCGGAAGTACCGAATAAAATTGGAAAGAACCGGACCAAATAGTTATCAATACCTAATTGGTTCCCTTCTTAAACTATTTCGGATATCTAAACTTATCCTAGATCAAACTAATAATCGAATGAGTTCTCGAAATATCCAACATACAAATATATACCTAAAAATATTATTTATGTATATACTTAATTAAATTAGTCAAAATACCCAAAATTAAAATTGTGAACCTTGAAATTTTAGTTATGTTTAGACTCAATTACTCGAAATATCCAAATGCTATTAGTCATATTTTTCAAAATTAAATTATTTGTTTGTAAAATTAAACCAAATTTCATTAGATCATAACACATTTTTTCATATATATAGGATCTCTGATGTATAAGTAATTGGCCAATTGATCTTGTTAATATTATCAAAAAAATCTTGTCATCAAATTTACATTTATTATAATTTTAGAATAATAAAATAGTTACAATCAACTATACTTTTTTAATAAGACTCCTTTTACCAAATCAAAATGCTTGTAAACTTCAAAATACTTTTACATTTCGTATAGACCATACAAAATACTACTTACTTTATAAAACATCTTAGTGAAACGATTTTATCAAGTAGAGGTTAAGAATGTTTAAGACGTATCTTTTTTGTATGACTCATGGAATTCTCTTGAGTGTATCATTGAACTTGGGGATTCCTATTCATGCATTGAACTTGGGGATTCCTATTCATGCATAGAACTGTTGAGTGTTGGATATAGAAAAAGAGAAATACGACATGGGCAATATTTTCTTACTAGCTAGAGTTGAGTAGGAATTGGAGGAAAAGCACCGAGACCAAGTAATGGAAGAAGAGGATGTGGTGTTGCGTAATGAAAACAAAGGAAAGTTCAAAAATAAATTTGTATCGAAGGATATATGGAAGATGATTTGCGTAGCTAATCTGTATGTGAATTGGTACAAAGGGGTCTAGTATTCACATGCCACCCCTAAGTACTCTTTTATCACTTGGCTAGCTATGAAAACCCGATTAGTTACGGGGATAGAATTATAAAGTGGAATTCGGATGCGGATACAAGTTGTGTGTTTTACCAAAAGCTGTTAGAAATAAGGGATCATTTGTTCTTCTCATGTCCATACTTGTATCAGGTTTGGAAGTAGTTGGTGCAAGGAGTAATGCTTGACCAGTTACATCCAGTTGGAAGGAGTTAGAAGAAACGATACAGACTCGACATAATATCACACTAAGAGTTTTATCGTAAAAATATGTCTTTCAAAATGTGACATGAAACACATAGAAATTTCATTGAGGTCTCAAATATTGGTCAAAAAGATTTGACAAGAACATAAGGAACCAACTTAAGTTTGATAAGGAGTAGTGACAAGAAAAAATATGAGAACGGTTTCCAAAGGTTGAAGATTGAGGATAGCTTTGCTTTTTAAGATAACAATGTCCACAGTCCAGTTTTACTTTATAAAAACGTTCATTTTTTTCTTTTGAATCTGATTTAACATTAAATTAAAAAAAAATATTTGACAACACATTTAATTAATTTTGAAAAAGAATTACATAAAAATCAAAACAATATTATTTATTTATCCAGTCTTCGTCTGCTTCTATTATTTCCAGTTGCTACTCGTTGACCTTAAGAAGATGATAAAAATATAAAAATGATCCGTGATATGTCAATAATACACAAAATTACATGATTCCATACATACACATATAGATACACACAGACAAAACTTGAAACTGTCGTTTAGAACCAGTTGACTTTGGATAAGAAACTTCCATAAAAACACGTGTATAGACAAAGTTTTACACACGTAAATAAATATGGCAGAGCAGAAGATGATTGTACAAGAGAAGTGACGATAAACAGAGAATAATAGATCCAAAAAAGATGAAAACATTACAAAAATAAATAATTTTAAAAGAAACTATACAAAAGAAAACAAGAAAGATATAATTATTATGGTGATGATAAATAAAGTCAACGGAAGAAGAGACGAAGCAATTCACGAGATATCCGCCTTCTCATTTAATCTTTTTTGTCCTGCAACGAAACATATCTTTATTTCAGTACACTCCCATGGCCCGACTTCTCCGACCATTTTGTCTTAGTCGTACATTTTATTTATTTTACTTTTAGTGCTTTTATTTAGTAGATCAAAATTGTTAAAAAGTTCTAATTTTTGTTGTTAATATAAGTATTCTCTTAACAAAGAAAATATAAGTACTCCCTATGCTATTTAAGAAAATATTCTAGAGTTTTCACATAATTAAGTTTAAAAAATCATTAGTAATTTAAAATTTTCTTATACTAATCACTTCCACATAACTTTGAGCCAATCATATTTGAATTTATTCAAATATCAAAAAATATCAATTTATTCAAATATTTTTTTTATAATATTTTTTTTTTTTAAAACTCATTGATTTTCATTGAATTAAAAGAGTCCAAAAAAAAATAGAGTCTTACTCACTACAAAAAGAATTGTTAAGGAGCAAGAGAACCGTTTTAACCTTTTTATCAGCTACATCATTGTTTATCCTAGAAATAAAGGAGAAAAAAAAAAGAATCGAAGTCCGCTTAGAGCATCCAAATGTTATTGAGGACTCCATAAAGATCATTCGAAGAGGTACGCGAGTTGATCATGTTGACCAAATTATTTTTACAATATTCATGAAACGAAATTAAAATCTAAAAATATATTTTAAGGAGTTGAGAATATCAATCTTCAAAAAATATTTTTATCAAACATTTTAAAATATTTTATCCTGAATAGAAATAAAATATATATATATATATATAAAAACACTCAATACGAAAATTTTCCTCAGACAAATAGAATCATATTTTTAAAAAAAAAAAATCTTAATGAAATGCATTATGTCGGCTTATGGATAGTTACATGATAGCAATACTAACATAAACTACTAGACTAAACAATTTGAGGCTTATACACACAAAAAAAAAATTGATACTTAAATTTAGAAATGCTATTGACCCTAGTGAATTTAGAACTTAATTAATAATTAAATAATATTCAAAATGTGCCATCGTTCTTAGAAAATATCTAAATAGGCATTCATACGTGTAATGTCACAGATCTAACACTATTTTGAATAAGTGTCACTGTCTTTTCCATCTTTAACTGTATATTAAAAAAAAAATGTTTCCAGCAGGCTCGACTTATTATTTAGCTGTCAAATGAAATCTCGAATTACTATAAAGATCGAACTCGCACCCACATGCGTCGCAAGAAATGTACTTCTACTGCTTGATTCTTGGAAAAGAAGAATATCGAGATAAAATGATAAGATGAGTTAAAAAAGAAAATCAACGAGGATTTTGGATTGTTGTTTAAAAGAAACACAATCTAGTAGATGTGTGTAATTAAATTAATGTTTTCTTAAAAATTCAGAGAGTCAACGGAGTGTCAGAGTCGTGTCATGGATCCATCGGGTCAGAGAGTCAAGCAATTTTAAACTTGACCCCATCGTCATTAAATCCGACGGTGGTGGTGGGCCTCTTGTATTGTCTATCGTCCGATTCCGATCCTCCTACGTCATTTATCCATTTCCATGACATCACGCCCATATTCTCTTTCTATTCTTTCCTTTTTCAACTCACACTCTTCGTAGTTTGCGCATTATCTGGTACGGCTGAAGAAGAATGATTTTTTGCTTCTAAGTGGGGAATATGATAAAAAGAAAATTATGTATTATAAAGAAAAAATTGTCTTCAACCTCATTTACTACAAATTTTCAGAAGTATTTTAGTACACTAGACATAACCAGTCTTGCACATAACTAGAAGTGGAAAACAATTAGGAAAAGACCCCTTTTAAAAGAGTTTGGATTGCCTCGAGTGGTGAACTATTAGAAATGTTTGGTTGCTTCGAGTGCTGGCTTATAGGAGTGTTACCAAATCTTAATTGGGGTGACACAATTGATCTAACATCTCGAAGATACTATAGAATCACACTCATTTTTTTGTATTGCTCTCCCTCCTTCGCGATATGCAAGGAGTGCAGTGTTCGCTGCCATCATCAACCTCTTCATATTACATTAATTTATGATGCGGTAGATTGATAAAATCATCAAAAATATAAGTTATTATAACGTATAAAATATAAGTTATTATTTTATACGTCTAAAGTTTTGTTCTTAGGTGCACTATTTGGTTTTGGTTTGCTTTTTGACATTTTTGAAACTTTCATTATTATTTTTTAATTAACATTAATTGTATTTATCTTTTCTTTTCTTTCTTCTATTATAAATACCATTTGACAATTAGAAGAAAAAAGTTTACGACTTGTAAATAGTTCGTTCTCTTTTGATTAAACATGTTTCACAATCCAAATCCAAGTTACATAAGAAAAAGAAAAAGAAAAAAAAAAAAAGAATTTCAAATTTCATAAAAAAAATTGTATTTTTCGGATCACGAGGGAAATTTAAAAAGGAATGCATGTAGATATATACATTCAACTGATGATAATCAATAACTTAAACGGTACATATAGCCTAGTGGTTTTTAATATGGTTTAAGATTTGCATTCCCTTTTTACCCAAAGATATTTTATATTTTTTTAATATTTTTTAACTTTGTTTCCTTTTTTTGTCAGAAAATATTGATTACATTGGGAAGAATACGAATCTATACAACATAATCCAACGAAAAGTATATCCGAAATTCAAATACAAACTGAAGATCATAATCCACAATACTATTTTTTTACTTATTATCTCACTTTTTCTATAGTTTCTTTTTTATTTTACTTTTTTGGGATAAATTGTATAGTTTCTTTATTTGTATATCCTTTTCATATCTTTTTTATCTTAGATTTTGAATGCTTAAAATTTAGCAAATTGGTAATCATTTTTCCAAATGTCACACTTTTAAATTAAAAGTTCACATTTTATATTAAAAAGTTCCAGCAAAAATTACTAGAATAAAGAGTTATGCTTTTATAAATTATTGTTTAAATTTGATTTTCAAAAGAAATCTATGTACATAGAGTATAGTAAAATACGAATTTTTTTAAAAAAGATCACATTATAATAAATTGTTTTAGGTCTAAAAAGGTTCGTGGCGACACTGCTTAAACCAACCAAAATTTTTAGATACAAGAGACCATCAAATTTAATAATTTATGGAACTTTCAACATTCGAGAATTTGTACTTATAAGTTGTAAACCTATTACAAAATCCATTTCATCACTTCATTCAATAATTGTCTTGACTAGAGAATTAAAATATCGCAATCTCTAACGTTCATGGTGCCTGTAGGGCGGTGCAGACAAATTTTGAGCACATAGATTCGATATATCGACAAATTTTTATATCTTCATAACTAATTGAAAAAAATATCTTGTACTATCAAAATTATTTTATTTAGAAATGATACATAAATTGAAGGACTAGATAGTAGGAGAGGTGGCCATACGGTCATATTCATGCATTAAGTGTTGTCCCCACAATTAAAATTAAAAAAAAAGTTATAATTTGTAATTTTGTGTGAATGAAGACAAATGATTCTACGATAAACTCGTGGCTGCATTATAAGCTGGGCGGTCACACACAAAGATAGACACAAAACTGAACACCGGTCTTATTCTTCCATGCCATTTGGTCGGTTTTCTTCTATGGCCGAAGAAACACTAAATTTCGTCCATTTAGTTTTGACCTTTCCATTTTTTCATTCATATATCAACTATTTTATTCCATCGATGGTTATGTTAAATTCAAACTTTTTACAGACTTCCAACTTAGAATTGTCTCATAGTGCATTGGTTTTTAATTTTATTATATAAAAATTTATAAACTTTTTAAACTATCGGTGTGAAACTTTAATTACTAACACGAAACTTTAATTACTAACACTTTTCCGCATACTCAATTTTATTATGTTTGAAATGTGGTCACGTGAAATCAAGTGGGAAACAACATCCACAAATATTGGGTTAAGCCAATTAATCAATAATAAGAGGGCGTCAAAGCCTAAAGATCGAGAGGCATATCATATTAAATTCGGACTTATTACGGACTTCCAACATAAAACTAATTAGCCTTTAATTCTATTATATATTAATTCACAAATTCTCAAACTACAAATGTGGAAGTTTCATCACTAACATGTTAACTAAATCTTAAACTTAAATTTTTTATATCATGCATCAAATTTTTTACATTTCTATGTTTTTTTAAAATAAATATATATGAAAAGACTTATGAACTAACAAGCCAAGTTTCTTCTTTATTAAAAATGTTAGTAGGAAAGGATACCCACCTTCCTAATTCTAGTTTTACAAGCAACTACTTATACAATTTGTAACCAAAACATTTTAAAAAATCTTTTGTAACCAAAACATATTCCTACTAAACCGAAACAATTTGTAACACAAGTAGACCTTCATTTGAGGTCTTCGTCTACTACACCGAAAATGGGAATTAATCTCTCACTAGAACATTAACTTATTTTGCTCTACTCTACTTTTATTTTTCACTCGGTTGACCTAAACACGAGCAATAGCTATAAAATGAGAATTTGATAGAATGTCCCTTCACGCTTCTTACCCATTCTAGAGCTTCGTTGGAGGAGTAGGAAGATTTGAAAGGCATTATGGCATTACGATTTCCAAGGCTTAGCTCAAGACCATATAAGAAAAACGAAATGAATGTTTATGACGAATGTGGACATTATTTGAAAAAGACTAGTTCAGAGAGAATTGAGCTTTTGATTGATCGGAGTACTTAGAACTCTATTAGTTGGGGTTGGATATAGATTTTATATTAAATCATCTTAGTATAAAATTTCTATATGACTTTGATTTAATCCCAAAAAAATTCATAATTTATTCTTCCAAAACTATTTTTTGAAACTTTTCGAAAATGGTTAAGTCTATATAAGATATGCAAAGAATATGGTTTGAAGCGGTTATGTTCTTTTGTGCATGAAATAATTTATGCTTATTGAAATATATTTTTTCCATCCCAATAACCGGAAAGAGGAATAAAATTAAATTACCACACTGCTAACCAAAGAAAAAAAATACTCACCACATTTGTTTTAGCTTGAATGATATTTTGTGAGAGACACCAACGTAAAACAGCTTATATTACAATATTGCGATACTTTGTATGTCCAGTCATACCTTAGTTATTTTACCTTTCTTCCTATCATTTTCTAACAACTTGCAAGCATCTTATCAATCATGCACAATGCCTTTATATTCATAGGCCGGCTCAACATGATATAAGATAGAATATTTATTCATTCTCTTTACTGAATTTTTAAAATATTTATTTGTTTTTGTTGATTTCATGTATAAAATTTTTTCACGTGTCTGTAAATTTCACCAAAACATCATTACTATTTTTAAATTATTCGGCTAGCACAGATGACGAGCATTAATGGAAGCATTTCGTCATTTATTAAACTTTCAAAATCAGTTAGATGAATTAGTAATTCTTGTATGTGACGTTACTATTCGCAACTCATATGAGGGATATTTAATTTAGATTTGGATATAGAAAATAAAATGTAGGATATGCGAAAAAATATGATAGTGAAATGGGATATATAAATATAAAGATATTAATTGATACATAACAATACAAATAATTGAGTAA
Source organism: Euclidium syriacum (assembly GCA_900116095.1). NCBI lineage: Eukaryota > Viridiplantae > Streptophyta > Magnoliopsida > Brassicales > Brassicaceae > Euclidium > Euclidium syriacum. The sequence continues at coordinate 2,908,022 of FPAK01000010.1, read as the reverse complement.
ATGCGAAAAGAGCCAAGAAAAAGGGTTGACAACCGCCAAGAAGGCCCAGGCCACGAAATGCTTGTGGCTCCCTTATTCCCATCCCAATGGATGATTATGAATTGACTTATACTTACTTCAACAAAAAGGTAAAATTAAAATAGACATATTTCTACCCGAACGTAGAGTCAAAATCATCAGTTAGTACTCCACCTAAACTACTAGCAGCGATGATCGAAAAGGGAATTCGAAATAGAATCTCAACGATTCGAGAAGAGTAAATTAAAGATATGATTCCTTTATGGAATTGTGGTTTGTTTTTAGATAAAAAATTGTAATGGTTTCTTTGTTGAACTAGTTCTTTAGTTTAAAACAAAAAACGCTGCAACATTGTAAAAAGAGGTTGTTTTTTTAAGGAAAACTTTATATACCACATTTTTTATTTTTGCTGCATAGATAGTATTGGATTTTTCTAAGCTCATGTCCAACTCTTTATTAATATGATATTGTCTGTTTTGGAATAAAGTGATTTATTTTTGGGTTCCTAAATAAAATATCTCATACTAGTTGGAGTTAGACATAACTTATATATTATACTATTTATACCTAAATTTTTGATGTGGGACTTGGATTATTTCCAAAAATCATCCTCTCAAACCAAGGACTACATAAACTTTTGGCCTTCTTCTCTCTTCTGTGAAACTTCTGCATCCTTCTTGAACTGCCATAATTACCAACGACTCTTCACCTAACTCTTGGGACACCGTTAGGAAGACTTTCGAAATAAGGCACATGCCACCCTTTATCGCATAAAACACCTTGAGGGCTCCCCTTCCACACCGAATACGCAGGCCCATAATCAACTTCTTCCAGTCCAACGTCTGAACCTGGGTTCTGATACCAATTTTTGGATTTTTCTAAGCCTATGTCCAACTCCCCATTAGTATAATATTGTTCGGATCCAAGTGGCCCAGGCTGCACGAATTTGTTTTTGGCTTGATTCCCAAAGGGTCCATATTAGTTGGAGTTGGACATGACTTATATACTAGACTATCTTTTTCTAAACTTCTCATGTGAGACTTGAATTGTATTCCAACAATAGAAAGTTTTAGTTTTACATATTAATTTGTAAAAAGACTTGTTTATCCAAAATAAATTACATACATAGTTATTATTATATCATGTTTAGATTCACTAATTCCAATTTAAGGTTTATATTTCACCATTATAAACAAATTTTGAGACATTTTGTTGAGAAATTTATGATATTATTGGAAAAAACAAAATTAGTAGTGGTGTTTTTAGAAAAAAAAAAACTTAAAATGTGGAATTTTTGTGAATTTCCCATTTTTTGTAAAGAGTTGATACATAATTCAAAACTTGCTACAACCTTGGAATCCATTCCTCATCATGCAAGCACTGTGCTTGAACCACTTGATCATTTGGGTTTTGATATGAATGTTTTATTAGTGGTGCATTTGTGACTCTTTTTTTTTTGGGGCAAAATACATGTTTAGTCCCAAAATAAGTTGGTGGTTACAGACAAGGAATAATAAAAATCTACTATTTGAGATGTTTGATAGAACTTGGGTTAGAAGATACTAATATCCATTGCTGGTTCAGCTTAAAGAAGATTTATCGGTTATACAAACGTTAAGAGATCAACTAGTTGAGGATGTGAGTCTTTGACGTGAAAAGAATGATATTTTAAAAAAAGTTTAGTTAAAAGGAAAGCTTGGATTTCTTTACCTATATCTATCATAAGGGACATTAGCTCCCTTTTTCCACTTCTATGTTTGCATTTGTGGATTGGTTAGCGGCAAAGAACATAAAGAATGAAGAAAACCAACAATACAGAAAATGAAGAAATGGGATCGTAGTGTTTATGTTGGATGTTTATTCTGTCCCGAGCCAAAGAAAAGACAAGAGCATCTACTTTTCAGCTGCCCATACACGAATCATATATAGAGAGTGCTTTTGGATAGGTAAAGGGTTCTAACTTCACAACTGTATGGTCTAAGAATATGGAAGTTCTAAACCAGGAGAAAACCAACAATACAAGAATGTTCATAATGAGGCACACATTCCAAATGGCTATACATTACATTTAGAGTGAAAAGAATAGAAAGAGACATGACAAAAAACCTTCTAAAACCAACATCTTATCAAAATGATTAATATCACCATGAAGAATATAGGATGAGCACTGCAAGGAACGCTATGAGGTGGCTTGAGAGTGTAGTTTGTTACACGAAGAGTTTCCTAAGAATGCAGCTTTGTTTATATTAGTCTAAATACGTTCAAAACGTGTTGTAAATAATAATATTTTTTCTCTTGAATATAATTTAAAATTTTATTAAAAAAGTAATAAGTTTGGGATTTACACCAAAAAGAAGTTGGGGGTTTTGACAAAACCTAACTATCATATTGAATAAATAAATAAATAACTTAAATGAGAATACAACATGATTAAAATTATATAGTGCATTTTAGATATGAGTAACAATGATGAGCTTGAAGGTATATATATGTTTCACTTAAGTCGCACATAGTGGACTAGCGGTTGGAGACTTGGGAATGAGTTGGCATTCGCTCCCCCCCCCCCCATGGTTCGAATTTCACTAGCAAATCATTGTGTGTGGCCAAGTTGGATCTAGGTCAAAATCCAGAATTTTAACATTTATATACTTGTACCCAACGAACTTGTATATCCGTGGACTAGTCGGGTTCATCCGGATCACCCAAAGATTATTCAAAAAAAAAAATATGCTTCTCTTTGTCTCCTTGAAACTCTTATATATGACGATCAAAAATAAAATAAAAAACTCTTATATATATTCAAATATATATATAGAGATTTTTTATTAGTCACTCAATTTTAATTATAAGTGTTTACATAAACTCTTGCCAAGAAACACAAAACCCTCTTAGTTTAATGTCTTTACATCAGGTATGTGATTTTATTCTTAAAACTATGTGAATTATACAAAATTTATGGTAGCAAATTGATGCAGCTAGATATTAGAAATATTACCAAATATTTTTATTATTTAGTTTACTATTTCAATAATTATCATTTATTTGTATTCTCTTTTTTTTTTTTTAGAACTTTTTAGAACCTTTATTATAAATAGTCTCTTAGACTCATAATTTGTATTCAGTTTTATGATGATTTGATTAACAAAATTTTTTTTAAACAATTTTGTTAAAAAAGAAAAACTCATGAATCCTAAGAATTTTTGTTAAGATCATGAAAAAAAGACTTTCAATTCTATCATTTTTCCATTATGCTGTCGCATCACAAATATATTGGAAATTTTTTACATAATGTTAATTGTGGTTCCATGTATTCAAAGTAAAATTATGTAATGCAAACATGGTACATATAAAATCGTTCATTGTAGTTTCACCAATCATATATTTAAAAAATCAAGTTTTATGATATAAGCATGGTATATATAAAAACGTTTGATAAAATTGTATGTAGACTTCCTAGTTTCCAAAAAAATAGAATCAAGTCAAGATAAAGATCCTCATTTTAAATTAGAAGAATAGAATCGTTTTCAATGAAAAAAATAGCCCTGTAAAAATACAGTTATCCAAAAAGTCCTATGAAGAAAAGAAAACAGTTACTATTCTAGATATTTTTGGACTACGTAAGACCAGGACCCAACCAACCAATCACAAGCTAAATATAAATTAATTATTTATTCATATTAAAGTTGGGGAAGTCTGATCTTAGTTCTTACTACGACATTCTAGTAAGGGAAAAATTGCATGTGAAGGATACGAAGATACAAGGTCGGTCCATGTTATTAGAAACTTGCTACATCACTAATAAATAACTGCGTTAAAGGGTCAATAATAAATTTTATGACTAATAATATATATTAGTTTAAGAATGAAGTTGGTGGAATAAATAAAAAAACTATAGGCTCAAAATTATAGTTATTATTATTATAATAAACTATACTACCTAACTATACAAATTTGATTACCAATGAGATTGTGTTGATGGGTAACCAAATCAAAATTATGTTTTGTAATTGATCGAAATTTTAAAACACACAAGAATGTGAAAGATAAAGAAAGAAAACAAATCTAACCGTTGCTCTATCTTTTTTCTCTTTCTCTAATCTCCGCTGCTGAACAACAAAACTACGAGAGTGCATCGTTTGTGGGTTGTATTAAATATGGAGTTTCATGGGTTTAGAATAAGTCATTTGGTAATTAGTGGATTGGTCCCTTATCCTTTATATACTGATTCACAAATTCTGAATTTCACTAACACCACCTCACGCTCTGGCATAAGCATATGAAGTGTGGAATTTATTGAGAACAACATCAACATGGAGGCAAAATAATTAGGTGGCTTTGATACCATTTTAAATATGAGTTTATCATAATATTCTAATTGAAAACCAATTGACAATAAGTGACCTTTTAACCCTCTATATAATAAAAAATAAAATAAAATCTTCAACTACCAATATGAGACTTTCACCAAGGAGTATCATCATTTTTCTTCTTCTTCGGGTAGTGAGACGTGGAGGAATCGTGGGTGTAGCAGAACTATGGCTGGCGTGGAAGAGGAGGGCCTTTGGTTTTTCCCTGGATCTAGATCGATCTGCATGAGGACGTTGATGGGAACGCGGAGAAGACAAGTAGAAGAGTCCCCGATGTAGCTTCCAAGCTATGAGGCAAAACACATCCTACACTTTTGTGGGTTCAGTTGTGTGACCTAAATGGCTGGTCTCGTTGTGCCATCTAGCCAGTGGTCTTGATGTGCTACTTAAACGGCATGTGATAGCTCGACAGTGGTGAGGGTTGCGATGCCTCTCCATCTTCGCATGTTGATTAGATCAGACTTCTTTCTTGGACCGGATCTAAGGGAAGCTTTGATGTTGGTGTCTGGGTCTCCACCGCAATCATGATGCGGACCGGTATTAAGGACATATGACGTCTTTTTCGCCAGCGTAAAAGTAGGCTTAGTAACCAATTTTTTTCGATTTAAAATATGTTAACCACATACTAAGAGAAGGCTCGATGTTGGTGTTTGGATCTTCACCACAATCATGGTGCGGAAAAATATTAAGGACTAACGACGTATTTTTCGCCAGCGTAAAAGTAGGCTTAACCGATTTTTTTTCCGCTTTAAAATTTGTTAACCACATAATGCTTCTAGTTACGATCGGCGTTAATATAATTATTAATATTTAATAAAAAAAAGGAATATGAAAGATACGGTCCGAATCTTGAATTAGAAATATTTTTGAAAGGTCGGTCCATGTCACCGGAAGCTAGATACATCCACAAAGAAAATAATCTGAAATAGATTTAAATAACTGCTATAAAGGAAGGGTCGATAATTATAAGAGTGAGACCATTATACTAATTTAATAACAAAGTTGGCGGAATAGTGAATACTAGAATTCAATAATTTATTGTAAAAGTAAATTTTATCACCTAACTACAAATATTGATGACCAATGAGATTGTGTTGATGGGTAACCAAATCCAATTAAATTCTATTTTCGGAATCACGAATCGATTATTGGTTAAAAGTAATTGATTTAGTTAGGACAAGACTTCTGATAGTGATTGCATAAGACTTTTAGGGTTTTAATTACTTGACCAATTCTAGTATCATCTTTCTTAAACCTCCGTGAAATCCTTAAGTCTTGTTCTCGAACCCGCTTGAATTTTTTTCGTTTCATATTATGTGACTATCATTTCACCTAATCTTTACAATTCTAAACACACATAAGTAATTTTGCATATTTAGCTAAATGGTAATCAAGATTGAAAATTTTAAAACTTTTAACTGGCTTGCTATATATATATATATATATATATATGTAAAATATTATAAATTTTGGATTTCGTATGTATATAAGAAGTTCTTATCAACACTTGCACCAAACAAGAATTTATTATGTATGATTTTTTTAAATGACCGAACCAAATCGAAAACCAAAATTTTTGATTTGGTTTGTTTTTTTGTTTCACCTATAATTTGTACCATAGTTAAATGACATAATTACTGGTAAAAATTGATTAAAATTTTTGAGTAGTCTTGACTAGTGTTATTGAATTTTTGTTTGTTTAATTGTTTTAATTTTATTTCCTATTTATTTTTAAAAGTTAAATAATTTAGTAAAATTTTGGAGTTATTATTTAAATTCTAATTTATTTTACAAGATTCAACATAAAAAAATCTGCAATTCAGTAAAAATCTGCAACTTTACAAAATTAGTTAGCAATTGGACACATTAACCAATATGATATTTTGGCAAATATATATAAGATTTGCTATAATTGAAACAAAATTAGATGGTATCTCCTATATAATACCTGCGTTTGGCATAGATTATAATCTATATTTTTCTAATAAATATAACAATAATAAAGACATACATATTATTCGAGTTTTTTCTAAGAATTAAATATGAAAACTTTTAAAAAATTACACTTGTAAAACCCAAACTCTATAGTCGGTGATTGTCCTAACAATTTGTTTCTGATGACTAGGTGATCTGGTTCAACGGACACCATGAGTCTTGATCCAAGTTTCGGAAACTTTCTCCCTAACTGGTTCTCGGATCAGAGGACATGAGATCCGACTTTACCCTAGGGCCACGGAGACCCAAATAAATACCCATGATTGATGCTAACATGATTATGACTTTGTTTCTAATGAGAATCGAGTCCAGAAAAACGCTGCTAACGCATTCCAAAAAAAATTTACCACTAAATCACGCGCGTGTCGGCTTTTCAACAACTTTATTAATATCAAAATTTTTGAAATAGCAAGCCTTACAAAATACAAATACAAAAACGAAAGATGCAACATATCCAACAAACATTACAGGTAAAACGATGAATCTAAGCAAAACTGAAAACTGAAAGATTGGATTTTTAACATAGACTTTCAAAATAAAAGTGATGGTTATTTAAAAGGACATCCGAAATCAATACTTTTAACCTAAAAAAGAAAAATTATCTTGCATATTAATAGATGCTTTGTATAATATATGCATACATTTGAAAACTTGATTATTAAACTTGAATATATGTAATGTAAGTTCAGTGTTTTACTAACATGAAGAATGCTGGCCAAAAGTAAACGAAAACTCGGAGATTTTGTTTTGCCTTCATAATTATAAAAATAATAATATTATATATATGTGATAAAGATATGGTGGGCCAAAAGTATAATTTTAAAATATAACGGAAACAATAAAAGAACGTTCATGAAGCATATGAAAAACACGTAAATATATTTATGACGAGTAACATAGTGAGCATATACACAATATTATTATTTTATTAGTAATTTAGGCCACCAATCAGAATTCCTTCGTCCATTTAGTGGATAAAATAACAAGAAATCCAATAGTATTATTTTAATTTAAATATTAGTGTACTACAAAAATGAATTATTGTGCATCCTTGATCAACTATGCCTTGGTCATTATGGGGAGGACGACTATTTACAACTTCGCATTTCCCATAGCAACGGACAATGTTACATTCAATAAAACTTATGTTCGGATAACCTATTGAATTAAAAAAATGAATAAAAATTTAAATAGTTCCGACCAATTTTTCAAAAAAGAATATTTAATATATACTATTACGTACTCGTAAGTTATACTAGAATTATACTAGTTTTTATTATTTCCTAAAGTCTACATATATTGTGTTTAAAACATACATTATAAAATATTTTGAACTACATATGGGTAATCCATCAAGAAAATTTATAACATAATTTATTCAAATAACTGGAAAACACAATTTTATAAGCATCTTTTTTATTTTTTATGTTAGGGGTTTGAATGGTATATAGGATGAATAATAGAATAATGAAATAACTGAAATAATAGTTGTTAGTTGAACAAATTAAACTAGATCAAGGTTTTTGTAGAAAAATTTACAAAACACCGAAAACAATTTTTAGTAGACTAATTATGTTTTTTTAGTTTAGTTATATTTGAACACACTAATTGTATATAACAGAATCACTTTCGAAAACATGAAAATATAAAAAATTGATGAATAGTAAAAATATTGGAATCACATTTTCAAAATATAAAAACATGACTAAATGGTATATTATTCATCACCTTAATTTCTATAAACATCAATATATTAGATTTATAAACTCGTTTAAATTTCCGTTTTCATTATAACTAATTATGTATTAATTGATGTGTATTTCCATATAGTTTCTTATGTATAACTCTTGCAGTCAATCTCAAATAAATGAATGAATGAACTAGAAGTTAACAATACAAGATTTATAAAACGATTAGATGTTGGAAAAAAAAAGAAAAAAAGAGACTAGAAATGGAGAGTTGAGAGAAAGGTCCAAAGGCACGGCTAAGAGAACTTTGGACACCCTGTCCTCAATTTGACAAGTCTTTGTCTCCTCCTTAACTTCTCCTCTCCTCTCTCTCTGTCTTATTCTAGTTTGGTCTCACCTTCTAAAACGATGACGTTTCACTCCTAAATAATCTCTCTTCTTCTTCTTCTCTTATCTCTACTCAACACCACTCAATTTCACCTCTCTCTAATTTTCCCTTCCCTCGTTTAGTATAAAAACCAACAAACCCTTAATCCCTTTTCTTCATCACCATCTTAATTCACATGCATACACATAAACATATTATATAGTCTCTTTCTTTTTTCATATATGGCAATTGTATCATCCACAACAAGTATAACAACCATGAGTAACCAAGTCAACAACAACAACGAAAAAGGTCTAGAAGAAGATAGCGGCCACGAGAGTCATGATGTTCATAATGATGATGAAGCTGATGATCATGATCATGATATGGTCATGCCTGGCTTCCGATTCCATCCTACCGAAGAAGAACTCATTGAGTTCTACCTTCGCCGTAAAGTCGAAGGCAAACGCTTCAATGTAGAACTCATCACTTTCCTCGATCTTTATCGCTATGATCCTTGGGAACTCCCTGGTAAGTAAACATTCATATATATACAATTTTGAAAGGGAATCTTCTTATACATATATACATACATATGTGTTGAGATCTATGTATAGATGAGATCAGCATCTCCCTTATCATACTCTCTCTCTAGCTTTTTTTTTTTCTTAAATATATATAACAAATTTATAGATTATATCTATGTCGATCTCCGATATTTCTCAATTCTTTGAACACTTACTTCCCTTTCATTTTCTTTTTTTCTTAGAACGGATATGCTCTTTTAATTTAGCTAAAATTAAATAATATTGTTTGTGACAATGAAATTCCGAAGAACGAACCATTTGTTTCATTTCTTAAACCTATATATATAATTTTCCTGTTAGCACAGTCATAACTTCAAAGATATTCACATATGTGTATATATGATTATAAGTCCTACACTTTTTTGGTGTTATTATAAGAATATATGTTTCTATGTATGTATACGCAGCGATGGCCGCGATAGGAGAGAAAGAATGGTACTTCTATGTGCCAAGAGACCGGAAATATAGAAATGGAGATAGGCCAAACCGAGTTACGACTTCAGGTTATTGGAAAGCCACCGGAGCTGATCGGATGATCAGATCGGAGACTTCTCGGCCGATTGGATTAAAGAAAACCCTAGTTTTCTACTCCGGTAAAGCCCCAAAAGGCACTCGCACCAGTTGGATCATGAACGAGTATCGTCTCCCTCATCATGAAACCGAGAAATACCAAAAGGTATATTTAATTATTTTAACTCTCTCTCTCTCTCTATAGATATATATCCCATACACACATATATAGATAGATGTAACCCTAGCTAGGTTTGATGCCTAACAAATTGAATTTGAAATCTCGAGATTGTTTGAATTTAATTTTAAATTTGATTAATTTATTATGTTATTTTATTTTCATTTTGGAAGTGATTCGATAAGATCGAAAATGCTTGTGAAAGAAGTAAATGTAATGCGGCGTATGCGCATAAATCCAGAAAATGTTCATGCCAAACGCATGAGCTCTTTAAATTACTAGCCATGGCCCATATGTATAGTAGACGGCATTAATAGATAGCTACATACATATTCTCTCACAGACACACTAGAGTATATCACATCCCACATTCACAAATATATTATATATTCTATGTCTATATACCTTAATTTCTGCAGAGAATTAATTAGTGTTCTTAGAGTTTATCACATTGCTCCTGCTCTTTCTTACATTCATGTCTTTTATTTAACTTCACTTTCCCGACTTTTTTTCCCTAATAATCGGGGATATATGAATACTGATATATCGACATATTGAAAAATGTAATGTAATTACGCAAAGTGATGCATAACTTTCAATCTGTTTCGTTAATTACGCAAAGTGATGCATTATAACTTCCAATCTGTTTCGTTAATGTTTTATACGTAAGTAGTCACCATTTGAAACTATATAAAATGTATATATCCTTATTAGAGAACTAAAATAACAGGGTTCACATAAGTCTAAAAATCTAAACGTGTATGTAATGCACATCCAAATCCAAATACATGACTAAAGAATTAAAACGACAAAATGTATGATAATTATAAATCCCAAAATTGAAATATGTGATCAAATCTAATTAATATGTAGTAGCTTAGTGGTGAAATTATTTCAAGTTTTGAGATCAGTATTTTTCAAAGCGTATTATATTTCTGGTTGATGTGGTATTTACATAGTTTGTGTTTCTTTTTTCAACATCATTATATTATCACCATAAAAAATTACATACTATATATATACATATATATATATATGTACATTAGTCCTTATTAGATAGCTAAACCACAAGACTTTATATAAGCCTACAACTCTAATCATTTTTTTAAAAAAGAAGGCTACAAGTCAACATGTGTGTGACTCGTACATCCAATTACACTATAGTAAAATACATGATTAAATATAAGAAAAAATGTATAAATTTGTTTTTAAATTTCAAAAAAAAATGTAATAATTTTGAAAAAAGCTACAAATCAATGTATGTATATATATTACACATCCAGTTACATTATGGAAATTACATGATTAAAGATTAAAAAAATGTATAGCTTGATTCTTCAATTTCAAATTCAAAACATGTAATTTCTCTAATAATTAGTAATCGTTTTAGTTTCTTCTAAGCATAATATATTTGTAGCTAATGTAGAATTTACATTGGAGGTTTGACTGTTATATCACATCAATAACCGAATAGCGGAATATATAGATCATGAAACATTACAATCATTAAGATGATAAAATTATAAATTTAATAAACTGAGAATGCTATTATAAACCAACTAATTATCAGAAAAGTATTATTTAGTAGATAGATGATTTTTTTTCTAATTATAAAATTAAAATGAGCGGAATAAATTGAGAAATCACTTGTTAATTTTCAAGTTTGTTTTATTGTGAACAGAAAAATCATGAATTTATGAACGAAAAAAAGCTCCATACATGCCCATAATTTGTGAATTTTGTTTTCTTATATCATCATCTATATTATACTTTTGCATCACATAATTTTATCATAAATATCATTAGCCTATTGATATATACATATCTCAAGTCTCTAATCAAATATCTTCATGCTTTACATATAGGTTGAAATATCATTATGCCGAGTGTACAAAAGGCCAGGAGTAGAAGATCATCCATCTTTACCTCGTTCTATCTCCACAAGACATCAAAATCATAATCATAACTCATCATCATCATCCCGCTTGGCCTTAAGACAACAACAACAACACCATTCATCATCCTCTAATCATTCTGACAACAACAACAATCTAGAGAAGCTCTCCACTGAATATTCCGGCGACGGAAGCACCACAACCACCACAAACAGCAATTCTGACGTCACCATAGCTTTAGCCGCAAACCAAAACATTTACCGTCCAATGCCTTACGGTGCAAGCAACACACCCATAATCTCGACAAGTAATAATCACGATGATGCAACCGCCATTGTTGATGATCTTCAAAGACTCGTTAACTACCAAATATCAGATGGAGGAAATAACAACATCAATCACCAATACTATCAAATCGCTCAACAGTTTCATCAACAACAACAAAACGCAAACGCAAACACGTTGCAGTTGGTGGCCGCGGCGGCGACTACGGCAGCGTTATCTCCTCAAACGGCTGCGTTAGCGATGAATATGATCCCTGCAGGGACGATTCCTAATAGTGCTTTGTGGGATATGTGGAATCCACTAGTACCTGAGGGAAACCGAGATCCTTATAATGCTAATATTTCATTTAAGTAATCAAAATCAGCGATTAATTAATTATGGTGCTTCGTTATATATTGTAAGCAAGTTAGATATAGCTGCTAGACTTTGATTGATTATTACTATTTTATATGTAATGGGACTGATGATTCTCTACTTATATATAGTCAATTTAATAAGTAGTTTCTTTTTATATATACACTAATATATATATTTTAAAATATTTTTATATATATGCTATATATCCAATGTAGCATATTTTTTTATAATTTTAATTCAATGGGATATGAATTCAAAGGTGACCAAACCAGTTTAACCGATTTGAAACCTAATTAAGCGAAATCATACTAAAACATTTTGATTCAGAAACAGGCAAACAAAAACCATATGACTACTTTTTTTTTCCACAAAAGAAAAAGAGAAATTGCTTAAAATACACCACATTTTCATTTTTTTTCTAAATCTACACCATTGTTTTAGTCAAATGCACAACTACATTTTCAGGGTAAAGAAGTTACAGTTACCCCTTTATGACCAAACAAAAAATTCGAAACCGCAATTACCATTTTAACCTTCGCGATTGTCAGACTTCCGTAGAGGTATGATAATAGACTCTTTTAGAAGTCTAACAAATTAAATTAGTATATTTAAATTATAAAATTGTAGGAAAATAATTTAAGTATTAAATTATAAAATTGTAGGAAAATATTTTACTTAAATTTTTTTATACAAAAATTAAATATAGACGATGCTGAAGTATAGAAATTAAAATTTCATAAAATTGAATCAAATTAAAGAAGGTTAAATTATGCTTTGAACTACAAAGTTTCAGACTTCTTCAAGAAATCTGAAACAGATTTAAATAGCAAATTTAAATTTAAAAATTGGAAATAACTTTTTTGTTAAAAATTTCCTTAACATAAATTAAATATATACAATTGTGAAGTATGAAAAATTAAATTTTGTAAAATTAAATCAAATTAAAAACATGTAAGGTAAAGTAGGTTCTAAACCTCAAAATGTGCTTTGTAATGAAAATATTTACATATAACTTTAGGGTTAGATTCATGGTTTACCAAATTTATATTTGAAATTTTTATGCATATATTTCACGAATTTGATGCTTCCTAAATGTTTTGTTTAAATATTTTCACTTATAAGTGATAAATAATAGATTTAGGGTTTTTCAGACTTCTGATGAAGTCTGATAATTTTGGGGTTTCTCAGACTTCTCGGAGCAGTCGGAATCGTATTTAATTTGAAAATCTAAATTTTTTTAAAAAAAAATTATTTTAGAAAAAATTTTAATACATAAATTACACATACTAATTGTTGACATATATAAATTAAAATTACATAAAATTTAATCAAATTGAATTGTTGGAGATAAATTTTGGATCTAAACACAATTTTGGGGTTTCTCAGACTTCTCGGAGAAGTCTGAATCGTATTTAATATGAAAATTGAAATAAAAAACTTATGAAAATTAATTTGATACAAATTTTTAATACATAAATTAAACATAATCATTGTGATCTATATAAATTAAAATTACATAAAATTTTATCAAAAATGAGTTCCTAAGAGATAAATTTGGATCTAACCACCATGTAGGTTAGAGTTTAGAGCTTACACGCTCAATATTTTTTGGATTAGAGTTCAGAGTTTGCTCGTAAAGTGTAATTAACTATAAAAGAGCATACAAATCGAGTTATATATTGGATTGTGCGAATGACCAAGAAAACAAGAGTTGATATATGTTTGACATATGAGATTGGATATCATATTTTTATATCTAGGATTAGATTGAGAGTTTTTAAATTTTTCATTCAAAATATTAAATTTACATATATTGATTTATTTGTGATTATGTTAAACAAATTTAATATTTGTTATAATTTTTTTATGTAGGATGATGGTGTTTAACTACTAATTATTAGATTCAGGGTTTCTTAGATTTCTTGATAAGTCTGGATCAAATACAAATCTCTCAAAATTTTTGAGAAGTCTGATGATAAAACACCACTCAAAATACTTTTCCTCTAAAAATTTTTAATTGTTAGAAACCGGGAAAAATTTCCCTCTTTTTGTGTTTGGTCTGCAAAATTTGTATTCTATTACACTATATATATTTTTGAATTAGTTATATTAAAAAGAAGAAAAATTATTTTCAATCTATTGGTTTGCTCTAGTTTTCTCCCAGGCCTACTTCCCAATGTAGCCGCTTGACAAAGTTTCACCGGACCAAAATGTGTACCTCTTCAACCACGCTTTTCTCCGGCTTGTTCCATGTCTGAAAACGATGCCGATCTCCGCCGCCGGTTCTAGTGACCGGAGACTCCACAATGGCATCTAAAGCTTCTCTATTTCTCTTCCGCCTCTCATATCCCTATTTCTTTCGGCGGTGGTGGCGGTTCTCGATGCATATCTGAAAACCATAGATCCAAGCTTTTGTTACTGTCTTGTAGCTCTCCGCCGCCGTCTCCTCCCACCGAGAAGAAATCTCCCACCTGAGAAGAAATCTCGTCACCAGATTCCTGCGAGGTAAGCCTTAAACTCCTTTCTTTAATTTTGATTTTCGTTGTTTATAAGAGGAGAAATCTCGACTCTTAAATCTGTGAAAATTTTCAGTAACTATTGTCTTTTAAATATGTTTTTGCAGGGAAATCTGGTGCTAAAGAAGTGAACTTTCTATTCTGTTATTAAAGCACTTGCGGATTATGCTCACATCAAGGGTCTTAAGCTTGGGATTTAATCGGATTCCGCGTAAGCTATTATAGCTTTTGTTTATAGATATCATCGTTTGAACGTTTACATGAGTAATTACTGCCATTTTTCTTAATTGTTTGCTTGGTGTGTTGAACAAGAATATACATCGGCCTCACATTTTTTCTCCGATTTACAGGTATCTTACCTGCAGCAAAATCATGTCGGGATCTGTAGGACAGACAAAGAAGAGGAGGGGTGAGAAGATTCTTAACACCGAAGAATCCGAGAATCGGTGGCTTCTCAGGTTCGTTCCTTTTCTCAGGTTTTTCGAGATTGGAGGCGGCAAAATTCATGATGTCGTTAATCTTGTGTTTTAGGCTGCAACTAGTTTGATATGCTGATGATGTGTTGTTGTTTTTCTTTTCATGTTCATTAAGGTTCGGTTAATAGTAATTATTTTGAAGCTTGGTTTCATCTCGCCCATGTTTAAGCAGATACTTCAAGCTTTGCTCCGCCATTGGAAATGAAGTTCTAATATCAGACTACAACTAAAGTCTAATATCAGATTACTTATGAAGTCTGATCTTCACATTGGATGAAGATGAAGAAAAAAGCATTTGGAAGAGATTTTATCAGTTTGGAATTAAATTGTAGCCTTTTTACTAGTAATTAGTTTTGATATTGATCCCTTTTGTACCCAAATTTATTGTATTGATCATTATGTATGTTAATACAAACTTTCTTTTCTAGTGTATCCTAAATACTAGAGACAAAAACAAAGTAATGAAATTAGCAAGCAATAAACTAAAAGATACATAATCAACAAAGTCACAACAACAAATTTACAATCTAATATCAAACAATTTTTTCGATTTTTGAAGCAATAATAGATGTTGTTCAAAGAACCTTGTCAAAATCTTGTTATCTATACTGATGAATTTTTTTTTGGTACATAATTTCTTTCAAAATAAATTAACTACTCATACTTCAAAGGAAGTCTGATTCTTCTAAGTTAAACACTTATAAACTTTACAAATCCAAAAATCAAGTCCGATTTTCCATCATCCGTTCGGCTAAATTTTGTTTTGAGACTCATTGCATCTATGCGCCTTTTACTAAATCACGTCACTAGTTTCTCTTGTATGAACTTCAAAAGGAAAGATATGGGATATCATTTTACCTTCTTGACAACGGAGTTTATAGATTCGGAAATGTTGTTCGTTTTTATGTTATACCTTTCTCTAAAAAAGTGAACGCGGTTAACACATGTATAAAAAACATTAGCGATCTTTTTGGAAATACCAGACTTCTTCGCGAAGTCTGATTCTATTAGCTACCTTGTCAATATTATTCAAAAATTTACTAAAAAATAATTACCAAACATAAGCATGTCAAACTCACGCAGGAGGAACTTATACAACTAACACACATTAAAAAAATTTTAAATCAACAAAATTCTTCACAAATTAATCAAAAATGCGGTTTTAAAAAACTGATCAATCCAGTCTGCCATAGAAGTCTGACAAAACTCGACGTCAGGCCTCTACTGCAGTATGAAAAAAAGGTATTTTTGAAATTAGAAAGTTATAAAGCAGACTGCAGATGCGGTCTGACAAAAAGTTTACGAAGCAGACCTCTATTGCAGTCTGATAAAAAGAGTATTTTTGTAATTGACCCAAACGTTGACTTTTTTATCAGACAGCAGTAGATATCTGAGAAAAACAAAAGGTATTTCTGCAATTGACCAAAATTTTGACTTTCTTTATCAGACTTCGCGAAGAAGTCTGAAGTTTGTTAGACTTCCCTTGTAGTCTGACAAAAAGTATGAGTTAGTTTTGCAATTGGCCAAAGTTTGACTTTGCTGCCCAGACTTCCCTTGCAGTCTTAACAAATTGCTGGACTACGAAAGAAGTCTGAGAAAAAAATGTGTATTTTTTGCGTTGACGAAAATCTACGATTTTAGACTTCTATAGCAGTATGACTGATTTCATCTATTTTAGACTGCTAAAAAAGTCTGAAATGTTTTTCTCTTCTTTTCAGACTCCTATAGAAGTCTGAAATTTTTCCCCTAGTCAACATTTGAAAATTTCGGTCAATTACTAAAAATACCTTGTTTTAAATTCAGACTTATGATTCCGTCTGAAAAAATCAACTTTCGGTTAAAGTCACTCAATTTTTCGTCAGACTACATACGAAGTCTGAATAAAAAGTCAATTTTCGGTCAATTGCAGAACTACCTTCTCCCTCGATTAGAGGAATTTTCTTGATTTTTTTTATTCCAAAGGAATTTCTCATACTTCAATTTTGGTCTAAGTAAGTTAAAAGTCAATTGCAAAACTACCCTCTTGTTGACCATCAGACTTCATCAGACTTCATCAGACTTCATGGGAAGTCTGAAATCGCGAAACAGATATGAAAATCTGCGTATCATGTGAAAAATCATCTAAATCCGGGTTTGAGCTCGTTTTTACCTTGGTCAAACGCCCAGAACTTGTAGTTACACGAATCCCCAACAAATCCAACCTTTTTTATGCAAGAATAACCAAAATCGCAAGAGATCCAAAATTTTAAATTTTAAAAACGTGAATTATATAGTTTTTTGGATGAAATTAGAGAGGAAATAGGAGAATAGAAGGTTGTGAACTCTAATATAGAATCGAAATTGGTTTTGTGAGGCATTAGGAACTCAAATTTGGTTGTTAATAGTGGTTGGGTTAATTGGAGAAGATGGCAGTTCCATAATTAAGTTAGATCTGAAATTTAATTTTGTCTTTTGGAAAAAACGTTAGACTCTAATAGAAGTTTGAGTGATGGCATAGGCGTGAATACCCAGATTCTTAAAGGGTAATTCGTGGGATTCTGAAAAAGAGCAGAGGAAGAAGGTAGGTTTAGCTTTGATTTCAAATTATAAGATATTTTTGCAAACAACCCAAAAGAAAATCGCAACAACGAAAAATATTCAGATTAAAATCACTTTTCAAAAATGCTTCAAAAAATTGAATCTAACAATATCAAATCGAACCAAATGAATATCCGAACTATAGAGATATAAGGTCCTCGCATAATCAGACCCTAGTATCCATAAATATTGATGCACGCTGCTACAAAATCAGTCTCAACTAAATTATACATGACACTAAAATCAATAGTCTAACTAAATTACACATGACGGTAAGAGATTCTCCGAAACTATCTTCCACGTATCGTTACATAATCCTGAATATTAAGAGAGTGCAAAATTATCGTTCTAAATCCTCGTTAAGTTCTTGTATCTGTCTCCCTCTTCAGCACAAGTTATGATGTCTTCTTCTTATTTTTTGATGTTTGCTATATCACCTAACTAAAGAAAAATAAATTAAATCAACATAGAGATAATACCTACAACAATGATATCAAAATGGTCAATTATAATACCCTAATCTGTGTTTATTGTACTAAAACAAATCTTTTGGTAAAATACAATTTAACACAAAATTAAAAAAATTAAAAAAAAAAAATTAAAAAAAGTTTTAAAAGCTAAAAAAATCATAAAAACAAAATTAAAAAATTCTGGATGTTTTTTAAAAACTAAAAAATCGAAATTGATTTTAAAAATTCAAAAAACCTATAAAGTTCAAAAATATATCAAAGAAAATGATTAAATATTCAGAAAAAAATTTAAAAAATCAAAAAATCGAAAAAAAAGTAAAAAAAACTTATCAAAGAGTAAAAAAAATTCTAAATGACAATATATTTTAGAAAACAATGACAATATAATAAGTAGTATGTAAGGTTGTTTTATTTATGAATTTTTTTTCAAAATTATGGATTTTTTGGGAGTTTCATTAAAGCTTTTTCATTTTTTTAGCATTTTTAAATATTTAATTTTTGAAAAATGAATAGTGTTTTTTTTTTTTTTTGATTTTACTGAATTTATTTTAGCTTTTATAGACTAATTGATGGAGAAAAAAAATCAAATATTTTATTTAATGAAATAATGAAGTTATTAATTTTTAAACTTTTTGTTTTAAGAAAATAAGTAAAGGGAATTGTATAGGGAAAACCCAATTGAATGGGAAAACAATAAATATTTAATTTAATCAAATAAAGAAAACATAATTTTTAAAATTTTTGAAAAAGGAAATAAGGAAATTGTAATTTTTTTTTTGGAAACTGTAATTATTTAAATTCAAAAATTAAGGTAAAAAATTAAAGAATCGCAATAGTAGAAAAAAAATTAGTTGGTGAATTTTTTTATCTTTTCCGAAAAACATATAGAATTTGGTAAAAACCTGCCCCAACATAATTAAATAAGAAAGAGTCAATTTAGTAACAAACAAATCTGCCATAACATAACATGTGCATTAAAACCTGCTACTAAAATACTAAAAATCTACTAACAAAATAAAATTTTCCTATATGTCAATTTAGTAATTAATTTATCTGATAGGTTTATAGAAAATTTCAGAAAACCTGTCATGTCGTTAGAAAACCATGTCGTTTCAAAAAAATATTACAACGTGAAGTTTTGAAAAACGCAAAAACTCTATGTCTGCAAAGAAAATTTGTCGCAACTGTGTAAAAATATCTATGTGCTAAAAAAAACATGTCGTTAAAAAAATAAACTGTGGTTCATAAATATAAAAATGTCGTTCAAAAATAAATATGTTTTCACGTGATACAAAAACTTGCCGTGTTTAAATAAAATTGTCATAGATAATCTGCTACTCAATTAAAAATCTGCTACATAAAAAAAATGTCACTTAATAGGTTTATCTTGAATGTGGTAAAAATTCTGAATGGCAATTTCCGTAATTACGTTTTTTGGTACAAAGAAAAAAAGGTATTTTAGGTAGTAAAAACAATCTAGTAATTAAAAAAAAGTTTTCTAATAATATCAATATAATTTTATGTGATTCTTGTTGGTGTTTATTTACATAAACACATCTCTTCTTATGGAAATTATAAAATCAGTCCTTGATTTATGTAAGTATCGAATATGATTGTGAAAAACACCGATTGGTATGAGACACACCGGTTAACAAGCATCTCTTGGTTCAATTAAAAAAAGATCAGAGATTGATACAGAGCAAGGGGAGAGAGGACGATACAGAGGAGGGAGAAACCAAGGAGACAAAGAATGGAGCGATTCCAATCGTTTCTTTTTTACAACGACTTAAGAAAATCTCAAAGTAGAGTTTGTTAGGATCTCTTTATGGTGCCAATTTAGAGATCGATAGTTGAATCCTCAAGATAGACGTCCACAGAAGCAACACACACCATTGTTCGAATAAGCTGAAAGGAGAAAACATCAAGTAAGTTCTTCTCAATTGTATATGTTGTATTTCCTGTTTCTATCTATATGTAAAGTGAACGTATTGGAGATACGTTGTAATTGATCTGCATTTATATTCAGAAAACAATCTAAGACATAATTTTTTTTGTTGTTTTGAAATTGATAGATGGATCAATCAGTTGGTAATGTGAAAAATCACATTGAGAAGCCTTTTGTTTTCCGATGACTGGATTTCAAAAGATGGCAGCAGAAGATGTTGTTATATCTCACAACATTGAATCTGGCACAATGCTTAACTTTGGATGGACCAGAATTTCCGGTGGAAGGAGACATGGTCACAAAATGAATTTTTGTGTAAAAACTATATTCTAAATGCTTTGGATGATTCTCTCTATGATGTTTATCTCACATTCAGATCTCCAAAAGAGTTATGAGAAACATTAGAGAAAAAATACAAATCTGAAGTAGCAAGTGCAAAAAAATTTATTGTGGGAAAGTTTATGAATTTCAAGATGAATGACACTAACTCTGTGGTGAAACAAGTGGAAGAAATTCAGGTTACTGCTCATGAATTAAGCGATGAAGGTATGAGTTTGAATGAAAATTTTCTGGTTGCATCTATTATTGAAAAATTGCCTCCAACTTGGAAAGATTTCAAGACCCATCTAAAGCATATCCATGAAGGCATGAGTCTGGAGCAATTGATTCTCAAACTTCCTGTTGAAGAAGAGAATCGCAAGAATGAAAAGTCTGAATTTCCTTTTATGGAAGCAAAAGCAAACGTGATTGAGGGAAATAGTTCCAAATCCAAGAGCTTTAAGAATAACAAGAAAGGTAACAAATCTTTCACTGCTGCAAAAGGTTCTAATATCAAAAAGAAACCGCAAGGTGCATGTTGGGTTTGTGAAAAGCCTGGACATCGAGTCAAGGATTGTCGTTATAAAAAGGAAGGAAAACCGAGTGGAGACGGCAATAACGCAAACCTTGCCGAGAATCAGTTTGTTGCAGTGATTTCCGAGGCTAATATGGTGACAAACACCAACGATTGGTGGGTTGACACCGACGTGACAAAGCACGTATGCTCTAATCTGATCGCAACAGAGAATATATCTCAAACGAATTCTCAGAATTTTGTTCTACACATGAAATAATTCATCAAACTAAAACTCCAATGCAAAACGGAGTTACTAAAAGAAAAAATAGAACTCTGAAGATGGTGAATTCCATGTTAAACGATTGGGGTGCACCAATTAGTTCATGGGGTCAGCTAAGATACATAAACAAAATACACAACTGAAAAGTACATACATTATATAAATGAACCATTTAGCAATATTGGAGTATGAGCCATCTGGTGAAATTTTAGCATGAACATCACAAAGGTCTAACTTGTGGCGAATATAGTAAAATTGTTGCATAAACATCACAAAGGTCTAACTTGCAGCGAACATAGTAAAAAATGTGCGTGAGTTGTTCCATAGTAGAAACTAGGAATCTTCATCTTGCATTTTTCATACGAGAGAAAAATAAGAGAGAATGAGATTATTGGACCGGATGTTCTTGCAACATTAGACTAGAATATATTTTCTATTTCCTTATGTAAATTTAGGGTAATTTCTTAGTGATGAGTCTAATGACTACGTTTTTCACTTATAAGCTATTCTGTTTTGTTTTGCTGACTTTGCCAATTCCGTTTGATGTTTTTGTTTATTAAGAACTTTAACCGGTCTGACAATCACTAGGCAATAACCGGTGAACCAAAAAAATTATTCGAAGTTCAAAAATTAAATAAAGGCAATATTCAGGAGTCTATAATAGCTTGGTGTAAGACGGAATTAATAAATGAATACTATACTTTTTATTTATTAATATAAATACACATGTTGCCTTTTTTTTTATCGATATGTCCCAGCCCCAAAATTGTCTTTGATCGGTTCTTTCTTTTTCTTTTCGTTTTAGGGTTTCTAGCTTCTCTATTTTTCTTTTCCCAATTTCCCCAAATTAATTTTCCCGGAGAAGAGATTTATAGATAATCATTTTCCCCAAATCCGAAACCCAACGTGAAATTTCTTCCTTCTGGGTTTTTAGTTTCTTGCTTTTCAATTCTTCGTCCCAGATTTTGATTTTAACCGGAATATACTCACCTTCGCCGGCGATTGTGAAGGCGAATTCATCTGTGTAAGTCGAATGGAGGGAATGACTCATCCAATACCTCGAACTGTTGAAGAGGTCTTTAGCGACTTCAGAGGTCGACGAGCTGGTCTGATTAAGGCTCTCACCAACGGTGAGTTTCGGGTCTTCTCTCTCTCTCGCTCTTTCCGATTTTGACTAATTTTGTTTCTCCGAGAAGCGCACCGCCGTCGAATTATAAGATTAAGCTTGTGTGTAGATTTACGGATTTGTTGCGTTTAGGTTTTGCTTCTTTCGTTAAAGTAAAATAACCCTAATAATCTCGGTTTCTTGTTCCCTTCATGAGATTTGACGATTCTGGGTTTTTGTTTTTGCAGATATGTTGAAATTCTACCAAACCTGCGATCCTGGTGAGTTATTTCTTCAACAGTGTTAATTCCTCTTGCTTAGCTTCAAAATCTAAACGCCAGAATTCGTTTCTAGTGGAATGTTATGTTGAAATTGATTTGAGTAAGAGAGAATTAACAATCTCTTGTTCATATGGTTTGTAGATTTTATGCAATAGAGCTTAACGCTTTATCACCGTGTCCCTTAAGTGTTCTGTAGTGCTTGTGCTTATGCTTATATGCTATGGAACCAAGTCTTCATTGGATTATCTTCATTCCTGGATTTGTTCAAAGCCTTTAATCCTCTGTGTTTGTATGCTTATGCTTATATTCTATTGGAGTTTATCAATCCTCTTTGTGTGGTTTCTCTTTAAGATTTGTTTCATTCTTGTTTATTTTTATGCAGAGAAAGAGAACTTGTGTCTCTATGGACTTCCAAATGAGACATGGGAGGTTAATCTTCCTGTTGAAGAAGTTCCTCCTGAGCTTCCTGAACCAGCTTTAGGCATCAACTTCGCTAGAGACGGCATGCAAGAAAAAGACTGGGTCTCACTGGTCGCTGTTCACAGTGACTCATGGCTACTTTCTGTTGCATTTTACTTCGGTGCTCGTTTCGGATTTGGTAAAAACGAAAGGTAAGCGATTTAATCCTTTTCTCAGCTCTTATACACGTTGATATCGAGAACCAAAGTCTGTGTTTATTTTGTTTAGAAGTTCTTTTGAGAGTTGCATATTCAGTTGCGATAATATCGTTAGGTACTTGTGTATAGTAAGGTTACAATGACCATTCTAGCATCCTCTTGTGTTTCTTTGGTGAATCAAAGTCTCTGAATGTGTAGTTGAGTAGTTCTTTTTGGTGGATTGAATCAAATTCTTGCTTGGAAACTGGAATTAAGTTCAGTTACGCTCATGCATTGAACCGGATTCCTTTTTTTTAACAGAAAGAGACTGTTCCAGATGATAAACGAGCTTCCAACCATCTTCGAAGTTGTGACAGGCAATGCAAAGCAATCAAAGGATCAATCTGTTAACAACAACAAAAGCAAATCTAGCGGCATCAAGGTAAAATCCTCTGTTTATTACACATCTCAGTTCTTTCTTTCTCTCTGAGTCTCTGTTAAGTTTCTTATCTTCTTTGTAATCCAGTCTCGTCAATCCGAATCTCTCACGAAGGTTACAAAGATGTCGTCACCACCACCAAGGGAAGAAGAAGAGAGTGAAGACGAGGAAGATGAAGACGATGAACAAGGAGCGGTTTGTGGAGCTTGTGGAGATAGTTACGGTACAGATGAGTTTTGGATTTGCTGTGACGCTTGTGAGAAATGGTTCCATGGGAAATGTGTGAAGATAACACCAGCAAAAGCAGAACACATCAAGCATTACAAATGCCCAAGTTGCAGTAACAAGAGAGCCAGACCTTAGACCAAACCAGAACAAAGAAAAGGGTTTTTTAGAAGATGTAAGAAGGAATGTTTTTTTTTTTTATTATTATATTGCTTAGTCTTTTGCTTATTATGACTATTTACAATTGGTGATGTCTTTCCTTTTCTTTTTTTTGTTTTGGATTTTTTTCTATTTTGGTTGTTAATGTTAATGCTACTAATGTTTTTTGGTCTGTTTGAGATATTTTTAGTTCTGATTAGTAGTGATTTGCGAAAACTGTGAAATAATTATCTGGTTTTTTCATCACGTGATCTAGATTTGTTAACTGCTTTATTTCTTGGTTGAATTGTTAATTGTTAACGAATTATTATTTTTAATGCAAAATATGCAATTTGATAGTAAGCATTTGTTTTCTCTACAAGAGAGAGTGAAGGTTGAGCCCAAACTGTTAATGGATTAGGCCCTTTGAAGCCCAATATTAGGAGAAGGATTTGTGTGTTAGGTTGGATTGCTATGCATTATCCGTAACAACAACCTCGAGAAAAATGCAGAACCTAAAAGAAGTACACGGTTTAACGATATATTCATGGGACCACTTCTTGAAAGCTAGTAAGATAATAAAAGAAATTTATTATTAGCTAGCAAAAGTTGCTATCGCTCTGATATTTCTTTTTAAAAGTTTTATTCATTTAATAGATAGTATTTAATAAGGTTTTATTAGTGACTTTGTCACATCACTGACCCTAATCAAAACACATGAAGTTAAGGACTATAAAATAGATGGGCCGTAGGGGCCTCCTAATATCTAACAAGATAGTTGCATGTGCTTTTTGACCTTTTGTTTATTTTATGCATGCGGTAAATGAATTATTTAAAGAACCGAACCTATTACTAACCATCCTATCCATAAGCTTTTTAAGTGCAATATTTGAAAGGAGCTCAAATAAGTACACAAACTTGTTATGTCTTATACATATGTTTAAATGTTTCGTGTGTGTTAAATATATATTTGGTAGAAATCATTCAAAGCGAAATCACTAAATTGATCAATGCTTCGACCAATTCAGTCTCTTTTAATGTTTACAGCCAATATTGGATATAAATTAAATCCAATGAACCACATTTTAGTGGATATAAATCTTTAGTCTGATGTCAAAAAAAAAGTAGATCTTTTTTCTTATAACCACGAGAAAATATATATAGTTGTCTTAATAAGTGTAATATTTCTTAAAGTCAGATCTTTTAAATTTTCCTCTATAATTTTTATTTAAATTGATATTTATTAACTAAGTTTGGGATCCTTTTATTTTTCAAGTAAAATACTTTGTCATCCTCAAAAGATTGTTACAATAAAAGAGAGTGTTAGTGTATGCTAACTAAGTTTATGATGAGGATGTCACAATATGATGATGCTATATTGTGTATGTTATAAGGTGTGTTTACGTTGGTATGATGTTCTACAACTCAGTCATCAAGGAAGAGATTGTTAATGTATGCTAACTGAGTTTAAAACCTAATTCAATCAGAGACCAGATAAACAGAGCATAGTCGAACAGAGTTGAGAAGTTGATTCAATCAGAGACCAGATAAACAGATTAGAGTCGAACAAAGCAGAGGAGCTGATTCAATCAAAGACCAGAGAAACAGAACATAGTGAAGAAGCTGGTAAGGCAAAGCTGTTCTATCAGGTCATGAAACGTAGATGAAAAAGACTGTAGATCAGAAGCTGAGTGAGGGTTGGTTAAGGTATCACCACAGATAGTGAAACAAACACAAACATGTTGTGGTGATCCTGAACACTGTTTGTTGGTGCGATCAGAGGATGTGTCAGACAAAGTGTTGGAGTCTGATTCATCAGAGGATGTTTCAAGTTTGGTTAAGGTGATGCCACATGTATTGACACAAATATAAATATGTTGTGGTTGATCAGGAACACTGTTGTTGGATGCATCAGAAGATGTATCAGAACAGGCAGAGTGCTAGGTGTTGATGCATCAGAGGATTCATCAGACAGAGCGTTGGAGTATGTGTGCTCAGACAGAGCGTTGGTGTCTGAGTGATCATATGATGTATCAGGCGTCACAGCATAAGGCAAGGACTTGACGTGTCTGGAGGCTGACGTGGCAAGTGGCTTGCTGAGCTGGTTTAGGTTGCTGGAATAACGAATATTTTGGGCAACAGATTTGGAAAGAAGATAAGCTTGGAGAGCAAGCTGTATCTACAGAATATTCTGTAACAGATTTGGAAAGTAGATCTACAGAATATTCTGTGATGATCTAGGATCATGGATTAGGCAAGGCCGTATAAATACCAATAGACGGTGATCATATGCAGCTGCGCGTCTAGGGTTTTATCAGAGAGACACACTTGGTGTGTTGAAGACGTCGCCCTGCTAGTCAGACAGGATGTGATGATCTGTAAGTTTATGATAGACATGATATCACGATCTGTAAGTTTCTGTTAGCAGTTCTAAATAAGCTATAAACATTGTAACATAATATCATTGTTTCTAGTGGATTGATTCTGGATTAGGTCCCGAGAATGTAGGAAAACCGAACCTCGTTAAAAACTGTGTATTGTTTATTTTATGTATGTTTATCTGTATAACACACAGATCTAGCCACATATATGCATTTTAGAGAGGATTTAAAGATATTGCTAAGCATATTAGCATAAAGATGAAGTTTACATTTAGAAAAACCTTAAGATATTTCATCAACCAAAAAAAGAACCTAAGTATTATATAAGATGTCTTCATTTTGATCACTTGGAACTTCTTCAACTTCTTCTTCCATAGCTAGTTTATTTTCATTTTTCATCTTGTACATGCACAAGCAAAAATTCCCTTTACAAAATCTTGTAAAAGCTTTTATTTTATAGTGGATCGATGCTTATGGTTCTTTGAGCCACATGATATGTACCACTACTCACCACATGAGAATTCATTAAATTGCATTGTCGAGAGGTGTGAGTGATTCTTGCCATTGTGTTTCAATTCCAACAATTCACGCCAATTAGTAAAGATACTCACTAAAATAAATACAGTATCAAATTCGAAAAGATACTAGACACGTAAGAAATCAAAGTCAATAAGGTTTTCTCCTAAAGCAAAATTTGTAGATAATACATTTTGACAAACATATAAATGACATGCATTCGTATTTCTTATAAAAAATAATTCAAATAAAAAAATATTCAGTATAATGGTAATTTATTTGCTCATACTGCCATTAATTTTTGTAAATTTATTATTATTGTTTCTTTTTCCCCTCACCTAATTCACCCAATACTAAATATCAAAGTTTAAACGAACAGAAATATAAGTACACTGATGAAAAAATACTAAACGTCTGCTATATTTTTTTTTCTTACAAAAAGTTAGATGTTTTTAATTTAGTTTTAAGTGTAGTTATTTCTCTTTCTTCTTAACTTACGCCTATCCTTTTAGCTATTTAAAGCAATAAATTATCAATTGGTAGAAACAAAGATAGAGTTGTAAGTTGTAACTGGTTTTTAATATGTATGAAAAAAACTAAAATAATTAGAAACAGTATTTGTTTTATTCATTTAGTAGTTAGTAAGTATTCAATGAGGTTTTATTAGTGTCACCAAAACTGATGAAAATAATTGGACGCTTGTCAAAAAACATTGAAGTAAAAAGGACTAAGAAAAAAATGGGACACAGGAATAGGGGGCTCCCAATATCTAACGAAACAGTTGCATGTGCTTTTTGGCCTTTTGTCGTTTTATGTATGCTATAAATGAATTATTTATAGAACCCAACCTATCATTTCTATAACGAAAACTTCTTCTGATGCAAGAAAAAAGAAAACACAATTTGTCATCTTCGTATACACATCGTTTGCGTTGTTGATTTTATATGTTTGGGAATAACCATTCAAAGCAAAGTCACTGGATCGATCTATATTTCAACCTGTCCCTTGTCTTTTAATGCTTAATACTTGTCTATTGGATAGTGAAATTGTTGTTTTCTTCTTTTGGAATAACAGTATTGATCAGATTGAGACTTCTAGAGTTCTCCAAACCCTTATTTTGGTTAGAGTTGACAAATTATAATTCGATTGCAATAATTGGATTTTAAGACATGGTTTGGAGTGGTGAAATTTCAATGTGTCCACATGATTATCCATCTTATCCTTTCTTTTGACTTTCTTCCAAGTTTGACCAATTAAATTAAATCAATTGAAAGTTTGCTCAAGATTAACCTCAGTTATTCTTTTCCGTTCTGTTGGTCAGAATTATCAATTACAAGTATATAATATTTTGGATTATTTTGAATATATGTTACAAGAAAATGGTGCTTAAAATAAATTATTTCTCTCCATGCACGTACATAGGTTGTGCTTGATGATGATAACATCAACAACTGTAATCAGAAAAATAGAATCAATAATAACAAATACTAATCATCAAATATAAAATCATATTTACTAATAATAGCAACAAAAAGTCATGTGGTGTTATTCATTTTCTTCGGCGCATCCAACGGACAAAATGTTAAAACAGCTTACACATGACATTTTTAAAGTTAAGACATTTGTCACAGCAAATATTTAGGCTTTTATGTGGTTCATAAAGTAATTCGGTGAGATAAGTAGTTATAGAATTTTATTGGTGCATATTGAACAAAATAAGCGGTCGGTATAAAACAAACTAGACAACAACATAAATAGTAGAAGAAGCGCCATACAGCTATTACGGACGACATTTGACCCAAAATTGGTCTTTGATCGGATCATGTATGCATTACAAAAAGAAGAAAAGAAAAGTGTGATGGTACAGGTGAAACCATGGGCGAACGTTTAATAAACCATGAAGATAAAGTTTTGAGATCCAAACATCATGGAAAGGAAGGGAATGATGAGGACATCAAACCACCAATCAGCTCATCCAAACTCGACATGTATCAAATAGATCAATGACTAGTATAAGGAGAAAATGGCTGAAGTGAAAGGTTGATCACACTTGATCGGTTTGAGGTTATGCGGCTAACTTCATTCGACAGCTCATAATTTAAGGCTTTTTTAAAGAAAGTAGCCACGATGACTCATGATGACCCAAGAAATTAACCCCCCACCAATTTGAAGCTTTCAAAATGAGATTTTCATAGCACCAAATAGGTTATAGAGATCGAGTGTAATTATCCCGAACCAGATTGGACAGTTAGCAAATGATTGGTAGATCCTGTTATGCTCGATAAGGTCAAATAGGCTTTATTCCTGCCAAAACATGAATTCCACCTCAACACTGCTTCGTTAGTCCTAAAAGAGACCTAAAGAAACTTTGAACCAGTTAGAAGATTTCAATATATGAAGAATCAAGTTTACCTTATTTGACACCATAGATAGCATGCTTTTTTCAAAATCTATTTTTCTATAAATTTTTTTTTGTGTTTTTCCTATCTTCTTTTGTAGCTTAACTAAGTTCTTCTTTTAATTTTGCTGCTTGAATCTGACTATATAGTGCCTTGATTTGTAGTCCTCATTTTTCACTACATAAGATTAATAAAATTGTGTGTTTTGTGTTAAGTATATTTTTTCTGTTGTTTTCATGAGTTAGTCTGAATTCTTAAGTATCTTAGAAGTATCACCAGTCTTCTACCCCTATTATAGTTCTACTTGATTCACCATTGTTAATTGTATGTTTCGGTAAGCCCAATTGGAATGAAAAGTGTTTATATTTGAGACTACTCTCCTAATTATTTAAAATTTCGATAGTTTGCATTAACGTTTTTGGTATGAAATTTTCTTATTCGATTTGGTTTATCGTTTTTGCTACCATGATATTTTCATATGAACAATCGTATCTTAAAAGGGAAAATCCATCATAAAATGCTACTTACTAATCATGTTATCAACATAAACTACTTAAACATATTAAGTTGAAAATAGGTTAGATATCTTATCCCCTTTAAACTTTAACTAATCCTAAATTTGTCCAATTTTTTTCCATTAAGATAGTAAATTTAATTATTTAATGAAAAAGGAAATTTCAAAAAACATATTTTTTTTCTTTTTTTTTGTTTTACAGATAAAACTAAGATTTCAAAAATATTTATTTGATCAATAGTTAAACTTTTAACCTTATCTTTTTTTTAATACTAAAGCATTTTGTTTTTGTCGTCTATCGCGATTATGAAAAATATTTGATCTAATCTAGATGTGCAATCAAACGAATTCAACTATCTGCAGCACATGTGATTACAATGAACATCACCAAGAACAATGACTCCACGACACAGCTCTTCCCGCAACATTCGGATCTACGATGGAAATCCACATGTACCACACCTACAATGGACATCTCTCCCACAATACATGAGACAATGACGGAGAGCTATACCTGCAACATTTTGGACCTCCTACAAACTTACATCCATTAATCTGGCTAATTACATTCTCCATAAAAGAAGGGAGAGATGCACCAAATGACAAGATCAAGAAGACATAAGGAATATGGTGAGATATGGCCAAAATGAAAGGAGAACTTCGAAAAGAATTACCATTTTCAAGATATTTGCTAAACTCTACATTATTTTCAAGAGCTTTCAGCAATATGTTGCAAGAAACCACCATTACGTGTGAGAATTCCCACATCGCGAGTTTAGGTGGGACCTAATATAAAAGATATGGGCTACTCTACTCATTTCTAATTGGTTTTGAATTGGAAACCCATGAAACTTAACATGGTATTAGAACCCGAACACATGTTGTCTTTTTCTAACTAATTATCTATCGATCCGACCCGATTAATCCGGTCTTTCTACCTAATCTGGCCTGGTCCAAAGATTAGTCCAACCAATCTAACATATAATTGATCCTATATTGAGATTGTTTTGAGATTAATAACTCTATGAACCATTTTCTCGAGAGGGCGTATGAGAATATCCTACATTGAAAGTTTAGTTGAAACCTAACTAGTATATAAAAGATATGGATCAATCCACTCAATGTCAATTAGTTTTGAGTTAAAAATCCATAAAACTTTAACATTACTAGTCTTCTTCTTGGCTATTAGTCTCTATTACACAATGTAAGATTTCCTAGTTACCATATGTAAATATTTCATTGATAGTTGCATGTGTTGCAGATCCATCTTTTTTATTTGATTTATTTATTTTGTAGTGAATTTGATCTTGTTTGTTTTACTATATATAACAAATCTTACCTTTTTTTTGGTCTGATATATCAAATCTTACATGTTTACCAACTCTTCTCTTCATCTTGGTTTCATGTACAACATTATTTACTGACACCTTTTCTTTAGAGAAAAAAAATATAATGTTAGAAAATAGCTTCATCTTGGTTTCATGTTCAACATTATTTACTGACACCTTTTCTTTAGAGAAAAAAAGAAATAATGTTAGAAAATTGAAAACGAATGACGCACGCTTTCTAGCTTAGACAGACAACACAAGACACGGCTTGACGAGACCCGAGCAAATGTGAAGCTACTACTCTTCCTCAGGGAGTTACAGTTTTCATTTTTCTTTCCCCCAAAAAAAGAAAGAAAATTGACATTTAAATAATTAAATTTCATTGAAATTTTAAATTGAAAAATTATTCTCTCTCTTTTCATGCTCTCTCGCAGTCGCAGGCAACTACAGTTTCAGAACTCAAGATTCATCATTTTTCTTTGTGTTCCATCGCCGGCGATGTATAAGCCCTAGGCGTAGTTCCGGCGACGCGTCGAGAAACAAAGTAGACTATTGATTTCCTTTTCCTATACTGTTTCATACTGTTTCTTCCGTTTATCCTGGATCTGTTTTACTTCTTCTGATTTGTTTTACTTTGATTGTTTCCATGGTGATGTTCGTATAGTTGCCGCTTCTGTGCTTCAGCATTTGCAGAGTTTCGAAATGCTACTGAATAAACGAGGTTGAGAGAAGAGAAAAATCGAGGGAGGAGGAGGAGGAGGAGGCGGAAATCGAGGGAAGCTTTTTGAAAAATTAAGAGAAATGTCGGGTCCGAGAGTTTCGGATCTGAGCAAATTGCATCTGAAGAGAGAACTAACTCAAATCAGAAAAGCTGGCCGTGTTTTACGCGATCCAGGCACTACTTCCTCGTGGAAATCTCCTCTCGATTCCTCGAGATCCGTCGCGGCGGCGTCGTTAGCGGTTGTGGAGATTCCAACTCCGGCTAACAGAAACGGCGGGAGTTCAAGTCAGAATGTTAACGCTCAGAAATTCCCGATTCGAGACGGGAAGGAGAAGAAAGTGTTCTTATACAACTGGAAAACTCAGAAATCCTCAAGCGAGAAAAGCGGATTAGCTAAAAACGGTAAGGAAGAAGAAGATGCTTCTTCATGGACACAAGCTAGTGTCAATGACAACGATGAGGATGATGTGAGTGACGCGAGGAACGGTGGAGATTCAAAGAGTGATTCATATCTTGGTGAGATCCAATCAGCTTCAATGAATTTCAGATGCAGAGATACGAATCTAGCGTCGTCAAAAACCAGAAAGAAGACGAGTAAGATTAAAAACTCAACTCGTTTGGATTTTTTATTAAAGTATCAACCTAGAGAAGAAATTGCTACAATAAGGAGATCTGAGTTATCAGACGATACAGAGCTTAAGCACAAGAACTGGTCACGTTCTTCTTCTAAATTATTGAGAATTACTAGAAAAGAGGATTCTTCATGTACTTATAACAGTACACCAGCTTTATCAACTAGCTCATACAACATGTACGCTGTTCGTAATCCAAGCACCGTTGGATCTTGGGATGGTACAACGACTTCGTTGAATGATGGTGATGATGAGTTAGATGATGATCACTTGGATTTACCAGGAAGACAAGGTTGTGGGATTCCATGTTACTGGACGAAGAAGACTATAAAACATCATAGAGGTGGTTGTAGAAGTTGTTGCTCTCCATCGTTGTCTGATACTTTGAGAAGAACCGGAAGTAGCATTTTATGCGGTAGTCAATCGGTGTATCGAAGACATAATCGATATAGTAAACAAAAGATTGGTTCAAGAAGTGCACAAGGTGTTTTACCTTTGCTTACATATGGTGGTGATGGTAGAGGAGGGTCTTCTTTAGGAACTGGGCTTAGTGACGACGAGCTTTCGACGAATTACGGAGAGATCGATTTAGAAGGGCAGAGTAGATTAGATGGGAGGAGGTGGTCAACTAGTAACAGGAGTCAAGAAGGAAGTACACCGGAAAGTATCCGAAGCTTTAGTCAAAAGTATAAACCAATGTTCTTTGATGAATTGATTGGACAGAGTTTAGTTGTTCAATCGCTAATGAACGCTGTAAAACGGAGTAGGATAGCTTCGGTTTATCTCTTCCAAGGACCTAGAGGAACCGGGAAAACATCGACGGCGAGAATCTTTTCAGCGGCTTTAAACTGTGTGACGAGTGAAGAAATGAAGCCTTGTGGGTATTGTAAAGAGTGTAATGACTTCATCTCTGGGAAAAGTAAAGATTTTTGGGAACTTGATGGAGCTAATAAGAAAGGAGCTGATAAAGTTAGGTATCTTTTGAAAAACTTACCTACGATACTTCCACGGAATTCGTCAACGTATAAGGTCTTTGTGATAGATGAGTGTCATTTGCTTCCATCTAAGACGTGGTTGTCTTTTCTTAAGTTTCTTGAGAAGCCTTTACAGAGAGTTGTCTTTATATTTATAACGACAGATCTTGATAATGTTCCTCGAACGATTCAGTCACGGTGTCAGAAGTTTCTCTTTGATAAACTCAAAGATGCTGATATAGTTGTGAGACTAAAGAAAATTGCTTCAGATGAAAATCTCGATGTGGAATCTCACGCGTTGGATTTGATTGCTATGAACGCTGATGGTTCGCTTCGTGATGCTGAAACTATGTTGGAGCAGCTGAGTTTGCTTGGAAAACGCATCACAGCGTCTTTAGTAAACGAACTAGTAAGTTTTTTTGTTTCTTCTAATTCTTATATGTTTCTGTTCATTGAGAAAAAAAGAAAAAACGTTAAACTTATTAGTGTTTGTGTAGGTTGGTGTTGTTTCAGATGAGAAATTACTAGAACTGTTGGAATTAGCATTGTCTTCTGACACAGCTGAGACTGTGAAGCGAGCTAGAGAGTTGTTGGATCTTGGAGCTGATCCAATAGTCTTGATGTCTCAACTAGCTAGTCTTATCATGGATATTATTGCTGGTACATACAAAGTCGTAGACGAAAAATACAGCAACGCCTTCCTTGACGGACGAAACTGTAAGTTCTCATCTCAATAAAGTATTTTATATAAATCTTGATGTTTGAGACGGAACCATATAACATGCTCTGGTCCCGGGATTAGGGGATGTACGGGATCTGGCTTCGTAAAAATTCAACAAAAAACTTTTAGTTGATTTTGGGAACATTGTTGCTTTCTTGTAGTGACGGAAGCGGATATGGAAGGACTAAAGCATGCATTGAAACTTCTATCTGAGGCAGAGAAGCAGCTAAGAGTGTCGAATGACCGTTCAACGTGGTTCACAGCGACATTGCTTCAGCTTGGGTCAATGCCGTCTCCTGGGAGTACGAATACAGGAAACAGTAGTAGTAGAAGACAAAGCTCTAGAGCGACTGATGATGATCCGTCAAGCATTTCAAGGGAAGTGATGGCTTATAAACAGAGAATAGGAGGAGGACTTCACTTTAGTAAATCAGCATCTCCAGTTTCGATTAGGAAAAGAAGTAATGAAACGAAATCGTTCACAAGAATCATTGATAATAACTGCTATAAATCATCCTCATCTAGTCAAGTCCAAGATGAAGATAGTGACGCAAGCACAATGATGCTTACTCAAACAAGTTCAGAGAAACTTGACGATGTTTGGAGAAAATGTATCGAAAGATGCCATTCCAAAACATTAAGGCAGCTTCTTTATACACATGGGAAGCTTCTATCAATCAGTGAAGTTGAAGGTAAAAAAAAAAAAAAAGTTTATTTCTTTACTGAGTTTTTAGCATTGTTTTAAAAAGATTTTGTTTACAGGTGTTTTAGTTGCTTATATTGCGTTTGGAGAAACCGATGTGAAACTGAGAGCTGAAAGGTTTCTAAGCAGTATCACAAACTCGATCGAAACGGTGCTAAGGCGTAGCGTAGAGGTGAGGATAATCCTTTTGCCGGAAACCGAGTTACTCGACGTCCCTGAGATAACCAAGAGAGGTATAAAAGTTGAATCAGATGTTGAAGTTTGTAGCAGCGAAGAAAGAAGACAAAAAATACCAATGCAGAGAATAGAATCGATCATTCGTGAACAACGATTAGAAACGGCGTGGTTACAAACCGCGGATAAAGACACATCTGGATCTTTAGTAAGGATAAAACCTGAAAGGAATCAGATTTTACCTCAAGAAGACAGTAATACTATATCTTCTTCTCATAATTGGGTTGATGAAATAAACAATGAAGTGAAGCTTTTGAAAATCGGTGAGAATGGTGAGGTTCAAGAGAATCATGTAACTGGTAAAAGAGGAGAGCATTGTCCTCTTTCCCCGAGCTTACTTCACGATACTAACTTTGGAAACAACAAAGACAATCTGTAAGTAAAATTCTGTCATGATTCTCTTTATAATTAAGATCTTTATAATGATTTGGGTTTGGTTGTGTAGAGGAGGATATGAATCAGGAACAGGAAGAGTTGGTTGTAATATGTTGTTTTGTTGGAACACAAACAAGAATCAGAGAAGAAACAAGGTAACAAAAACTGTTTCCTTAATTCTTTTCGATGTTTT
Source organism: Euclidium syriacum (assembly GCA_900116095.1). Lineage (NCBI taxonomy): Eukaryota > Viridiplantae > Streptophyta > Magnoliopsida > Brassicales > Brassicaceae > Euclidium > Euclidium syriacum. The sequence continues at coordinate 2,872,201 of FPAK01000010.1, read as the reverse complement.
GATTTGTTTTCTCATTTTTTGTTTGGAATTTTGATTAGTCGAAACAGGTTAAAGGAACTCCTATTCGTTCTCGGAGAAATCCACGAAAGAGAGGTTTCTCTTTGTTTAATGGATGTGCTAAGCCAAGGAAAGCAGAAGGTAATTTAAGAAGATGAAACAAAATATTTTCTCCTTGGAAGCTCTCTAATTTATCATCTCTTCTTTTACTTCCTTCCACATAGTTTTCCTTAAATTCTATTTTGATAATTTGATGTGTCGAAGGACAATTTTTAATTTATTCACTGTAAAGTTCCTATCCCATTCCCATGCATGGGTTTCAAACAACTCCATTTTTGTTTTCTTTCTCTTCAAACTTTTAAAAATGTTACTGTGAAATAAAAAGTAGTTTAATCTTATTATATCGTGTTTCTGCTTTTTGTTTACTTGTTACGTGTTTAGCTTTCAGGGTATGAATGATTAATTTTTCTTAATTTCCATTTAAAATTTAAATATGTCAACTTGGTTTTAACAAATACCAATCACAAAACGTTACTAAAAGTAACAATATTCTCAATTTTTTTGTACCATTTTTTTTTCTTACTGTTTATTATTACCTTTCTACACTATATATAATCACTTTTCACTTTCGTTTGTAGCTAAAAAAACTCGTTTCGTTTTATTCATTTGTCGGTGACACATAAACAGTCAAATTTAATCGTAATAGCAAAAGTGACAGTAGTCACACACCTATATAATGTTTAGACACATTTTCTTTATTCACCACAATTAGACTCCACATTACAAATATGCCTGCGTTTTCTCATATAAAAAAACTAAAACATAATATCAAATAATTTTGGTTTCATAAGGATAAATAAATTCGCCAAAATGGATTCCTAGTTCAAATCAAAACAAAACATGATATTGGTTTGCAAACTCCAATTTATTGGCTGATTTGGGCAAGTCGGGGCGGCTGGCAACCGCATTGGCTGCCTAATCCGGGTTTTCGAACCAGAGAAAAAATTGAAGCAATTGAAATGTATACTCGAATAATATTATATCATGAATACAAATTTATATTAGAATAATCAAATCTTATATCTTTAAGCATCACACAAATTTTAGTATAATAAATATATTCAACACATTCGTTATCTAAAAATAAGGAAAGGACAAGCCAATAAATATATTTGACTTTTATGTATAGAATAACTGTCATTAAATATTTTGTAGACGATTCTTTTCTTTTTTTTTTGACCAATGTAGCTGATTCTTCAATATTTTTTTTTTCTTCTGTTGTATAATTTTGTATATGTAATGAATATTGAATATTTTAGAATAGTCTGGATGAAATATACGGTTGAATTTTCTTCGAAATCGTCAAATCTTGAACATTAATCTATACATTGTACAAATGAAATCACGACATACATTCAACTAATATAACTATATTGCTATATATATATATATATATATATATGTATTCGTAACATATGTACGGTAAACGTTTATAATCACAACACAAAAGATGAAGAAAATCATGAAGCTCTCAACAATAGCAATTTTGGTCGCTCTACTTCTTGCATCTAGTCTTGCCCAAGCTAGAACCGAGTCTTTTCCTTCTTCACCTAATCCAGATTTCCAAACCGACTCTAAACCGATACATAAACCACCAGCTTTCCCAACTGGGCCTTCTCTTCCTCTACCAAACCAGGATGTGAAGATATCGGTGAAGCAGTTCCCTATCCCAATCATTTGTCCTCCGGGTCTCCCCAAATGCATACCACCATAAACTCAAATGTTTTGTAATGTTAAATGCTTAAATAAATATAAAATGTGAAAATTTAAATCTAATTCCAAATTTTGGATCCAGCCTTCATCTTCGTCTTCATTAGCTGCTTTTCATGCTTTTTGTCGATGTATCCTGTATTCCTCTTCTCTCAACGGGTTTACCATCATCATTGTATCTCCCGTTTCCACTTGACTTACCACTTTCAATTGTTCTACTCATTCTTTGATACCTACTAGGAGTTTTCAAAGATAGGTGTTAGGTTTGAGTAATTTGCCTAATTTTAATTTTAAAGCTTCAAGATTTGGGGAATAACTTCAAAAGTGAGATAAATGGAATTGAAAAGCAAGTATTTAGCTAGCAAGATGGGGTTTTACAAAGTTTTACCATGATTTTAGTCACCTATCATAATTGATCAATACCCAAATTTTTTTTTTCTTTTCGATCTCGAATACCCAAACATCTCAAATCCTATATTAGTGTTTAGCAACAAAATTTATTACAATATATTATGATATATCATATCTTTGTATAGTTTACACTTATACCCTCTAACTTGTATTATATAAACTCTTCGGTACAATTATTAATCAACGAGAAAAACCTAATTTTGTCATGATACCAGAGACGAAAAACTAAAAACCTAACCCTAACCTATCATTTCTTCTTCATATTTTTTTTGTTCATTGTGAAATTCACGGTCTTATACTTTATTTAGTAAACACTAAATTTATGTTTTTTTCTTCGATAATGGTAACTCCGCCTCCTAATTCTTCTTCTATGGCTAATTCCAATCAATAAATCATGACCTCACCATACTACCTATTTTCTCATGATCAGCCTCATCATGTTCTTGCTCCGATGCTACTTAACTCGCTCGTAATAGAAAAGCGTACACAAATATTTTCCACAAACTCACAGTTGATCCACGTTTCACCCCAATACAGTTGAAGAGGAAGAAATTCGCCCCCGAGAAGCGATACTTTTGGGCATCTTCGTTTAGGAAATCCATCTAAGAAAGTCCTATCATCTTTTTCTATCTACTAGTGGTGATGTTTTAGATTTTTGTGATGTTTGCATACAAGCAAAGCAAACAAGAACAACTTTTTTCCAAAAGCAATAATAGTAGACGGTTGTTTCTCTTTGATACATTGTGATATATGGGACCGTATCAACATATTTCACCCTATGGAGCACATTATTTCCTCACCATTGTTGATGATCAATCTCATGCGGTCTGGATTTACTTACCTGTTTCCAAAAGCAAGGTTTCTTCTCTTCTCAAACAATCTATTGCAATCGATTCTCGTCAATTCAAAAGTGTTAATGAAACTCAATCAGGTGAAGTGTACATTCGGGGTCTCATATGAATGGTTCCTAGCATATATAGCCTTGCCCTTAATTCTCAGCGTACAAGTAAAGACCATACTTACAAGCACATCAAATCGCGGTCTTCACCTCTTACCCGATCAAGAGTATTCTGCATCAGAAAAACTTCTATGGAAGGCTATGAAGTGGGCAAGGGAGTTAGGAGAATTTGATATCCCCTATAAAAACAGCACCACAATCAAGTGACAAGCCCTCGTGGACTGCGTTATAGATTTTACTCCAAGAGTAGAGCCCACATCGAGAGTGGCCTTGGTCGAAAAACTCTCATCATGGAAAGTCTACGTGGACATATCCAAGAACCAACTTAGAGCCGTGTTAGGTGTCATTTTGGTCTCCTTGGCTGGGGAAATGGCATAAATGTTTCGATGCGGGTTCGACGTCACTAACAATGTTACATAATACAAAGTTATCATGTTCGAGCTGCATTCGCCCTAGATCTAAAGGGAAAAAGACGTAGTGCTACATTGGGACTCCCAATTGGTGGCAAACCAGCTCCAAGGGGAATACCAACCCAAGAACGAGCAGATGACGTAATACTTGGCTGCCACTAAGAAAATGTTAGGAAAGCTCAACTCGTCCAAAATTGTGCAAATCCCTTGGAGAAAAAATGGGTTGGAAGACGCTCCCGCAAAGTTAGAATTAACGCTGGATCGAGTACGAGAAAGACATCATCCCCATACTGCTGCAATCACAAACCTTTTTTGATAAGATAAGGAAATTTATAATGTCGTGGCCATACCTGATCCCCCATCCAATTCATGGCGGATCCGATCATGAGACTATTGTAAGGAGTGCCGGTGCCAGGCAATAGTAAAGAGGCAAAGAATTTAAGGCTCTAGGCGGAAAGGTGCATCCTGAGAAGGGGAAATATCTATCAACAGTCATACATTGGACCTTATTTCATGTGTGTTGCAGAGCCCGAAATCTCAAAGATCCTAACAGAAGTCATGAAGAGGAGTGCAGAGCCGACACCAGAGTAAGGATGTTGACTCATAGAGTGCTAATTGCAGGGTACCAATGGCTCACCTTAAAGACTGAAATGTGCCAAAGGTTCACCCATAACATACATCAGCCACATCATAATTTAAGGCCTAACACCGTACCATGGCCTTTCATGAAATGGGTTATGGATATAGTTGAAAAATTCTCATGTAGAACGGAAATCATCAATACCTCATTGTTGGAACCGGTTACTTCACCAAGTAGGTCGAGGCAAAACCCACTATCCGCATCAAATAGGATGACACAATCAAGTTCCTATGGGAAAATATCCTAAACGGTTATGGTGTCCTGCATAAGATAGTCATTGACAACGCGACACAGTTCTACATGAGTAGGTTTCAACATTTTAGCGACAAAATGAATATAAAGCTCAGCTTCTCCAGCCCTTGTTACCCGCAAGAAAATTGACAAGCAGGCTCAAAAGACAAGACTACCATTGCCATACTGAAGAAGAGACTCGAACCAGCAAAAGAATACGAGCTGACGAATTGTCAGGAGTTTTCTGGTTCCACCGCACCACATCAACGATAGCAACTGAGGAAATGCTGTTTGCCTTGACATACTCGACATAGGTGATCATCCTGATTCAGAGATACATACGACAAAAGTGTATTGGGCGGACCATGCCCCCTCTTAGAGCTCACGCATCATCTATGGTAAACGTCACATCGCTACTTCCGCTTTGCTCAATCACTGCCTTTAACTTGAGAGAACATATAGAAGGATCTAGAACATCCTAGATATTATTGTCAATATTCTATATTTATGATTTAAGAATATTTACATACATTTGTATCTGTATAAAACATGAAATACCTTTAGTATAAATATGTTTATAACCCTAATCATTATTCTTATGAGAGTAGATACAATTCTTCCCATTACAAACTCTCATTAATCTCTACGTATCAAAAGCATATCTGTATGAAAAGTATTGTATAAAATAAATCAAAATGTAGATTCAACATAGATCGAAATTCTTTTGAATCCATCTTTCTAATATCTAAGAAAACTAAGTAAAAAGACATCTAATGTTGTATAAGATAAGATTTCCTAAACAAGGACTTCAAAAATATTTTTTGTAAGAATAAAACACGAGTTGGGTTTCTCTTAATAATTAAGAAGTCTTGAGACATATCAGAACTCGTTTTGAGGTTTTCTTTTTGGTTTCCGAATCTTGTGTTAATCGTCATAAATTCTCTATCAACCGTCAGTTAATGGCAGTCAACTATAACAAGAAGTTGTCGGTCGAAAAACTTCTTCCGCTGGTTCATTCTTCATCACATTTATTCCAATTCTTCCTTTTTTTTCTCAAAGTGTCTCATATTAGTCTAAATACCTAAAAAGCTTATAAAAACATTGAAAAAACTATATATCCTACAAAATAGGTAGAGTATAAATCCATAAAAACCACAACACATCGACTACCAAGATAGGTTTATAGATAGGTAGAGACTTATATTTAAAATTATAAAAGAAAAACTAGGAAATAGAAAAACTAATGTAGTGACTACATTATGACGAGATATGAGTAACCCCAAGTTAGAAACCATAAGGTTTTACAGATTTTCCTGAGTATATTAGCTTTATCTAATAGAGAACTTGAATCCACCACCGTTGCCGACATAAATAAAAAGACTGCGGCCGGCTGCCAAACCTCCAGGTGTGGAATGAAAGAAGAGAAACCTTAAAAATCACCCTGAAGTCGTTGTCCCATGTTAATAGAGAGAAAAATGGCACTAAATGTCAATTACTTAAAAATATTCTAATAATTAAAATCGTTACTTTTCAATAATGCAAGTATGTTGCGTTTTTTCGGTTTGTCTTAAACACTCACGACAAGATTGGCCTTGTCGCGTTTTATTAGATTCTTTTGCTATTACTATTTTAATCCCACCTGCCAACAATTTGCGAGCAAGGCACGACATAATCTGTTTTTTTTTCTTTTCTTGTGATAAGCTTTATTTGTATAAATATCTTAATATTATTAATTGAATAGTAAAAATATAGAGATTTTACAATAGAGATAACTTTACTATGATATATTATATTACATGTAATGTTATTGTGAATTATTTAGAACAAAAATATTTCATTAAGAGTAAAATAGACAAATAACATTGAAAATAAGGGGATTAGGATGGAGATTAGCGCGGATCTTGTGATTACGTTTTAGTCCATATCTCATATTTAAAATGATAATTGTTTAAATATTTTGGTTTTAATATCCAAACTAATTTCATTCATTCTAATTAGAATAGACATAGATTACAATATAAATAGATCGGTCCTGGAACAATCAATATCTTCACATAACACCAATGTCGTCCAGCAAATCTAGAATATTTTAAATTACTCTTACCGTAATGTGAACTGGTATATATTTGATATATACCTTATTCCAAAATATATTTTTTCAATAATGCACGCAATTGAATTTGGCAAACCTTAGAAGTGATGACTATCTATTAGTGTCATTCATTGACAAATAACAGATTCAAGTCTTTCTCATCCTTATTACAAATAAATTTTTATGTTTTAATCTCGATGTTTATATTGATCTGTTGAAAAGTTTTGGTATCGATTAAGAAAAGTTGACTAAAACTTTAAAATTAACAAATTGAGGTGGATCGTATAATCAAAGAAACTGCACGATTGATACCAAAAATATTTATAAGAAAAAATATTAATATTATTTTTTTAATAAAAATTATTGATAACAGATCATACACGGTCGATACCAATTTTTTTTATATAAGTTATTCTTCTTTTCTAAAAAAAAACATTACAAAATACAACAATAAATATATTAAATATTATATTATTCTAGAAAAAGTAAGCTTATTTATTTTAGATAATAGGATGAAAAATAATGGGAACGAGACGGAAACGTGCAGTTCAAATATTTAAAAACATTTCTTAGAGTATTCCAGATAAAGAAATGAGACATAAAATTTGGGTACGGGACAAGATATAACAGAAAATGGATGGGAACATGAAATTTTGGATAACTAAGATTAAGATCTTAGTTCTCTTTAATTTGGATAAGATTTAATTTCGAGACGGGTATTTCAAAATATTTCGAGAAATTTAGAAAATTATTGAATAATATTTAGATAATTTCTCATTCATTTTTTTTTTAATTAGCTATCTAACAGGTTATTCTGGAAATCAATTCTCATATTCTTTCCTTTCTCTTATCCATTTAAATAAAATAAATGGATCCAAACAGAAAATTACTTAAACGAGAATTTGAAAGAGAAGAAAAAGTCAAGACAGATAAGAAACGAGACGAGATTTGAGTCACTAAATAACCAAACTAAAATGCACTATTTAAAACCCAATAATTAAATGTATTACCCCGCATTCAAAATCTAGTTTAATTTATTAAACGGGAAGTAACTTTAAGATCTACAAAAGCGTCCAATTGAATTTGGCATTAACCTACAAATCGTGATCTATCATACAAAATAAAAAATTTTCCCTAATAGTATAAAAATTAATTTTACTAAACAATGGCATAAAACATGTATTTATAAAGATTCATGACGTCTTGATAAAGTCTTGTATGATTAGGAATTTCCAAAATCCGATCAGATAAGGAAACATAAATTTCATTTTCTTTAATGCTTGTGTCGATCGACACTAATGAGTTCGTCAGACGACACACCTCTGGTATGACCGGCCGACGTCCCAAAATCAGCAACTTTGACTTTTCTTTGATTTCTTCTAACTTCTTGCTTCTTTTTCCTAAATTGCTCAGTTTGTCCTTCTAGTCCATTAAATACCTTAGACATTTGTAAAAACACCAAAAAACTAAAGAAAGAAAAGGAAAAAACCATAAAAATACTCATATGTTATTACACAAGAAAAAGTCAAATCTCTCTTTATTTTGCTCTCTCTCTCAAAGTTAGATAACTCCTCTATTACCTTCGCTCATCGTCGGTCCGAGTAAATCTTTCAACTTGAGACATACCCCTCTTTCCCATGGCCAAAAAGAAGAAAACAATATCACCAAATAAAACATGAACTATCCCCTAAGCCATATTCAAAACAATTCTCCTCTTCACCTTGTTATTCTTCCAAGTCGCTGTTGGTGATGATCTTTTTAACATACCTTTTCAAACATGAAACCATCTTACAATCATCAATTGGTAATCACTTTTTGCTCTTTTAGCCTCTTCCAGTTCCTTCATAGACTTCTTATATTGCTTAAAATAAGGAATAGTAGGCTAGTAGACGTGTCTCGTTGTTTCTTCTCCATGATTGTTGGTCATTGGCTTTGCAGAGGACTGGTGTTGATCGACACCACCCTTGTGTTGATTGAAACTAGGATTTGAAGCCAACACTCTCTTTTTGTGTCGATCGACTTCAGCTCTCACTTCAACACACGTTCGTTAGTCCATACATGGATCCTTCGGTCGACACCACTAACTGGTCGGTCAAACCACTAACTGGTCGGTCAACACTATCATTGTAAATTCATACTTGTAAAATTCTCTTTCAATCCAAATATTTTAAGCAACCTTCTCTTTCTCGATCGTGGCACTCTGTGTCGATCGACACCTCCCTTGCATCGATCGACACTTGGTCTACATACTCATTCTCTTCAATTTATTCCAACTCCATGAGTTCCTTAACATTTTATCCCCTATCAACATTAGGTTTTGCTGTTTTCCACTTCTTAGAATGATGGCTTACCCATATTGTATGGGGTTTAGATCAATTTCACTTGGTAGAACCCCATCTTGCTTCTTCGTAACTTCTATGATTTGAGCACGTGAGTGTTAAGTTTCTTCATTTGAGTATTCATAACTTCTATTCTCACATTGAGATCTCGGTACATATAGAGTCTACATTGACATTAATATCAGTGTTAAGATGATCAGTCTGAGAGGATCTTGAACTATTTGAGAGGAGACATATGAATGCTAAGAAGACGAAGAGGATCCAAATTTTTTTGAGCAGAAGATTTCAAAGGAGACGTAGAAGATCACAAATTCGAAAATGTAGATATAGATGCAAATGAAAAGTGATTGAATTGGTTTGAAATTTTTGGAAAAAAAAAACTCAAAGAGTCGATATTTTCTCAGCTCAAAACTTCTAGATTGATTTTTCTCTGATTATTGATTTTTAATGAGACTAGTAAAATAAAGGATTTTAACGTTATTTAAAATTTTGACGGTAACTGACGTTAGTTTACTTTATTAGAGTTTTTAGTGAAAAAACCCCCTCAAGAAAAGATCAATCGTGAAATAACCCCTCAACTAAAGATTTTATGAAAAAACCCCTCAAGTTTAAATCCGTTAACGCGTTAACCCCTCCGTGAACAGTACTGTTAAAAGTTAAACAGAACCTCTTTAAATGGAACGCTGTGTTTTATCTTGACTGAAAAACTACAAATTTTTAGTGAAAAAACCCCTCAAGAAAAGATCAATCGTGAAATAACTTCTCAACTAAAGATTTAATGAAAAAACCCCTCAAATTTAAATCTGTTAACACGTTAACCCCTCCTTAAACAATGCCGTGAAAAATAAACAGACCCCGTTAACTTGACCAAAATGACGCAATTTCTAGAGTTTCTTTCACTGGGTTTTGGTTTGCAGGTCGTAATTTCAAATCATGGGAGAAACGAATGGAAGCTTTGCATGAACCCACTTGGAGAAAAGTGGGATTTTTTTAGGCGATCAAGGCATTGACATACAAAATTTATGATCAGGTGTCCTGAAATGAAATCCTTTATCTTCCTTTTAGATAGCTCTGAGATTAGAGATTCCATAAATAATATGGAAAAAGTGAGGGTAGATTATAAACATGAATTCATTCTCGAGCGAAAAAAAAAAAAGGATTTTTAGCTCCATTAGCAGAGGTGATCAAATGAAGCTTTTCTTGCATTGTGGCTTTCACATTTCTTTTTTCCTAAAAAGTCTCATCGTTAGAGGTGAAATAATTTCTCATGATTCTCATGAAACTTCCCGATCTCTTTCGACGTCGCAAATCCATCCTTGAAACTTCCCGATCTCTTTCAAAAGTTGATGTCGCTTTATTAACGAATCGTGTAGTTATTTGGTCAAGTTAACGGGGTCTGTTATTTTTCACGGCATTGTTTAAGGAGGGGTTAACTTGCTAGCAGATTTGAATTTGAGGGGGGTTTTTTATTAAATCTTTAGTTGAAGGGTTATTTCATGATTGATCTTTTCTTGAGGTATTTTTTCACTAAAAATTTGTAGTTTTTCAGCTAAGATAAAACACAGCGTTCCATTTAACGGGTTCTGTTTAACTTTTAACGGTATTGTTTACGGAGGGGTTAATGTGTTAACGAATTTAAATTTGAGGAATTTTTTTATTAAATATTTAGTTAAAAGATTATTTCACGATTAATCTTTTATTGAAAGGATTTTTTACTAAAAACCACTTTATTACTATCACTTGTCAAAATGAATATACATGCCTTTATTTTTGTAGTGGTTATAGAACAAGTTGCTCTTCGGTAATGCATTTTTGCCTTTTTCTAAATTTGTCTCTTTCCAATTATTTTAATTTCTTTACAAGTTTTTGTCACTATCCAATTAACTTTTTTTAATTGTTTCCTAGTGTCAACACATTGCGACACTTTGCCTCTATATGTGTTATGTGGCAACTTTGGTCATTGCTACTCATAGGAAAAACAAAAAATGGATGAAAGATGGAGTCTTCAAGGCATGAGTGCTCTTGTAACTGGCGGAGCCAACGGAATCGGGTTCTTCTTTCTATTCTCTAGATATGATCATATTTTTTACCCATAGTTTTTCGCTTTATTTGAGATTGACTTTTTTTTTTTTTGAGAAATGTTTTAGGCATGCCATAGTAGAAGAGCTAGCCGTTTTTGGAGCTAGAATCTATGTATGCGACATATCTGAAACTCTGTTCAATCAAAGTTTAAGAGACTGGGAAACGAAAGGGTTTCAAGTGAGTGGTTCAATCTGTGATGTTTCCTCTCGGCCCGAGAGAGAAACACTTATGCAAACTGTCTCAACGATGTTCGATGGAAAGCTTAACATTCTTGTATGTTAATTTTGATTTAGAGTAACAAATGGTATTCTGGTAAGAAAAATATCTTTTCAGTATATAAGTTGGATTTTTGTTCAACATATAGGTAAATAACGTTGGCGGACTTCGCATTAAGCCAACAACAGAATTTGTGGCAGAAGATTTCTCGTTTCATATTGCAACAAACTTGGAATCTGCTTTTCATCTTAGCCAACTTTCACATCCTCTCCTTAAGGCTTCTGGAAATGGAAGCATCGTCTTTACTTCCTCTGTTGCAGGGGTTGTATCAATGGACTGTGGTGGATCCATTTACAGTTTAACGAAAGGTACATAGATGATTATTATTAATCTATATAGAGAGATTTTCAATTATACTAGTCGTGTCAATTTATATATGTTTCATTATGTAAATAAAAACTTTATATATTGATTAGGAGAATTTCAATTACGTGTATACTTAGAAATGATGTTTGCTAAATAGGTAATGCCTATCATGATTGGGAATTTGGAATGATTCTGCCTGATACATACCATTCAAAATAGAATGTAGGAAATGACAAAACGTAAAAACTAGCGTTATTTTTCAATCTATCCTTCACGTTTTAATTTTATAACTACAAAAATAAAATTTCAATCATCTACTAAATATAAGTTTTTTGTTATTCAATTATTTTACAATCTTATTCAGTTCAAATTTATTTTCGTTTTCGTTACAATGATTCCATTAATTCATAATTCAACTATTTCACTATTCTGTGATTTAACTGACTTACCAATCAAATTCAGACTAACACTTATCTTTTGGATTCGCATAACTAGAAATTTCATAAAGATACACAAACAAGGTTAATTTTAAACTATTTATATTACTATGGATCATAAATCTTTTTTTAGTATGAGAACAAAATAATGATTATTCAAAAAATATGGAAAGCACCAAGTTAATGCTTTTAAGAAACTCGATCACAAGATAATTTTTACATCATATTACACTTTCTTGGATTTAAATTATTATATTCTCATAACATCTCAACGATCCATATTTAACATAACTCTCATTATTTCAATCGACTTTGATTAAACAACAATATGAACACACATCTTAGCCAAAGCTTAAACTCTCTTTCATGCTTTTACAAAATGAATTCTTGAAATGTTAATTCCCACTTCACTTTTATGTATACCAAAGTTCCAAAACCCTAAAGGATCATATACTCTTCAAGATCTTCAATTATCTTCCCTTTCCCTTAGATCACCTGAACTTGGCTGTGACACAATATTTTTTTCTTGGACATATTATATATATATTCCACAAACAAACCATACCGGCTCTATAAGTTCACGTTATCATGTTCTAATGATGAATTTGCTATTAAGTTCCCTGATCGCGCGCTATTAGTCTACACATCATTTTGGATTATTTTTTTTGGTTAAATGGTTTTGCATCATTTTAGATCTTCAATCTCCCCTTTTTAGGTTTCATGAACCTCTAATATAGACTTGAAAAGATCATAACATAAACACACATATCGTGTATGCTATCTCACACACAGCTTTGTTAGTATGTTAGTTAGAGAGACAAAAAGGCAAAACAGAGCACAAACTAATATTTCAGCGTCTCTAGTAGTCAAATTCTCATATATAAGCACAATTTCACATAGCTCCCCACAGCCAATACTCACATACTATTCGCACCACTGCTTAAGAGTAGAGATCCTAACAAAACCGATAGTGATGAAAACAAATATAACCCCTATATATTAATTAGCACATAACCTTCAAAATCGCTCATTTTAATTCACCATCATGGTCACTTTTGATTTTCTTGATTTCGTACTTCTCATTCTTTAGTTTTAATGTCAAAAATCCCTAGATTTTCTTGATTGTCTTGTTCGGCGATCAGCTCTTTTTGTGAAAGCTTGATCTTGGCTGCCAATATGCATTTTTCTTTCATTATGACAAGGTTTTCATTCATGGATTTGATCACTGATTCATACAGTTCTTTGTTCTGATATTCTAGAGATAGCCCAAAGTTATCATCTAACTCTGAATCCACATCATCCGTGATACATTCATCTGCTGCAAAATTTAGAATTTCATAAGAGTCATATTCATTAGAATCACGTTTTGCATAACTAACAAAAGATTTGTTCTTAATGATTAGTTTGATACAATCAATATTTGTGTGTATGGATCCTTTGCACTCGTAGCACTTCAACAACTCATTTTCTTGGAAGTGGCACAATTTTTCTTGAGTTGAGCGAGTCCTTGACACTTCTAACTTTGATCACTCTTCATTGCACATAAGTCACTATTACCATTTATGAAACCACCAAAGTATCACGGGAATCTTTGTGTTGACCTTTTTGCAATATTTTAAAGTAGTTCTTCACAATCGTGGCCACTTTATCATCTACGTAATCATCTTGGCTTGTAGATATGCTGGCAGTGAAAGCAATACTCTTTCCACTTACATAATTCTTTTTCCGAGTTCCTTTCATTTTCTTTTATCATACAATAGCCTGATCAAAATTTTCCCTAACAATTGTAGATCTGCGTAAGTGGAATTTTGTTGGTAAACTTCTAAGGAAGTTCTTCACTAGATTCTTAACCTAAAGCGTCATGTTCTATTCAATCCTGATTGACCACCGATATGAACATTCACCTATTAAAAATTAGTAATCTCACGCTTTTCCAAAATAAATTCTCAGAGTGTTAAATGTTTAATGCACTTTAACTCTTCTTATATACAAGACAGGAAGTTCTAAAACCCTAAGGAATACACTCTTGAAAATCTTCACCAATATTCAATCCCAAAGTATCTTCTCTTCCCTTAACCACATGTACTCCCTTAATCCTCACGCACTATTCTTGCCTTGTACAGAATATCACTCTTCCATAAACATACAAAATATGCTCTTCCTGTCCACGCCATCACGTTCCTCTGATGATTTCGCTGTCAAGTCGTCTGATTGCATTAGCAGTTTTCACCGCGTATCATACATCTTCATTTTTCTCTGAAAGTTGCTTCCAACGACTAACTAATTTTCCCCATATCTATAAAAAAATTTGTTTCTACATAATTTTGTTTGGGATTTCTAATGGGTATCTTTTTTTGGTATGTACAGGAGCTTTGAATCAACTAGCCAGAAATTTGGCATGTGAATGGGCAATAGATGGCATAAGAACCAACGCAGTTGCTCCTAACTTTATCCAGACTACTATGATTCAACCCGTAATAATTAACACCTTTCGTACTTTTAATTCTATAGTTAATATAACGGATATCTCATTAGTGTGTCTAAAAATCTTGTGAATGATCAGTTTCTTGATGACGATGGTTTCAAGAAGAATCTATTAAGTAGAACTCCACTTGGTCGAGTTGGAGAACCAAAAGAGGTTGCATCACTAGTGGTCTTCTTGTGTTTACCTGCAGCTTCATATGTTACTGGTCAGATCATTTGTGTTGATGGAGGTCTCACTGTCAATAGTTTCTCCTACCATCCCATGCTTGAGCCCATACGAGTGTTGAAGTAACCTCTTCTTTTGTTGTACTACTTTGGTTTTCTGTTTTCTTTGGACGGTAGAGTTTGAAGTTAGATTTGATGCTATTGTGGAAGTGGGTACATGTTTCTAGAGTTAAGCCAAATAAAATATAAAATTAAGACTTTCAGAGTTTGTTTTATTCAATAATCGATTAAGCTTTTAGAATATATGGTATCATCTTTGCTTAATTCAATTATTTTCATGTTCTATGTTCATAGTTTTAGTGTTGGAAATAGTACAACCTTTGAGTTTAATTCAACACAATTGTTTAATTACTAGATTGAAACATTGTTTTTGTAAATAACATATCTCATACTATGGCATATTATGGTTTTGGAAGTCAAAGAAAAATTATTTGATTGTCTAAATCATTTCCCACTCCACTCCATTATACATTTCAAACTCCATTTTGAATTAAAATCTTCTCCAATCCTACTATATTTTTTTTCTCATTTCATTTTTTACTTCAAAATGGAATAATGAGTAAACAATGAAATGATGAATACTATATTTGGAGTGATCTCATTTTTTTTTACTCTATTATAGAGTTGGAGTAAGGAAATATAAGAATTTTTTTTAACTCATGTGTGTTACGATATCCTCTTGGATTCACAAGACAGTGGAAGGGTTTTGAATTAAACCATCAAAACATCTACGTATAAGGAAAGCTTTTTAACTTCTGTGTATTACGATTTTCACCTTGTCTTCAACAAATAGTGGTAGAGTTTTAAATTAAACCATCAAAACATCTATGTATAAAGAAGGTTTTCAAGTTGTTGGGTGTTACGATGTTCCCATCGAATTCACCAAATAATGATTGAGACTTAGATTAAATCATCATAATGTATAAGGAAGGATTTTTAGGTCCCGATCATTACGATTTTTTCATTGGCTTCATCAGATAATGGTAGGGCTTTAGATTAAATAATATAAATGCATAAGTATAACGAATTCTTTTTAACTCATGTGTGTTACGATTTTCCCTTGGGTTCACTAGATAATGGTAGTGCTTTAGACTAAACGATTTAAATGCTTGAGTATAAGGATTCTTTTTAGCTCATGTGTGTTACGATTTCACCTTAGATTCACCATTTAGTGGAAGAGTTTTGGATTAAACCATCATAACATCCACATATAAGAAATAATTTTTTAGCTTTTAAACGTTACGATCTTCCGTTTAGTTCACCAAAGAGTTGTAGGATTTTGGATTAAACCATCATAACATCCACATATAAGGAAGTAGCTTAAGTGCATTATGATTTTCCGCTTAGATTCATCATATAATTGGTAGTGTTTTATATTAAACCATCATAACATCTACGTATAAGGAAGGCTTTCAAGCTCTCGTGGTTACAATATTCCTATAGTGTTCACCAAATAATGATAGGGCTTTAGATTAAATAATAAAAATACCTAAGTATAAGGAATGATTTTTTAGCTCATGTGTGTTATGATGTTCCCCTTGGAAAAATAATGGTAGAGTTTTAAATTAAATCATCTAAACGCATAAGTTATTACTTTTACTCATGTGCGTTGCGATCTTCCTTTCGAGTTCACCGGATAGTGGTAAGTTTATAGATTAAATCATCAGACCGTCTACGTAGAAGGAAATTTTTTTAGCTCGCATGCGCTTAGATGTTCTCCTTGGGTTCACCAGATAGTGATAGAGTTTTAGATTACATCATCAAAATGCCTAAATATAAGGAAGACTTTTAACTCATGTTGGGTTCACCAGGTAATGGTAGATCTTTAGAATTAATCATCTAACCACATAAGTATAAGGAAGTTTTTAAATTAAACCATCAGACCGTCTACATAGAGAGATTTTTTGCTTGCGTGCGCTACCATGTTTCTCTTGTGCTCACCAGATATTGGTAATATTTTAGATTAATCCACCAAAACGTGTACACATAAGAAAAGCTTTCAAACTCATGTACATTACGATGTTTCCGTTGGGTTCACTAGATGGTAAGTATTGTTCGTGGTTACTAAAATAACACTCTAGTGTTGCAGATTTTCCGATATTGTAGCGGATATTTCACGTAATGTTATAGATTTAAATCAAAATTTGTCTTTGTTTAAGATTTATATATTTATTATTAATGTTGCGGATTTATTTTATAATTTTCACTAATTAACAAAAATCCCCAAAAATTGGATAATTTGCAAAAGATTGAAAAAAATCTATTTTGAATCAGAATATTTATGGAAACATGATTTTAGGAGTTGATTTTGGAAACAAAATCATTTTTGTATTAAATTCAAAAATAAAAAACCAAAATAATAACAAAAATAACAAAATGAATACCACATTAATTTAATATTTTTGAAAACAAAATTATTAAGAAAAAAATGTAAATTATATGGACTAAGATTATAAAAAAAAAAACACGATCATAAAAAATTCAAATATGTATCCATCAAAAAGTAAATCTTAATTTTAAAAAAATATCTTCAATTCTTTTAGAGTTACTTCAAATTTGAAAACATTTCCAACAAATATTAACTAGATTATAACCCGAACCCGGCTCGGATAATATGTATTCATAAAATCATTCTATAATATATTTAAATTAAATTAGTTTGTATAAAATTAATAGTTAATTTATGGTATAACATTTTAAAAATATTTATATGATTTATGAACACATGTTATTGCATAGTTGTAAATTTTTTTTCTTTGAAATTAACAAAAAAATAAATACAATATAAATATAGATATGTATCAATTAGAATCTCATTATGTCAAAATAAATTTAATAACTATGTGACATGATATATTTTATAAATTTTAAGAAAGAAATCATAAATACGAAATTTCGAAACTTGTTATAAAAGTTTATCTCGTTTGGTGAAGATATTTGAGTGATAAGCGGGAATCTTTTTTGGTCTCCAAAAAAGATGGGAGAAGATGGACCATCAATTCTGAATGGGCTGCAGTATTACATATTTTATCTATTAATGAGCTATTAACTTTTAATGAGTTTAATAGTTTTTAATGACATGGCTGAATATAATGATTTTATTGGTTAATTTTTCTTAAATTGCTCTCAGTGAAACACGTGGCGTAGTGTCTTCTCAATTAATATATAGGGGAAGTTTGTTAAAAAAGATTATCCTTAATTTTTTTTTTTTTTAGATTTTTGTAACATTTTAAAAATCAAAAAATCAAAAATTATTTCTATTTAAAAATAGAGTCTAATATTTTTAAAAAAAATTTTGTTTTCATTTTAAAGTATTTTTCAAAAGATTTTACGAAATTTTTTTGACCAATTTTTTTATCCAAACTTTTGATTTTTTTTTAAAATTGAAAATGTTTTATTTAAATTAAAATTAAGTTAGGATGATTTTTTAAAAAATTTTAAATATTTGATTTATAATTTAATATAGTTAATCATAAGGACATGTCATATTAATGCTATTCTAATAATAAATATAGAAGATGAAATACTAATCTAGTTATTTTCATTAAGATTAGTGCTATATTATGCTAATCTCACTTATTAATAACATGAAACACTTCTTCCAAATTCAAAAAATTTGCAATTAAATAATACTAAAAACATTGTAGGAACCTAACTAATCTAATTTCCTATCTTTTTATGTGTATATTACTACTTTTATAATATCTTTTGTTTATTTATATGGCTTTTACGTAATAAAAATTTAAACAAAACAGTAAAAACAAGTTAAAAAGCAATATAAATGCACCAAATCCGCCACTGACGTGCTGGTTTTCGCCAACTCTATTTGTTAAGATCTCTTTACATATATTAGTAACTATTGGTCAAGGAATTCTCATAGTCTCTCTACCGTGTTCTCAGTTGCAACACGGAACCGACCATGAACGCAGGCACCAGCTCCGCCTCCCATCACAATTCCATTCAAAAATGAAACCTACAGATCGAAAATAAATTAATAAGCTTTAATACACTCTCCGTATATATATAGATTTATGCTGAGACATGAAATCAGCACCGACTCTCCATTTTCCTAGATTGATGTCACGAACAACAGCTGAAACATCGCCACCAGCACAGAAGGCTCTTCCCTGACCCTGTGGCAAACTTAGTTTTTTACTGCTGTGTTGTGAAAATTGAAGATATAAGTTATTTACCTTTAGAATGACAAGTTTCACGCTAGAGTCCTTCTCATATGCAAGGAACAGTTGCAGCAACCGAGAGACCTAGAAAAGATTGATTCAAGTTATTATTGTAACACAAAAGGGTGGAAGACAAAAAAAAATGAAAGATTTATTATACCATGTGTGTGGATACAACATTCAGCTGCTTTGGTCTATTTAGTGTTAGGATTCTAACACTTGATTTCTCTTCCACTAAAACCTGAGAGTGAGTCCATTTTCTTCTTCTTCTCCTCTTTCCTGTTTTCTTCTTTCCAAGATTCTAACTTCCACCTTTGTTTCCTCCCGGACTTATATACCATAGCAGTGATGGGGCTTAGATACCACTCCATGAAATAATTAGGTTTCTTTTAATATTTTTGACGTTGACTTGTTCGTTCCTGCTCTCCTCATTTGTTTTGGTTCTTGTCGTTGTTTTGGTAGAGTTGCTTATATATATTAGTATATTTGAATGAGTTCAGAGAAGAACAGCAACCAAAAAATATTGCTTGGTTTCAGTATTTCACTATATGAATATTAAATGTAAAATTTTGTGTATACTAAATTAATATATTTCAAGTCATGTTGAACATTTTCAAGATTTAATATAAAAAAAAATATTGTCTTATAGTTTTCCATAATTAATATAGTATTTTCTATTTTGCTTTGCAAACCCCAAATTTGTTAAATGAGTTTAAAGATTTACAACTAAACAATCTTTCAGTCTTATAATTACTTTGATATTTTTTCATTTGTTCCGCAACAAAGTAATTAACTACATTCCCCCCCCCCCCAAAAAAATAAGTAATTAACTACTATTTTTTTTTTTGTTTCTTGCTTATGAAGAAAGTGTTTATGAGTTTTATGTGAGAAACTAAACCATTTATAATTTAAGCTTACACCCACATGGTATCTAAACATCAAGATCTACGATATCAGTCGCACAACGCAATCTAGCGAAACCGCAAAATCACAAAATCACATCGATAAAAATACTACTCAAACAATAGCAAAAGAAAACTGATGTCATCTGAACAAAGTGTGTCTACATAATACCCAATCTACATGACTAAAAGGAAGATCCAATCTACATGACTAAAAGGAAGATCCAATCTACATACAAAAACTACAAGCAAATCTACTGTGTCTGATGGGGCGACGCACACAAAATACTGTGCATAATACATTGAAACCCTAGGCACGCATGGTTCTGTAACAACGACAGACCTTAATTTATTTGGGCCAACAACATGACAATAGGTTTTACTATTCATCAAGACCCACATAGTTATCCTTCCTCCTTTTTAACTAAAACACAAAAGACTATCTTTCTATCTCTCTAAAACGATGTAAACCTTTTCCCATCTTCTTAGATCTTATCATTAAGACTGCAGTGCCAAATCCTCAATTCACTTTTACAGGTTCCAATGTTACACACACCTCCATTGTAACATATGCCTAGTTCTTGTTCTTCACACAGCTTCAATAGCACCTCATATTTAACCAGCTTCGTGTACATTCAGCATTAACACTTGTGATACTTTTAGGTCTAATAGCTCTGTCGACACGCACATAACTTAGCTTTTCCTAATCTACTAGTTATGTGCTTCGAGCATGTACAACTTTCAGACCTTAACAACTCTGTGCATCACTTTCTGTTTTAGACCTTCATGCTTGTTTAATTGATTGGTTTTAGATGAAAATTCAATTTAGATTATTGAATATATATATATATATATATATATATATATATATATTGATGAATCTGGGAAGAGCTTATCGCAAAGTTTCATTCTTATCCGATAATTGAATTCAATTTTACAGTCATTATAAAAAGATCAAAGTTGTTAATTCAGTTGAGTGACTTGCAGAATTGTACTTTCATTTACGATCCGAAACTGTTCTAATGCAAAAGCAGGAGTTTGATCGTGTTTTAGCTTAAACGTGATCGATCGATCGAATAACTCTTTGCAGTGCTATGAAAGCTCTTGCTTAAATCAATATCATCAATAAAAACGTATCTTCTAAGAAAAATAGAAAAAGATAAACATGAGGTAGTCAGTTGAAAAAGGTCCACGTTTGGTGACAAATTAAAAGCCCAACTGAAGGATGCACTTCATCAATATACAATTACCGTCTACGTCACCGATCATTGATGTTAATTGTAATTTATAATAACAAAGAATGAATCCTTTCATGCTGCATGAATATACTTACCGGTCTTTTTAATATTCGAAATGTTTTGTCTTTTTGTTTCAAATCTCTCACGACAATAATGGCATTATCACGTTTTATTTGGTTCTTTTGCTACTTTCTACTTTAATCCCACATCACATGCCAACAATTAACTTGCGAGCAACCCACGATTACAAATGTACTTGTAGACAGGTTTGGCGTAATGAGTAATCGAAATATATCACGGATTGCCACATTTTTTGTCACGTTAGTTTTTAAAAAAGGAGCGATGGAGGCAAGCAAATAGTGTACTATATATTTGCCAAATTTCTTCACTTACTCAATTTATTTGAAACTAATTATCATACCCAATGTTTTGTCTGTTTGGTAATATTGTTTGGTTTTTTTTTAGAATTTAAAATAATCTGAAAATTCGCTGGTTAACTCCTTTAAGGTGTATTTTTAGTATCTACTTTAATGAACTTGGAATTACCAAGAAATTACGTATTTAAAACTATGTTATGGGAGATCTGAAATTGACTTGGAAACCAGTTTTCCCAAACTTCTAATAATTTTATAGGTTTTTCTTGTATATCAAAAGAATTAATACGATTGTGACACGTATAAGATTTCGGCACGTTTTTCAAAAACTTAATCCAATTACAATTTGTCATATTTCAAAATAATCTGATTTATTTAGAAAAACTAATATCATTACATTTTATAACACATATAAAAAAGATCTTATCTATTTTTTTAAAAAAGTTAATACTATTATAGTTTTGAATAAAATTATATAAATGAATTAGAAATAAGATTTAACAAATATTTTTGGTACTAACCTATATCCCAAAGAAAATAAAATAAAATGAATATAAATCTTGAATTATCTAACTTGAATAGAAATATAAGAACCAATTCGTTAAAATTTTGAAAAAATAGATATACAAATAGTTAAATAAGAAAAGATAAACTTAATTAAAATATAAATATTAAAACCAAATATTTGAAAAACATGTGATAAAATTTAATAGAAATATATATAAAAAAATTTAAAAATTCCTAATCAGATAAATATATAAGAATCATATATAGCTAAATAATTATAAATAAAAAAACTAAACATAATCCAATATGAATAAGAAATTTTTTTATTACAAAACATGTGATAAATTTTTATTGAAAACTAAATAATAAAAATAAGATAATCAAATAGTTATTATCTTTTTTTCGGTGGTTTTCCATAGACATTTCAATCTAATTTTATTATCTCGGATGATTAATTTCATTTCTAATTTTTTTTTTCACATTTTAAATCACGTGTTATAAAATATTAAATAATATATCCGCGTATACGCGGATCCTAGCCTAGTTAAAATATAAGTTTGTGTTGTATAATGAAGAAAAAAATCTAGGTGGATAATGTGAGTTTCAATAATTTAAGTAGTTTTATCAAGTTAACCTAAAAATAAATAAATAAAATGTTTTTTGCATTTTTTGTGTTTACTTAATTTATCATTTCAAACATTATACGTAACTTATCTTCAAAAAAATTTCCTTTGTCTAATTGATTTTCTTTTGAATTGTTCCTTGATGTCTCCACCTTCTAAAACGTCATTAGTTACGTAATGATAGTTCTAGTTTCCCTATATATATGTTGTGTGGCATCTTTGGTCGTTGCTACTCACATCCACAGGCAAACACAAAATGGATAAAATATGGAGTCTTCAAGGTATGACTGCTCTTGTAACTGGTGGAGCCAGCGGCATCGGGTTTTTCTTTCTATTCTCTAGCTACCTTTTTATCATCTTTCTTACTCATAGTTGTACTTTTATTTAAGATGTTACTAAATTTTCTTTTATTGAATGTTTTAGGTATGCCATAGTAGAAGAGCTAACCTGTTTTGGAGCTAGAATCCACGTATGCGACATATCAAAAACTCTGTTAAGTCAAAGTTTGAGCGAATGGGAAAACAAAGGGTTTAAAGTGAGTGGTTCACTTTGTGATGCATCATCTCGGCCAGAGAGAGAAACACTTATGCATACCGTTGCAACTATATTCGATGGCAAGCTGAACATTCTTGTATGTTCATATTAATTTAGGGAAACTAAGTGTATTCTCATAAGAAAAATATGTTTAAAGTATATAGGTTGGATTTTTGTTCAACATATAGGTGAATAATGTTGCTGGAAGTTGCATTAAGCCAACAACAGAATTTGTGGCAGACGATTTCTCATTTCTTATTTCAACAAACTTGGAATCTGCTTTTCATCTTAGCCAACTTTCACATCCTCTCCTAAAGTCTTCCGAATTTGGAAGCATCGTCTTTATTTCCTTTGTTGGAGGGGTTGTATCAATGAACTGTGGATCTATCTATAGTTTAACGAAAGGTACGTACATAGCAAGAAAGACAGACTTTAATTAATCAATATATGGACTTTCCATTATACTTGATACAATAGTGTTGGAAATTTATACATCTTTCATTATGTAAATATGAAGTATATATATATGGGAGAATTTTTAATTACGCGTATAGAGTGATGTTTGCTAAAATGGGTTCAATGTTGAGTTACGTGAATAATTTTGTTTTAGTTAGTGTGGTATATATGTCAAAATTCATATTTGGAGTGATAAAATAAACAAGACTAAATCAAAGATATTTACTTATCTCAATGGATCTTAAAACTTTCTTTAAAACCAACGGCTAATTTGACTATCCACATTGCTATCAAAGCTTTGGAATTCTGCATTAGGTCTAATTTTCTTCATGATTCCTAATAGATATATCTCTTTCCTTTTGTGTGTGTGTGAACAGGAGCGTTGAATCAACTAGCAAGAACTTTGGCGTGTGAATGGGCAAGAGATGGGATAAGAACCAACTCCGTCGGTCCTGGTTATATCATTTGGTCGCTACAAACAGGTTCAGGTGCAAGCATGGGATCGTTTCTACTAGAGAGAAGAGTTACGATGTGGTTTCAGCTTTAGGGGCAGCGACTGTACAGAGAATGGAAAAGAGGTACATAGTAACTTATCTTTAATTTACTATACTCCAATTTTGAGATTCTTAATGTTGGTTGCTTTTTTTATTGAAAGTAATATGGATGGCTTGCAGATAGAACCTACATCTATGAGCTGCTCTTGGTGATACCAAACTTTCATTATCTGAAGAAAAAAGGTGTTGGTTAGTTTTTTACACGAGTTTCATTTTTTTGTCCTCGAATGTTATCTTATACTTGGATTTATGAGAAAGCTTTTGCTATTTCATATGTAGGTGCCAATCTTATAGTCGAATTTAGGAATACTTGATTTCAAGAGGAGGGTGGTACAATAATGTTAAAGCTTCAACCTGCTCTAGAGGGAAAGCTAACAAGCAATAGAGTTATTGATTCTACAATCTGGAAGTCTGACAAAGCTCAAAAACGTCACAAATGAGAAAATAGGTAATATCTTTATACTACTTTAGCTAGACATTCATTGATAGGCTGTGGAGCTTAAGGACGATTTATAGGTTCCAAAATATTATTCTTTTGGGTATTTAGAAAAAGGAAGAAACAAAATCTAACGGTCTCAGTTAAGTTTCCTATGGACTGAATCTGCATAGAAAATAGCCAACTTTGAATGCATGAAACATGGTTAGTAATTAGTACGACTCTTCTTCTATCAGTTTCCAAGACCGATGATTTTGATTCTAAATACCGGCATCAATCTAATCAAATCGGTAGGTCACCCAAGTAATGAAAATTTTAAACACATCTTTCCTTTCTTTATTGCTAACAAATTTTCAATTTCATAATACAAACTGCAGAGAAGTTACTGGCTGATATAAAATTAAGTATTGCAATTGCACTCATTGATGATCTCAAGTTGGTCTTTCTAGATGAACCAGTATGCAACTTTGCACGTTACCGTTAAAATATCAATTGTTGATCTGTTAGTTATGCTTTCTTTCTCATTTTTAATTTTATTTTGTGATTGTAGACAACGGGTCTGGACCCTATCACGCGGAGACATCTGTGAGACTGTTTGGAGCCAAGAGGGAGTTACTGAGTTAAAGAAAGAGAAAATAACTGAGACGGTTAAAGCAGAGAAGAAGTTAAAAGGTGAAAGAGCACGTGCTTAGAGAAGAGACAATAGAGAGGTGTGTGTGCGTGTGTAGGTGATCAGATGGTGCGTTTAAAAAAAAAGTCATTTGATGACAGAGAAATGTATTTGTATTGGAAAGAGTGATCGTGTGTGGAGAGACGGAATGCACAAGAAAACATTTCATGTATTTGTATTTGTATGTGGATCTAAAACAAGCTTTTCTATCCATTGCATCATCACCTTCGTCCATTTTTCTTCTATTTTTGTTAGAAATCCAAACTCAACTCTTAACAGGGACATTATACGAAGCTTATATTTTAGATGAATGAATAGGGATCATGGCTAAAAGCAGGCCCCGTTGCATTGGAATCTCAATCCGATTCAAATCCCGCTTTGGCACATGTATCATTACTATCCTTAGCTTCCGTGAAAAGAAAAAAGCAATGGTGTTGGAACTTCAACCGGCAACATTCATGTTTTTGACGAAGAAGAAATGTTTTTTCGAGCATTCAACGTTTGATCTTAACATTCAAAGGTTAGTTACTCGAGTTATTTTGAATATCTTTGTTCTTTTCTAACAAATCATTCGTTGCAGAGTTTATAATTTTAGTGAGTCATAAAGTAAAAGAATCTCTACCCAATTCATCTCTTAACCAAGAAAACATAAGAAGGTTAGATTATTATTAGGGCCTCTCATTATTATATCCATTCGCTTTCCATTATTATGGTAAACATAAGATGGTCAGATTATTAAAACCCAAGTGAATTCATGTTATATTAGTTGTAGTTTTCTAACCAAGTTTTATAGACTTTTCATGATTTTCCTTTAGTTCCAAGGTTTTCAATAAATGAAACATAGAAGATATGTGTTATCAAACGATAAGGAATCTAATAATTTCCCACCAATTTTTGGTTTATATGTTATTTGCTTAAAGTACTTGGAAACTTATTAAATAACTCCATTACAAAGCAGCATTCATCCGGAATTCAGATTAGTTTAAATTAGTCATTTATGCTAATCACAAACAAAAACATTATATTATATATATTGTTATTATATGTATCCTACTTATAAATTACTTCATTTCAATTCTTTCGTACAATTTTTATGTTACTTATTAATCTATTAACTTCAAAATATTGAAGAATAATTTAAATCTATTCATTTTTCATTTTTAAATTTATAGATTTACGCCTATGAATTATTCTTTGTTTCATTTAGATTTGAGTATTTCACAAACAGAGTTTTAAAATTCACGCCATGATTAAAAAAAAATTGTGTATTGTGTTTTAAAATTCACGCCATGATTAAAAAAAAAAATTGGATACACAATTGGTCTAAACGTTTGAAAGAGGATAAAACCATTATTTTCAAAAAATTTAAAATATACCGTTGCGTCAGTCATTTTCTTGAAACTTAACATGAATATGAAATCATTTTTAATGAAAATTTTTGATCATGACATGTTCGTTAACCAGTGGATAATTACTTCTTCTCATTTGTCAATTTTGAACAAAATTTATCACATGATCACAAATATAATGAGTGTTGTTGTAAATACTATTTTAATATTATAAAAACTCAATTACTTCTTAATTTCTTTTAATAAATTTTTTTTTAATAACAAGTTTTTATTATGTTATGCATTATATTTTTAATTTATGTAGATGTACTGAATGAAGTGGTAAACATTGATATGTTATAAAGGGTAAGCGGTTTGAATAGAAAAATATTTAGAAACATCCACTTCGATCGCAAGAATGAGAAATAAAAAACTTTCATACTCTTAATTCTTTTATAATATATCATAACAATTAAATTAATAGATAAATTAAAATTTATTTGTTCTCTTCAGGAAGCAAATTTTACCATATAAACTTAGAGACATGAATTCTTTAAATTTTGCCACATATTTTTCGAGCATGGGACAAAAAATCATGAAAACCAACAATTTGTACTTCATAGTTTGTTCTTACGGAGAAGGTAAATCATATATTTATATTAGTTAATTTTCAATACTATCATTTTAAAAAAAAAACTAATTTAATTATTGATATGTTTATTTCGAATGATGCAGAGACTAATCCATGGTCATATCATCAAGTTAGTTGTTCGAAAATATTTTTTAATTTAAAAGATCTTGATGTCGAAGAATTAAAATCAACACTCCTCAAACCGAATAAAAGAAACCGGCATTTTTATCACACTAGAATGTTGAATATTTTATTTCATTACTTAAATTTGATTACTAAAACCTCTGTTAATTTTATCAAATTATTTATGATTTTGTTTATCTTTATTCTACTAATTGAAGATATTTTTTTTTTATTGGTCAGGTTTATCTAAGATTAGTTGCACCTACCTTTATATGTTACAATAGTTTAAATTCATCGATCATTGCCATCGCATTATACAACTACTTAAACTAATACAAAGTTATCAATTTCATAACAAGTTTAATACCAAACCCATTATAATCTACATACATAGCTCAATATTAAAAAACATAAACATCTAACTTTATTTTATTGACTCGAAAATAAAAAAATTTAAGATGAAAAAGTAACCCGCGCGTTCACCGATCTTTGATCTTAGAAATCCAAAACAATTTGCAAAAAAACTATTTCCTTTACAATTTTCTGATCTTTGAAATCCAAAACAATATGGACCATTATGTCTTTCAAAACTACCTCTATATATTACAATCGTCCACTTAAACCTACTACAAAGAAACCAATATCATAAGATTATTAATCTCAAACACCTCCTACAATAATGTACACACATTGGTGACAAAACTCAAATAAAAACAAATACATCTTAACTTTTTAGACTATAAGAATAAATGGAAAAAATAAAAACAACCCACGCGTCACCGCGCGGGTCAGAATCTAGTACATACCTAAAAACAAAAACTACATTTATAGTCTCAAGAATGAGATACACTTGCATACATTAGTAACTCTGAAATATCTAGTCTAACCCCAAAATCAATAGTAACTAATCAGAATAACGTTAAGTAGTTATATCTCTCGTTTTTTTTTTGTTGTAGTAGCCTATTTTCATCGAAAGAATAGAAAGAAAATCTAAAAATTTTACACTCTTAACATTTGAGAAAAAACCTTATGCAAACCAGTTTTATTCATCTTTGATCTTTCTGTTGAGGTGGGTGGATTAGGAGGTAGGTTATATGCATGCGCTAGACGCAAACTATAACATTCTTAGATAAAATAGAATTTGAGTAAAATTATCTTGTAAAAGAAGAGAGCTAGGAGAAAAAGTTGAGTAAAGTTTGTATGATTTCATACAAGAAACTTAGGCGAATCTCCAAATTTCCAGATGTTATGAAGAATCTTAATTTTGCTATGATATTTCTACCCTCATGAAGAAATTCCTAACAAATTTGATCTCTTATATGATTGCGCAAAATATAGAAATGTTCATACCATATTTCTTTGTGCTTTAATATATTACTATTTTCTGAAACAAAATTAGCTTTTGAAGCTGAAAGACCGGTAAAGATGAACCATGAAATTGGAGACGACAATAGACAATATCAGCTCAGATCCATTATTCATAAACCTTGAGCTGAATCTAGTAAAGACGAGATTGTGTAAGCAAACCTTCATCGATTACATGAACTCTCGGCAATGACTGTTGATGATTTCTATCATGCGTCCACAAAGACTTGCTAGTGAAATAGCATAATGGTAAAGAGTAAACTACCACACGAAGTGAGACACGGGATAACACACCAATATTTCTCTACAAAGAAAATACTTTTATTGTAAAACTCTCTTGATACACTTACAAGCAATATCAACACGTTCTTCCTACAAAAGAACTTGTTTCCTAATCTACCCAATTGATTTCTCTATTTTTCCCAACCCTTAACTTTTGATCTCTCACTTTTGTCTCATTGAAGTCTTGACCCTAAGACACAAATCTACCCTCTTTATATAATGAGACAGATTTCCATATCGTTTTGTGATATATGAAAATCCCTCAATCTTCTCTTCATTTTCGCAAGATCTTTGGGAAGTCATGTGCACCTTTGCTAGCTCAGCTCGGTTTTCCTCGATTCTGATGTGAACGTTGGCACGGTGGAAAGCGTTGTTCATGGTATGGGGTTAATGAGCCGATAAGTCATCCCATAACATGGATTGATACCATGTCGCCGCACTAAGGGCCCTGATAGCTAAATCGTCGGTGATACAAAGTCTTGAATAAATGGATTTGAACCTCTTGATAAAATCCCGAAGAGGTTCTTTAGAGCCTTGCTTAACCGCGTAGAGATCCGAAGCTGTAGCTTGCTGTTCCAAGTGCATCATATACTACTTAAAGAAGGCTTCCCGAAGATCCTCGAAACATCCGATGGAATCCACGGGTAGGATTGTAAACCAAGCTTGAGCATCTCCTCGGAGGCTCTCCATTAAAATTTGGCATCTTCCCTCGTCTTTCTCTCCTCTACAGAAGTCTGCTCGGCCAAATTTTACCAAAAATGCTCTCATATATACAGCTGGGTCCCCAGTCCCATCGTAGGTGGGAAGCCTCAGTTTATCATTTAGTGGGATTCGCGCTGACGTGATGTTGTAGGTGAAAGGCCTTTTTTCAGTTTCTACCAAGAGTTGGTCAACTTCCGGAGCCGAGCTAGTAGCTTTATGGACTAAAGATCTCATCTCGTCCAGTTCTTTCCTTAAATCCATTATTGACCGACTATTATCACGCGGATACCAGTTATTCGGAGATTCATCGGCCTCGTATCTCCTACGCCCAGTAGAGGTTGGAGTTTGACTATCCGCCTCCCCATGCTGATCACTTTAGAAAGTCACTCGGTGCAGGTCGTTTTCTTCGCGAATCCGCGATCAGCGTTCCAATACTGGCTCACTTGGCATGTTGTGCATACTTGCCCGAGACAATCATAATCCCCGGAAAACGTGGCTATCTGATCGGTGAGGATCTGATTTACCCGCTGTTGGTAGAGGACATGCTCCATCAACCAGCTTTCATGTTGTTAGGGGCGTCCTACTTATGGTAGAACCAATCCCAGCGCAAGGAGTTTTGGTTCCTGAAAAAGTTCGAGGTTGGCTGGAAGTAATTTGACCTGGTGACGATGTAGATACCGGGGTTGCAGTTTCGGAGGACGTAGAAGGACGAGTGCTTTGTGGTTGAAGGGGCAGTCTGTTCCCTTCTCCCGAAGAAGGAACTTTTATCGGCTGAACGGTCAGTGTTGTGAATCCTTCTTGGTTGTTGGTATTAGTTAAGGAACCCATGAACTCCAGCTCTCGTATTACGGAATCACGTCCGTCTAATAGAACTCTCAGCGGATTTCTAGTTGGCTGGTGGACAGTCCTAATTCCCATCTTATGCTCCTCATCGCTTGCATTGGCCACTGCCCGTCCACTCTGTTTTCCTTTGGGACCGTTGAGAGCCGAGCTTACGTCATGGTAGTATTCAGAATTGATTTTATTTTGTTATAGAGACCAAATGCTAGCGCCAAATGTTGATTCAGGGGATCAACTTTTAATTATTTGTAATTAAAGGGTTAGTAAATGGGTAAATAAGCAAATAAAAATGACTTGTTCGAAACGTAAGTTTATTGATTACCGAGATACAAGGGTACAAGTTCAGAATGTTAAACTTGCTTTAATCAAAGAGAAGGTAAAATGTGCTCGGTGCAATCGCTTAGTTTTTCTCCCCGATTATGAATTATATTTGAGGTGTAAGGGATATCCTTATATAGGTCATGCAGTCAGTTCTCTGAGCCCATGGGAAGAGGATAATGAAGATTTCCTTATTCTCCTAGATTTAGGAAATCTGGAAATATTTAATCATATCCATTCTGAACTCAAATGTTGACCTAGACAATATGTTCTATACCCCCTCTCGTTTGCTCCATCACATCCATTATGCTGTCAAACCTTTTTGGGAGAGATATCAAAAACTTTTGGACAATTTAATAGTCCGTCTTCGCTTCACCATGAACCTTTATTTCCTGTTAAACGTTTGATGTTATTTCCTTCTTCCATTTTAAAGTTTTACTACTCTATTCTCAACTATTACATTTTAATCAATCTTATTTGTGGAGTTCCTTGATATTTGGATTGCAAAGCATCCCACACTTCCTTCGAAGTAGTTGTTGGTGCGATGCAGGAGAAGATCTAATTCGACACAGCTGTTTGTAGAGCCATCCTATCCTCTGTCGTTGCTGGGATATAAAGAATTTTGAATTAAAGATGTCAAACGATTGATAGACATATGTTATATTTTAATTAAACTGAAAAATACTTAAAACCAAAAGTACGGATGTAAAACTTTTACACATTA
Source organism: Euclidium syriacum (assembly GCA_900116095.1). Taxonomy (NCBI): domain Eukaryota; kingdom Viridiplantae; phylum Streptophyta; class Magnoliopsida; order Brassicales; family Brassicaceae; genus Euclidium; species Euclidium syriacum. The sequence continues at coordinate 2,840,758 of FPAK01000010.1, read as the reverse complement.
TAATAACTAAAAAAAGGAATTCATAAAAAAACGAGATCCATTCAAAAGCACAATGTAAAGTGATAGATAACTTAAAATAGATTGATTGAAAAGCTAAAATAAATATGCGTCTTTTATATATACACACAATGTCGTGTTTCATTTTTCATCATTTACGAAAAATTTCTATCTAAGACAGTAAGATGAGTAAACACTCTCAACTTTTGTTCACTATTCTCGCTATCTTCATCATTTTCGGGCAAGGTATGTATCAACATTTAAACTAATTAATATATCTATAAATAATCCCAGGATATTTATTCTTTTACTACAATTAACAGGAGCGTCTGCAAAAAAAAATTTTTTGAAGAACATTTGTTTCCAGGAGTACCCTGCCCTCCTTTCAAATGCTATAGTGAGTGTAGCCGTAGGAAAGGGCTTTTTGCTTGCAAGAAGAAGCTAGGCATGACTGTAAGCGAGTGTTTCTGTGAGAGATATTGTCCTTGATTTTACCTTTTATTTTACAATAAACTCATATCTTTTAATTACTTTGTTATCATTCAATAATGATGAGAGAATTTGGTTCTCATGTGTTTAAAATTTATCTTTTCCCTTTACCATTTGTCCCCTAAGTTGTAGTAACTATGGTTCCATTTCATTTGTTTCAAAAAAAAAAAAGTAAAAAAAAAAAGAGGTAGTCTAAACTACCGAGAGAAAATACTGGTATTTTGAGTTCTCCATTTTTAAATGCTTTTGTTGTCTCTTTTATGATCATATTTAGGATCTCATCATTTGGAACAAAGCATGTTTTGCTTTATCCTATAATAATGGGGATATCGCATCGTGTGCCTTACCCCACTCACTTCCTTGATAATTGAATCTTCAAGGCCAGGAAAAAGAGAAGAACTTAGAAATATAAAATGATCAACTACATTTTAACGAAACATTTTCTTTACTTCGAACAAATACACCTTTCATCATGCATATTTGGTTACAATTAAATTCCTTTCATGAAACTAATGGTACACCGTTTTTACTTCATTCGACATGGTAAATTTCCTTGATCATCTTTATTAAAAAGAAAAGTTAAATACTTTGGTGAAACTGTCATTCTTTTCCAGTCAAATATCAAATTGTGAGTATCACCCAATATCCCAATAACTAACATTGACTTTCTCACCCTAATACATCATGTCTTAAGACAACCCCAACCATGGTTCGATCTCCTACTCTTTTTCTCAAGTCATAAATGTTTCGGCAAATTTTAACTGGTTCGAATTGATACAGTTCTACGGAAAAAAAAGACTTGAAGATCTCATTTATTAATCAATCGAATAAAGTCAACAACATGGAAAAAGACATTCAAAAAAGACGAAGAATAAGGAGTTCATTCTAGGGTTTAGGCCTCCTCCTCCTTTTTCGCTTCTCTCTCTTAATATAGAGAATGTTTTGTATTTATCTCAATTCCCTTAGAAATAGGAGATAAATATTGTATTATTTTTTGTGGCGACTATCCATTGAGAAGACCATGGGCCGACCACGATCCGGTTGTTTCCGAAATTTTGGGTCTTCTTCTTTTAAGATTTATTAATCATTTTTCACATGTCGTAGTAATCTATTGAGCGGTTGGATTTGATTCTTGACGAAATTATTCTCAACAATAAAGTACATAAATTCGTATTAACAAACGACACTAAACAAATTGAAAACAAAAATGCCTAAAATGCAACCACCATGTTGAAAACAAAGCGTAAATAAGTGAAATTATAACCTTTGAAGTGTAGAGATTTACATAATGTTATTAGTCATTAAATTTTGGTATGTCAAGATCCGATCTTAACCTAATCTCGATAATTTCCAAAACTTTGTGTAATTTAGAGGTTTTTGGTATGGAAAAAAATCTTTATTTGTTGATTTTATTTCAGTATAGACTTAGGATATTTGAATGATATAATAATAATTTTAGTGAGACACTTTATAAAGTTTTGAAAAATATTTATATATATGGACTCTGAAAATTATAAACATATAAAGATTTTAAACATTTCTATATAAACCATTCTAAAAAATTGTAAGTAAAACATTTTTAAGAAAATATGTTTATGTGATTTCTATATAGTCAAGTTGTTACCAATAATAATAATAAAAAAATTAAAAAAGCAATTGCAAACATTTTTAAAAAGAAATGGAATACAACTTCCCATTCACATTGTTAGTTCAAGAAAAATGAAATGAATTTATGACATAAATTGTTTTTTTTCATGATTCATGCATAATATAAAAACACATTAGTAAAAAAAATATGTTTCAATTTGATATATGACCACAAGATTTTTTAAAAGATACGATTTCTGTAGTTTTTTTTTGAACTCTTGGATCCCTAGAAAATGTGGAAGGTGTGACCATTTAGTACAAAAAAAATGAAGATATCACCAACAAAATATCACTAAAAACTTGCACCAAGGTTCAAGCAATCAAGTTTAACCTAAAGACTTGCATTCAGGTTCAAGCGATTAAACTTTTTCTGTCCATGCTTTATTTGTAGATACTACTACTCTCAGTATTCCAATCTTTGTCTCTGCTTTTTTCATGGGTTCAAGCAATCAAGATTATGTTCATGCTTTAGTTTTTCTTAATACAATGGTGCAAGCAACATCCACGGTAATAATCACATATAGAGTTCTATCATTCTGCTAGCATATACTATTGAAGGTATTTTCTCCTATGACTTAAATTTTGTACTCTCTGATTCAGATTCAACCATGAAAATTAATTAAGTTGTTGACACTGCCGCAAAAATTTAAATTAATATAGTAAATAATAAATAAGACATAATTAAACACTACAACCATTGACATAGTTAACATTAGCTAATAAATTTCTACTCCAAATGAGGATCCTCTCAATAACCCAATTACCGGCGCAACTTCTCCTATTTTCTCATAAATTGCAACTCTTTATGTTGTCCATCATAACACAACATCAATTTTTCAACACCTCTTTCTCAACGAGAGTTTCATTACCGAATGATTAGAGAATTGAAAATGCCTATGATAGTAATAGGTTTCGTGACATATTCAGAGCCCTAATAGGATTAAGTGTACCGAAAAAATTCATGCTAATTTACAAGGACAAACTTTTATCAACATAACCATAAAAGTTCAAGAAATACAATGGGTTCCTGTTAATAATTTTTAATTTAAGAGATTAAAGACGATATGATTTTTTTTATTAATTTTATAATATTATAATGCAGACGTACATGATGAAGCTAACTAATGAGATATTTATATTAGACACATCAAAAAAAAAAAAACTAATACACTCCTTAAACATGAAAATATCTATATTCTTTCAGATTTTTTCTCTCTTTTTGTGGTATCATTAAATTCAAAAAAAAAAAAAATTAGGAGAGATTTAATGGCTTACATGACATGTAAATTTTGAAAATTATATAAAAATAGGTTTTGTCTCACCTCGACCACAAAATGAAATGGATGACATACATATTTCTTATAAATTATTAAACTTACTAAGAATTGTGAATTGCATATATGAAGTATTTAACATAAAGTCTTTGTTTGATTTAATCATGTTTTATTTGAACTGGTTATCAAATTGAATATAGAATATTCAAATATTTTTGATTGATAAATTGTGAAAATATTAAAACAATTATCAATTTATTAAAATTTATAATATTATAAATATTTTTATTTTAATAAAATTTATATTATATTTGATGATATATTGCTATTGCATATTAGATTATATTTTCTATTGAATATTAGATATGATGATATATTGCTATTGAATACCAAATTAAATTTGCGTATTTAATTCTTAATCCCATTATATATCTGCGTATAATTCTTAAGGAAGAGTTAGTTTTAGTGAATCCAAAATCATTATTTGCATCTTTCCATAGTCTCAGGTGGAGTTAGAGAATTAGAAAATCGACTGGAATCAAGTCATTAATTGCAGGACCAAAAAATATTGAGCTAATTCATTGGTGAGGTCATTTGTAATCATATGTCATCAGAATCCAACCTAACACTTGGAATTTTATGGACTCATAAAACAATATAATTTTCTTCAAATTATGGATCGATTTATTGATTGAGTATAACTTGTATCTAAGATTGGTTTCTTTCTTTAGATTCCTTGCAGCAAGGTATTTCCAATGTCACCTGTATTGTGATATAACTCTTTGCAGTTCGACGGGAAATTGACGCGCAATACCCTCACTCGAATACAACTTTTTCCCTTCTTCGTCTTTCTCTCTTCTCCAGCTTGTCTATTCTGCCATTGTCGAGGTTTACCACATCCATGTCACCCTAGCCATGTTCGGAAACCTCCTGCTAGCGGCATGTTCATTTTTTGAACACCGGCAGCAGCTTTAATTTGGTTTAAAGACAAAAATGTGGCACCTTGGCGATAGCTTTAGAGTCGTGGCGTCACTTTTGAAGCCGCTGAATTTTATGGCATCTTCAAAATCACCGGGGCGTAACAACAGCTATAGACGCATCACCTCCAGCGAAAAAAATGAAGGAGAAATGAAAAGAAATTAAAGAATTTTTTTATCCTAAATGTGTCACTGCCGCTGGTCATAGCAGCAAACAAAAGAACAGAGCTTCTCTGATCAGACCGTCAGTGACCTCCGACTCCTATGACTATGTTCCCCTCTCCTTTTTCTTCAAGATGTTCTCACGTACCTCTCTCAACCCTTCATTCTCTCCGTTATATTCCACGTGTTCTCCTTCTCTCTGATCTCATCGCCACTATATCTCACTGCCACTATATCTCTGCCACCTCTACAATGATGAGCCATAGTCTCCTAACCTTAACATTTCTATTGTAAACTCTTCGTCTTCAAGATTATAGGGTTACCATATATTAACCAACGATAATTTTGGGTTTAATTATATAACAAAAAGAGAATTTGATATTTATTAATAATAAAAATATAGAATTAAAATAATTTATATTTATGAACGATTTAATTGATTAAAGAGAATCCGATATTTATTTACAAGAAAAAAAAATATATATATTATATATATATATATATATATATATAAAAGAAGAGAATTTGATATTTATTAATAACAAAAATATACAATTAAAATAATTTATATTTACAAATGGTTAAAGAGAATCTGATATTTATCTACAACAAAAATATATAATTAAAGTAAATATCGGCAACAAAAATATATAATTATTTATTTAGGTTAGTTGATTTTTTTTGTTTGACCATGGTAGAAATTAAAATAATTGGGCCAAGCCTATTTACTTACAACTGCTGCGTTCAACGATATGTATACACATTAAGATGAATGTTGCATTGATTAATGACGGCAAATATATGCCCAGGCCCAGTAAATTCCAGAACGGCCCGTTTGTAATTTATCGGTTCCCTTCTTAAGAAGAGCGAAGGGCGAAACCTTCACGAGTATACAAATTTACAGTTTCTCCATCTTTTTACTTTCCTCACAGAGGTTCCTCTCGGCAACTTCATCATCAGAAATCGAACTTCTCGTCCCTTCTGTTTCCGTCTCCGGCGTGCTCTCCCATCGATTTTTTTTTTCTGAGGTTAGGGTTTCCTCACTTTTGCTTTTTTCCCCTTCTGTGCGAAATCGAAAAGTCTAATGACGTCTGGCATTAACTCTTTTGGTCTTCGTAGTCGTACTCGTAGTCTTAGGGTTTTGGGGCGACGATACTTTGATTTGTCGAACCGAACTTTTGCTTTGTGATCTTCCATTAATTGCAGGTTTTCTTAGGGAAATTAATTAGGTTTTATTGCCAGGAGAGAAATTCTCTCCTTCGTTCTTCTGACTATGTTTAAGATGTTTTGACCTCTGTGGTAGTCTTGTTAGACTGATATTGCTCTGCTGATATGATTTTTTACTAAGCGTCTGTGTTTTAGTCTAATTAATACTGTTTTGCTGAATGCTTGATTCTCTTTTTATCGCCTGAGTAAAGAAATTTGAGATCCTCGTTTGATTGCAGTTGTAAGGGGTGAATACAAGGCGAGGCTAAGATGACGAACTTACAAGTATCTGGAATAATTGAAAAGGTTTTTCATTATCTACTTTGAGTTAAGCTCAATTTTCTTGTTGAGTATATTGTATTCACCTTTCTTGTCTCTTTGTTTTATTAATGATTAGATGACGGGCAAAGACAAAGATTATAGATATATGGCAACCTCTGATCTACTGAATGAGTTGAATAAGGATTCCTTCAAACTCGACCCAGACTTGGAGATGAGATTGTCGAGTATCATATTGCAACAGCTCGATGATGTGGCTGGTGATGTTTCTGGATTGGCTGTTAAATGGTTAGCTTTCTTCTCTCGGAATCTTATGTCCCAAATTGAAGTTATGTCATCTGCATTCAAATGTTCTGTGACTATCTTGGTTTATCTATACTGCGGCTTTGGTTTTTCTTGATCGTGAGCCTTTAAAATTAGTTGAACTATCTTTGACCCTTAATGTATGATTTTGTTCCAGTCTTGCTCCATTGGTGAAGAAGGTTGGAGAAGATCGAATTGTGGAAATGACCAACAAGTTATGCGATAAATTGCTGCATGGGAAAGACCAACATCGTGATACCGCAAGCATAGCTCTCCGTACTGTTGTCTCTCAAGTTTCTCCTTCCCTTGCGCCATCCATTCTTGTTACTCTAACCCCACAAATGATAGGAGGAATAAGTGGTCAGGTTAGTGGTTGGGAGGCCTATGCCTTTTCTTTGATTGCATATGATATAGTGCTTAGGGTCTGAGTCAGTTTCAAGATACTAGAAAAATTACACAATTCAAAAGAAAATTCAGGCTACATTTCAGATTGATTGATTTTATTAAAATTGATTTGGTTTTATGTTTTAGTAAAGTTTTGTTGGAACTGTTACAGTGTAATAGCTCTTTCTGAAAAACTCTTGGTAGACCAGAGCACAGTTTACAAATTTTGCAAGTAACTAAATTTCTGCTGGCTTGCTGCTGAAGGGAATGAGCACAGGGATTAAGTGTGAATGTCTTGAGATCATGTGCGATGTTGTTCAAAAGTATGGAAGCTTAATGGCAGAAGATCACGAGAAGCTACTGAACACATTGTTATTGCAATTGGGCTGTAACCAGGCCACAGTAAGGAAGAAGACTGTTACATGTATTGGTAAGTTAACAAAATTGAGTCAAAAGATGGCTGGCTAGTTGTGTCAATAGTTAGCTAATTTTGAACCAGATTTTAATTTCACGGCACTTGATTGTTAGCTTTAGTCAGACCATTATTATTAACTTAAGAATATGGATCTCAGCTGTTGTTGTTGTCAATTCTATCACGCGGGTTCAAATAATATATTCAATGCTGTTTGTTTCTTCATTCTTCACTAGTCTTACATAGATCTCTTTATTCTGGGTTTCAGCATCTCTGGCCACCAGTTTGTCTGATGATTTGCTCGCAAAGGCGACTGTTGAGGTTGTGAAAAACCTAAGTAAGAAGAATGCAAAATCAGAGATTACGCGCACCAATATTCAAATGATTGGAGCTTTAAGGTAAACTCCTGTCTATCTTTCTTTTAGGCGTACTTTATATCTTTATCTTCTTACCATGTATTGCTGTAATATGTCTGTTAGTTGTGTTTGTCCTACCTATTATTGATTGGGATGCATGGTACTTAATGCATTTTTGTTTCAGTCGTGCTGTTGGATACCGATTTGGGGCTCATCTTGGTAACACTGTGCCAGTATTAATCAACTACTGCACCAGCGCTTCAGAAAATGATGAGGAGCTTCGCGAGTATAGCTTACAGGTCTCATACAAGATTCCTTATTTTCCTACTTTTTCACTAGGCCTTTTTAATCGCACAATTACTTATACATGCTTGTAGTCTCTTTTCTTTCCCTCTGCCGTATTGAATTAGGATTTTAGTTTTTAAGCTTCAATGAAAGTGATATGAAAGATGTAGGTGATAACATGTCCGTTCTGAAATTTAACTGCAGGCACTTGAGAGTTTCTTGCTACGATGTCCAAGGGACATCTCACCATATTGTGATCAAATTTTAAATCTCACTTTGGAATATATAAGTTATGACCCCAATTTTACGGACAACATGGAGGAAGATACTGATAATGAGACTCTTGAAGATGAAGAAGATGAGTAAGTTCTGATTTAAGAATTGAAACTGTAACCTAGCCCCTTATAGTGCACCATTAGCTCATTAGATCTTTGTTCTCACAGCGAGAGTGCAAACGAGTACACAGACGATGAGGATGCCAGCTGGAAAGTTAGGAGAGCAGCAGCGAAATGCTTAGCAGGATTAATCGTTTCTCGTTCTGAGATGCTCGCGAAAGTATATCAAGAGGTATGTCTTTTCTTTCTTAATGATCAAGAGGATTATCTTTCAAGACGGGACTGTACAAGAATCCCTTATGGGAAAGGATTTTTTTCATCTCTTACTTGCGTTGATTGTCTGGCATTATAGTAATGTTTGATTCAAATATGAAATGAGAAATTGAAGTAGTCTTTATTGTTAAGGTATTTAGTTATAAGTCTCTTCTTGTGCAGGCCTGCCCGAAACTAATTGACAGATTCAAGGAAAGGGAGGAAAATGTTAAGGTATGGAAAATAAATTATGCTCTATCCTGTCATTAGTATATGGTGATTTATCTGATGTACTCTTGCTGCAGATGGATGTATTCAACACATTCATTGATCTGTTACGGCAAACAGGAAATGTGACAAAAGGTCAAACTGACACCGATGAATCAAGGCAAATTTTCTATACCTTTCACTCCATCAGTAAGGACGGTCTGTTACATTACTGATGAATTCCTGCTAACTACTCTTGAATTGATGCAGTCCAAAATGGCTACTGAAGCAAGAAGTCTCAAAAATTGTGAAATCCATTAATAGGCAACTACGTGAAAAGTCTGTTAAGACGAAGGTATGAAAGTGTTTAACTCTCCTTTTGGTTTGATTTCTATTTGATATTTTTATAACTTTTTACCTATTTGTAGGTTGGTGCATTCTCTGTTTTGAGAGAACTTGTGGTTGTCCTGCCTGACTGCCTTGCTGATCACATTGGTTCACTTGTTCCTGGAATTGAAAGGGCACTTAATGTTAGTGTGGATATTCAGTACACACTTATTTATGTTCTGACAGTGTTGTTATTTGTCCATTTGCTCACATTCCCTCCCTTTTTTTTGTTCACCAGGATAAGTCTTCTACTTCAAACTTGAAAATTGAAGCTCTTGTCTTCACAAAATTGGTCTTGGCGTCGCATGCGCCTCCTGTTTTTCATCCTTACATTAAGGTTGGTAACATTCACTGGTTTTCATTCCATTACAATATTGACCAAAACGTCCCACGACTAGTGTTGATCCCACATACTTCAAAATAAAGTTTTTAAAATGAATGAATTTGAACAGCTGATAAGGGTTTATATACTGACTCTTGAACTTTTATGTCAATATAGGCTCTTTCAAGTCCTGTTTTAGCTGCTGTTGGTGAACGCTATTACAAGGTGACCGCTGAGGCATTAAGGGTTTGTGGGGAACTTGTCAGAGTAGTACGTCCAAGTACTGAGGTGAGTATCTCGTTACATTGTGATATCTTGTACACATTTACTGATTGAGCCTGTGCATTCACTGATAGTTTTTACGTGTGTGGTTTAGGCAATAGGCTTTAATTTTAAACCATTCGTCCAGCCAATCTACAATGCAATAATGTCGCGCTTGACAAATCAAGATCAGGACCAGGTTTGTGGCATGAATCGGCTCCTTAATATTATTTTTTTTGTGAAAATATCCATGCTTTGGGGTAGCAGATCTTAATAATTTCCTTTTGAACACTGTCACATTGTCATTATAAGTTAGTACTGAATTGGAAAATGCATACATTGCTTTGTTTTTGTTTGTACTATTTTCATTTCTTAATCTCTTTTTTTCTTCAGGAGGTCAAGGAGTGCGCTATTACCTGCATGGGTCTTGTGATTTCGACATTTGGCGATCAACTGAGAGCAGAGTTACCTTCATGCCTTCCTGTGCTTGTTGACCGAATGGGAAATGAAATCACTCGCCTCACAGCAGTGAAGGTTGTTCTTTTGCATGTGTTGAAGTCTTATTTCTTAAACTTTGTTATACCTTTTTAGCTCATTTCTGGGGTTGTGTGGGTGTATGCAGGCATTTGCTGCTATTGCCACTTCTCCACTGCACATTGATTTATCATGTGTCTTGGACCATTTGATTACTGAACTGACTGGGTTCTTACGGAAGGTATATGGCTTTGTACAACCGTATCTTAATAGGCATCACATATGAACTTTTGTTCCGTTTACTGTCTCATAATCATTGAAACAGTATCTGGTACTTGGGCAATTTGTGTTAATGTTTTTTCTTTTTTGTGTGAAACAGGCTAATCGGGTTCTAAGGCAAGCAACACTGATTACTATGAATACCCTGGTGACAGCCTATGGTGATAAAATTGGTTCAGATGCTTATGAAGTTATCCTTGTGGAGCTTTCATCTCTGATAAGGTTTGTTTGCTTGTCTAATGAATCTTTGCTTTCTTTTTTATTTTCTAGGTTGATGGTTTCATTACAAGAGATGACTTTCATCTTTGTTTTTCAGTGTATCGGACCTCCACATGACAGCTCTTACACTCGAACTCTGCTGCACTTTGATGACTGGAAAGAGTTGTAGTGAAAATATCAGTTTTGCGGTTCGCAACAAAGTTCTTCCGGAGGCACTAACTCTAGTTAAAAGCCCATTACTCCAGGGTCAAGCGCTTTCGGTAAATTTTGACTTTTGCTGGTGGAATTGTATTTTGTGTCTTGAGGTTGAAGATAAAAAGGAAAATGATTTCTTGGATGCTTTGTCACAGGCTCTGCAAGGTTTCTTTGAAGCTCTGGTGTATCATGCAAATACGAGTTTCCGCACCTTGCGGGACTCATTACTTGCTTGTGCGAAGCCTTCTCCTCAATCTGGAGCTGTCCAAAAGCAAGCATTATATTCAATTGCACAGTGTGTCGCTGTTCTTTGCCTCGCAGCTGGTGATCAGAATTGTTCGTCAACTGTTAAAATGCTAGTGGAGATCCTCAAAGACGACAGCAGAACAAATTCAGTAAGCTCGGATTTTTATTTTTTATTTTCTAATTTTCTGAGCATTAGTTTAGTTTATGATGGGTTTTTTTCGTGTGCAGGCAAAACAACATCTTGCCCTGTTGTCTCTTGGTGAGATAGGAAGAAGGAAAGATTTAAGTTCACATAGTGGCATTGAAACAATCATCATCGAGTCTTTCCAATCTCCTTCTGAAGAAATAAAGTCTGCAGCTTCTTATGCTCTTGGAAACATTGCTGTTGGCAATCTGTCGAATTATTTACCATTTATCTTGAACCAGATTGATAATCAACAGAAAAAACAATATATTCTCCTTCATTCACTCAAAGAGGTATGTTTCCCTGAACAAGTAACCATAACATATTTATCAGATTGATTATGATATATAATATAATATAATATATACGTTGCTCTCTGGTTTGATTTCAGGTTATCGTGAGACAGTCTGTTGATAAAGCGGATTTCCAGAATTCGAGTGTTGAGAAAATACTTGCTTTACTGTTTAACCACTGTGAAAGCGAGGAAGAAGGTGTAAGGAATGTTGTTGCTGAATGCTTGGGAAAAATGGCCTTGATTGAACCTGAGAAACTAGTTCCTGCGCTTCAGGTATAGAAGAGAAGAGAAGAATCTCTGTTTTTAGCGATGAATAATAAATTAAAAATCTGAAAATGATTTATAGGCAAGGACAAGGAGTCCAGCTGCATTTACTCGTGCGACTGTTGTCACTGCTGTGAGATACTCTGTAGTGGAACGGCCTGAGAAGTTAGATGAAATCATCTTCCCTGAGATATCTTCTTTCCTCATGCTAATTAAAGATGGTGACCGCGTAAGTGGAAAATAAAATGAACCCTTGTTGCATTTGAATGTTTTATTTATTTCTTGTTTCTATGGTTTATGTTTTTTTATGCAGCATGTTAGGCGTGCAGCTGTGACAGCTCTGAAAACTTTTGCTCATTATAAACCAAATCTTATCAAAGGACTCCTCCCTGAATTGTTACCGCTTCTTTATGATCAAACCGTTGTTAAGGTAATAATAAAAGGAGAGGGTTTTTGTTTTATGATCAAATAACGAAGGACATATATATTCTCTATTATTGCAGAAAGAATTGATAAGGACGGTTGATCTGGGTCCATTCAAGCATGTTGTTGACGATGGGCTTGAGCTGAGGAAAGCAGCTTTTGAGTGTGTATTTACTCTACTCGATAACTGTCTTGATCAACTGAATCCATCTTCTTTCATTGTTCCTTTCCTCAAATCTGGACTTGAAGGTAAATTATTAAAGCGCGTGTTGATAATTATCAGTTTTTATTAAATAATCTCTTTTCTTTTTGATGCAGATCACTATGATCTGAAGATGATTTGTCACCGGATTCTCATCTTACTAGTAGATAAATGTCACTCAGCCGTATTAGCCGGTAATGTTTAATATAATCATTTTTTTTTATTTGGTTTGATGATTCCTTATTATATAATGGGTGATGTTTTTTCTGCAGTACTGGATTCTCTTGTGGAACCGCTGCAAAAAACGATGAACTTTAAGCCGAAGCAAGATGCAGTGAAGCAAGAGCATGATCGTAATGAAGATATGATCAAAAGCGCGTTTCGAGCAATATCATCATTGGATCGTATCAGGTTAGTTTTCATTTTCATTTTTATTTTTATGCTCTCTGAAAATAAATAACTTTGGACTGATAAATTTAAACTAAAAACAACAGTGGAGTGGATTATAGCCACAAGTTCAAGAGCTTAATGGAAGAGATGAAGAGATCTGTAGCTTTGTGGGACAAGTATCAGACAATCCGGAACGAGTAGAAGAAGATTGTTGTGTATGTTTGTGTCATTTTAGTCCCAAAAATAAAACCATGATGATTTTCTCGGCCTGAGATTGGAACTATTCCAAGAAAAAAAAGGTACAGGAAAACAATAACAGTTGAAAAACATAAATTTCTCAATCGGCGGAAAAGTTTAGGATTCTTTTTTCATCTACTTTGGATATTTGGTTTATTATTTTAATTTTGTGAGGATTTGAGGGATTTTGCCGTGTTCTGCTTTTCGAAACTATTGCGATCTTTCCGATAACGGCTCAATACAAAACTTACATTACATCCTTATATTTTGTGTGGGCTTGACCAAAAGACAATATTTGAGTTGCTTAGGAAAAGGTGAATTCTGCTTGGTCTGGTATGTGATAAGTATATTTGTAATTCCAAAAATTATACATGAACATAGAGCAAAATTATTATTATTTTTTAATTATAATAACATGAATATAGAATGAGTTGCTTCGAACAATCTATATATATAGCCACGGAAATTGCAGTATAGAGAAGTAGAACCAAAAAAAATGCCTCATCTTTGATTCAACTTACAAAAGAGCATAAATCCACAAAATTGTGGGTTTTTCTGTTTTTAGAGATTACTTGAGACAGAAGAAAAGACATTTGAGTAGCTGAATGAAAACAACATAAAATCTATCTCTCATTCATCAGTGCCCTCACCATTACCAGACTTTAGATGAAGATGCTTCTCTCGCTTTTGGAAATCTGTCAAACCTTTCCCACTTCCAGTTACACCCACTTTCCCAAATGGATCCTCTGGAGATTTGAATATACTCTCCTTCTTCCTCCCTGTGAAGAACCCTACCTGCCCATAACCAAAACCCATCTCAGAATCACATATAACGAGAAGCCATCCAAGAGAATTGCTACCTTTTTAGTTTTGGCTTTAGTGGTCTGAAACTGTTGCCAAGCATTTTGTTTCTTGTTCTGTGCAACCTCGAGTTGCTCCTGCCTCGCCTTTGACTTGAATGCATGTATCTTCTTACGCTTTGCAATTTTCTGCAGGCGAGAGACCTCTTACCACAAAAAAAACTCTCATAATCAAAGAAATAAGCAAATAATAATCCAGACTTACCACATCCTCAGGATCATTGGGATCGATTTTAAGCTTTGCTGGTAAAGTTTTAGATTGATAATCAGAACTCGCAGCTTGCTCAATCTTTCTTTTGAGAGCATTTTTGGTAGCTTCAGCTAGTCTCTCAGCTTCCAAGAGAGCATTGTGCTCTATTGGTCTCACATTATCTGGATCAACCTATAAATAGTAACAAGACAACCTCAACATTAGTTTATTTTACTTATACCAAAGAAACGGAAACAGAAGCATTACCTCTTCCTTGTTTCCCCACTCATCATATGCAACATAATAGCCATTAACAGTATGTGCTTCAACAGTCGCATCATACCTGAACATTTAAGAAATCAAACAAAAACCAAAGAAAATGGAGTAAGAATACAGTAAATATATCATGACTTAATGAAAGAAACTCGAGAGTTCTTTGACTTACCACTCGCCATCGTCGCTAAAGACAGCTTGAACTTTTGTTCCAATAGGGAACTTACCCTCGTGGATTGGATCATTCTTTGAATCCTGAACAAAAAGATATGGAATACAAGAACGCATTAATCACAACATGCTTTCATGTATTCAAATTTAGGAAGAAAAATGTAAAATTTTGTTCCTACCACATTTCCCCAAGCACCCTCTGGTAAATTGGGTGATCCAGAAGTTGCTCCAGCATCTGATAGAGGAATCTCATTTTGCTTTGCAGTTGCAAGAAGTTCCTCTGTCAAGGCGATTAACTGTGTGTTGCAAAACAAACTGTGTTAGAGAATTGAGGATTTTAACAATTTCACACAATAAAATCTATAAAGATTTATCAGAAGTAGAACATCAGGGATCGAACGCGAGAAATCAGGAGATAGAAGCAGGCTTGGCCATCATGACCCATATTTAGCACACCTGCACAAATAACCAAGAATAGAAATGATGAATTCTTTGCTAATTCTCTCCTACTTTCAACAACTGCTTTTGGCTCACCCAAACTCCACTGCCGGAGTTACATGGCACTCTAAAAATTTACTCACCTTTTAAACCCCAGAAACAGAAACCAAACTCCACTGTATCCGCTAGCTGTTAAATGGAGTTTGCTATTTCGAGCAACGTGATGGTTCCTTCAAGAGAGGGGATGGAATAGAAACATGAAGGGCACACGATATGCAAAACCTAGATAGATGCTCAAATAACCTAAATCTATAGCTTGGAGACAAACAGATCAATGATTTTCACTCATGCTAAGGGAAACTAGCAAAAAGACATCGATTACAGAGATGTACGGATTTTAATCACACAAAACCACAACTAACTGATTTCAGAAAAGTAACATTCACAAGGTTATATCACCTCTTTAAGCTCCTTTTCCATGTCTGCATATTCTGAGTTTCTAGGGTCTTCTGACAAAACCTGCCTAACCTGAAACCAAAGAGTGTAAATTCTTATCAGATATGAAGACGAGAAGCAAGTCCAGGATTACATTCATCATCATATTATATAACTTAACCAAAATGCCTTAAAAGGGAACAAGCACAAGAACAAAAATAATTCTATTTCACAAACAATCATCACAAGCTGGTGCCAAAAAATAAGACTTTGAAATCGAAAAAGAGCCACACATTCATCAAAAGCAAATGACATGGATCACCACCTCATAGCAGTAAATAATCCAATTCATAGCATAAGGCTGATTAATATCCAAAAGAAAAGTTAAGATGAAGATTAAGAGCACTTCTTCAATCAGTGAAACCCTAAATAAGCATAACTCAAGAACAATACAGAACCCTAATCTGCTCAAGATTAAGAACCGAATACTAAATTATTCTTCACCAATTCTCAAATATCCGTGATTTTATGAATCCGATGAATTGCAACTACATACAACATCTTTTTTTAAAGAGAAGAAATCGATCGAACCTGTTCGAGCTGCTCTTTGTACGTAGAGAGATTCGAAGCTAACTCTTGAATACTCACTTCTTCTTCTCCTCCTTCCATGTTTTCTCGAAACTGAAATTCGGAATCCCAATTTCCTCTTCAGAAAATTTCCCGATAGTTCTCTACACTGATCTTTCTCCTCTCCGATGTTCTTTGTCGCGAAGATATTTTTAGGCGAAAATTGGAAAAGAAGAAGAAACTTATTCTTAAACAAAACTACACGCCGTTTTCGCAACGTCTTCATCACAGATGTTTCAAACTTTCAATAACGACTCTTTACTTTAGAAATATTAACATTTACCCCAAAATAAATGATTCATTCAAAATACCCCTCCCGATTGAACCAAACTAAACCTCAAGGTTCGGAATCGATATTTCCGGCATTTCGCTTCTTCTGAAAATCTCTCATTAATGGAGTCAACAACGATCAGATGAATAAGCATCAACGCTGATTTAGAAATGGCGATTTCTTCATTAGTAGTCTCAGTGTCTCCTTTCACTCTAACTTCCTCACCCATAAAAACCCATCTCCAGACTTCACTAACCATTAGGGGCTCGTGTTTGATTTCTCCACGGTTGAAGCAAAATCGTTTCCTACAGAGTCAAATTTCCAGTCTTCTCAACCCATTACGCCGCAATTTCACAAATTTTTGTTCTTCTCCAGATGGGTTTCTCGGAAAACCCGAAGAACAAGAAGAAAAAGAAATCATTCAACTACTTCCGTCAATTGGCGTAAACCCAGTGAAATTCGCGATTTGCGTTGTGTTCTGGGCTTCTTTCACTCTGCTTTGGTTTGCTAGGTCTGGCGATGCGAAAGCGGCGGTTGATTCCATCAAATCATCGAGCTTTGGTCTCAGAATCGCCGCCGCTCTTCGCCGGTTTGGTTGGCCAGACGAATCTGTGGTTTTTGCTTTAGCCACACTTCCGGTTATTGAGCTCCGTGGTGCTATTCCCGTCGGTTATTGGATGCAGCTAAAACCTACGGTTCTTACATTCTTCTCTGTTTTGGGGTTAGTCTCTTAAAACATCTTCACATCCTTCAAAATTACAGAAACAGAATACGTATGGCTAAATCTTGGTATCGTAATCCGTCTTGTTCGAGGAACACGTTTCTGTTGTTTTGTTGAATTTGTTAGGTTGAATGAGTATGATTATAAAGTTATAGCAAACATTTCAGTGCATTGTATAAGCAACAAGAAGTGACGCTGGTTTTGGGTTTTTGCAGCAACATGGTTCCGGTTCCATTCATCATACTTTACCTAAAAAAGTTTGCGTCTTTCTTGGCGGGGAAGAGCCAAACAGCTTCGAAATTGCTCGAAGTGTTATTCAAAAGAGCTAAAGAGAAAGCTGGACCTGTGGAAGAGTTTCAATGGTTAGGGTTAATGCTCTTTGTAGCTGTTCCGTTCCCTGGGACCGGTGCTTGGACAGGAGCTATAATAGCATCGATCCTTGACATGCCGTTTTGGTCTGCTCTTTCGTCTAATTTCTGCGGTGTTGTGTTAGCTGGACTTTTGGTGAACTTGCTGGTGAATCTTGGGCTTAAAGAAGCCATTTTGGCTGGTATTGCTCTCTTCTTTGTATCAACATTTATGTGGAGTGTTCTCAGAAACATTAGGAAGTCTATTAGACCATCTTTGCCTTGAATTGGTTTTAGATGTAGAAGAAGAGGAGACAAGTTATTCACATATTGTTTATTTTCTTCTTCAAGTGTTAATAATGTTTGTAATGGATTTGGGTACTCTTCTTTTCCCCAATTCTCTTCTCCTCTTATAAATCCCTTACTGGTTTTGAATAATTTTAATTTATCAGACTGGAATTCAAAACACGTACATCACCTAGTGAAGAAAAATAATATATTTTCATACAATGTTGAAAAAAAAACATCAATGGTTTTATGTTGAAGAGGAGTTCCTTTTTTTTCCCTTCAAACTATTGATAATGTTTAATGGATTTTGGTCACTATTTTCCTCAGTTGCTTTTATCCTAATTTCTTTACGATTTTTAAACAGACTGAAATCATAATATCACGAAATTAAAAAATCTTTATCTATATAATAATGTTACATTTTAGCATCAATGGGGATGTAGCTCAGATGGTAGAGCGCTCGCTTAGCATGCGAGAGGTACGGGGATCGATACCCCGCATCTCCATTTTTTGTTTCGACATCAATTTAATTCCTCTATTGCTGGTTTAAATCTGGTTTAAACCGGTTCAAATAACAGTTCGATTTAACGTTTAATTCCGGTTAAGCGCCTCCGCAAATATCTAAATATCTGAGTCTGACCTGTACATAGGAGATATGTTTTAGGTTTCATTCATCGCACGGCGAACACAAATATCCAGTTGCGGCGAGAGAGAGAGATAGAGGAAGAAGAAATGTCGAAGACGCTGGTGCAGCCGGTAGGGCAGAAGAGGTTGACGAACGTTGCAGTGGTGCGGCTTAAAAAGCAAGGCAACCGCTTCGAGATCGCTTGCTACAAGAATAAGGTCCTTTCCTGGCGGTCCGGCGTGTAAGCTTTCACCACTCACTTCCCACTTTTCATTCAAATTTTTCTCTCTTTCGTAGACTATAATCGCGTGATCAATCACTCTTTGTTCGCGTTTTATTATCATCAACCTTTCTTTACTGGATTTTGCCGAACTCGGCGATTCCAACTCCGATGTTCCTGGTGTAAATTGAGTTGATGTAGAGATCTTAAGCGCAAATTAGTTTGTTTATCACTACGAAGAATGAATTTGGTGTGCGATGATGTTAAAACGGATCGTGTGTTTGCTTAGCCGCCCAGATTTGTCGGTTTAGGTTTTCGCGATTGTGATTTGATGTTGGAGATGGTTAATCAATAACATCTCTGGATAGAATTGAATGAATATCTCCTTAAGTTTCTTTTTAGCTTTTATGATTCGTGTTTAGTATTAATTCATGGAGCTTAAAATGGTTTGATACAGGGAGAAGGACATAGATGAAGTGTTACAGTCACATACTGTGTATACAAATGTTTCAAAAGGAGTTCTTGCTAAATCAAAAGACTTGTTGAAGGCCTTTGGATCTGATGATCACACGAAAATATGCATGGAGGTCTGCTTATATTCTCATTGTTGATAATATGTGCACACAAAACTTGTTTTGGTTTCTTAGAATTTGATTTGTCTTGTAATGTTCAGATTTTGGATAAAGGAGAGCTTCAAGTAGCTGGAAAAGAAAGAGAATCACAGTTGTCAAGCCAGTTCAGGGATATAGCAACGATTGTTATGCAGAAAACAATCAACCCTGAGACTCAACGACCTTATACGATCAGCATGGTTGAGCGGCTAATGCATGAAATCCATTTTGCGGTTGATCCTCACAGCAATTCCAAGAAACAAGCACTTGATGTCATCCGTGAGCTACAAAAGCAATTCCCTATAAAACGTTCTCCAATGAGACTTCGTCTCACTCTTCCTCTGGTAAACTTCCCTTCGCTTATGGAGAAGCTAAAAGAATGGGAGACTTGTGTTGTCTCCAAAGACGAATCTGGAACACAGATGTCAACAGTCTGTGAGATGGAACCAGGGCTTTTCCGAGAGTGTGATTCCTTTGTAAGGAATCTGCAGGGGAGATTAGAAATACTTGCTGTGTCAGTTCATGCGGAAGGTGATACAAGCATGGATCATTACGATGAGCATGATGATATGTCGTTGGAAATCACAAAGCCACCACCATTGTTACCTGTTGCTGAAACTGAGACCAAGGATCAAGTCACTGAACTTAGCAAGAAATTGGAGAAGCAAGAGATGGGAAAGCAAGGAGGAGGAGGAGAAGGGAAAGAGACAAAGTGTAGCACGTGTAACGCGTTTGTTGGAGATGCTAAGCAATATAGAGAACACTTCAAGAGTGATTGGCATAAACACAACCTGAAGCGTAAGACTCGTAAACTCCCTCCTCTTACTGCTGATGAATGCTTGGCTGAGGTAGACATGGATGACTCTAGAGCTGATTTAAAAGACTACTCTTTCTGAATTTCGCATTTTGGTGCCCTTTTTTTGGGTGTTGTCAGTTTGATGTCGAATGTTGAATCTGTTTTAGTCATATGTGAGTATGAATGAATACACAAACTTGTTGAGTAATGGATCTTTTTACTAAGTTTTGTATTTTTTGAACTTAAGTTTTGTCTTATAGCTTCAAAGGGTCAAGTATAAGAGTTTTGATGAGGAAACTTGAATCGATGTAAAGATCATTGGTCCTAAAACTCATTTTGGCATTACATTTACTTTCTTGATATGGCCAAACATAAAAGGAACTAACAATCCAAAGTCTTTTTTAAGCCCCACTACTATTGGCTTTTGGCATGTCTGAACTCTCTATACCATCCGTGCCAATGCCAATCTTCAATAATCGAATCTGGCCAATCAAGTCATCAGCATCTTCATCACGGTCTTTGCGTTGAACTCGTTCTTTCACCAACAGGACAACCTTGTTATCATTATTGATGAAATAAACTGGAGAAGGGTAGGTTATAAGAAGGCCGTAGGTTTGGTAAGTCTTCTGCAGCAAGACTGAAAGAATGGGCCCAAGCAGTAGTTTTGTCACCCAATGGGTTTGTGACCCATATATTAATGACTTTTGTATCCTCTCCCTGGTGTAACAGTGATAACCTTTTGTTCTTGTAAACTGATAAGGAATTTGTATGGTTCACATCATAAGGGAGTGGAAGTGGGCAAAGCAGGCTGAAAGTCTCTGTTGTAATGTCAAAACACTTGATGAACCTTTGTCCTTGTGGTTCAGCTTTACGATGAGCGATCCAATACATGTTTCCACCGACAGACAACCTTAGACGAAAACTCTCGATATCAAAATCCAGAGGCGACGCATCCACATTTCTCCACTGCTCGGTCTTTGTTTCATAAATCTGTACCTTGTCGTTTATTTTTGTACCATACTCTTTGTGCGACTTTACACGGTTCCCATCTTCCTGATGTGCGTCGTATATTCGTAATATCTTGTACCATCCGTGTTTCTCTGGATAATATCCCATGCCGTAAAAATCAGATTCTGAGAGTAATTCCATGGCTTCAATCCAGCGCGGCTGCTTCCTAAATGGATTCCATAGTGTTAGGTGGGCCAGTTTGGATTCCTGAGAAGCACTAACCCAACACAGTGAATGATTGTTGATATGAAAGTAACGTAGTCCAAACATTCAGGCATTTCACTAGATCTGTGAAATTTGGAAACAGGATCAATTATATGCACCAATGGATTTATGAGTTTCTCTAGCTATATATGTGTTGGTAACATAGAACTACGTAAATAATGATCAGTTACTACTTGAAAATTCATCCACCAATGGGTTTGTCACCCAAATCTCCATGTCTTTTGTATCCTGATCGAGTGACAAAATGTTGTTCTTGTAGACTGACGATGAGTTCGTATGGTGCATATCATAGGTGAGTGGAAGTTTGGATGTGCTACCCGATACACTACAATTCTCTAAGCATCTAGATGTGTGTAAATATAGTACATTTTGATCTAACAAATTACTTTTTGGAGAATTTGAATGCATAGTGAGATATAACAACTTCTCATGAAAATCATTATATATCCAAAATTTTATAGCAAATTTTATGGAAATCAATATTTCTTAAGAAATTTCAAAATATTTTTAAAATTTTCATTAAAATTTATCTACATCTCTTCTATTATCTATATATTAGACTTTAGATTCATGTTACGCGTGAGTTTGTAAAAATTATATGTGACCACTAATATTCACTAAATTATTATATTTTATATGTTTAAATTTTAATAATATATATTTATAAAAAAATATTATATCATCTTTAATTTGTTAAATTTTAAACTTACAAATGACACAATATTTGAATTTGTATGGTTGGTTTGGTGAATCTTATTTCTCATAATTTAGCATAAATGTTTTCAACACGCTTAATCCTATTAGAGCTCCTAATAAGTCACTAAACCTATTACTATTATAGACATTCTCAATACTCTAATCATTTAGTAATTAATAAAACTCCCATATAAGAAACATGTGTTGAAAAATCTGATATTGTGGTATGATAGACAACATACGGAGTCGAAATGTTAAAGATAATAGGAGTAGTTGCGATGGTAACTAGGTTACTTGGAAGAGTCCCAATCTTTTCAATTAGAGTAGAGTTCCTTAGCTAGTGTAACCATGTCCATGGTAGTGTTTGATTTTGCTTAAATTTTTTCTAGCCTCCTACATTTAATGAATTGCAAACAACAATGTATGGGAATCCCAATGTATGAGAAAAAATAAAAAAAAAATTCTATAATTCTATAGAATAGTAGACGTGAATCGAGAAAAGAAAATATATTTTTTGGGTTACGAATTTGAACTATCTACCGTCAAGAGTAAAGTTGAAGGGGTGGGGAATGAATATCTCAGAGTTGTGCATGTTCTGTAACATGGTGGAGGAAGAAAAAGATCATATGTTTATCCAATGTGTGTATACAAAAGATATATGGTGGTGCTTTCTTACAAGATTGGACTCTCAGAAAACAACATTCAAAAGACCAGAAATCACAACAAGTATTATTCTCAATGGTTTTGTAACTTAGATTGAACCCCTTCCTCAAAGCTTCTTCCAATGTTAGGTTTGACCGCTGCAAATCTTGATAAACAGAGCTAATCACCGGAATTTCTCCGACCCTTGTGAAAATCATGTTTTGTAAGGTGTCTGACCGCCGAAATGCATAATAATAAGTTAGCAAACTGCTATTGCTTCCGTCCCAAGTAAATGGAGAGTATTCAACCATCGAGACAATTGATTAGATCCATCTTCTCGGTTGTTGGAGCTAGTGTGAAGTGATTGCTCTCGGTGAAGTTTAAAGTTTATAATTTGATTCTCTAGGTCAGCAAAACAAAACCCAATGTTAAAGTTTTGGGCTTTGGTTCAAATCTAAGTGACCTATACAAAATGATTTTGTTGTTAGTATTGGTATACTTGTACCCAACAAACTTGTATATCGGTGGGATTAGTCGTTATTCAAAAAAAAAACAAGACCCGAAAAGAAACGTTATCGAGTTCTAGGGTTACGCTTTCATTTTCCTTGCAAAATAGTTCAAACTCTTTTACGCCGCAGAAACTGGCTTTACCGATATCTAGCCCCAAAAAGGGTAACTGATGTTTGGCAACAATGTCGGGTTCAAACCAGATCTAAAAGGCTGAAGGCAATGCTCATACTGTTGATCGGCTGAGAATCACGACGGAACTGCCGCTACAAAAAATGTGACGGCGAAAGTGAAGAAGAAGAAAGAAATAGTCTTCATGGTCTGACCAGCAATTAAACAAACACGAGTCTTGTGTGATTACCAAGTAATTGAGAAGCTTTGATCTTACATTTTTTTTATATGACCATAATAACTTTTTATGTATTTTCTTTCTATACTTCATGTTCAAAGAAAATGACTAAATCCGTAATTCGTTGCAAGATAACATTGATTGCTCTGTTTAGAAAAATATAAACTGTGTTTCTGTTCTTGATGTCTCAAGAAATTAAGATTTTCTTTTTATGTTTACATAAACTTTCATTTAATACATAATTTAAAACAAAACTAATAACAAAAATACAAATAGCAATAAATTATTAATATGAACTTCACCTAATTTTGATATTAGATCATTAAATTTAATCTAACACAAATAACTTGATGGAAATTTTAGGTGGCCCTTCTTAAAAGCAAGCGATAGATACATTACAGACAATATTTCCACTAGACTTGACAATATAGCCTCGAAACACTTTTGATAGAAAGATATTAATATTAAGTGATCTTACTGAAGTCCGACCCTAAGATAACTATTTAGCTCGACATTGTGATATTTTTAGTCACAAAAAATCTTAGAACAAACGTGTTCCAACATCAATCATGTGTTTTGGTAAGCAACTTGATTTGTCTCAAAACACCGAAACATAGCACGTAGAATTCTTTCGCTGTTATTAGCACCACAAACCTTATCTTATCAGATCACGGTTCAAAATAATTAATACGTGGTAAGTGAGATTCATATTTGATCTGAATCTTTGTGAATTTTTTGCCCGATTTTACATCTTTCAACGCCATAAACATAAGTACGAATCTAATAATTGTCACTAAGATTAATGCTACATAAAGTGCTTTTTTTTTTTTCCAAGTAGCAATACCAAAAATACTTTTCAGTGGAAATCACACATTCCAAAGCACAAAGAGGATTAGTCACAATAGTTTACGAAGTATATTCGTATATATACATGTATAAAACATTTTAAAATATATTTTTAACGTTAATTATCATTTCATTTGAGGAAAAAACCAAAGGCTGATTACCAAATCAACATATTGCTAGGCTGTACTTTCTCTAGAGAAGGATACAACTTAAAACACTTCCCAAACAACATAAATACAATAGAAAAATGTCAACTAACAAGCAAACTAACATAAGCTGCCAAATTATGTCATTTGGTTTCTTCGATTAACTGTTGATTGATGAGAGAGCTTCGATCCACAAACCATTTGAATCCCCAATACATCATCTCGAGGGGGTGAATTGGAGATTAATGTTCTAAATCAGAAGTTGAAAGTGATATGTGTCAGTTCATTTATAGTCAATTGGTTTTGAGTTGGAAGCCATAAAATTTAACAGAAATCTTACAAGTAGTATCATAGCATGATATGGTGACTTGTAGTACATGTGAAGAAGACACAATAAAAAGGTTAGCACGAGTTAACCACATGAAGTTTTAAGAAGAAAGGAAAAAGAAAAATATGTTCAGGCTCTTTTGAAGGATGTTTCGAAGAGAAAGGCTTTGTCTTAGGTTTCACTCACAAAATCGAAACGCAATAATAGGATGCAGTTAGCCAAAGGTTTGATGCGGATAGATGGATTTCGGATTATGGAAATACTAATTTCTCGAGGCTGTTGACTTACAAGGAAATAATACAAGTAATGTAAGAAAATAGAATTGGTTTATTTTTTACAAAACACTATACGAACTCTAATATTTTCTTTTGTGTAATAAGCTGGAAAAAGTACGAGAAACATCTACGTCGAAATTATAGCGAAAAGAGTTCACAGCCGCATAAAATTCAATCTTCGATAAATATAAGAGGATTAAAGAAAAGTTAAACTTGGACTCTCACTCTTTCTCTATATAGACAATACATACATGTGGACAACAAACGTCAAAACATCAAAAAAAGGCTCCTAATCTTGAACAATCAATCATCAAAATAAATCAAAGTGTTGGTAGTATTTGTTTTCTTAGTCCAGATTTGATGATTGATCTTCTATAGGATACTAGATTAGAACACATATTTAAGATGAAACCAATATAAATTATTTTTTAAAAGAAAGGTCGAACTATTATAAAAATTACATTTCATTTATTAAATTTAAATACTTTGCTTTTTTTTTTTAAGTATTTCTTATATATAAATATTTTTTCTTTTTGAGAAATCAGATTGGTAACAAAACGAATATAATTTTTAGAAACACATAAACATATATATATATATATATATATATATAATTTTTTTTAAACAACTATAAAAAAGTTTGGGAACATATTTGAATATATTTCTTATATATCTGGTGGAATATGAAAAAAAAAAACCATATAAACGAATTATTCTCGAGAACTGTTAGAAGAGAAAAATGTTGATAAGTATAAATAAAGGAGCCACTAGAAGCAATATCAAAGTTGGACATGACCACTAGAGCAGCAGTCTATATATTTAGAAACGTGTTTCTACTGTATTTCAATGTAAAAACTTAAGTTTTTTTAAGAAAATTAACATATTTCTAATTTGGTTTACATTATTTTAATAGAAAATTTAGTACTAATTCAATTATTCAATCTTAAATAAGTAAAAAGATATTACATGAACAATGATCTAATCAAGACAAAGGGTCAATCAATTCTTTGACTTTACTTGTTGCATTATGTCTTGTAAAAAAAAAGTAATGTTAGAATGAGAAGAACCTCCTTCATTCACAGCTTTGTGAGCTAATTCTCCAAACTCTTTGACTTTCTGCCTTCTCTCTTTAGCATCATCACTATCACCTATCAATTCTTCCACAGCCTTCTTCACCCCTTTTTTATCCACTAACACTCCCAATTTTCTCCTCATTTCCCCATTTCATGACCTCTTCAACCCCAGCTGTTACATCGACCTTTAGAACCTGCACGATCAATTTCTGGTTGCAGAATTGGTCTCCAAACAAATGCCATGTGAGTAGTGGAATACCCGAGGTGATTCCTTCAAGAGTCGAATTCCATCCACAATGTGTCAAGAATCCTCCAACCGCAGGATGAGAAAGGATAATCATTTGAGGCGACCATCCTTTTATGAGAATCCCTCTCTCTTTGGTTCTTTCTTCAAACCCGTTTTCCAAGATTCATTCAGCTAGCTCATTATACTTCTCCCAACCTCGTATGACCCATATGAAAGGTCTTTGAGATTCCTCGAGGCCTAGTCTGAGTTCTCTGAGTTGAGCTAGAGGTAGATTACATATACTTTCAAGGCAAACATATAGCATTGACCCTTCTTTTTTAGAATCAATCCATTTAATACACTATTCTTGGTCAATAGCCGCCTTGTTCCCCCTCTCAGCTATATCTTCTCCTATCTTGTTACACAAGGAAACCGGCCCGATGCTCCATACTTTACCATCCCTAGCCTCCTTGTAGTATTTTACATAAGCAGGCTCCAAATCTTGAAACGTGTTGACGATTGCACCGTAGGATGTATCATTCGCTTCAAACTGTTCATCTAGAAACTTTTTCCAATCTCCACTAGCATTTGATTCCACATGAACTTGAGGCTTTGTAAATTCAACTCTATCAGGAAAGTTAGGAACCAAAAAATACTCTTTGTCCGTCTTTAAAGCCTGTAAAACGTCAAGGTTTTGGTGTAGAATATGCATACACAAAAGACAAAAGCAAGACAAGCCATGGAAAACAATATTTGGGATATCGAACTTCTTAGCGATTTTGCTTGTATATGGCAAACAATAATCAGAAATTAGACAGCTTGGTTTAGGTTTCATATCTTCCATGAGCTTCATGACCGGTTCTTCAAGCATGCTAACCGCTTTAAAGAAAGGTACCAACGATAACTCAACTGACTCAAGTGTATCAACGTTCTCTTGTCCTTCTGGCAAACCAATTTCTTGATATGGAAGCCTCACATGCTCGAGTCTAATAGGCAAGCCAGACTGGATGGCCCGGTTTAGGACATTCTTAAACCTTGCTGCATTGTGAGGCGTCGTGACAATTGTTACGGTCACACCGCGCTGAGCCAAGAGCCTTGCAATATCAACCATGGGAATCATGTGGCCCGGAGCCATGAAAGGGAAGAGAACAAAGTGAAGAGGAGAGTGAAGTTGGTGGGTTATTTCCGTAGCCATGAGGAATTCTCTTAAGTTTTTTTTTTTTGGATTTCGATTGTGTGTATGTGTATTTGTCTGTGCATTCACGTATGTTTATTTATAGACTCATGAATAGAAACAAAAGGACTTGGAATACAACTAAAGGAAATAATAAAATAATGATATCAGAGAGAACAAAAGCAAATTTTCCGTGGCCGCCACTCATGTTTTTTTCCATCTGTCTAATATTGACTGAAATAAAACATGGGTACTATAGAGGCCCAAAAAATCCAAGCTGAAACCAGGGGCGGATCCATGTTTATGGTAGTGGGGTCACGTGTCCCCAGTAAATTTTTGGAAACATTAAATTATACATGAAAATTCTAGATTTAATTGGTTAAGTTTGGGTAGTTTCCTTGATATGTCCCCGTTGTTTTAATACAAATGCTCCCACATAATTCATAATTATGAGATTTGTATTTCCTTTCTTTTACAACAAACAACAAAACGGTAACAGTAATGCAAAAGATGTATATCCTAAAATCAGCATGAACAACACAACATATAAGTCTCCGACGTTTTGAACTCTCAACATAATTCTTTCGAAACCGAATTTGTAATGTGGAAAACTTAGTAGGATCCACACAACTTAGCTTTAAGATAAAAAAAAGTGTCTTTATACCCGATGCAACCACAAATGAAACGACCCTAACAAGTCTCACACACACCAAACAGAAAGTTTCTGAATTCCAATCAACAAGTGGCCACACAGAAAAAGTAATGTAAGTACCATCAAAGTTCCATAAAAGTCAAAATCATTCCCAGCCATTTCAAGGAGTACCAGAGAAATCGTAAAGACACAAAAAGGATCATAGATTCCAATCAACATGAACAAGTATTGTTTTTTTTTCTTTTTGAATTTACTAGCAAACAAAATTGGCTTTATGGCCTGTTACACAGTTGAAGAACTCCCAAGGTCAAGATTTGGAAACGACATTTCCCGTCCTTATCCCAACTTTGACTGCAAATCTGTATCTCTTAACCATCGCAAGCAACGCCGTGCTAATTACCGTTCGAGTTTTTTACATAAGTGGGATCTCTCTACTACACGTGGCATAAAGAGAGTGGTCAGTAACGCTAAGCCGTACTTGTTACTAGTGCTCATCATAATCTAACGATTAAATTGTTAATTAAAGATTAAATTTGATAAGTGGCGGGATGAGCCAGGCCCGTGCAGTAGTGCAGCGCATGGGCGACTCGCAAAAGCCCAGATAGCAAGCTATCTTAGTGGGCTTTCCCCCTTAAAAAATAGAGTTAATATCGTGTGGGCCGATGGCCCACATATCAGATATTAAACTGATAAGAACAGATACTACACTTGATCTTAGCCAAAAGGCCGAGAAAGGTATGAGTTGAATGTTAGGCTTAGCTTCCTTTTTATAATACAATGCTTAGACCAACAGTCACTGTGGCTTACCGATGTGGGACTTTTAGAAATACTCTTTACGCACCAATACGACATCGTCGAGTCAAAGACCGTCGTCATCTGGTGTTATCGTCGGAGATTCTGAGAGTGTCCGTCTTCTGGGTTTGAAAGGATTGGATCTCAATGCTTCTTTTGATGGTTTTCTCTGTATGTTCTTTGACTTTGATTACACAACTAAGTAATCCCAGAAGAGGAGTTGTGAGAGGGGGACTGGAATTTGATTATTGTTTTCTAATATAAATTCTGGCGTGTTGAAAATCATATATTTGTTGAAAGAAGAAAAATGTTGGATTGATCTGCGATGCAGTAATTTCTTTAATAAAAATTAAAAATCAAAATCAAAATGCAAGGCTTTACAGACAATAGTCTCGAGCATTGTTTGCTGTTGAAAAGCTGAGACCAGAGTCTCCATAACCTTCATGTGTTGGTCATAAAAATTGAATATTGGAGAGATCCTAAGATCTTCCTTAATCTCACAAGAATCCACTTAAATCTAACGGTGCAAACGAGAATTTGGTACAAGCCTAAAGACTTTTCCGACTCCGAATTCAATAGCTAATCTTAACAATGGTTTAGTGACTGGTTAAGGTATCTCAAGGGATAATTCACTTCATAACATCTTCAATGTACTTCCACAAATGACTATCAGGAATTTATAACTTGTAAATGCTCTCAAATTTCCAAAATGATTTCACAATAAAAGACTTTATCCATGTACAATGATTATATAGACAATTCACTTCATACTCTTGTCTACTTCCCTTCTTTCTAAAGAGGCATTTTGTATGTAATTATTATTATGAGCAAGATGTCGTCACCATGAATGAGCTCCTGACCGCAACTCTAACCGCACCGACCACACTCAGTTGCTTCGTCTCTGGTCTCACTTCTTTACTTTCACTCTTTCTACTACTTGCTTCCACCTGAACTCCTACAAAATATGCTGTCTGTAACCCCAAAAATATACAGCAAAACCAAATCAGAATCACATTTGTTTCTGCTTCTTTGATATTATAATTGTCATAAAGTGATTATATATACCTTGCCTGAAGCATTACGAACTGGTGATATGTGAAGAAGATTCCAAAATGTGCTTTTATCTTTTCTGTTACTGATAATAACATAAATGATCAGATAACAGAAATATCGCAACGAAAGAAAGATTCTCCCCTAAGATATATTAAATAGTCAACCTGTAATTTAGTATTTGCACTGTGCATGGTTGTCCCTTTAAGATGCACTCATTCATCTGCAACCAACCCAAAAACAATTTCAATCCCATGAAACTCATGTCACCATTGCTGTTAAATACGAAATGAGTAGTAAGTACCTCGTATAGAACTGAGGAATCTGTATCAACTCCACTCAGAAATCTACAGTTTTGTCCCAACACTTCCTGTCTCTTGTAACCTATCAAGACACAGAAATGAATAAGAAATGTGCAAATCTATCTATTTCTTCAAACGCAAACACACTCACCAGTCAATGTCAAGAAGGCATCACTCGCGTAGACGATAGGCATATCGGGTAAGCATGGATTGGTTCTGCAAAGTTAACACAAGAATGTCATGGGAAGTCTACAGTAGCAGAGTGCAGGTTCCATAATGAAGAAACCAAGAACATAAAAACTCACAATACGAAACTTTGTTTGATTCTACCAAGAGAAATAACTAACGACGAGCTTAGGCAATCTACACCACGCAAGTAGTACCGCTTCCCACACACTGATCTGCCTGTGAACTCACTGTAACGCGTTAAAACAGATAACACATTGTTAATTGCTTCTGCAGCTCTTAGCTTCTCTGCTTCACTCGCTTCACAGTGTTCCCAATCTTCTAATCCTGCAGTATAACAAAGCCATTAAGCAGAGATTCATTCAGCTATAGAATGAAGGTTTGGCTGATTTAAAAGTCTCTTTGAGGAATTTCATCAAACAGGTAATATGCAATGCTTCAAAGCGAACCTTGTTCATCACACTCCACTGGTGAAGCTCGATTCGGATGCACGAAAGAACCCAAGCGAACCTCTCTTCGACAAGAACCAAACACCATTTCCGAACGACCCGATATATCTCCGCTCAGACCCGACCCGATTCTGATTTTCCGATGATGTTGATCTGGTCCCGAAATCGGGACTTGAACCGCCACGAAATTGATCACTTTCCCATCGTCTTTCCCGAAAACCGGAATCATATGAAACAACATCCAAAAGGGAGATCCGGATTTACGGTAATTCAACAGGCTCACTTGAACCGATCTCTCTTCACGAATCGCTTCGCGAATCTCCATGATTGATCTCCGGTTAGTCTTAGCCCCCTGAAAAAGCCTCCCATTTCTTCCGATTACTTCTTCTCGCGAATACCCAGTCATTTTCAGGAACCCTAGGCTCGCGAAAACAATCGGGTGACCCGAAATAAACGGGTCGGTGATTGTGAAATTGTGTGGAAGCTCGTCTAAAGCTTCTTTGATCCATAACGAGTATCGAGCGTTAAAGGACTCTTCCTCCTCAGTAATTAAAACCGATTCTGAAGATTCCGTTACGGACATAATCGTAGCAAACACTCGATGACTACTGTTACTCTTCTTCTTCTTCTCAGTCTACTGTTCAGTGCCAATCCCATGTGGGTTTGAGGCGAAATTGAAAGTTTTTTTCTTCGATTGAATCCGAAACACGAACCCCAGATTACAAATTGAATCGGAAATCAAGAAAACCCAAATGTTTTCATGAAGAATCACAACTTTTAACGCCAATCGATTTGCGAATTCAGGATGAAAAACCAGCGAAGAGAAATTGAGGAAGTGAAATGAAAGATGCGGAATTGAGCAATTAGCGTCAATTGGTGTATCTCTTTGGAAGAAACTTTCTTCTTTCTTCTTCTTCTTATTCTGTCTTTGCCTAATTTTTTAATTCTTTCGTTTTCTGTGGCTATTGGAAGAGTACGATTTCTTTTGTCGTGTATCTCTCTGTTCTTCGAGCTGTACAAAATTTAAAACGAAAGATATTTTTTTTCTTTCTGCGATGTCAATTGTTGTTTATTTTCTAATTGAGTAGCAAATTACTAATTACACGTCAGTGATTATCCAAGAGGATTTAAAGATAAGCACAAGTTTTTTCTAATGTAGGGTAGGCACAAAATAGACGTCCTTTTGTACTGTCAAGAATTTTAAATATCTTTTTTTTGGTCTAAGAATTTTAAATATCTTCCTTAACAAAAAAAACAAGAATTTTAAATATCTTTTTTTCGGACATGTTAACAAATGAAACCAATTTTTCACAAATATTTTATTTATTTGATTTTGATAAATTATATTTTTTAGAAATGAATTAAAATTATACTTTTATTGGTTAAAAAAAAATATAAGTTGATTTTGATATAAAACAGCATGAACACGTAAAAGTTTCAAAAAAAAATCAGGATTTATGTTAAAATCAAACCGGATATTTCTTGCTGATTTACTGGCCTCTATTTTTATGAATGTGGGTCCTACAAAACGAGATTCCACGTAAACAAAGGTAACAATAAGACAAAATACTCTGACTGTGAGTGTCCTTCCATACTTATCTATTTCTCCTGTCGTGTGGCTTCGTTTGGGTATCAAATCAAGGCAGATCGCTTACGTGGCAAATATCACTGTAACTAACCTATCCAACTGATAGAACATGCCATTTCACTTACGAATATCATGGAATGGATTAACAGCATAACTTGGCCCATTGGGCTAGCACTTTAATTTCCTAGTAAGGTTGGATTTTGTTGCTTTTATCACATGGACCAATATCCGTTTCCTACATGATACCCTCCTTACACTCATGAAAATAGGTTGTTTGAAAAAAAAAAAAAAAAAACACATAGAATTTAACGAGTTCAGATTACAGTGTGTGATCCTATGTCTCTATTTGAAGTTTTTCCAGTAATCCACTATCACCAAATTTAACGAGTTCAGATTACAGTGTGTGATCCTATGTCTCTATTTGAAGCTTTTCCAGTAATCCACTATCACCAAAGATTACATCGATTTAAGGTTTTTCACAATCTCTCTAAGAACAAAAAGATCTTTCAAAAATTCTCAATTTCTGATTAACTTACCTAAATATCACACATGTTTAGATTTATATAGCCTAAGACAATTACAAAGACAAGAAGGTTTTGACTCAAACCTAAACCTAATAGAAAACTAAACTCATTCCCTACTTAACTAATACCTAAATCGCCGCGATTTGTTAACACTCAATGATTTTTATCACCAAAGAAAGAGGATTCAAATCCAACAAACTCTACCTTGATGACAATCATTTCAGAGTGTAACATCTTCATCTTTGCATCTCATGTGCCACTCCAAACAAACCAACACCTTAGTGCTCTTCTGAGTTGAGAAAGCTCAAAGCCTTCTCAAACTTATTCATAGAAAAAACCTTTGTCAACATATCAGCCGGATTCCTCTAAGTCGGGATCTTCGACAACTTCACTTCACTTGAAACAACAATATCCCTGATAAATGCATCCTCTTGTTGACGCAGTCGGAAAATCCTAGGAATATCAAGCGCTAATCCTAAATCGAAATCAAGTTCACAAACGATGAACTTGAAGATAAAACTCTACAATCCAACAAAAAAGAGAAAAGTTCTCAATTTTTATTAGTTAAAAAATAAGATATTTCTGAAGAACTCGACCTTGAATTCTTTTCTGGATAACGAAATATATATGTGTTAAATGGACCATAGTTGCTAGGTTGTAATTTGTTGTACCTTGAGTTTTTTTTTTTGGATAAAGAACACAATACATCACCTCGAGTTGATTGACGCGGAGGGAAAATTGGAGTCAGTCGACCCCTTTCTCGATCAGAATTAACTTCGATTTTTTTTTTGTGCTTAATTTTGCAGATGTCTAGCGAAGAATCAGATTACGAGAATGACATCACCATTTGCCAGAAAGATGAGGAATAAACCTGGACCACCTAGAGAAATTTGAGGAACGCGAGCCTCATGAAGTCATAAATGACGAAGAATGCAAGAGAAGACATAACATATATTACGAGGACTACGATACCGTCTTCTACAACTAATATAAGTGGGTGGCGATTATTGGTACACGGAGATAGAGCTGCTTGGTTTGATGGAAGACATGACGACACTGATGAAAAACATGGGGATGGGCCACATTGGGACCCGTTACTATCCTACTTATCCCGATCTGGTAAGGTAGTTCCCTGCCTCTTGCCACCTGATGCATCAAAACAATCTCCGCTTCAAGATCGATAGTCTTTGTTACAGCACCAGTGACGATCAGATTTGTGAGGTTTTCGGTTTCCAACGCCGCATGGATCAGGTTATTCAGCTGCGAGATTTTGAGGATCGCCAGATTTTTTGGCGGCTGATCGGCGGAGATACAACGCCAGCGAGTCGGAGCAGGCGCTGATCCGCCATCCCGCGCTACACATTTTAGCAAAATTTCTCAGCCTTACTTTGTTGAGACAATTTGAGCCAAGACGACTGTACCAGCCGAAGCTTACTTTGATGTACTACGCTATTAAAGTCTAGTACCGTCTACCTAACTCAGAGAAGACATATGACTTGAACATAGGAGCTATCTTTTGCTTTGATTGGACTATCACTTAACATTTTGTATCCTACCAGCTTTACCTTTCACTTTTTATTCGCAATATTTTCGCCATTCCACTACAAAGAAAACAAGAAAAAAAATGCAAAACGAAAAACTTAACTTGAAGAAGCATGACTAGAAACAAGGAAAAGATATAATATTTTGGAGGCTAGCATCAATGCAATATCAGATCCACCATGGAACTCCATACGCTTTTCCAATTCATAGCTTTGAGATCA
Source organism: Euclidium syriacum (assembly GCA_900116095.1). Lineage (NCBI taxonomy): Eukaryota > Viridiplantae > Streptophyta > Magnoliopsida > Brassicales > Brassicaceae > Euclidium > Euclidium syriacum. The sequence continues at coordinate 2,806,141 of FPAK01000010.1, read as the reverse complement.
TTGAAGCAGGCAAGTTGTTCCTTGGTGGAAGCTTTAGATCCTCCCATCCCTCCTCTTCCTCCACTCTCTTGAAGTAGTGCTCAACCATGTTATCCTTCATCTCCTCAAGTCGTGACGGCTCCCACTGTAATTTCAGTATACCGCATTATTTCTGAGAGTATGAAATAACCGAAAAATACTAACTAAAGAGATTTGTTAAAACCTTAGGGTTCTTATCTTTGTCTATCAATATGGCCCTGCACCCCTGCATAAGTAAAGTCACGATGTTATAAAGATGTCTAGTTTACAACAACAACAGCTTCAAGAAAAAGATTAAAACAATCGAGAAAGCTGACAAAACCTCCAAAAAGTCTTTGCTTATGTCTCCCTTAAACACATGACACACCATTCTATACTCACGGATAAGACACTGCCCCACCCTTTGCAATCGTCCTTGTCTTATCTGAAATTCATATACTATCACAATCAGCTCTTTCATTGTTGCATATGATGCTTCGTGCAAAACTAACCGATCTAAGAGAGATTTTAAGGCTTGCTGGTGACGCCTTCTTTAATGCTCCAATGGTTGCTGTGATCCAATCATCTTCTTCCTCAGACGGCTCTTTCTCCTAACAAATACATATAATGGTAGATGTAACTTAGTAAAGTCCAAATATAATGCATACCATGAAAAGCTTACAAGTGCAGATATAATTTCTTCGACTGTTCTTCTCGAGAAGCACCTATTTATAACATGAAGCCTGCGTAAAAAAAGAAAAAGAAACTGTAAGATAAGAAACATCTGAGAGGAAATTTCCCATTGAAGATCTACTAAGCATTGAATCAACGTAACGAGTAATTGAGTGCTGACCAGTGACACCAATACAAGGTTGACATTTAATAAAAAATGTAATGAAATATTTTATGATTAATGATAGAACATGTTTTAGCACATGACCTAGATATAAAATGCTTTGTATTGTTCAAAATCCCCTAAAATATTTGTGGATTTCATAGGACCCTACTATAAGCGTATCATATGATTCTGATTAGGAAATTGTTTGAAACATATAAAGCTAGACTTATAGGTTTAAAATATAACTCTGAATATGAAATCTTTGTGGGTAAGATGCATTGTAAAAATAGAAAATTTTCATAATTGGTTTGAAACATATAATGCTAGTCTGTATTGAATGATTCAAAGTTTATAAAAAGAAATCTTATAGAAAATGTATTCGCCTCAAATTCGATACTCTTATTTTTTGTCTAAATTTATCACCACTTATAACTTAGACTGACAACAAGTTACGATGTTGGCATGTGAATATCCAAGAAACTCAGGTACAAGTATAAAGAGTAAAATAGATACACTTGCCTGTGGTAAGCACTATGCTCTTTAAGGCGTGAATGGTGAGTATATGCATCGAGAATTGTTGAGACAAATGATAGATCATTGGAGTAAACTCTGCAAAGAGCTGCTTCTAATGCAGGCAACCTCTGCGAAAAGTAAGAAACCTTATTATGTAACAATCCTCTACATCAAGTTATAATACTAAATACGTAAGTAAGCAAGAGGTAGCTAATACCGTTGATAGCACAAAATGAGTTGCAAGACCACATGCAACCATTTCAGCGCCATCTAATCTAGCTCCAGTGAGACCAACATACTCTCCTGAACAAGTTGAAACGACGGACGAGAGAGACAAAGATAGGCTCAAACTTTTGTGACATACCAAAACCTATATGACTTTTCTTACCAAAAAATCCAGGAAGCTTTGACAAAAAGTAGGAGGCGCCTACATCAGGAAAAAGTCCGAGAGATGTCTCAGGCATGGCAAAAACCTTGAAGAAAAAAAAGTTAAAAGATATGAGCCAGTAATCTATTTGTCCATCCATCGATATGTTGAATAAAAAAAAAGAAATTAAATACCGTGTTCTCAGTTGCAATACGATATCGACCATGGACGCAGAGACCAGCTCCTCCTCCCATGACAATACCATTCAAAACTGAAACCTACAAGACAACTTCCATGATTTGTTTAAAGTTTATTTTATGTCTCTATTCAAAACCGTAAGAAACTAAGTATGTGAAAAGTTATTTTTTTTCTTTGAATATAATTTAATGTTTTATTCAAAAAAAAAAAAATTGAAACCTACAAATGGAAATATTAAAAGCAAATAATGAGTTTTTATATACTTCAGTTATAAAAGAGAGTTATGCTATGCTGAGACCTGAGGTTTGCGATAGGTGGCCATAACATAGTTGAGTGTGTATTGGTGTGACATAAAATCAGCACCGAGTCTCCATTTGCCTCGTTTGATGTCACGAGCAACAGCTGAAGCATCACCACCAGCACAAAAGGCTCTTCCATGGCCCTGTGGCGAACTTAGTTTGTCATGGTTGTGCAAACGAAAGAGACAAATGGCAAAAAAAATTTACCTTCAGAATGACAAGTTTCACGCTAGGGTCCTTCTCATATGCAAGGAACAGTTGCAGCAATCGAGAGATCTAGAGAAAAGTTATGATTAATAAATGATTCAAGACATTATTGTAATACAATGTAGATGGCGCAAGGAAAGAGAGGAAGATTCAAGTACCATGTGTGAGGACAGAGCATTCAGCTGCTTTGGTCTATTTAGTGTTAGGATTCTAACACTAGATTTTTCTTCCACTAAAACCTGAGAGTGAGAGTCCATTTTCGTATTTTTCTTCTCTTATTTCTTACTGGCCAGATTCGTTTATGTATACTCCCCAATTTATACCAGAGCGGCGACGGGATCCAGATCATATGAAGAATATTATAGGTTCTTCTTCTTGACTTGTTTAAGTTCTTGCTCTCATTTGTTTTAAAGACTTTTCTTTAATTATTGCCGTTGTTTCCGCAACGTGGTTCTTGCTTTGATTTAATTTCTTTGATTTAATTTCTTTAAACATTTCTTTGTATTATTAATCGAATTCAAACAACCACAATAATAATATAAAATGTATGTTTCATTTCAGTATCATTACATAATTTAAATATTAAATAGTTTCGTGCACCAAAAAAAAATTATTATCAAATAGTTTGATTTCTCCAAATTCACATAATTTGCAAATATGTTTGTATATTAAATTGTTTGTAACAACAATAAAGTTGTTGTGGCACGAAGGCTGTTTTGTCTCAAAGGTCTTTTATTCGACATCCGTTATTGCATTATTTATCCATGCACCATGAATCGTGCTTTGTCTTTACATCAGCGATGTAGACAATTGATTGAATCATAAAACCGTCGTAACTTATCACAGACGTCATTCTCTTCCCTTCACATTTAGACAATTCATTTGCCTTCTTTTTTATTAGACGAGGCATCATTACTGATTCTTTTTTATTGTACGAGGCATCATTACTGATGTCATCGTCATTTACGTCATCATCACTTATTCACTTAAGTCATTGTTTAAATATTTACTTTGATCTTATGGTTTGTCTAAACCAAGACGTAATTAATAATTAATATATCTTAAATTCTTAATATTGACCGAATACAACGTGATCGGCCCAACTGCTGCAGAGAGCAGAATTTAGTTGCTTAGTTTATTTGACTTTTTTTTTTTTTTTTTTCTTCTTTGTAATAACAACAATATGTTAATGTTGACCCTAGAAAAATCGATTGGTCATTTTTTAATTGCTTCTTTGTAATAACAAAGACTTGGTTTAATTGCTTACTTAATTTTTTTTAATTGTTCATTTGCTCCTTTGCATAACTGAAAAACGTGGTTGTCCTCTAAATGTTAATGGAATAATAACTATATGTTAATGTTGACCCTTGAAAGCTCCATTGGGGCCACTGCTGCAGCCTACAGCGGAGTTTAGCAGCTTACTTAATTTAATTAATTGTTTATTTGCTTATCTCATATTCTCTCATTTACTTGTTTGTAGACGAAACAAGAAAGTAGTCTTGTGTTCTCGTATCCTTTACTTTCTTTTGTTAATTAGGCCTCCGAACTTTTACCAGATACCAAACCGAACGTCCAGTTTGGTTCAAGGGCTTTGTTCTATAAAGAGTTTTTCAATAAATATTTTAAAAATTGACGGTTTCAGTGGGACATTTGAAACTCGTTTAAATTTTAAGTTATTCAAGCTTTCCAAGTTGTAAATTTTGGACTTCCATATTCAATAAAAACAACTGTCAGTTTGAAATGTGAATAGACTAAGACATAATACTCATTATGGCGATTCCATTCTGCCTAACATCGTGTATTTCCATCTAACTTCTTCATAAAAAAAAAGGGCTTTATGCAAAAAAAACAATAAACTTATTTTTTTGTGTATTGTAACCCCTCACCTAAAAGTGGTGCGAAACAAACTCTTCACCTCAAGAAAACTCTGCAATACAGTCCGCGCGTGTATTGTTTACGTGACTGGAAAAAACGATGTTAAATAATTTCTTTAAATAAAAAAAAAAAAAAACATGTTGCTAAATGATGTTGTTTTCGTCGAATTAAAAACAACAAGAAGTTTTACTCTACTAAAAAACAACATGAAGTTTTGTTTAAAAAAACAAAAAAAAAGTCAATCATGTTCGTTGTCATTCTCTTGTCATCTTCTCCATAGCTTGAAAACTAAAATACCAGAAGGTTCACATTCTTTTCGGCCATTCTAGCTGTGAAAGTCCCTGACCCACCACTAATATCAAAACCTATTCGTATTTTCCCATTTCCTAAACCCAACACATCATCATTCAAGAAATCATTCTTCCCCTTAACCTTCACAAACCTATCTTTCTCAGCACCTAAATCAAAGCAACCGCTGCAGTCTCGGATCTGGGACGATGTTTGGCCGAGAGAGATCAATGGATTCGTAGCCAAGCATCTGTTTCTCCATTTGAGCGAGCTTGCGTTGGGAGGTATCGATCTCTCAGAGGATGAGAGAGATGTTGAGACACGAGTGAGATATTGTTGGAATGGTGGAGAATTGGAGAGTTGGTTTGGGAGTTGGAGGAGAAAGCGTATAAGGCGAAGAGGTTGGTGGTGACGACGGAGAAGATGGCGTACCATTTTGGCAGAGCACATGGGTTTTTGTCAACGCCGAACTTAGCTCCGATCGCAGCTGCAACAGCAACCTAGAAAGAAGAAGACGATCGAAATGTTAAAACAACTAAACCGGTTTCACAATCATTGAAATCGAAATCTAATCTGGTCTGGGTTTTTTTCCAGAAAATCCTTCAATTCAATCGATCAATTGTCTCGCTCGAACTCCACAAATAGGGGTAGGTTCAAATAACTAATTTTAAAAAATTTGTTCATCTTTTTGGATTTTGATTTGTTTATGCAATTACGTTTCTGGGTTTCGGGTTAAATGTCAAACGAACACTTTTGATGAAGAATTTTGTCTTTGTTGTGGTGTAAACCTCATGAATTTTTCTTCTTGGTTCTCTGAAAATGTCTCCAGAATCGCTGTCTTCTTTCTCTGCATCGTCACAATAACAGCTTTCTTCTTCCCTACAACACCACCGACACTGCTTCTCTTCTTTGTTTCCAGTCTCATTCAACTCAGTTCCTTCAATCTCTCTCTCGCTTGCAATTGATTATTGATTGATAACAAGGTGATTGTATTTGGGGTTTAGGGTTCTTAAGGATCTGAGTTTGAGATTTTTTTTTTTGTCTACAAGAAGAGGTAGAAGAGACATGTCATTAAAAATTTCAAAGTCAAACCTTTCTTTTCGGGTAGAGGGTAGGGTTTGGTTTTGTTTTTTTTTTTTTTTTTTGAAGCAAAACTTTGTGTAGTTTTAATTCAACCAAAATGACGTCGTTTTTAACTCCGTTTTTGTGTACCATGTAAGCAATATACGCAAGGGTTGTATTGTGGGGTTTTTCGGAGGTGGTGGGTTTGACTCGCACAAGTTTCAAGTGACGGATTGACGTAAATAAAAAAATAAGTTCGCTGGTTTTTTGCACAAAACCCTCAAAAAAATTACGTGAAAATGATCAAAACCACATTATCAAAAAAAGAAAGATTTGCAAGAAGAACCAAAAAACAACACCAAAAATACTCAAGGGCAAACAATAAGAAGAATGAGAACGCAAATCTCACCAAACTAAAGACAAAGACTACCTTAGTGATTCCCATCAACGCTCCTGAACATTTTCATAAGAAGATATAAACTTCTAAAGACTCCGATAATATGCAGCTAACACCTCATCTCGTCAAGCTGTCCACAAACCACAAGGAAACCGAAAATCCTAAGAAATCTGAAAACTACTGCTACATAACATAATGGAGCAACACAACTCAAGGAGAATGGAACCGCAGTATTTGTTCGCACACAAAGGGAAGTCACCAGAAAAATCGAGTAGAAACACCATGAGAATACATATCTATGCCAAGATTGACACTTCAAAAAAGATTCAAGAAAACTTTGTCACCCTTACTGGAAGACTTTCAAACCAAAAGGAACATATACTATGAAACTTAATCCTTTTCCTCTTCATAAAATAGAATCTCAAAGAAAAAGCTATCGAATTTGACCTTGGAGGAAGGTTTGTTCATTTCAGATTCGATTTTGAGGAAGATATCAACCAAGTAGTTGAGAACCGGCCATATCAGTTTAATTGATGGATAGTTTTACTCCAGAATTGGGAGCCAACTAAATCCCGCACTTTCTTATCAAATATACTGTTTTAGGTAAGGATTAAAAGCCTCTCTCTCCACTATTGGAAAAACAAACTGGTCAAATACATCAAAAGAGAAATAGGAAAACTTTAGAGACATTAATTCAAAAAGACAAAAGCGAGGGTCAGAGTCATAGTAGATGGACTACAACCGCTAGTTATAGATTGTACCATTGAATTCCCAACAATAGAAGAGAAGAGGTCTTGGTCAAAATAAAGTACGAAAGGCTAGACAAGTTATGAGACTATTGTCTTAGACTCACCCACGACTTGAATGATTGCCCTGAGACGACACGGAATCCAAGCATCCTCTCAATAGGTAGAGAGCATCGAGACTCCACTCCCCATATTGAAGAGAACCAAAACCTAATCATGGCTGAGAATATCAAAAGGATGTTACCTAGAAGAGAGACAGATATGGAAAAACTTTTTATGAAAGGGTTTTAAGAGATTCTTATAAATAACGGAGACCTACGAGAAACACTATTTAGATATAAATCTCAGTGGACAATTAAAGGGACAAACCAAGAGAGAACACACCAAACTCTCGAAAACATTGAAAACAACGCCACACCAGCAAGACATGGAAGTGGTGGCTTCCGAACATCAAACATGGACCAAGAGATGACTTAGACGATGAATCCACATTTCTTGGATCACAAAGTGAATGACATAGAGGTTTCACAAAGCAGAATACCACACGTATATAAGAATATAAGCCTAATTGACTTCGCAAGAACACCACTAGTACCAACTCTCGAAGAAGTATACATAAATCTTAGGGAAATAACACTACGATATGTAAACTGTGCGGATCTACGAGAGAGCGCAATTGAGGAAACAGAGAGTCAACAACAAGGAGGAAAATGCAAGATTGGTAGAAATTTCAAAAAAAAATAATTGAAGCAACAAGAAGAAATGCAATGAATTATTCCCAAAGAATGTCACTGCTTTATGAAAACCAAATGTCACTGGAAGCGCACAACAAAATCATCAAACTAACATCGGTGTTGGGTTTCATATCCAAGTCAAAGCGGCTAGAAATGACAATTGTAGTGAACTCTTTATATATAAGGAATATTATTTTTCAAGTTGGTATTAGACACGAGACATCTTGCAGAGGTATGTCACACAAAATTTATGTGCTGAAAGCAAACATAGGCACATCCTGAATGTTTTCCGGGTATTGAGGTTTCAGGGAAAGTTACCAGTCTAATTATGAGATGAGTCACGAGTGTATTGTAACAGCCCCTTCCTTCTTAATTTCACACCAACCTATGTTCTCAAATGTGTTACTGCTCACGAACGTATCTTTCATTCTTCACCAACATACGATCATATACAAAATTTTGGGTCATTGTGTTATACACAATCAAAAATCACGGTGGTGATACATTTTCTTCGTAGACTCAAGGAATTCATTATTTCACGTGACGTTGTTTACACTGAGTCAGATTTTCCGTTTGCATAAATTTTTTCTTGTTCATAGGTTGCAACATACTCATTGTTATAATCTCCTATACATGGGTATGATTATGAGTTCTCTGATCAGGATTTACCTTCCTCGACAGTCCCAATTTTAGCTCAGCTGCCTGACACAACATTTTTTGTTTTAGCTTCTTCGATTTTTTTCTATTCTACTATTGAGAATGTCAGGCAGCTGAGCTAAAACAGACTATTGTAACGTATGTTGCTTCCACCGAATTAGCAGCTGAGACCTCGACATTCGTTGATGAATTAAGAGAAACATAACTAATTAGTATTTTTGGACTTTTCTATATGCAGACTAACACTTTTATATTGTGCTATGAAGAAACTAAAATTTTTTGTGTGTAAAGTTTACACTGCCCTCATCCTCCATCTCCCTTGTTTTCATTACGCGTGGTTAGTTACTATCTATAATAATTTTTAATTATTTTTTTGTGTTAAATTAGATATTACCTGCACGTGGTTGAAATTATGATAATTGTAGTTAAAATTAAAAATTTAAATTTATTACCATATAACTGTAAAAAAGAAAGAAAAAAATTTGTAATACTCTTTCGACATTGGATTGGTCGATGGAGAGGCGAAGAAGACGGAAGAGCAAACTGAAAATCTGACGTTTTCCAAGATTTCACGGGAAGGAATTGTAGAGGCAGAGGCGATTAACGATGGTGAAAAGGAAGTGCGAAGATGAATACGTAAGTGATGAGTGTGATAAATTTTTCGAATACGTTGGTAAGCAACTCAGAATTTTGGGGCTGTCGGGTGTTTTTTGGGTAAAATTGAAAACAAAATCAAAGAAATCCACGAATATGGGTTGTTGGTTAAACTTGTTGGGGTTTACAAATTGGGGTAAGTATTTATGTTAGAATTTTAGGGTTCGATATGAAAATCCCACTAACTATTTGTTGCTAGACAAATTATTCGGTTTAGATTTCATGAGGATTCGAATAAGGAGAAAACCCCAATGGGGGTGGTTTGGTTAGATATTTTAATTAATTGACGGTGGCGACTGCATCCCACCATTCCAGTCTGACGATGATGTATGTGACAAGCGCTTACCAGAGAGATGGTTCATACATAATCACTATCTAACAGGATCGATACGCCATTCATACTCCAAATCAGACTATTTAGTCAAAATATCACTTGCTTTCAAAAGGAAGAAGAATGTGATGGAAAAAATTATGAACTCTAACTTTGGTTAGTTATTCGATATACCTCCGCGGTGGCTCGCATTTTCTGGGCAACTCGTACATGCATTACTCACACGGAAACTGGTATGTTGGAGACGACATGAGGCTTGGTTTGTGTTCGGCGGAAAACCGATAAATTTCTCCTTGAGGGAGTTTTGTATAGTAACCAGACTCAAATGTGATCCCAATGAGAAAACATTTTCGGAAGCGGCACAAACCGGTGGAGATGAGGTAGAGAGTGGGGCTGTGGATCTTAATTCTAAGACAGATAATATTGAAGTAATGGAAGGTAAGAATTGGTTAAAAAGTTCGAGCATATTATGTATAGTAAAAAGAAAACTTACATTGAATTGTTTTGATATAGAAATTAGGATTAAATTATTGAAGATAAACTATTTGTTGATTTTTGTCTGAAATAGATGCTCCAAGTCATTGGGACACACTAATTGGGAGAGGCAATGTAGGAAAATCGACCAGCTCATAATCCGACTGAAATCGGAGGAAGAGATGGATGACAAGACGAGATTTCAGATTTCTCTTGTCATAATTGTGGATGATGTGGTGGTAGTACCGAATCAGTACGGTACAAATTTTTAGCATATCCATGAGACAAGAAGGTATTTGACTTAACCATGTGAAACTTCACCGTTGTAGTAAAAACAAAGAATATGAAGCATAGGATGAAAGAGCAGTCATTAAGCATGCAATTTTTTCCTCTAGCAATCGAGCTTCTTGCTCTAGAAACAATTTAGGAGCTACGATAAAAGGTACCAAGTCCATCTGCTCAGATAGACTTCACACCACGTTCTTGCCCCATATTGTATAAAAAGAAAGGCATCAACTATAGAAATGTGATTGCAGTTGAGAGCAATCTTAAGGTATGAATGAAAAGTTTTACTAATTGATAGGAAAATAATACATAAACGTCTAAACCTAAGTCATTTCAATATGTGAACGTATAAACATATTCATGAACGTGTATACATATGGTAGGTCTCTGTGTGAATGTATATACTTATTGATTTCGGTTTACGGACGGATTGACCTAAGTTATATATCTATGTGAACGTATATATTGTTGAAATTTGTACCGATTTTAAAAAAAAATTATAAACCTAATAAAAAATTGAATTGCCAGGAAATGTGATAATATTAAATTGAATCTAAAACTGTTGTATCGAATATACTTAGTGTTTCGCAGCGGAATGAAATGGAAGCAACTCGAAATTATTTTAGCGCTTCAAGTGTCACGCCTCTACCGATACCCACACACATACAAACTGGATCAGAACGGGATATTAGTGCCGTTGAGATCCGATCTCAAATTGACAAACTATTTCTCTCTGTTAGGTTTCTTGTTCCTATTGACGGCTCGTTTCTCAGATAAAACCCGAGCTGTTCCATCGATCATGTTTTTTAATTGTTTGCCAGCCGGTTGTCTTAGGTACTTGAACCTTTTGTTGCATATGATTGTTGTGTGGTTGGCCGTCTCCAGTCTAGAACTTTTTGGGGATGTTATGCTAGGCCAAGGTACATGTAAATTTCTTTGTCTTTCTTGTTTTGTTTTCTAATAAATCTTGTGGAATGAAATATTGCAGTGTCGTTGGACATGAGGTCCTAACATATATGTAGAAATTAACATTTAGCTAACACCCACATGTAAAGTTTATTCAATTCTAATAGATCAAATAGAATATAGAAAATTTTAAGAATAATATCGGAGTCCTATATAATATTTTTCACGGTTTACTTCATAACCGACCTTTTATACCCTACAATATTACGATCGGGAAGATATAATTCTCCAATATTTTCTTTTTATAATGAAGAGATAGAACCTTAGTTCCTACAAATTTGGAACCAAATTACATAATCGAAAGTGAACGTGCACGCCTCTTCTCCTAAAGTGTAGGTAACCAAGTAGTGCATGCTTTAATTATTTGTGAGTAATTAAAATTAAAGATAAAATGATTTTGCTTAGTTGTTGTATTTGCGATTTGGCTTCTTCATGTGCTTTTGCTCCTTGTGCTATCACATCATATAAAGATAATAAAATCCAAATAAATTAAAACGTCACCAAGCTAAAACAAAACCCAACACCATAAAGTAAAAGAAAACAAACCATTACCAACACACATGTATGGGGTCAACCCTGTGGTGGATAGGAGAAACCATTAACAGTGAGACCTCCATCAACACAAATGGTCTGACCAGTAACATAAGAAGCTGCTGGTAGACACAAGTAGACGACTAGTGATGCAACCTCTTTCGGTTCTCCAGCTCGATCAAGTGGAATTCTACTGAACAGACTCTTCTTGAAATCAGCGTCAGCAAGAAACTGATTATTCACAAGATTTTAAGACACGAGAATGAGAAGTACATACCAAAATTAAAAATAAATTTAAAAATCAGGAAGATGGTTTTGTTTACCGGTTCAGCCATAGTGGTACAGATATAACCAGGAGCAACAGAGTTGGTCCTTATCCCATCTCTGGCCCATTCACATGCCAAAGTTCTTGCTAGTTGATTCAATGCTCCTGTATGAACATTCGGAGCTTTTAGGAATACAAAGGTTTTATAGAAATACAAAGTTTTTACATAAATGGGGACAGTCAATTAGTCGTTGGAAGTAGCTTATGGAGAAAGATTTATGATCCATTATATGCTTTGAATTAGTCTTCTTTATATATTTATGCGAACAAATACTTTTCTTTATATATGAATCCCGAAATATATGTCAATCTAATCATTCAAGCTATGGACATATATTTTAATAATTAATAATAATATTTTAATTTTATTTATAGGGTTAAAAAAAATTTTCTATCCAATAAAATTAATACTATTTTGGAATTTTTAACTTGTTGTGCTATAAGTTTGAAACGAAAAAGAATGTGTTTTGGATATTTCTCTTTAAACAAACTTATTCACGTAACTCGACAATATTGAACTTACGTTTTAACAAACATCATTTGAAATTCATACTCACTTAACTGAAAATTTTCCTAATCAGGTATCTAAATATTTACATAATGAAACATATATAAATTTACATTACGATTGCATCTAGTATAATTGAACTAATTTGATTAGAAATTGTTTGTCTACGTACATACCTTTTGTTAAACTATAGATAGATCCACAGTTCATTGATACAACCCCTCCAACGGAAGAGTTGAAGACGATGCTTCCAAACTTAGAAGCCTTTAAGAGAGGATGTGAAAGCTGGCTAAGATGATAAGCAGATTCCAAGTTTGTTGAAATATGGAAGGAGAAATCGTCTGCCACAAATTCGGTTGTTGGTTTAGCGCGAATTCCACCAACGTTGTTCACCTATATACGTCGAACATAAATCCAACTTTATACTTACAATGTATGTTTCCTTTAAGAATAAAGTTAGTTTCTTTAAATTTATATTAACATACAAGAATATTCAGTTTGCCATCAAACATCGTTGAGACGTTTTGTATAAGTGTTTCTCTCTCGGTTTGAGATGATACATCACATAGTGAACCACTCACTTGAAACCCTTTCCTTTCCCATTCACCTAAACTTTGATTGAGTAGAGTTTCAGATATGTCGCATACGTGGATTTTAGCTCCAAAACTAGCTAGCTCCTCTACTATTGCATGCCTAAAACAATCCAAACAAATAAAAAAAGAAATAAATGAGCAACATCTTAAGGAAAGAAGAAAAAATTAAGGGTAATAATATGGTATAGCTACATAGTAGAATGACGAACCCGATTCCGCTGGCTCCACCAGTTACAAGTGCACTCATACCCTGAAGATTCCATCTTTTCTCCATTTTTTGTTTGCTTGTTACTGTGAATATAGTAATGACCAGAGTTGCTATATTACATATATATAGAGGCAAAGTAATATTACGTAGTTAGTGACGTTCCAGAGAGGGTAGACATTAGGCAACAATATGAAAAACTAATGTGAATTAGATAATGGCAAAATCCTTATTATTTATCAGAAAATAAATGCACAATTATTATAGTATCGAGAATTATCACTTACAAAAATCAGAAGAAACTTAACATGCATGCATTTATATCATAAAAAAAAAAAAAAAACATGCAAGCATTTTATAATATTAAATTAAATGCTAGTATTTTTTTATTCTAGTTGGTAGCATTTTATGATTACTTTAATATGTGTATAATGAATATATAAATAATACTCCTTCCGATTTCTTTTAAGTATTATTTTAGATTTTTCATATATACTAAAAAAAGAATTAAAATTTTTATTTTATCCCTTATTAATTATTTCATATAATGTGTTCACATTCATTAATAAGTCAAAAGGGTAGGGATAAAATTGAGAATTTTGATTAAAAATCTGCATTGAAAATAAAAAATAATACTTAAAATGAAACAAATTTTAGACTCTAAAATGACATTTAAAAAGAATCAAATGAAATACTGAATAAGAAGTCATTTATTACTAAAATCGGTCACATTGTTTACTATGGTAAGAAACTAAATAGAGAGAAGTTGATAAGTTTAGTTTAAAATAAATAAAAATAAATCAAATTTTTTTTGCCAGAATATGTAACTTTTTTTGTTTGACGATAATAATATGTAAATAAATACATTAGCAAAATATTATATAAAACGTGACAAACTGGGGATATTTTCCAATATTACTTTGGGAGAAACCAGATCGGTACAGAGGTGTGTACATTGGGGAATAAGGGAACATGTGCAATCGTGGGTTGCTCGCAAATTGCTCACAAACAGACAAAAGGCGACATAGTTGGAATTTGTTTTTTTGAGGGTCTAAACATAGTTGGAATATAAAAACGACAAGTAATTAAGTATATTCTTTTTTTCTTTTGTCATTACATTATTAGTAAGTGTATACATGCACCATGAATCATGCTTTGTTTTTACATCTAAAATCAGCGACGTAGGACAATTGATTGAATCATAAAACCGTCTTAATTTATCATAGATGTCATTCTCTTCCCTTTATACCTAGACAATTCATTTGCCTTCTTTTTTATTGGACGAGGCATCATTACTGATGTCATCGTCATCATCACTTATTTAGTTATGTCACTGTCACTTGCCCTAATAAATATTTTACCGATTAAACTAAATTAAGAAAAAATTATCTAAGACCCAAACTTTTATTTGAATTTCAACAAGTCTTTGTTAGTTAACACCAATATTTTAATGTTGACCCTAGAAAAATCGATTGGTCATTTTTTAATTGCTTCTTTGTAATAACAAAGACTTGGTTTAATTGCTTACTTAATTTTTTTTTAATTGTTCATTTGCTCCTTTGCATAACTGAAAAACGTGGTTGTCCTCTAAATGTTAATGGAATAATAACTATATGTTAATGTTGACCCTTGAAAACTCCATTGGGACAACTGCTGCAGCTTACAGAGAGCGGAGTTTAGCAGCTTACTTAATTTGATTAACTGTTTATTTGCTTATCTCATATTTTCTCATTTACTTGTTTGTAGACAAAACAAGAAAGTAGTCTTGTGTTCTTGTATTCTTTTGTTAATTGGGCCTCCAACCTTTTACCAGATACCAAGTCCAAAGTCCAGTTTGGTTCAAGGGCTTTGTTTTCTAAAGAGTTTTTCAATAAATATTTTAAAAAAATTGAAGTTCTCAGTGGACATTTGAAACTGGTTTAAATTTAAGTTATTCAAGCTTTTCAAGTTTTAAATTTTCGACTTCCATATTCAATCAAAACAACTGTCAGTTTGAAATGTGAATAGACTAAGACATAATCCTCATTGTGGCGATTCCATTCTTCCTAACATCGTGTATTTCCATCTAACGTCTTCATCGAAAAAATGACGTGAAAATAATTAAAACCACTTTTTCAAAAATAAAGTTTCGAAATTGATATAGATATAAATATATAATATACTTGTGTCCGTGTCATTATTTTTCGATTTTAATTGAAATCATTATGTTCACGCGTAAAATGTTTTTTCCCAGATTTGAATCAAAAGGACCAGTGGTAACCTTAACGTGGAAAAGACACTATCACCATGAACGAAAATTTTCAACAGCGAAGGCTTCAGGAAGACTTGCAAGAAGAATCATAAACAACACCAAAATATACTTAACTACAAACAATAAGAAGAATGAGAACGAAAATCTCACCAAGATGAAGACAAAAGCTACCTTAGTGATTCCCATCGACGCTCCTGAACGTTTTCATAAGAAGATATAACTTCTAAAGAGTCCGATAATATGCAGCTAACACCTCAACTCGTCAAGCTGTCCACAAACCACAAGGAAATAGAAAAGCCTAAGGAAATCTGAAAACTACTACATAGCATAATGGAGTAACACAACTCAAAGAGAATGGAAACATGGTATTCGTTCGCAGACAAAGGGAAATCACCAGCAAACTCGAGTAGAAACACCATGAGAATACGTATCTATGCTCTTGAGATTGACACTTCAAAGAAGACTCAAGAAAACTTTGTCACCTTTATTGGAAGACTTTCAAACCAAAAGGAACATATACGATGGAACTTAATCCTATTCCTCTTCATAAAATGGAATCTCAAAGCAAAAGCTCCCGGATCTTATCTTGGAGGAGGGTGCGTTCATTTCAGATTCGGTTTTGAGGAAGATCTCAACCAAGTAGTTGAGAACTGGCCATATCAGTTTGATCTATGGATGGTTTTACTCTAGAAATGAGAGCCAACTAAACCCCGCACTTTCCCATCAAATATACTGTTTTGGGTAAGATTAAAGGCCTCTCTCCACTATTGGCAAAACAAACTGGTCAAAGACATCAAAAGAGAAATATGAAAACTCTAGAGACATTAAATCACGAAGACAAAAGCGAGGGTCAGAGTCATAAAAGATGGACTACAACCGCTAGTCATGGATTCTACCATTGAATTCTCAACGAGGTGATTTCTGATGAAATTTTGTCCTTGTACTTTTGGAATGATTTCTGATGTACCATTGGTATTCCTCCTTTCTCTTTGTGGACAGCTGCATTCCAAGCATGCATAGTATTTGTCAATAGTTTGAGGAATGCTCCTTAGACAAGTCATTTCTAACTCTCTAGATGTTCCAAACAAGGAAAGGAAGGACCACTTCACTTGCGCATGTGATGATGCTTTAAATTTCATAAAGCTCTGGAAGATGTCCTTATTAGTTTGGTTGTGCATGATCATTATCCATTAGTGGTGGAAGGGGAGTTAGTTCTTGGCTACAAACTCCTTTTCTATTGATTTGGAAAGGAAGTACATGGGGTTGCAACATTGTTTACATCCAATGGACTGCATGAAATACAAACAAATGGTTTTTTCTATCTAGCCTTCTTAGCCAATTTGTCAGCAATTTAGTAGACAAATAGGGGTATATATTGTAACGAGTGAGTAAATTGTCTAGCTAGCTTTCTTCGTGAGGTAGTGAGCATACGGATGATTGGAAACGTGAATATAATTTGTGTTGCTTACCAACATAACAAATGTTAGGACTTATCACCTAGTTCTTCTAAAAATGAAGATTTCACATATTAAAACTTGAATTCGTTATTCTTTTTGTTTGTAAAAAAGTACTTTTTCTAGCGAATTCTCTTCATATAATAAACCGTAGAGCTAGACAATAATAATAAATAACCCACTTAAAGTAATATTTAGGTTTAAGGACAAAAATAACTGAAAATATCCCACAAAAGAAGGTAAGAAAAATTAGCGTAAACTATAATTGGTTTGAGAGATATTAAAAACAGAGAGGTTTAAAAATCAATGGTCACCTAATAATTACTCTGTTAATCGTTAATCCTCCATTAATGTCTTTCATCTTCCCTCTCTCTTTCATATTCCTTTGTTATTTAAGCAAACGATGAATCCGATCATCTATTTCTAACCCTGGGCCGACCAGAAACATTTTTGGACGACCCAAGTATCAAGGGTTCTTCGTCACCGGAATTATAAGAAACAGATAAACAAAAAATAAAACAAAAAAAAAGAACTCTCACCTTTCGTTTTCAATTAATGGCAGTTGCGTATTTGAATCATGGGAGCTACGTTCTCGCCGTCGTCGCTTTGTCTCTCGCCGTCGTTGCTCCACCGGTTCAAGCCAACGTCGCGACCTTTGATGAATACTGGACGCAGCGTCAAACCGATGCTTTAAAAGAAACTTTGGAATCTTATGACCCGAACCCGTTTAATGTCACGGACCAGTTCAACTACCATGCTGCCGTGTACGTTCTCTAAAATCTAACATCTTTTTAATTAGGGTTTTCAAAAAAAGAAAACCTAACTTCTTGTAGAAGTAACGAATGTTCTCTGTTTTTTTTGGTTCTCAGAGCAACGGAGGGGACGGAGATAGTTAACGGAACGAGGAGAGAACTCCGACAAGTCGGAAGCGGTGGGAAACGACGTGGCGGAAGATACCAATCCCTTAACGCGATTGACAAATGCTGGAGAGGAGACAAAAACTGGGACAAGAACCGGAAAAAGCTCGCAGACTGCGTCCTAGGATTCGGCCGGAAAACAACCGGAGGGAAAAAAGGACCGATCTACGTAATCACAGACGCATCCGACGACGATCTCATGAACCCGAAACCAGGAACCTTAAGACACGCCGTGACTCGCGACCGACCTCTATGGATCATATTCGCGAGAAGCATGGTCATAAAACTTCAACAAGAACTGATCATAACGAGCCATAAAACCATCGACGGTCGAGGAGCGAATATTCATATAACCGGAGGTGCAGGTTTCACGTTACAGTTCGTGAAGAATGTGATTATACACAACATCCATATCAAAATGATCAAGAAAGGGATGGGTGGTTTGATTAGAGACTCAGAGAATCATTTCGGGCTTCGAACGGAGAGTGATGGCGATGGAATTAACATCTTCGGATCAACGAATATTTGGATCGATCATGTCTCCATGACGAACTGTTCCGATGGAATGATCGACGCCATTATGGGTTCGACAGCGATAACAATCTCAAACTCCCATTTCACAGACCATGACGAAGTAATGCTGTTTGGAGCTAAAGACGAAGATTCGATAGACAAGAAGATGCAGATAACCGTTGCGTTTAACCATTTCGGTAAACGATTGGTTCAGAGAATGCCGAGGGTTAGATACGGTTTGATCCATGTAGTGAACAATGACTACACTCACTGGCGAATGTATGCAATCGGTGGAAACATGAACCCTACTATTATAAGTCAAGGGAATCGTTTCATTGCTCCTCCTGACGAAAATGCCAAACAAGTTACAAAGAGAGAGTACGCACCGTATACAGAGTGGAAATCATGGAACTGGCAATCAGAGAGAGATTACTTCTTGAACGGAGGTTACTTTGTTCAATCGGGTCGATCAAACGCGTGGAGCCCCGCTCCGAAAAACCCGATTCCTAAAAAGTATGCGATTCAGCCTCAACCTGGAACTAAGGTAAGAAGACTCACAAAAGATGCTGGTACGCTTGGCTGCAAACCAGGCAAATCCTGCTGATAAAGAAAGAAAAAAAAAACATTCTGTGTGTGTCTGTGTGTGTTTCCGTGTTGTTATATGGTAAACAAAAAAAGAAGAATTGTATTTCTCTGTTGTAATGAATAGTGCATAATGCAGTCTTTTGATTCTTATTATTAGAGAAAGTAGGTTTCTTTCATTGAGGGAAAAAAAAAAAAACACATTCTTTTGTTTTTTTTGTCAATCTTCTTTCCAACACCAACCAATACATAATAAATAATCACTCTCCTATTTTCTGTATTCTATACTATTCTAAACAGACTTGGTTTTTTTCAAAAAAAGTAAGATTCTATCAATCAAACCTTGATAAAATATTTGGTAGCATCTGAAATCATCAGCCCTCTATCAGTTCTATCTTATCGCTTTCTTTTAGAACCTGAAGCATGTCAAGAAACAGATTGTATAAGTGTAGGGTTTCATTTAGAGGTTTAATGAAAATCTGATTGCTGCATTTGATTCAATACCTGTGAGCTTGACGTTTCTTCGTTTGTAACTTCTGTACATGAGTTTAATTTCGCAGCAAGACGAAGCTTCTCCTGCAAGACCACATTGACCATCACATTATTGCTATGAACTATATGCATATCAATGGTTCATATATATGAAACTCTTTACAAGAAGATTTTACCTGCATCATAATATCTGGCATCATGTGATTTTCTCCACCCATAGAGTCGCATATATACATCAAACCCAGATTGGCAATATTCTACCCACAGAAGAAGAACAAAGCAACAAAACAAGACAAAAATTGATCAATACAAATGTCATTGAGCTGATTTTATAGAACATTAACAAAGCAAAAGAACGAAAAATCTAGAAGTAAGTACCTGTTTGTACTCAATACTATCTAATTTTCCACCCTGAAATAAGAAAATGGAATTTAGATGGAATCAGTAACCAATAACAAGAACTTGAAGCTATGTATCTGTTGTTCGTTATATTCATGAGATTGAAGTTACTATTATATTGTTAATCACATATAAACTCAATTTTTGTAACCAGATGTATGTCTTTTACTTGAACTGACAACAAAGAAACAAACAAAAATGTGTTTTTTTACGCACCATACCACCAAACATGCTATGCATTGCATCAAAATCATCTCCAATGTTGGCAAGACCCGCAAGAGCCAAACCCACCTGTTCCATAGACCTAAAACTTGTTAATACCACACTCAAAGTGAACACACAACTCTCGAAACTTGTTAAAAGCTTAAATAACATATTCGTACATCATCTTGAACTCCCTTTAGGAGATCCTTCTGCAAATCCAACTTATCATCCACTTTCTGAAGCTTCTGTGACAAATGCTTCTTAGCAGTCTGACAAAAAAAAACAGTATACAATTAGAATCCCTTTTAAGATCATAGGCACAAGAACTATACACAACTGATCGAAGAAGCACTCACAGCAATAGCTTCTTGAACAGTGTCCAAATGCTTTGACAAGTTCGATACTGCATTTTCCATGTTCCGCTTTGTTATGCACATGATATCAGAGAATGTAATCCCCTACCATAGAAACAAACATCATCGGCTTCAGAGAAATCATTCCAAACACCAATTTAAGGTGCATCAGCAACAAAAGGCTTTACTAATACCTTGAACCACATGTAGCCATAGCCTAAAGCTCCCAATGTAGCTGCCGGGACTATTAAGGGAGTAAAGTCAACTGAAAAGTGTAGAAGAAAATGTCAGAGATTTACATTTACATACATTCTTCAAAAAATACAAAATCAAAACTGGCTTGAAGACAAACCTCCTCCCTGAGCTCCATTTACGACAGTTATTTGCCGAGACGAACCCAATTGCCGAATCTCCATTGCTAAACGTTGCATCTACAAAATTCTCACATAGTTAATTCTCTATTCAAACACACACTTCCTTCACCTCTCAAGATCATACACAAATTTACCTGACTAGTCATGGCATCGGAATCGTCATCGGATTGATCTCCGGATCTCTCAAATCGCTTTACCAAAGCCTTCAATTTTGAAAGACGAAGAAAAAACAAAAAACTGTTTACTTCTCCTTTCTCATTCCAAAATTCAGAAGAAGAAAATAAGCTTTACCTGTAATTCCCCCAAAATATCCGCCATTTTTCCATTCTTAACCAGAATCGTACCAGTATAACCTTGAGATATAAAGAATCAAATAGGTTATATAAATCTCCAGAACCTCCACCAATCATGAATCGAGAAACCCTAAATTACCTGCTCCAGCTAAAACCAAAATCCTCGATAACCCGATACCGGTTTGCAAAGCCATGATCAAAGCCTCACAAGGTTGAAAAAGTTTGTCTTCTTCGTCGAGGGTCTGAAATTTCGCTCGCCGGCGTAAGAAAGTGTCCGCTGCTGAAAGTCGGTTACTAAACGTTGTCGTAATAATACTTTTGCGTGATACTGCGCTAAGCTAATTTGGGCCGTTGATCCGTAATAAATAAATCTGAACCGTGCATTCAATTTACTTGGTTGACATTCTTAAAAAAAGTCAATTTTGTAATAAGGGTTCTTCGTAGGGTTAAAAAACGAACAAACAAGCAAACAAGCTTCTTCGTCGATCTTCATGTTAGAGACCTGTCGTGGTTTCTTTTCTTCGACCTAGAGAACCACGTCGTCTTGAATTAGTTTTGCTTGTTGTGCTAGATCTTGAGGAATCTTCTTATGCCACGTCGTCTTGAATTACTTCTGTGATTTCGTGGACAAGAAACTTGCTCTCTTAAGCAACTCTACAAGCGTCAAGAGATTCTCTCTGTATTTAGCATTTGATTATAAAGCTTCTCATGTGGACAGCTGGATTCGCACTGTCATGGAGCGAGGCTTCTTGGAACTTTACTTGAAAACCAAATATAGGCATCATATAGACACTGAGTTCTTCACGAGCAACACATTGGTTAAACTCACAATATGTGATGGGTTTTATCCTCACGGTCATCTTCCTTCTGGGGGAGTTCTATTCCCTGTGCTCAAAACACTTACTCTCGTTCAAGTGACGTTTGCAAATGATAGGATGTATGAGGAGTTCATCTCTGGCTGCCCTTTGCTTGAGGAATTATTCCTACATTATGATGATGATGATGATAACCAACACCCAGCTATGGGTGGGGCCGTGTCGAGTCCTTCCGTCAAACGACTCACCATCCATCACATATGGCCTAATTACCGTAAGGAGACTCACGAGGGTTGTTGGTTTTTAACACCCAGTCTTGAGTACCTCAAATATTCTAGTTATGAGGCGGCACAGTACAAGGTTGATTTGGGTTCCAAGAAGCTAGACTCGATCTCCGATCATGGCAGCGACCTATAGATGAGAAAATATTCGGTGATGTTACAGATCTGATGGCAGAGATAAGCAATGTCAAAACCCTTTACTTGTTTTCGGATTCTCTTGAGGTCAGTTTTTGCTAGTTTTTATTTTATTTTGAATTGCATCATAGCTACCAAAGTCTCAATTTATTTTGTTATACATATGTTTTCTTTTAGGTGTTTCACTTATGTTGTGATACAATGCCGGTGTTTCACAACCTTCTTAAGTTATCTTTTGTGAGTGACAAAGAAATAGGCTGGCAAGTGGTGCCATTTCTCCTCAACAAGTCTCCAAACTTAGAAACTTTAGTTATCAAGGTACGTGTATGCTATCAAAATTTCATTACATCTAACAAACTGACAATTATTGTTTTCTTTGTTTTTAATATTTATTATTGTACATGAATTGCCTTTTGGCTTCCAGGGTCTTGTGCACCAAGTCACAGATAGTTGCGGGAACGCATGCCCTTGCATCCCGAGGAAGAAGTTGGAGAAGAGGGTATGCTGTTTATCAACATGTCGAGTGAAGGTGCTAGATATTTCAAGGTACCGAGGTACTTGTAGAGAGCTGAAACAAATGAGGTATTTCTTGGCGAATTTGAAATGTCTCAAAACTATCAAGGTGGGTGTTAAAGTAAATGGTGGAAAAGACAACAATGATGCTCATAATAAGTATTTGAGAATCACCAATGATCTTATGAAGCTTCCTAGAGTTTCATCAAATTCTCACATCCATTTCTTCTGAAGCTTCTTGGGAAGATTTGGGTTGATTTGTAGAAGCTAGACTACATATAAATTCAAATATAATTAAAATAGTGGACTAAATTTTGAGAAATTAAAAAGGAAGAAGAGATATTTCCGTATGGATTTACATGTTCTTCCTCGTTGGGTTCGAATTAACAAACCCAAAAGTAAAATTAATCACCTTCTTTTTTTTGGTTAAATTGACTAAAATTAATCACCTTCTTTTTTGTTAAAATATTATCACAAGAAATCACTTTTTAAAGTCATAGTTGGAACAAGATCCAGTCAAAGAAGTATTTTTAATTTTTTTCCAATAGAACAAGATCCAGTCATATTTGAAGAAGTATCTTTAATTTTTTTTCCAATTTTCAAATGTACAGAAGTTATATAGAAATTTTTGGTCATTTCAATTTACTACTAAATATATTTTTCTAGTTGATGCTTCATGGGTCTCTGATAAAGAAGTTGCGTGTATCAGATAAGTAAGTGCTCATTGATGTTAAGGGCTCTACTTCCATATCACCAGTTACTAATCCTAATATTGTATGGCTTTAGCTTATCTCTAACACTTGTATTATAAACAAGTTATTAGATATGGATATAATCAACAACATTTTCTCCAATAAGCATCGATGAATGATCTACCTAACAAATGAGTTTTTATAGACATTAGACTGTCAGATATAATTCGATTTGCATAACCTATTTGTGCGAATACGATATTCGTCTGATGACCATATTTAATTATTTATGAAAGCTTTTCTCCAATTAATATTTCTACTTATTATACAATGACAATTATGAAAGACCATCAATTACATTGGAGGGGTATTTTGTAATGTTGGTCATATTCGGTCAATTTTGTAGGATTCTTATTATTACCGGGTGAAAACGAATTAACTAAAAGTCCACTCTCCGAAGTTCAAAACAAAACCCTTTTCCTCCATCGTATCTCCAGTGGGGAAGACGAAGCATTGGGAGGAAAAAGAAAACGATGTCCCAGCTCTTATCTTCTCATTCAATGGCGGTTTGCTCCCAGAACTTCATAAACCATCGGGTTACAGACGCTGGTTTCCTCTCGTCACACTCAATTCCCACCGCCGGTTGCTTCGCCGCGAAAAGCATATCTGTTAAACCGAAGGCGAGGTTGAAACTATCGGTAAAGTCTCGCCAAGATGATTACTTCGAGAAGCAGAGGTTCGGTGACTCATCTTCTTCACAAAACGGTAGGTCATTGTTTTCAATTTTGAAAAATGGAAACTGCAAAATCCAGAAATTTCGACACATATAGAGCTCATACTTGTATTTGTTCGTTTGTTTTGAATTAGCTGAAGCATCTTCTCCACGATTTTATGTGGGTCATTCGATTTACAAAGGCAAAGCTGCTCTAACGGTAGAGCCTCGAGCACCAGAGTTTGTAGCTTTAGATGTAAGCATGTCTCTTTTCGAAGTTCTATTGAATCATCTTTTATCGATCTTTAGATTGATCATTTAGTGTCTATGTTTAGTCTGGTGCGTTCAAGCTTTCAAAGGAAGGGTTCTTGCTGCTCCAGTTTGCTCCTGCGGCTGGTGTTCGTCAATACGATTGGAGCAGGAAACAGGTCTGGATCTTATCTTTAACTACTTCATAGAGATTGTTCTGAGAAAGATTACGAAACTTAATGTTAATGTTCAATGATTCAGGTCTTCTCGTTGTCGATTACAGAAATTGGTAATCTAGTTAGCCTTGGACCGAGAGAATCATGTGAATTCTTTCATGATCCATTCAAGGGAAAAGGGTAATGATTTTTATCCCTTGTGTGTGTTCATATTGAGTTTTGATTCATAATTCATTGTTGTGGTTGTTGTAGAAGTGATGAAGGTAAAGTGAGGAAAGTGTTGAAAGTTGAACCTCTCCCTGATGGTTCTGGCCGCTTCTTTAACCTGAGTGTACAAAACAAGCTTTTGAATGTAGATGAGAACATATACATACCAATCACTAAAGCAGAGTTTGCTGTTCTTGTCTCTGCATTCAACGTGAGCTCTTTCTCCTTTGATTTCTCTCTGTATGAAAAATGCTTTAGCTTTTGTTCTAACTCGTAATACATTGTATCGCAGTTCATCTTGCCGCACCTTATAGGCTGGAACGCATTTGCAACCTCCATAAAACCTGAAGACTCTAACCGTCTTAACAATGCCTCACCTAAGTATGGTGGAGACTATGAGTGGAATAGATAGATGATGGAGATTAGAGACAACCTTGAAAAATACGGTTCTTCGGTCCAACTCGTATTTTGATGGAAAGACAACAAGAGACAGCAGTAGAGAGAGTGTAGTAGTGTTTAGACCAAAATGGGATATGTTGTTGTTGTGTAGGAAAAGAACGTATAACTTTGTGTTCCACAATTTGTATTGATTCAGGAGAAAAATCAAATTGATCTTTCTCTTTGCTTTACAAAATATGTTTTGATTACAAAGGGTCTAATAATCTCCACTACACATCAATGGTTCACTTTAAGACAATGGTCTCATTAGGGAGCACATGCATGCTCTCGATCCGGAGGTCGTAGGCTCAGTGAGAACTATCACGGTATAGAAGAAACCAATGGACCTTAGCCAACGAAGAGAAGACTATCATCGTGCGGATTATCGCATTCAGACATTAAGCTGAATGTAATACCCCACACGATGAAATCTTTCTCTTTGTTGGTTTAGATCCATTTGTTTCTTCTATACCGCGATAGGACTGAGCCTAAGGATCGAGAA
This sequence comes from Euclidium syriacum, assembly GCA_900116095.1. Classification (NCBI taxonomy): domain Eukaryota; kingdom Viridiplantae; phylum Streptophyta; class Magnoliopsida; order Brassicales; family Brassicaceae; genus Euclidium; species Euclidium syriacum. The sequence continues at coordinate 2,780,539 of FPAK01000010.1, read as the reverse complement.
CCCTGCCTGTGCTCACATTGGACCTTGAGTCCATATACTCAACCAGACAAACTAAGACCTGGAAGTTTAACTAGTTGCTTCTTATCTATTACCTGTCTAATACTTTCCACATCTTGCCATCTCTCTAATGCAGCGTATATGCTTGACAAGATCACAAATGGAGCTGGATTCTCTGGTTCTAACTCTGCTAGCTTCATTGCTGCTTCCTCTCCAAGCACTGGATCCAGGTGTTGCCTACATGCACCGAGCAAAGAAGAGTAAACCGAAGATGATGGTTCTGACATTTGATCTATTACCTCCTTAGCTTCTCTTAATCTACCAAACCGACCCAAAAGATCAACCATACAACCAATGTGTTCTGAACTTGGTTTGAATTCATATTCTTCCTGCATCAACCTAAAAACTTGAGATCCCTTGTCGACATCACCGCAGTGACTACACGCTGATAAAACGGCTGTAAAGGTTGCTACACTCGGTTCTACTTTCTCTTCTCGGAGTTGGTCAAAGATTTCAATTGCAGATTCACATTCTCCATGTTTACCATATCCAGATATCATAACGTTCCAGAACACAGGATCCTTTGGTTTCGGTTCAAACCCATCAAAGATCCGACGTGCCCACAAGGATAACCCACATTTCATGTACATGTCGATGAGAGACGTCGAAACAAATATATCCTTTTCAGCTGCAGCTTTGATAACATACCCATGCATCTCTTTACCGTTCTTTAAAGCCCAAATATCTGAACAAGCTGATAAAAGGCTAGTAATACATTTCAAACTAGGAACCATAACTACTGATAGCATCTTCTCAAAGAACTTGAAAGCTTCAATTACTTTCCCTAGTTGTGAAAAGCCACTAATCATTGAATTCCACGTCGCTGAATCGGGTTTAACGCCCTCGGAATCTAACTGTTCAAAAAGCTCAACTGCTATCTCATGCTGTCCATTAATCATCATCCCTGAGATAATAGAGTTCCAAGATATCAAGTTCCTGGTATCTTTCAACTCGGTGAAAACACTGTATGCTGATTTCCAACAGCGACATTTCGAATACATATCAATGAGAGCTGTACCGACCATGGTATCAAACTGAAAACTTTTCTTCATGACAAGACCATGAATTTGCCTACCATACTGAAGATTCAAAAGACTAGCACAAGCAGATATGGCATTAATGAAAGTAACAGCGTTTGGTTCTTCACTTGAATACTTCCTCATGAGATTGAATACACTAGGCACCAAACGTGGAACTCCATTCTCCATCAATCCGGAAATAAAAGCATTGTAAGTCACAACACTCTTATGAGGCACCTTTTCAAACATCTTCGCAGCCAAAATCCACTCTCCACATCTGGAATACATTGATACAAGAGAGGTTCCAACGTAAACTTCTATCTCAAAACCTGATTTCATCGCCAAACAGTGCATTTGCATCCCTCCTTCGATATCCTCGCAGCCACTTAAAACGCTAGCCACGGTAACAGAATTCGTCCCAGACCCAGAAGCCCTAGCTTCCCCAAACATCCTAAACGCTTCTCCAGAAAACCCATTCTCCAAAAGCCCAGAAACCGCCGCATTAACACTCGCAATACTCCTTTCAGTCATTTCGTCGAGCAGCTTAAGGGCATTCTTCGCCTGGTTCACCTTCATGTACATACTCACCAGAGCCGTGGCCGTAAAATAATCCACGAAAAACCCAGTTTTGATGATCTGGGCGTGCAGAGTTCGACCTTGGTTAACATCTCCGAGCTTCGCGCATGATTTGAGAAGAGGCGGAAATGTAAACTTGTCAGGAGACTGAGAAGAAGAGTGGCGGCGCGTGCACAACACCAACCCCCGCGAAGACCCACCGATCACGAGATTCGAGACTCGGTGTCTCGTGAGGTTTATCATCTAAAGATGCAAAACCGAGTCCAAGAGGCAAAGACACATCAAAGCCTCTCCTCCATTGTCGTCGAAGAGGAATCAAAACAACAATATAATTCCCTAAACCGGTTAAAATCCCTCGATTGTTGGTTTAAGTATGGCTTAAACCGGTTAAGTTTAGAGTTCGATTTAACGGTTTTTGATCTCGGTTAAGTACCTCACGCACCGCCTGAGCGAATATCAGAGTCTGACTGTACACAGAGATATGTTTTAGATCGAAGCTTCTAGAAGGTCACCACTGCGTGCGTTATACGAAGTCCCAACATCATTTCTTCATCGCACGGTGAATTCGAGGATCGGGAAGCTTGAACCTTGAATCCAATCGGAGAGAAATTCTCTCATCATCGTCGCTTGATCTCCGTTCGTTTTATACCCGGAAGGAAAGATGGTTGCTTGACGACGTCGACGACGACCTCCACCGTTCTGGCCGCGATCTTTACCCTTTTAGCTCAACAGTGAGATCTCTATCTATTCTTTTGTTATCTGATCTCTTATTCCACGATTCTTCGTTGCTAGATCCGTGGATATCACTTTGTTTTCAGATCTGCTTATCAATTTTTATCTGATTTTGTTGAATTGATAAGATGTTTAAGAGAACTATGTGGGTTTGAACATAAATTGCATTCTGATGAAGAAAATGATGTGCTTCTAAGCTAGTTAAGAAGTTAGCCTGATGATCTTAGGTTTTAAACTTCCTCATCAGATTCAAATGTAGAACAATCTAGAACGCAATTAAAAATTCCTGATATTGGAGTTGGTTATCGAATCTGTTTTGATAGAGTAAGAGAAAGATGTCGACACCAGCGAGGAAGAGATTGATGAGGGATTTCAAGAGGTTGCAGCAAGACCCACCTGCTGGAATTAGTGGTGCTCCACAAGACAACAATATCATGCTATGGAATGCTGTTATATTCGGGTAAATGAATCAAATTTGAAAAATAAAATCTTGATTTTTAGTTTCTAAATCTTCACTATACTTACTAAAGTCTTCTTCTTTGGTTAATGAATTTGCAGACCTGATGATACTCCTTGGGATGGAGGTAAGATTTTGTTACTGTAATCACTTATCTTGAGATTTTGGCTATCTGTTCTTATATCTCTCTGTTGTGTGATCTTTTTCAGGTACTTTCAAACTGTCACTGCAGTTTTCAGAAGACTATCCAAATAAACCACCAACAGTTCGGTTTGTTTCACGGATGTTCCATCCAAATAGTAAGTTAGAAATTAAAGCATCATCGTTTCTTATTCTGAGTGGCCATGTGAGTAACAAAACTCACACTTTTGTCAAATGTTTTTGCAGTTTATGCTGATGGTAGTATATGCTTAGACATTCTCCAAAACCAATGGAGTCCTATATATGATGTCGCTGCTATACTTACCTCCATCCAGGTATAAATTCTCATATCGAAATGCCTCAGAATATCCGGTTTCTCATAATTATGGTCGATGATTGTTACACTGAGCTTTGATCTTCATAATAAAGTGTTGATGTTCTTGATCTGATTTCACAATTAGTGACTGAACAATCTCTCTCTTTGTTTTTCTAGTCATTGCTATGTGATCCTAATCCGAATTCTCCTGCGAATTCGGAAGCTGCAAGGATGTTCAGTGAAAGCAAACGCGAATACAACAGAAGAATTCGCGAGGTTGTGGAACAAAGCTGGACTGCTGACTAAGTAGTACTAATAAATATTTGTTTGTAAGCAATGTCTTCAAAAAACATCAAAACCTCCTTCTCTTATGTTCGATTTCATCTCTCTTTGTCTGTCTTTGTGTGTTTTCCAAACTCTGTTATCTGTTGCTTTTCATGTTTCTATGTATCTCCCTATATATCATCATTCATATATGTATTTCAATTCAGATAATTTCTCTCATTTCTTTCTTTTGCCTTTTTTTCTTACACAACAAATTATAAAGTTAGCGTAAGATTCTTCATTATAAGATGTTTCATGTAATCCATGAAACTACAACTTGTTGACTTCATAGTTTACTTTTGTTGCCTTTGTTTCATTCATAGATTGCTTTCATTGATGCTTCATGTTGTCCACTGGTTGTTGTCCATCCTTGTTGCACTTGAATTGTATATTGCAGATTCCATACAACATCTTCTATCGATGGCCGCTTGCTCTGATCTTCACAGAGACAGTTGATAGCAAATTCCACTGTCGTTCTCAACGACTCATAAGCATATGATCCTCTAAGAGATGGATCTGCGAAGCTGCTCAACACTGATGGCTCATCTCTCAAACCATTCTCCAGCTGCAAGAAATTAACCAAAACAAAGCTTCAAAGTTCAAAACATGTAAGAAGCAATATCGGATTCACAAAGACTGAAACAAAACAGACCTGAAGTTTCAAACTTCCCATCTCTGATGATCCTGCAGACACTACTCTGCCTGTAATGATCTGAAGTAGTATCACTCCAAACTGGTACACATCTTCTTTCTCTTTATCCTCATTACTGCATGAAATTCACTAACAAGTTTCAGAATTTGACTATATGTTAAAGAATACAGAACACACAGAGAGATACAAACCTCCGGGGACTTTTGGCCTGAAGAGGGCTCTCTGATGGTAAAGGAATAGTATAACCACTGATTTTAACAGTGAGTGTTTCATCAAGCAAGATATTCTCTATCTCCAAATTATTCCCAAAGATTCCTGGTGCTACTCCCATGTGCAAGAACTGTATCCCTCGAGCCACTCCAATAGCTATCGCCATTCTCTGCGGCCATTTCAATACCTCTTTCTTCCTACAATCTGATTAACAAACAAAACTTACAAAACTGAATGTTGTTCTTTTCTTGTTTCAGGTATTATTATCATTATTACCTGTGAGGAAGTCTCTCAGGGACCCGTTTGAGAAGTATTCTTGGACAATAAAGATTTTGTTTCCACCGTGTTGATTAAGGTCTTGGTTACTAGCAATACAATGTCCAAGAACACTAACCAAATGCATATGCCTTAGCTTTGATAAAACTTCCATCTGTTGAGCCAAGCTCTGTGGTAAACTCTTCTGCTTCAGCTTGATACATCTCACTGTTACTGCAATGCCTTCTCTTAGACAACCTCTGTACATCTGTTCGCAGAACAGACTCGCTGCATCAAAGTCATTAGTCGCTTCTTCGATATCCTCTAATGAGAAAACTCGGTATGGTGGTAAACCAATCACTGCAGATCTCATTGTTTGTGGTACACGTCCTACACTCACAAAGATTACTGTTAATGGAGAAACGAAAAACTCAATTTCAAAGTAAGAATCTTTAATAGTCTTTGTTTACTTGAATCTGGTAATGACTTGGAGCTTGTGGTTGTGGTGCTACAAACTGAGACTTTATCAGAAGCATGTCTCTCATTGTAGTTGTTGTTATGTACTTCAAACGAGTCTTCTTCTGATCTTGATTTTCTTCTTTTCAGGAAAATCAAAACCAAAAGAACCAAAATCGCTGCGACGATGACTACACCGATGATAATCAGAATCAAGAACCCGAGTTTGATTGTTGCATTTGCTTTCTCGTTAAACTTGCTTGTGACCGGAGGAGGATTCACAGCTATGGCTTTGCTTGCTTGGTTTTGACAGAAAGAAAGCGGACGCTGATATTTGGCGTTAGGAGTTCCAGTCAACGACAAGCAATTGAATGAGAAGAGCAATGTCTGATTACTCTTGCAAGACGGAAGCTTTCCGGTTAGAAGATTGTGAGAAACGTCTAGAGTTTTAACCTTTGAGCTGCAAGAGGAGTTTGGAAGTGATCCGGATAACAGATTCTGAGCCAAGTTCAGATTTTGAAGAGAGAAGAGAAACTCCGGGATGGATCCGGTGAATTCGTTGGAAGAAAGGTCTAGACTTTGAAGCTTTTTCAGTTTCTTGATCTGATCTGGAATCTTGGATCTAAAGGAATTGTTTTTCAATGAAACAGTGATGACATTACTTGGAAGTGAAGGAACTTCAGGACCAAGGTGATTAGAGTTGAGATTGAGAGATTTGAGAGAAGGTGATAACTTTGTGATGGTGTTAGGAGAAAGAGGACGAGAGATTCCGAGTGAGGTAAGTGACAAAGTGTTTAAGTTTGGGAGTTTTGTAAGAAGAGTGAAGAGTTTGTCAGATTTTCCAGAGAGCTTACTGGTTCTGTTTCCGGCGATGGTTAATTCTGTTATGTGATTGTTGAAGCAGATGATTCTGAAGGAAGGAGAAGGAGGAAGGTGGCAGAAATTGGCTGTGTTGGTCCATGATTGAAGAATCTTTGGGTGTTGAAGTTGCTTTTTGATTTCAATGAGAGTTTTTGATTCGCTTGAAGCTAGCTGAGACTTGGAGACTAGTGGAAGAATAAGAAGAACAAGAAGGAAAGTGAAGGTTTGGAGAGAATTCTGCATTTTTTCTGGAAAATTTAGAGTGATTTTGGGTTAGAGAAACAGAAACTCATTGTTTTCTGGGATCAAAGCTTTTAAGATTGGGAAAGAATGGAGGAGAAGTTAGGATCAAGAAAAGTGAAGAGATTTTTTTTGGGTGAACGTTGTTAAGATTTTTATTGGGGAAATAAAAAGAAGTAAGTAAGTGGAGACAATAAATAAGATATTTCTTCATTTAATGTAGTTTTCTTTTTGTTTGTTCGTTTGTTCATTACTGCACATTGCACAACCTAAGCTTGACAGTCTGTTTTTAATGCATCTAAGAACATGACATTGGTTTGTACTACTAAATATAAACTTGAAACTCACATGATATATCTAGAATCTTCGTATTGTGTAATCAATGATTTTCAGATTTAGATAGTAGTTCTGGTTTATTTTAGCTCAACTTGTTAATAATTATTTTTTTGACCGGTATTATATAAAACTGAAGTCAGAAGACTGAGCAAAATGTAAACCAGATCATAATCCATTAGGACATTGAACACCATAAACAAGTTTTTTACTTTTGTCAATTCTCATAAATTAATTCAACATGTGTTTTGTTTAATAATGCAACACGTGCTTTTTGTTTATAACCTCTATAAGTTAAATTTAGAAAGCTTTAAAAATTGATCAGATTTAGAGATGTCTTACATGTCGGTGAGAATGAGATTAAGAAATGTATGTCGTTTTTTGTTCTCGAAGCCATTACGTTTGTGTCTTTTCTTTAAAAGTGGTTTCAGATTGTAACAAATGTCGAGCTGTTTCTTTTGTTCTGATGAACTGTTCATTTACTTTCTCTTTTATTCTTTTTTTTTGTACATTTCTTTTATTAATGATAGTGTAAAAAATTACTTTATTGTACAGAAATTAATGCATTTTTAGATGACGAAGCACATGCAAACAGCCTTGGAATAATCGTCACTGTGAAAGTATCATTTAATATTTCCACAACCGGCATGTGTATTTTGTTTTCGTCTTTTCTTTTCTGTAAAATCCAAGTCTTTTTGCTAGATCAAAATTATTTCGGGCTTCTACGATTTTCAAACGTTTTGCGTTTCAAGCCCGGTTAGGCCCGATATTTTTTACTCGTATTTTGATGTTTTCTTCACTCTTTGTTATATAGACTAAAACCTATAGGATCCAAGATCCGGAAATTCTAAGTTACGGCTTCTTTCAATCACCCAATCTAGAGATGACAGGAGAAGCAAGTGAATCCAACATTACATCAATCTCTCGATGAGCCATGAAACAGTTGGTCTCACCTACTAATTGTTAGGGAGCCACACGTCATCAGATTTGTTACTGAAACAATAGAAGTACCAAAACAGAATCTACACCAGGCTTAAACGTCTTCTACGGTAACTTCAAGAATAGACTATCACATTCAAGATAATGAGCAGGTTGTCACATCTCAGTGACAGTGGTCATTTAATAAATTGGAGCCAAGGAGAGGCTCGAGACCAATGCCAAAACACCACCAGCATCACAACCCTTTGATCGAATGACATCTCATCTTCAAGTCTAACTGTCTCCGATCTAACCTTGAATCAAGCAAACCAAAAAGTCCAGGTAACCAATACCATAACTACCTACAACAAGCTTAAACACACCGAGCAAGTTGAATGGGGAGGAACAGTCAACATAATTTGATGAGGTCATCCAATATAATATCATCAAGTCAAAGGTTGATCTTGGATCCAACAGTGAACATGACATCGAGCCTCCAAATCAAGATTCTCGAAATACCTCAGCGAAGATATGCGATTCCTCATGATCTCGGGTGATGATGACGTCGCGAGTTCCTCTCTCGCCAAATCGTATAAATGAATGTTTGAAGAACAAGCATGATTATGATAAACCAATTTCGATCAGACCGCTGGTTCTCCAATTGTTCCACCGTTTTATACCAATCATGAGTAGTTAGAAAACCCATTAAATCACCCACATATTCTAACTATAACGAGTAAGTATACGAACACACAAAGAAAAAGATGATCTTGTGATTCGTTTGGTTCACAATAAAAACACACATTTGGTGCCCACTCATAGGTTCATGCGCTCCTAGATCGGCAATTGATCTCTAAAAGTAAATCAGGTTATGAAGGGTTGTATAAGAGAACCAAAAAAGCTTATATTAGGGAACCAAATTCTTAACCTCACATACTTGCTCCCAGTGATAGAACCACCTTTTGGAAGAGAGGGACACTAAACACGTGTCCCTTATGAACTTTTAAAACTCCATGCTAATTTTTAATAGTTTTCAAAAGTGTTCCCCTATTCCTTACAAATTCTCAAGTTCATTAATTAAAAAATTTATGTTATTCTTAACACAAAGCCACCTCAACTTAACGAGCAATATCTAACTCTTGATACCCGTAATCCACATTTAGGTATAATAAAGTCTTGCGAAGTCATTTATCAAAACAAAATACATTATAGTGGAGACGGCTCCACCCAATAACCATCGATTAGAAAAGAAAAATATCGCGTTGTCTAGTCCAAAAAACTTTATTCTACAAGATCATAAGCTGTCATTATATCCGTTTTACTCACCATATATATGACAAGAAACCTAGAAGAGTATGAAGGTTTTCTTGTTATTCACAATGGCCAAAGACCCATATATATATATATATACAAAGAGATTAAACCTAACTTCCCACATATTTAGGAAGATTTACATTCTAGGAGATATGTGCAAATATACATAACGATATAAACGGATATATATGGAATATATCCTTAATACCCCCCCTCAAGTTGGAGAGTGAAGATCAAGAACTCCCAACTTGGATAGAAAAAACTCAAACTCCTTACGACCCAATGCTTTGGTGAAGATATCCGCAAGCTGCTCATAAGTAGAAACATGACGAGTAGAAATAGTACCTCGAACAATCTCGTCGCGTATAAAATGACAATCATTCTCGACATGTTTAGTCCGCTCATGGAAGACCGGATTAGCAGCTAAGTGAATGGCGGACTTACTATCACAATGAAGAGGTATAAGAGCCTTTAAAGGAACACCAAATGAATGCAACAAGTTACGAATCCAAAGAAGTTCTTGAACAGTAAGAGACATGGCACGGTATTCTGCCTCGGCACTGGATCGGGAAACAACATTCTGCTTTTGAGTTTTACAAGAGATAGGAGAACCACCAAGTTGAATGAACCAACCAGTAAGAGACTTCCGAGTAAGAGGGCAGCCCGACCAATCAGAATCGCACCATGCGGTAAGTGTAAGCTCAGTATGTGCGCGAAGAAGAATCCCTTAACCCGGATTCCCTTTCAAATAACGAACAACGCGAAGTGCAGCTTCCCAATGTGCCTGTTTCGGACGCTGCATAAACTGAGAAAGGGTGTGAACAGAGTAGGACAAATCAGGACGTGTGACAGCGAGGTAGATCAAACGACCAACAAGACGTCGATAAGCAGCAACCTGAACAAAATCAGGACCATCATCCAAAGCCAAACGATGATTTTGTTCTACTGGGAAGGCAACATGCTTAGCTGCAAGGAGACCAGCATCCTGAATAATATCGAGTGCATACTTTCGCTGACAAAGATAAATCCCAATGGGATTACGAGCTATCTCCAAGCCGAGAAAATACTTAGAGATACCTAGATCCTTCATACGGAAGCAAGAGTTCAAATAACTTTTGAATGAAGCAAGGAGAGTAAGAGAGCTACCCGAGAGAATAAGATCATCCACATAAACGAGGACTTGAAGATGATCAACACCTTTGTCCATCGTAAAGAGTGCATAGTCGGGAATAGCTTGAACAAATCCATAGTCACGCAAGGCAGAAGATAGCTTCTCGAACCAGCAACGCGGAGCCTGACGAAGACCGTAAAGAGACTTCCGTAATCAACATACTTTGTTCGGATCAGAACCGCGAAACCCAGGGGGAGGTCGCATATACACTTCTTCCTTCAAATCACCATGAAGAAATGCATTGTATACATCCATCTGATGTACCTCCCAATCCTTTGACGCAGCAATCTGAAAGAACGCACGAACCGTAGTCATCTTAGCAACAGGTGCGAAAGTTTCATCGTAATCATCGTTATTTCCCAAAACAACGAGACGAGCTTTGTACCTTTCTAACGTTCCATCAGATTTGAACTTCAGTTTGAATACCCACTTACACCCGATAGCATGTTTCCCAGGAGGAAGATCTTCAACAGTCCAGGTCTGACATTCTTCTAGTGCCTCGTATTCTGAGCGAACCGCACAGCGCCAATTTTCGTCGAGTATGGCTTCCTTAAATGAACGCGGTTCAGTAACAGAAGAGATAGCAGCCAAAAACTGACAATGATTTGGTGAGAAACTCGAGTAATCAACATAAAATTCCAGACCAAACGGAGCAACAATGGGACCTTGAATCACTGGAGAAATCATATTCATTATGTAATCATCGTATTTTGCAGGTAACTTGGAAATACGACGACCGTGACCTAACTCAGTGATTGGAGAATCCGGAGGAGTCGAATCCGCTGAAACAATGGCAGAAGGAGAGTCTAATTTTTCAGATGACACAGGAGACGGCTGAGTCGACGAGGAAGACGAAGCAGAGAGCTGAGAATTAGGGGTGACCGGTTCAGATCGAATAACCGGGTCAATAATCGTAACCAATGGTATTGGAGAAACATCTGGTATAGTTTCTAATTCCGGTTCATTAATCTTAACCGGCGAGTTAGGATCAGCAACCAGTTCAGGGACACATTCCGGTTTGGGACAAGATTGGTCATTTATTTCGGTTTGAATTAAATGAACCGGCTCTTCATCTTCAACAGGAGTTGACGAAGAAACAACCATTGTTGGAGAACCATAACCAGCAGCTGAAGACACAGGAGCAAAAACAGAGGGACGTGGAGATGAAGATTCCTCGAGAATCACAGAAACCGGCGAAGGCAGCTGTGATGAAACAAACGCGTCGAGGACCGGAGAAGCTGAATTTTCCTTCGAAAAAGGAAACTCTGTTTCGCAAAAAACAACGTCACGACTGACAAAAATCTTTCATGTGTCAAGATCAAAAACACGCCAACCTTTCTTTCCATTAGGATAGCCAGCGAACACACCACGTATGCTGCGAGACGCAAATTTATCGTCTTTATGATTCTGATTATGCGCGAAGCAAAGACATCCAAAAACACGCAGGTGAAGGAGAGGTGGCGGTCGATCGTAGAGACGTTCAAACGGAGTCTTGCCGTCGAGCAGAGGAGTCGGTGTACGATTTATCAAGTAAGCAGCAGTAAGAATGCATTCACCCCAGAATTCAATTGGGAGAGAGGCTTGAAACCGTAAAGCTCGGGCGACATTTAAAATGTGACGATGTTTGCGTTCAGCACGACCTTTCTGTTGTGGCGTGCCAACACAAGATGTCTCATGTATAATTCCTTGCTCGCGAAAAAACGAAGTTAAACACATAAACTCTGTTCCGTTATCACTCCGAAACGTCTTAAGCCTCCTTTCAAATTGCCGTTCGATTAGTGAGATAAATTCCTTAAGAATACGAGGAACATCTTGCTTTGTAGGTACTAAATAAAGCCAGACACTTCGGGAATAATCATCAACCAGTGTAAGAAAATATCGAGCTCCACAACGAGCTGTAGTACGGTAAGGTCCCCATAGATCACAATGCACCAATTCAAACGAAAGAATAGTTTTATTAGAACTAATAGGAAAAGAACATCTTTTTTTTTTTGGCGCGGAGACAAATTTCACACGCTTTATTCGACAAAGCACTATCAATAGATAAAGTAGACAACGGAAGCAAATCAAAAACACGAGAGGATGGGTGCCCCAAACGATGATGCCAAGTATCTGCAGTCACGCGATCAACTTGAGTCATTGCTCCAGCAAATTCCATTCCTCTAAGAAAGTAAAGCCCATCCGACTCCTCAGCCACTCCAATCAGCGTCCTGGTAATGCGGTCCTGGATGAGACAAATCTTGTCAGTGATTTGAAACAAACATGTTTTCTGACGAGTTAACTGAGAAACCGAGATCAAATGGCATTGCAATCCATCAACAAAAAGCACATTTTGAACAGTAAGCGAAGAACTCAAAACAACTGTGCCCTGACGTGTAGCAAGGGTAATTCTTCCATCAGGTAACTTAACGGGTAACGGAACCATATCATGAATCTCAGAGAGAAAATTAAGCGAACCAGTCATATGGTTCGTAGCTCCTGTGTCAATGATCCAAGAAGATAAGAAGTGCGTACCAGTTAATTTTTCAGAGGATGTAGGCGGTGCACGCTTATTCAGCATAGTTACAAGTGTGCGCCATTGATAATCATTCAAACCCGTTAAACCGACACGATCAGAATTGGTGACAAGGTTTGCCGACTGAGGCGAAACCAAAACTGAGTTAACACGAGCAGGGGCAGCAGGAGAAGCCGTTGAAGACGAATTTCCACGCCCAGCTCCTGGTGAAACACGTCCACGAGGTCGGTCTCCCCACCACGAAGGATAACCAAGCGTACGAAAGCAATTAGTGGACAAGTGTCCGTTTCGACCACAACTTGAACAGTGAAGCTTCATCCTTTCTTCTCGTGATAAAGAGGAAGAGGTCGCTGCGGGAACTAGAGATGTTCCAATACGAACAGCATGAGCCATCGTATTTGATCTTTCCTCCAAAACCCGAGAGGTATGCTTAGAATCTTCATCCTGAAGCAAAACACTATAAGCCTCATCAAGTGATGGTAAGGGCTCTCGTGACAGCAAATTGGACTTCACTGAACCATAGACAGATTCATCAAGACCTTTCAAAAATTCATGTAACTTGTCGTCTTCACGTTCCTGCTCTAAGTTAACTCCATTCGGACACCCGCAGCTCTTAGACTGTCGAAATTCAGCAAGTGCAGTCCAAAGCTGCATCAATTTTCCGTAGTAGGCTTCAATAGAAAGCCCGTGCTGGCGGTAAGTAGCAAGCTCCGTCTTAATGCGTTGAACGCGCTGTCCATTCTTCACAGAATACCTCCTGCGAATGTGATTCCACAAGTCGCTAACCACATCAAAATTTGACAGACCTGAGCGAACTGACTCGGTGATTGTCTGCTTCATCCAAGTCATCACCAAAGCATTATTAGCCCACCAATCTTCTAAATCCGGAGAATCATCCGCCGGTTTGGCAAGAGATCTATCAACAAAGCCAAACTTCTTCCTTGCCCTTAGAGCCGTACGGATATTGGAGGACCATTCACTATAATTTGATCCTTTAAGAAGCGGCTGTGAAATCACGTGACCAGGATTGTCACTAGAAGATAAATCGTATGGTGAGATAGTCTTCCTCTGAACCTCATTCTTCTTTCCAGATTCAGGTTTATCCTGCTTAACAGAAAAACTTAGAGAGGATTCTTCTCCAGACATCGTGTATATGAAGAAGAAGAAAGACGAATTCGCGAAACGAAGAGAAGCGAATCCGTAAGGGAAAGGGAAAAGAAATTCGTATAAAGCAGAAAATTAAGCACTAAGTGTTTTTTTTTTTTTTTGTTTTTTGTATGTTTATGGCTCTAATACCATGACAAAAAACCTAGAAGAGTATGAAGGTTTTCTTGTTATTCACAATGGCCAAAGACCCAAATATATATACAAAGAGATTAAACCTAACTTCCTACATATTTAGGAAGATTTACATTCTAGGAGATATGTGCAAATATACATAACGATATAATCGGATATATATGGAATATATCCTTAATAATATATATCTTAGAAACACATTTACGACTTTACTCCTGAGTTATATCGTCTCTTCTTTTTTCCAGTGAAAGAGCTTTAAATATCTAATAAAGAGACACGTAATTAACATACATTTAATGACTTTTAAAGTCAGGAATTAACAGCCTAACCACTTCGATAATGACAGCATTAATCCGACAAAAACGAAGATAAGTAAATTCCAATACAACAACTCCTCAATTGGGTTAATACCACCAATAGGCCCACTACTAAAGCCCATTCACAAAAGTTCACCTAAACACAGTCGTTGCGTACCTTTATTGTTCCGTCTTTCTCTCCTTTAGTTTTTCCTCTATTTCTTTTCTCTCTCTCACATTACAAACGTTGAGAGTGTAAATTCTCACTGTAACCACTTTTGTTTTTCTTAGGGCACTGCTCCTACGAGGAACCCTTTAGAAAAAGACAACATTTTGAACAACAACAACACAGAGACGATTCGGTACATTCTCAAACTCCATTTCAGATTTTGAATTTTATTCTTTTTTTACCCATTTTAGGAAAAAACCCTCACAAGAAGAAATTTTTTTTCTTTCTGCTTTTGATTTCTACCCAGATCTGGGTACTCAATACTCCTTCATCTTCATTCAAACTTTGATTTTTTTCTTACAACGTATCTTTCTCTTCGCTTCTGTAACTCTTATTTGCTCTAAAATGGGGGATTTTTGATATCTGTTCATACGAATTTCTAGGTTTTTTTTTCACTGTTGCTTTTCCCGCTTGAATCTACAATAGGTTTTGGTCTGTCATCGTCAAAATCTCTGCTTTTATTTGTTTCTTCACTTTATTTGTTCTTTTGGCTTTGTTACTTTTGTAGCCTCTCAGCTACTTTCCCTTTAATCACCTCACCGTCGGTTTCTCTATTCGTCTTTGTTTCTTACTGTTAGGGTTAATCACTCTCCTTCTCTCTGTGATTTATGTCTTGTGTTTATGTTTCTAGGGTTTCTATTTACAGATTCTGATTCTATTTATGGAATAGGTTTCAGCTTTTTGCTTATTATGCTCAAATGTGTTCTTGCAGGCTTGTAGAAACTTTCTAATTGTTAGGCATTGGAAAAATGGGAAAGACTCCAAGTCCTGGTAAATGGATCAAGTCTCTTCTTGGAAAGAAGTCATCAAGATCCAGTTTGGATAAAGGAAGCGAGAAATTGGTAAGAATCTAGTAGAAAAGTTTTTGTTTTTTTTTTCTTTCTCAAAACATAATGAATGGTAATTGTAAGCATTGTTCATATTTTGATAGAGATCTGCAAAGAAAGAAGAGATTGTAGTGAAAGTGAAGGATAATAACAATAACGTTGTCTCAAACTTACCTACCGAAACTCCTCCGGTCATAGTTCCATTACAAGAAGTTGCAGAGACTCAAAGTGTAGTAGTCCCAAAGGTTGTAATCCCTGAGAAGCAGCCAAACGAAGACACTGTAGGCGATAATGAGTCAAATGTGAATCTTGAGTCGGTGAATAATGACTCTGAAGAAGTCAAGATTGAAGAAGCTGCTACAAAGGTTCAAGCTGCTTTCAGAGCTCGTCAGGTGAATTGACATTCTTCCTCTTCTTATATACATTCAAGTGTTGAGATTTCTCTTCTGAAGAACTCTGGTTGTTTTTGCTGTAGGCTCGTGAAGAATTCCAAACTCTGAAAGGTGTTATAAAGGTGCAAGCAGTTATTCGTGGTCACTTGGTTAGAAGACAAGCTGTTGCTACTTACTCTTGCATTTACGGAATTGTGAAGTTACAAGCGCTTGTTCGTGGAAAGAAAGCTCGATCTTCAGAAACCGGAGTTCAACTTCAGAAAACTAATACGGTATTTTATAAGTTCCACTATTGTTTACCGTTTATACTCGATTTTTGCTTTCAGAGATGTAATTTCTCTTTCTGTGTATTAGGAAACCGAGATTTCTGAAACTTTACAAGGAAGTACATACAGTTGGTTTGGGAATCAGACAAAGCTCTCTATGATTGATAAGGTAACATCATCATATTTGGTATTATACGATCCTGCGATGCGTGTTATTGATTTATTTTGTTTTCTTTTCAGCTTCTGGTTTCATCACCAACGTCATTGCCACTTAAGATTCAATACGGTCCTGAGGATCCTAACTCTGCTAAGGTGTGGCTTGAACGCTGGACATTGTTGCAAGTTTGGTCTCCTGGTCCACTTGTGGTTAAGACTCCGGTTTTGAAATCTCAGACAAAGAAGCGGAGTTTTCAAGCAGTTGATACCGACAAGGGAAAAGTTAAGAGAGGAGGTATCAAGAAACCACCAGGTGTTAGCTCTAGTGGCCGTTCTACAGCTGAAATCGAAAAGCCGAAGCGAACTGTAAGGAAGGCTTCCACGCTTGGTAAAGAGCTTACGAGAATCGAGACTGATAAGTCTAAGCAGAGTTCGAGAAAAAGTACTAGTGCTATTAAAGAAGGATCTTTATCAGATGAGAAGCCTAGAGTTAGTCTCAAAAAGCCTCCGGTCTCTAATGGGATTGAGAAACCTATCCGCAAATCCGCTGAGAAGAAGAAGCTTGCTGATCCAGTGCAGAAAGAATCATCACCTGTTGATAATGTTGAAGCTTGTGTAACTGAAGCCTCTGTAGTTAAAGCTCCTGAAGATGAAACGAAGAAAGATATCCCTGAAACAGTTCCGCAAGAGGCTGATATCGATACGCCGGTTGTGGATGTCCCAGAGCAAGAGGAAATCAAAACCGTAGAGAGAAGTGAGAAAGCTGAAGAAGAGATCCAAGAAGCAGAGAACGTGCAGATTATAAGCTCTGAGAATGGAAATGAAAACACAAAGCCGAGTGATAGAAGAGCTTCACTGCCTGCAAAGATTGAGAATCATCATCAAGAGGATGGGCTTACACATAGCGGTAGGAAAATTCCAAGCTATATGGCTCCAACTGCATCTGCAAAGGCGAGAGTAAGAGGAGGACAAGGGTCTCCAAGGCTGATTGCTCAAGAGAAGCCTGAAAAAAACGGGACAACAACACGGCGTCACTCTCTTCCTCCTGTAGCAGCTAATGGTAAGCTGAATACAATGTCTCCAAGAGCTCATAGACTTCTCATTGCTTCAGCTAAAGGATCAATGAACAGTGACAGATCTTTTTCCTCTTCCAAGGACATTGGTGGCAACGGTAAAGTTTAAAGTTTTATACACAAATTCTCTTCCAAGTTTTCAATCTTTACATCCTTTAAAGCTTCATTCTAATGTCTGTTTCAGATAAGTCGACGAAAGCTGAATGGAAACGGTGAAAGAGAAAGCATTCTCTCATCATCGTGCACTGTTGAACAAAGCTCTGAAATCATTTGAATCACTTTTTAACTGTTTTTTTTTTTCGTTTTCAGTCATTTCGGTGTGTTATGGTTTGGTTTTGTTTGGTTCGGTTTGGTGTGATGAGTCTTTGACATGTTTTTCTTTAGTTTTTACTATCAGATGCTTTGTCTTCACAACAGAAAGGGTTTTTTTCTTCTTAGTAAATAGTTTTTTTATAATGCTTCTCTCCATGCTTAAGATGACTGAAGATTTGCCATAGTTTACTTGTTGACAATCAATTGATGGAGCCAACGAGAAAATTAATAGCAATCTCAGAAAATGTTTCACCTTTACCCAACCAGTTTCTCATCTCCATTATTATCACATAGTGATGGCATTCAATTCCTTTTTTTAAAACTGTTACACCATTAAAATATTTTTGTATTTTTTCACCCAATTGAATCCACTATGTTGTAAGCTTTGATTGAGTTCTCTCTTTAATTTATAGATTTCCTGTTTTGGAACTTAATGATCTATCTCTGCTTGTTCAGTGCGATAAAGCATATACTCAATCTTTTCAAAATTATTCCTATTTGAAGACATAAAACATAGGTTTCTATTTACGGATTTAGAGCAAAATTTCCAAATTAATCCTTTACAATAAATGAAAATAGTTTTTGAAAAAAACTTCATTTAAACTCAAAACAGTTTCCGATGACTTTAATTTTTTCGTAAGAAAATATTTTTCCAAATTCAATTTCAGTTCACCTGCATTTTAGTTTTCAAGCTTTCCTACAAAGAAAATTTTAATATTAAAACAGAAAATATATTCACGCAGATAAAATCATAAAAATTTACACAAAACATAACTTTAATTTTTCACTTTTAGCTAGATGATAAATCTGTATCTGATGCAGACATGATCTCTCGATAAACTATTTTTGTGATTTTTCAGATGTTAAAAGATCGAAGAACATTCGAAGAGGAAATTGAAACTACGAAAGAAATAAAGAAACTAAACTAATAATATGATAAGTTAATCAAAAAGGTAATCATAAATTTTTTATCTTCCGTCATCATGATTAGTGAACTACATTGTAAAGAAAAAGAAAACTTAACTAAGAAAAATTAGATAAGCGGAATTTGTTGTTATTACCGCGTAAAGTATTCTTTATGTTTGATATTTCATCGATTGAAGTATCCATCAAAATTCGAGAACAATCAGATGAAATTGATGCCACCCATTCACCTTCAGAAGAGTTTTTTTAGTAAGGTTGTAATTGGTGACTTAATGAAGTAATTGAGAGAAAATTGAATAGAGGAAAAGTAATGAGGGAGTAGGTGGAAAGTTATTACTCTAGAGGAAAAAATTACTCCATTTCTTTATTTTTTCTCTCTTTTCAGCTGATATTTTTTTCCACTTAATTTTACTTGATTGGACAAAATTTAGGGGAAGAGAGAGTAAAAAGTTTTTTACTTTTTTATTTTCTTCTAACATATTCATCCAATCATAACCTAAGTATAGGACTACCAATTCAATAATGATATGTCATGGTAATTAGAATGGATTCATTAATGGTAAATAAATTAAAGATAATGTACATTGATGAATGGTTTAGGATTCTAAACGATTATGGGGTTTAAATTTGAATGTCATATTTTTAATGACATGAAATAGTAATAATGATAGGGTTACAATTGTTTTAATTTTAGGGTTTAGATTATGGAATCATATCTTTTTCTAGGATTTTAATTATGTAGTTTTTTTTTTTTTTTTAAATGGATAATGGTATGTCATAGTAATTTGGATGAATATATTAAGAATAAATAAGTTATGGTGGTGAGATGAGGATGTTTGTTTATCCCTTATTAACATAGATTTTTATTTTTCGTGTTTTTATTTTATTTTATAATTACTACATTTTATTTCTCTTATTGGTCTTCCAATACGACAAAATTGTGTAGAGAATGAGATAAGTGGAAATTATAGATTATAAGTCTGTAAAAAACATTATCTATTCGCGTTGAAAACTTCGAGAAAATCATGGTGATAAAAGGGGAAAGACTTTGGTGGGAGGGATTGATATGGTATTTAAAATCTTAGAATAAAAAAATAACTTTAACTTTTCACTTTCAATTTACCTCCGACTGATGTGAAAAATCATCCATTAGAATTCAATTGTGTAGCTTGAGTACATTACTTCATCTTTATTGACCACTACACTTGTTTTATCCTCTCAAAAAAAATCTCAAGTCAAAGAAAATTATAAGCTTTCAAAACCTTGGTAAAAATCACTTCGAAAGCCAGATAGCAACGTTATATTCGGACAAAATTCATTGCACTTCGAAACTACCTTATCACACATGGAATCTCTCACTTGACAAGTACACCCCCCATACACTTGAACACACCTGCTAGTAGCACTTAGCACTTGGCGTATCTCAATACGTTTGGTATAAACTATCAGGTAGTCTGTTTCATCTCTCCCCCAACCAACTTCTCATCTCCATTATTAGGACATATTGATGGCATTCAATTCCTCATTTTAAACTATGTTACACCATGAAAATATTTTTGTATTTTTTTCACCCAATTGGGAGGCAACTGTCAGGGAGTAATTAGCATTATTTTGTCTATGAAAAAACAAAAGAAAGAAAATACTTCAAAAACCAACTAAAAAAAAATTGGTCTGATACATTATTTTACACACGGAAAGAACATTACAACAGAAAACTGTTACAGTGATACTATCTTACACGAGGAGATTGATTGTGAGAAGAAGGCAAAGGAGAAGCAACAGGAGTTATGTGTAACAGAGGCCGATCATAACTATACCTTCTCGGAGATTTCTGTACAACAGAGCTACCTCTCGGAGAATCAATCTGACCTTGTCTAATTCCAGCTCCATTACTACCTCTTGGAGAATCAATCAGACCTTGTCTGATTCCAGTTCCATTACTACCTCTCGGAGAATCAATCAGACCTTGTCTAATTCCAGTTCCATTACTACCTCTCGGAGAATCAATCTGACCTTGTCTGGTTCCAAGTTTAGTGGTTGTTGATTCAAGCTGATCTAGCTTAGCCAAAACTTCTGACATTTTCGGTCTGAGTTTTGCGTCAGGGTTTAAGCATTGTAATGCAAGACTAGCAGCTGTGTAAGCTCCCTTTTGAGGATATTGACCGCCTAATCTCGTGTCCATTATTCGAAAAAGCTTTCGCTTGTCACCGAGATACGGTGTTGCCCAATCTACAAGACTCTGTTCCATTCCTACTTTCGATTTGTCCACTGCTCTTCGTCCTGAGAGTAATTCTAGTAGTACCACACCGAAACTGTATACATCGCTCTTCGCTGTTAATCGACCTGTAGAACAAAAAAAAACAAGTTTTGAGCTTTAGGAATTGAAGTGTATGCACCAAAAGGCTTAGGTTTTGAACCAAAAGGCTCAAAGGCTATTGAAGCAAAGGCTAAAGCTTTTTGAAGCAAATGGTAAAGCTTCACAAGGCTAAAGCTTTTGAAGCAAAAGGTTTAAAGAAATGGGAGAAAGGTCAAAGCTAAGACTTTTAAAGCAATGGTTGAAAGTGTTTGAAGCAAAGGACAAAGCTTTTGAAAAAAGAGGGATAAATCTTTAGAGGTGAAATGCTAAAGATTGAAAAGCAAAAAGGATAAAACTTTATAAATAAAGGCGAAATCTTTCTCACCTGTGGCTACGTATTCAGGGGCTGCATATCCATGAGTACCCATGACTTGTGTGGACACATGAGTCTTATCACCAGTAGGACCTGCTTTAGCTAAACCAAAGTCCGAAAGTTTCGAGTTGAATTCCTGCAATTAAGATCGAGATATAAGTTTTGGTTAGAAACAAAATGAAAATCCCCAAAAAAATGAGTAGAAGAGAGTTTATTACAGCGTCAAGTAGAATGTTAGCAGCTTTAAAGTCTCTGTATATGACTTGCGACTTCGCATCATGTAGAAACGTAAGTCCCTTTGCTGCTCCTATTGCAACTTTCATTCTTATCGCCCATGTAAGTGGCTGTGCACCACCTGCAAAATCAAAATACATTTAATACAAACACAGTATTAAAGAACTTATTAAGATGTGTTGATTTTAAACATACGTCGAAAAAGATGATTCTCCAAGCTTCCTTTTGGCATGAACTCGTAAACTAGTAACCGATCATCGCCTTCTACACAATATCCAACTAGTTTGACAAGATTTGGGTGACTTAGTTGACCAAGATAGTTCACTTCAGTCTGAAAAACCAAAACAAACATTATGTAAGCACAACAAATTCAAGAACCAGAATCCATCAAAGATGAATAAGAGACTTACCAACCACTCCTTATGACCTTGAAAGCCTTCAGTTTTAAGTTTCTTAACAGCAACAACCATTCCAGAACCCGGTTTAGAAGCGGTTAAAGTTGTTCCATCAATCCATCCTTTAAACACATACCCAAAACCACCTTCACCTAATAGACTATCAGGTCTGAAATTCCTAGTAGCACTCTTGAGCTCACTAAAGGTAAAAGCTTTAAGATTTGGTGATGAAAGTATCTCTCCTTCAGTTCTTGGTGTAGGTAATGACTCTAAACTGCTGTATGAATTTATGCTTAAGCTTGATGGCACTGTTGAACGACTTGTCCTGCTAGATACTCTTGATCCAGATGAACCTATAATAGACCCAGAATCAAAAATTTCTAAATCAGATTTCAAAAAGAAAGATCACAAGTTTAGTTTTCAAGATTTCAATCTCAACATTAAGCAAATTTCACCCATCTTATGCCAAATAACATTCTTGAGACTTAAACAGTCAAATATTGATTCAAATTCCAACATTTAACCTCAAAATTACTCAGACATATCTATAAACTGGGAAATCAGTAATCTGCAGAGATGAGTAATTCGAAAGGTTTGATTTTTGAAGATCTAAGATAAGAACAACAATTTTGACTCTAACCCATTAAGCTAATTGAAGAAGTCAAGTGGAGAATAAGGAGGAATCTCTATGAAAGTTGGATAAAAGAAGAAACTTTTTTGAGCTAAGGAGAATTAAGAAAAAGGAAGTTACCAGAATTAGCATGAGGGCTATGGCTGCTACTATCCACTTTAGCTGATGAATCTAAGCAATTCCCCATTTTTTCTCGATAACAATGATTTCAAAAGAATATCTGGAAATGGAAGCAACGACCTTCTTCTTCGCTTTTTCTCAACGGCGCAACGACTGAGAGTAAATGAAATCGGTGGAATAATAAAAGTAATAATTAACAAATTTCCCAGGAAAGAGAAAATAGAGGAAGGAAGGAAGGAGGAAGGTGAAAGAACACAGAGAAGCAAAGCACACCACCATACATACAAAAAGTCGCGATGGTGGTGGGGGTTTAGCTGTAAATTACGATTCTACCCTTCTTGCTTTCTTTTCCGTGTTCCTTGGTTTTTCTCGTCAAATGACCATAGTGCCCTTTACATTCCGCAAATTTAGCGGTATGGATTGAATAGGGGTTGTTCAAATATCTAAAAGACTATAATTGTCAACGAATATTTAAAGAAAAATAATGAATAACGATTCAGATATTTGAATTCATTATTCGGAAATTCACTAGATCATTGTTCGAGAATATCTGTATTTAAGATAGTTGCGATGAAATACAATATTGGATGATTTAGAATAAATTTAGGTCTTGAGAACTTTTTAAAATTATCTAAACGGATAGTTAAAAAAATCTTTTTTGACTTGTATCTTTCGGACAAATTGTCCATGTCCAACATCTTTTTACCCAAATAATTGAATAATTAGGATGAAAAGGGGTATTTTGGTAAAAGTAGGTTATCAGATCTGGTTACGTGTTTGCTTACGTCAGCAAAGCCACGTCAGATCATTAAAAGCTTTATTTACAACAATTTAGCTTTAAGCAAAAGCAAAACTCCTAAGATGGCATCAAATCTAAAAAATCATCTGACTGATTTAATTGGTAAAAGATTCGAATAAATTTTGGATAATATAAAGATTTAAAAAAGGTTTTCGTACTGTTTAATGGAAAGAGGTAGTTAACACTTAACACGCCTTTTTCGAATATTTAAATTCCAAGTGTATTTATACTTTATTCCTTGCATTGACCCCATAAATTCCTTGATCCATTCACATTACGTTGGACCGACGCATACCAATTTTTATTTTTCTTTCATATATAACACCTTGACACCTGTGACAAAAATTCCACTTGAAAATCTTTAGTTTATATAATTATCAGAAAGCATCGTCGAGATGTAATAAATTGTGAAACACAAAACAGATATTTGGAAAAAGATAGTTGATGAATCAAAGTATATTTTGTCATTAATTATTTGGAATTGTACTGAAATGTATAAACACAAATCATGATTACAGAATAATTTCCGAAAACGTAACAGATTTAGCGGATAATTTGAGTGATTACCGAACAAAATATTTGTCTTTTTTTGTTGGAAACGCGTTTATGCTATTAGCATTTACTATATGAGTTATGACTAGTGGTCCAGTGAGATTGTCGTTTACCGTAGCATCAAAAGCCCAATATTATAACGCGTGTATTTTAGAGTTCGAAATACTATAATCTCTAAACAAATGAAGAATATATTTTACAACGTGCCAAGTGGAGAGTTCAAACATTAGTGTCGATATAAAAGATTATCTAAGACTTTTCGTTAATATATCAACCAAGGTTTTGAATTACGTAAAAGAAAAATTTGTATATATGTATTTTTTTGTATGGCGCCTTTAAATACGTTTGATAACGTCATGACCAAGTGATTTGTATAGGTATTGTATACGAGGCATGTAAACAGTAACACGACAAAAAGAAGTAAATATTGTAGTAATCTTTTGACTATTTCATATTCCTCCATATATTTGTCAACTATTATCTACTGTATTTTTTTTGGTTGCCTATTATCTATTCTTTTTCTTTATTTGGATAAAAATCTATATTTTTTTGGGTTAAAATATAAAAATCTATATTAAGCCATGCATTATGATATTCAAGGATAAAAAACAGTACGTATAAGAAGTTTATAAATAATTTTGAGTGCATATTATTTTATTTGCTATCATATTTTATTCTCTCAACCTTTTCTCTTTGTCAACACTGTTATCCATCCATGCCTTCTTTATACAAAAGTATTTTAGCACCTTTGATTTTATGAACATTTTTGTTTTAACATTTTGTTAATATTATCATAGGTTGATACATAGATGTCCATCTCATGGACGATTTCTTATTTATGAAGGAGATAACATGAAATGATGAATGGAACACAAATGTTGTATTTTTATTCTAAAAATACTTTTTTATTGAATTACAAAATAGTCTATGGTCCTAGATCTTGTGGTGAGGATTAATTATTAGTTTTTGGAAAGAGTTAATACAATGGTTTGAAACACTTTTAAGATAGAGATATTGTCCTCGTTCGCCATTATGACATTCTTTACATCAGAACCTATCCGCATATTTTGAATTTTTATTTCTTTTGCTATCTTGATCGCTTCCTAGATTGTAGTACTGCCATTGGAGATTGGATGAAGTTCGTTGTTTTGGTTCCTCTGATAATTATTCGACCCCTTATTATCGATGATGTGTCATTCTAGTCTCATTTCTTTGTCCTGTCCTAGTCATGATGCGTATGTGTAGCAGATTACCTCTTCTGGATCCAATGATTTTTGTGCGATGCTTTTCCTCGGTTGCTAGTTTACTAATTTATTCTTCTGTGTTTTCTGTCATTTCTGGGAGTTTTCTTTTATTGTTTTTAAAGTTTCTTCCTCATAGAAGTGCTTATTCTTGAAAACTTTCTTGCTTTTAGTTATCCACATAGCTGAGAGTATCCAAGAGAATAGTGGCCCTTCATGTTCCTCATAGAAATGCTTATTCTTAAAAACTTCCTTGTTTCTAGTTGTCCACATAGCTAAGAGTATCCAAGAGAATAATGGTCCTTCATATGTCTCAGGTACAATGCCTATTTGCATATATGTGATTTCATCAACTTTTAGCACCATCTGAAACATAACTTTGGTCGAGATAGTCTTGGAGAAATTACAGTGGAAGTGCACATAGGTCGTACATGTCTTCTTCCAACCCCTTTATTTTCCCTTTAACTCCAATCCTAAATTACATGTACATTTTCCACACTTGCACATCAACATTTGATCATACTTCGTTAAATCATCGGATCCACCAATTTCACCTTCGAGTATACTTGATTTATTTTCGAGAGTCAATATAACTATTGTTGGTCAAGATGCGCTGAAGTCATACATGTCCTAACAATAACTTGGTGAATCCTCTTCTCATTTTTTTCTCTAACCCCACTACCAAATACATGTGCATTTGCCACAATGGCATATCAACATTTGATAGTAATTCGTTAGATCATCCCACAATAATTGTTATTTTATTGAAATACTCAATATCACTCATTTTTTCTTGTTCAATTTAATATTTATCTTTTGAATACGTGGTTCGTGTTCATCAAAAGTAGGTTATTTAATCTCTTTCCACTACAATTTTTTTTTTTGGCAGTGTCTTTCTTACTTCCCATCTAATTGTTACAATTTTGATTTTTTTTTTTGTTTATTTCCTCCACCAAAATTTTAGTTTTATCGATTATTTTAATTGGCTGTGATACAACAACTAAAATTGTGAGAATTTCTAGTGCTAAAAATAATGTTTTTGATTACACATATATAACTACAACTCTAGAAACAAAAGAAAAATATACTGCAAACTAAGTGATCCTAAATGAGATATGATAAACTCAAATCAAATACATGTACATCTATCAATAAGGTACGATATTTTATATATGTATATACAGTTTGACAATAGTTTAATTAAAAAGTCCTAAAATATAAACTTACAACTAGTAAAACTTTTAAAACTCCATCTGATTCAAAGAGCCAATGATCTTTAATGATGTGACTTTGGTCTGACTTCAAGCACCCACCGAAATTTTCCAAATGTTGCAACTTTAAGAGACAAGAGTGTGGTTTTTGAGACAACCAAACGGCGCACAGTTTCTCGTTCAATCTCAAACACGGAGACCATTTCACGAGTTGGACCCCAAAAGTGGGATACGCGTAATCGTGCCCAATCAGAAACGTAACGTGAGATCATCAGTCCAGTGTTAAGCTTCCACGTGGAACATCGACGTCTATTTTCGCGCCTTTGTAATAACTTCGATTTCCAAAATCCAAACAAACTTTTTAGTTTTCTGATTCTCGAATTCGATCTTCGAATTTAACCACAAAAGAAGTCAACAAGGAATAGTGAAATTCGACTCCAAGAGTCGCCGGAGGAATAATCGACGGTGTGAAGCCGTTTCCGGAGAGTGATGGAGGTCCATGGTTCCGGACTCCGGCGAATTCTGTTGTTGGCGTTGTGTGTCTCGGGGATCTGGGCCGCCTACATCTACCAAGGCGTTCTTCAAGAGACTCTGTAAGTTTCGGATCGATTTTCTTTGCTGAATCATTTCCATTTTTCATAGCCATTGCTCGATTGAGTTTATTGATACGAGATTGTTAATTGCTAATTTTAGATCCTTACTCTATATTACGGGTCATGATTTCATCTGCAAATGAACTTCCGGATTTGAAATTTGTAGTTTGAAATTACTAGTTATTAATCTGTATGCAAATGCACTACTGTATTCGAAATCTGTGGTCGGAATTTTCAGAGAGATAGTTGGAGGAACTTGTTCTTAGTCTCTACGCAAATAGACTTGTGTTCGAACTCTGTGGTTTGAACTGTCATGAGATATATAGCTGCAGAAACGTGTTCTTGGTCCATGGACTAAAGAAATTTCGTTATTTGATTAGGTCTACGAAGAGATTTGGTCAAGATGAGAAGAGATTCGAGCACCTCGCATTCTTGAACTTGGCTCAAAGTGTAGTCTGCTTGGTTTGGTCTTATATAAGTAAGCACTTACACCAATTTTACTCTCTGTTGCTTTATCATAAACTACACACAAATGGAGCTGAATTGTCTTTGTCTGTATACTGATTATGTCCAGTGATCAAGCTCTGGTCAAACTCCGGTAACGGTGGAGCACCATGGTGGACTTACTGGAGTGCTGGTATTACTAATACAATCGGTCCTGCCATGGGAATCGAGGCTTTGAAGTATATTAGTTACCCAGCTCAAGTAATGACTGATCATAAATGATACCATTCAAGAAATTCTTGTTTTTAATCCATTTTTTACGTTAAAAATGAAATTCTGATCTTGTTTACTGCAGGTCCTAGCAAAATCTTCGAAAATGATTCCAGGTAATGTATCTCTATTTTTAAATTCTTACATTTTACTTCATAAGATCTCTCTGTTTATCTTATTTATACGTGATGCAGTTATGTTAATGGGAACTTTAGTTTACGGAATAAGATACACTTTCCCTGAATACATTTGCACCTTCCTTGTCGCTGGAGGAGTATCCATCTTTGCTCTTCTTAAGGTATGCAAATCTCCTCATCCAAAAACTATGATTCATAGCATAAAATTAAGCTTTTGAGTTCCTTTTTTTAATCAGACAAGCTCAAAGACAATAAGCAAACTAGCAAATCCAAATGCACCTCTAGGCTACTTACTTTGCTTCTTAAATCTCACCTTTGACGGATTCACAAACGCAACTCAAGACTCCATTGCCTCAAGGTATCCGAAAACCGGAGCATGGGACATAATGTTGGGAATGAATTTATGGTGTACTATATACAACATGATTTACATGTTTGGATTACCACAAGGAATCGGATTCGAAGCGGTTCGGTTCTGTAAGCAACATCCGGAAGCGGCATGGGATATTCTAAAATACTGTCTATGCGGTGCGGTTGGACAAAACTTTATCTTTATGACAATAAGTAACTTCGGGTCATTGGCTAACACGACGATAACCACGACTAGAAAGTTTGTTAGCATTGTGGTGTCGTCGGTAATGAGTGGAAATCCATTGTCGTTGAAGCAATGGGGATGTGTTTCGATGGTGTTTGGTGGTTTGTCGTATCAGATTTATCTTAAATGGAGGAAGTTGCAGAAAGTGGAGAAGCAAAAGAAACAAAAGAGTTGAAGAACAATGGATCTGTTTCTTCAAAATTATTATTGAGAATCTTGTTTAGTTGTTTGTGTTTCTTACTGAGTCTAGTTAACCAAAAAATTTCTATAGAGAATCTCAGAACAGATTAGTCAAAATGTAAAAGTAGTGTGATTCAGTCATTATTGTATCTAATGGTAATTTATGATTTGAATTGTGTGAACCGAAATTCAACACAGATCACTTAGGTATCTATCGGTTATAACCACGAGACTGACCCTTAGGTAGGGTGGGCGTTCGGGGTATCCAATCGGATTCGGTTCAAGTAATTCGGGTTTTTGGGTTTTCGGGTTTAGGTTTATAGGTCCCATTTGGTTATTACAAAACTTCGGATCGGGTTTGGTTCGGGTTATGCCGGGTTCGGGTCGATTTGGGTGTAAACTAAAAACTCATAGTCCATACGGGTTTGGTCCGGGTTCGGTTCGGGTTCAATTATTTTACAAGAAATTTATACATTAGACTTTTATAACACATTCAACTCTTTAGTTAGGAAGGACGTAAACTAAATTAACAACTAAAGATTTTAATCTTTAGTTTTCATCTTAACCAAACAGTTAAATGCTTTAGTTTTTATTCTAACTCATTCATGCTCTAATTAAGTTAATACAATTACAAATATATATCCATTCACAATAGTATAATGCAAATTCAAATTGACATAGAAAAAATAATAACTTATAATCTACAACCAACAAATTTAGAAAATGCAAATTCAAATTGACATAGAAAAAATAATAACTTATAACCTACTACCAACAAATTTAGAAAATATAGATAAAAACAATCATAACGAGAGATAAATTTTATTCAAAATGCCAAAACAAGAGTTTTTAAAAAATAAAACAAGAAGTAAATTCATTCAAAAGCCAAATTTAAAGCCAAAATAAAAATGAAACTTGGATCATCTTTCTCTTTATTCCTTGCAAAACATGAACATCTCTCTTAAAAAAATATTTTCTAAAAGTCATAAACTAAATAAGTATCATACCTTCCTCCTCCTTATCTCTTTGAGTTCGGTTAACCCATTCGGGTTTCGGTTCGGTTCGGGTTAACCCAAAATCCATTGGATCCTCAACTTAAGTACTATTCGGTTATTTTACCATAACCCATACTCGTACCGAACCGGTTTGTTCGGGTTGGGACCGGATTCGGATTTCGGGTTCGAGAAATATGTCCAACCCGCCTTAGGTATGAAATACTGCTGCGTTTATTTGAAATTTATGAATTATTTATTGTTAGTTGATTATTTGTTTTCGAATTTTCCGGTTATGAACATGAAAAATGTATGTTGTAGACACTTTTTGTAGTTTATGCATATATTCTTTTAAGATTGGGCCCGTTTATTAAAATTTAGAATTTTAAAACTTTTTCTAAAATGTTAAGCATATATATATCTTTCTGAAAGTTAAAAATATTGTGATTGCTAAACTATAAGAAACAACATCATATATATAATGAGTGACCAATTCTATCCATGAAATTGACATCTAAGTATCTAAAAGAGTGAGATGTGTCCTAATATTTTTTTTTTTTTTTAAAAATTAAATCTTTCTAAACTTTTCAAATTCTTGTGTTCAATTGATTTTTAATATTCCTTAAGTTACATGTAAGTGAAATAAATGATATTAATTTAGCTCACAAAATCTTATATCTTTATAATATTTGATAAATTCAACATTTCTAAATGTGGTTTTTTTGTGTTTATTTGATTTATCTTTTTACAAAAATAATGAAGAGAAAAAACAAAAGTGAAATTGAGAGGTGATTCGATGATAAAGTTGATAGTAACGGCAAAAGGGTGAATCATAATTTACTATATAAAAGTTGAAGGGTTCTCTCCATAACACATCATCAACCCAATATTTACCATGTGTCTATGACCATATCGGCCAATCATCTACGACTTCTTTCAATTCATGAATCGGTCTCTTCGTCTTTCCTTTTCTTTTAGTCTTGTAATTATTGCTACTTTCAAGTAAATCAAATTGATTGATTCTCTTCCTCGTCATTAAATTTGAAGTAAAAAAAAAATTGTTTGTTCTGTTCATGTTTGACTCTCTTTGTATAATCATATCTTCCATGATGTAAATAAATGTATGTTTCTATAGAGTAGCATTAGAGTCTTATAAATGATATCCTTTTAATTTTAGTATTCAAGGGTCAAGAAAAGGGTATGCGAGAGAGGTTAAGGAAGTGTCCAAACCACACGGTGTGAATATGAGTACCCGAGAAAGTAAACTAAAGGTACGGTCCCATTATCGGAAAATCATTATGTCAGTTCGACTCATGAATTTTGCAAGTATAGGAACATGTTGATTAGGATGATAATTCGGTGAGACCATGGAATATGGTAAGGAGAAAAAGTATTTACGGCTCAAATGCGGTAAAATTTGTGACTTGAGCCTTAAGAGGAACTTCAGACAATATAAGTTATGGTTATCAAACTAGAATTGTGTGGCTGCTAAGAGAGATGCACTATTTTTAATTTAATGGATAATTCTATTACAAATTAAAAAAAAATTATAGAAGGGGCTTGAACTTTTAAAACGGTGTCAAATTATTTTGGTGAGAAATGGGGAGATCTTTATGGAAACTATGATCAAGAATAGAAGTAATTTTTTAAATGAAAACTCTATATGGTTAAGAGAATTTAAGTTAGTGAGTTTAGCTCGGGGATACTTGGAAGTATCGAAACTAAATTGAGAGATACGACTTAGTATTATACAAATGATCGCATTATCACAAAGGA
Source organism: Euclidium syriacum (assembly GCA_900116095.1). Lineage (NCBI taxonomy): Eukaryota > Viridiplantae > Streptophyta > Magnoliopsida > Brassicales > Brassicaceae > Euclidium > Euclidium syriacum. Next base: position 2,749,379 of record FPAK01000010.1, on the reverse strand, counting down.
TGATATAGAGGCTAACATTCCTTTCTCTTTAAATTATGCACACTAGAGCTTCTAAAATTAATTTCATGATTACGGTAAGAACTGGTTGCAGAGTTTGAGACTTAATCCAAATCAATATTTCATTGAAAGAAGTATTAGGTCTCAGACTGACTTTGTCAAATGAAAAAACTCCAAATCTCATACAAAGAGAGATGTGTTGGCTGATAAATCAAACAAGTTGCTTCTATGAATTTAAAACATCTAATGTTGATTTTTTAAGCGTAAAAATTAAAGCAATGACAAAACTTTGAATAACAAAAAATCTAAGAATACTCTAAATAGTTAAGTTGTTGTAAAAAATGTTACTTCCTCAATAAATGATGAATCAAATTTTGTAATGAAAAGAGTTTTAAATACGCATGATGGCAAAGTTCTAATGTAAAATAATTTGAAAAATAAAGAGAAGGCAAAGACTCAAACACATAGTAGTACTGATGTTAAAGAAAAGATTGTTGTTGAATCTAATCTCAAAATGTGTTCAAAGTGAGAAGGAACCATCATTTAAGAAATGAAAAATGTGGAAACCAAAACCTACAGCGTAGCGCATATACTCACCTAGTAATATATAAATAGATATCAATAAATGTCTTCGTATTAAAAAAATTATGTAAATGTCTTCGTATTAAAAGAATACTGCAAAGAGTCATTTCAAGTCACAAGATCAACAAAACAAAGCACAAACACCTAATTAATATAATATAAAAAAAATGTAAATCTCTAATAAGGGAAATATGAATAAGGTAACTAATTGAGTCAATTGGGCATTTGAGTCAGTTGGGCAATTGAGTCAATGCACTCTTCGCAATGAAAAAGGCTCCTCTCTTTGCTTTCATTTGGACAATTGAGTCAATGGCATCTCATCATGTCCGTGAGGTCTCTTTTGCTATTGACAGTGCTAACATGATGGGTATCATCAATCGGCCAAATGCGTGGCCTTCCTTTATGGTGCTAAGAGATAATGCGATGTTTAAACTGAAAGATTTCCTCCGTTGGAAAGTTTGTTTGGAGGCTAGGGAAGCAAACAAATGAGCATTTCTCATTGCGAAGAGTGTCAATTCTGGAGCCTTTGGGCAGTCATATGTTGCGGTGTCTCACCCGGTTTGGCTCGATGAGTTGTTCATCAATGAGAAGATCTCTTCTGTGGATTGACAAGGATCTTGTTTTGGTTTTGTTTGGTCTGGCTTTTGTATCTTCCAGGTTTCTTTTCATTTAAGTCCAATCCCATATTGAAGGGGCATAGGGTAAATTTTTTTGAGGTTTTGTAAACTGATCTTTGTACTCTAACCACCCATATCAATCTAATGCATTTCCAGTGAAAAAGAAAGAATAAGGTAACTAATCAAATAAAATAAGCAGGTTGACCGCCATTGTAAAAACAAGAAACTTCTCCAGGCACAAGTTTTGAGACAAGCAAAAACCAGATCGAGCTCTCTCCTCGACGCCCCACCGTGGGTCACCGCCATCTTTCGCGACCGGAGCTCATTGCCTCCATCGAGCCTCAATCAAGACCCCTCTCCTGCTCCGTTCCCGAAGCTCGCGTCTCTCTCTCGATCTACCCATGGATTTGACCCAAATCAATCATGGAGTCTCACCATCCATATCTGAATCTGCCACACTGAATCTCTCGCCGGTTACCACCACCACCACCAACGGCGAAGCTCTCAAAAAAATTGGGTTTGTCTTCTAAAGACAAGCCAATACTCCGGCACAAAAATCACTGGCCAACTCCAACCCATTCTCCACCATGGTTTCACCACCGTCGGTGGGACTCGGCGCCTCCGAAATAGCCACCACGTACTCTAATCTAGCTCTCCACCTGTTGTCGGATTTGAGCAAAATGTGTTGGAAATGATTGTCAGCGTCGAGAACAGTGACGCTACTATCGTTTCTTCTACTCAAGAAGAGACTGCTCCTTCCTCTTTTGTACCTTCTCTTCGGGCATGGAACAAACATTTCAACATCATTCCAAATTCTGAAGACGCGACTCCGTAACCTTTTGTAGCTCAAGTGATCCCAAAAGCTTCACATGACACAATTCCGCCTCATGCTCTTAAAGAGGATGTGCAGTTTCGATTTCCTTGGGCTGCAAAAATGAATACAAAGCTTTGTAATCTCCACTGTACCACCTCTCCAAGTTACTTAGAAGATGGCACACCAATGATAGATATCCCATACCATGTCTTACTTAAGGGCCTCGAAAATGAAAGAGAGTATGTGATTGGTCAATATTTCTGCTGCAAAACACCTTAAGGTGGTTTGGTACATGATGTGGCAAACCGAAAATGGGGTAAAACCGAATATTAGGTGAATCATCTTTTCTATTTCACATTAGAGCTTGGATTTTACAACGCGGAATATGGCATGTTGATGAATGCTTATTATTTGTTGCTCCTTGGACACCTGAAGCAATCTTAGCTATGCATGAGATATCCACAGTTCCTGTCTGGGTTATTCTGAATAATATCCCGAGTCTTCTATACTCTCTTAGAGAAATTAGTCATATAGGTTTTGGATTAGGAGAACCAATGCTCATTGAAAAGCCTAGGCTAGATCCTTCTATGATGGGCAGGGCGAAGATTCTGGTTGAAATGGAGCTCGACAAAGGTTTCCCTTCTATGATTGGAGCTAGGGATAAGAAAGGCATTATCTCTTTGATTGATGTAGAATATACTTGGATTCCATCTAAATGTGAAATATGTGGACAACTAGGCCATAAGGAATCAAAATGTATTTTCCAACATCCAGAGGTAGTTGCTAATAGTTCTCAAGAAAGGGCAACAAAGGTTAATGTTGCACCAATTATACCAGAGGTTACTACCACATTAGTGGCTCAGGCTACTCCAATTGTCTTGGCTCAAACTATTGATACTTCACTCATCACTATTGTTACTCCCGATGCTACCACACCCACTCATGCCTCTCCATGTGTTGAGGCGGTACAAACTACTCTACCACCAAGTTCTTCATCTACTATTGACTTAGTGGAAGCTGCCACTACCTTCTCTACTCTAATACTCCCTACTTCTCAAATTGTTCATATTTCTCCTAAATCAAACTCTTTGGACTATGAAGATGATCAAAGGATTGGTAAGTTTTCCAGGAGATAATTCGGGATATGAGATTGGAGACTTCTCCCTCAAATCACGAGGAGGAAGGCAGATTAAACCCACAAAAAGAAGTCCAAGATATGCAATGGAATTTAGTGGGAATGCGAGGTAAAAGGGGTGAGGTGGTCGAGGCGGCCGCAGTCCTTCATTATAAAAGAGTTAAGAGCATTCTCTCATCTATCTCTATCTTATTTTTCTTGTAACTCTATTCAATTGCTTATTTGGTTTAAAAAATAAAAAAAATGAAAATATGATTCTTCTTATGGGATCCCTTCTTCTTATATTATACACTTCTGTTTGAGTGTATTTAAATACTCTAATTTTAATATTTTTAGGTTAGATTAGTTACTTTGTATCTAAATCCATTTCACAAAGCTTTGTGTTGCTAACATCAGAACTATAGTCGTCAATACTTAAGAGAGCTCTAACTAATCAAATACAATGATAATGATTGTTATAATTAAAGTAGATATTTACGTATTTCAAAAATAATTGATAAAATCAAACTGAATTTTATTTGTTCGTACGTAAATGTGCGATTTTGTATAACAGTGTTTAAAAATTAGTATAGCTTTGTTTTAAAATATTTCAAATAAATAAATGTAGATACAAATAACAAAATAAAATTTGATTAAAAGTTATCTTTTCTAAATATCAATCAATTGATAGAGTAGGTAATGGAGAGACGTGAAAAATTCAATTATGACTCGGCCAATTACGAAGAGGCAGTACCGCACGAGATTCTATGAATTACTATCAAAGGTAAAGGTAATTTCCCGAAGGATTTAGGGTTAATGTCGAACGCATTGCTTTTTCATCTTTTATTAAAGCACCTCCGAATTTCTTAACAAGAATTCTTAAAAAAAATATATTAATTATTGTGATCCCATGTGAATAATTAAGAAATCGACTTTTAAAATTTTTAAATAAGAACTGATCTTTCTCAGATTTCTTCAGTTCACGCATGTGACGCGTCATGATTGGTATGTTTTTTTATTTTTATTTTTTTCAGTTATTTTAAAAAAAGAAAAATTATAAAAAATTATTAAAATAAATAGTTAAGAACTCTAGAAAAGAGTCCACCAATAAAAATGCTCTTAGTCTCGCACACAGTTCAATGAAAAATTTATGGTTCATAAAACACAACAGTTTACATGCAGATTTTTTTATAAACTTAGATGTTAACTCGCATGAGGCAAATAAGAGGAGAAAAAGAAAGAGTAATTGGATTTTTAGTTGAGAGAGGTTTGTGTTTTGATTTAGAATATGTGCTGAAATATATTGGTTTGTGTTTGCATTTACTTCTCATACATTAATTTAGTTCCGCTTAGTTTGGTTAAATTTAGTTTTGTTACTGTTTAACTCTTTAATCTTCCTTTGCAGCTTGAAGCGTTTAATTAGTTTGATTCGTTACGCTAAATTAAATTTTTTACCAAAAGTAGACGATACATAAGAGTTTCTAAATCTTCCAAAAATCATACAAGGGTAGACAAAGAGTTTTTATGATTACCAAAATACACCTACAATTTAAACACAAAATGCGAAATTGCACAAGCCCCAAGAACGCTGATAGGTGAAAGTTTGTCCTTAGAATATATCATGCAAGTGCACATGATTGTCGTTGTTAATCTTAGGGTTCGTTCCAAAATGACTCAATTTAAACACATCAGTTTCTCATTTCAAGTTAAGCTAAGAAGTGTAATGTATAAGAATAAAAATGTGGCAAAACAATTAACATTAAAACGGTGTGATCAATGGAGAAAATATATATATAGAGAATCTCAAAACAGATTAGTCAAACTGTAAAACTAGTGTGATTTTGGTCAGTACTGTAACTAATAGTAATTTATGATTTGAATTAAATGAACCAAAATTCAACCTGTAAGAATTCTATGTCATGGTTTCAGAGAGCTATCCAACTAAAGGAAAGATTTACATACGCACATACACTTTATGCTCACGAGTACATTTCCTTTTCTATGCGTCTCTTTGTTGGTCTTAATCTGCACAGAAACCAACATATACAGTAATAACTTACTGTCTCACAAGCGCTCCAAATAATTCCACGGTCTAATTTGTTTAGCACGTCTCTTTTCGTGTGATGTTCTAAAAAACTTATGAATTTGTTGCATATTTTACTGCAATGGAATAACTTCCCTATGCTGCAGTTAACTTTTAGTCTAAGATATGCTATAGAACTGGAAACATAGTATATATATGCCAAATAGAGAAAAGGAACAAAGACTGTTTAAATTGATTTTTTTGTAACCTGCAATATGTTCCACTTGCTGAGGCTAATGTGTGCTACTCTTTGTTATATGCATCCGGATATGCTGGGAGGAAGAACAGTTCAATACCAGTGCTTCCACAGGTATGTCCTTATGTCGAGCTAGATTGAGAACGTATTAGTTACTGTTTCTGGCTTATAATCCTCAGTTGATGAATCTTTGTACTAGGTTGCCTTCATAAGGTATCGAGAAGTTTGTTACTGGATTCCTTATCTCTAAGTATCTATATTGTTCAGGTATTGGATGCTCCACCGCCTTTGCTTTATAAGTATATGCTTCGTCCAACAGCAGTGGAAGGATCCTTGGTGTCTGTACGTGGAGAGTGTCGAAGGAACTTTGTTAGTGAAGACATGTCAGCAGAGGTTTATATATATGCTATTGTGAAACAGTATTGACTAATGCTCTTTATGTGATTTTTTAAGTCATTTACTGTTGGTAACAAAAAATGTGTTTTTTTAACAGGGGAATGTAAAAGATGAGAACACAAAGCCTAACCCTAGTCTTCATCAATCATCGAGTATCAACACATTGAGTTTTGTTCATAACAAAACAATGATAGTTTTGAGAATTTTGTGTGACTTTGATTGAGTAGGAGAAAGATGCCTACAATGAATGTTCCGTTTTGATCGAATTGGATAAAATGTTGATAGTTTTCTGATTTCATTGCCTCTGTTGTGACTTTGATTGAGTAATGATATGGAGAAGACTTTACAACACAACGAAATGGAGAAGAGTTTCTAGGAATGGAGAAGATTAGTGTTAGGTTTTGTTCCCCCATTTATAATTTGAAAGAGAGGAAGAAATAAAAGAATATTTATTTTCCTCTTGCTCTTTGAGTGTATAGTTTGTTTTTACCACATAGCTATCTTGGCTAAATCAAATGAAAAGAGAAAAAAAATCTACATCATCCGCATCCCCAGTTCAATTTTATAAGTCCATTAAGATGTAATGATGTTTTGTTTTCAATAGTATGAATTAGAAATTCGGAAAAGAATATTTTTTTTTTGCATATTTACAACGCCAGTATAATAGGAACATTCCATATAGTAACATTCCAGATTTCCCTCCAAACGAATGTAAACTAAACGAAACGAATGTACATCAAACCCAATGAAAAAAAATACTCTCAAACGAATGTAACTTTAGTCCCATGCTCCAAACGGAAAAGCAGAATCAATCTGCATGTTTAACTAATAAATAAAATTAAGAGAACATTTTATAAGATAAAAAATAAATGAATATAGTAAAAGAAGAAAGCATACCTTTTTCTTTTTTTCTTTTTTTTTCTCTAATTTTTCCATAAGGGGATCTTTACGCGAGAAGCATCTGTATTGATCGATAAAAAAATATTTATAAGTAAAAATGAAAAAAAAAGCTTTGAGAAAAATTAGAAAGAAAGAAAGTTAAACCCGAGTGAGATAGATGAATCGTGCGTGACAGTTGTTGGTGGAGATCTCGAGTATAGACGATATCTCACCCCAACTTTTACCCTGGTTTCTCATGTCAATCAATGTAGCACCATAGGGCAAGTCCTTCCAAATAATAAAAAAAGATCTTAGAATAAAGAAAGAAGAAAAAGAAAATTTAGAAACCCTAGTTCTTCTCGATCTTGAAGAATGGGACAAAGAAACAAGAAATTATTCAAATCCCAAATGAGAGAGAATGAAACGAGAAACAAGAGGATAATTAATTAATGAACAAATCCCGAAACCTAGTTTTCTAAATCCTAAAGGTAATGTATAAGTCCGATGGAGTAAAACCTAGTTTTCTCGGAAACCTAGTTTTCTAAATCCTAAAGGTAAATGTATAAGTCCGTCAAACCTAGTTTTCTCGAAAAATGGGACGAGAAAGAGACTTTATCCGAACAAGAAACTAGCAAGAGAAGATGATTTTGCTTGCACGGAAAACCAAAAAGAAGAGAAAGAAAAAATAAAACCTGTGCCTTCTCCATCAACTGAAGAAAGCGACGGCGGCACTGAGCGGCAGTGAAAGGACGAGTCGAGATTCCGCGTCGAACTAAATCTCAGTCGTCCCCATTTGTCTCGAAAGAGGCGAGAAGTAACGCGTCTTCGCCATACGTCCATGGCGTCATCATCGATATCGAAGAGAGAGAACTGGAGAAAGCGAGTAGAAGAAAGAGTTGAGATGTGACAAAGAGTGAGGAATTTGAGAATGTGAGAGTTGAGAGCAATAGATGTGACGCGAGACGAATAAGTAGTAGAGAGAGCAAAAGTTTTACAGAGTTAAACAGGTTTCTTGGGGTTAAAAGGGTAATATGGAAAAATGCCGTTGGCAGATAACCGCTTCAATATCTGCCTCGAATATGAAAAATGGGCCCTTTTGAAATTTTTCACGATGGCCCATTGGGAGAAGGACGATGGGCCCAAGGGCGAAAATGGAATCTGGCGTTTCGTCTCCGTCGTGCTTTCCCATCGAAAATCGAATATGGCGAACTTACAAGTGACTGGAAGTATTGAAAAGGTTTTTGTCATCTACGTCTCAATTCTCTTTTTGAGTATATTCAACTTTTGAATGAGCTGAATAAGGATTCCTTCCGGACTTGGAGATGAGATTGTCGAGTATCATATTGAAACAGCTCGATGATGTGGCCGGTGATGTTTCTGGATTGGCTGTTAAATGGTTCGGAAACTTATGCTTTAAGCTCATGTTATATCATCGTCATTCAAATGTTGTGTTTCTTTGTCTTGGTTTATCTATACTGCGGCTTTAGTTTTTCTTGATTGGGAGCCTTAGTTGAGCTATATTTGACCCTTAATTCATGTGTGATTTTGTTGCAGTCTTGCTCCATTGTGGCAATGTGATAAATTGCTGCTCAAGGATCAAGTGTGATAGGAGGGATAAGTGGTTGGGAGGCCTATGCCTTTTCTTTGATTGTATATGACATAGTGCTTAGGGTCTGAGTCAGTTTCAAGATACTAGAAAAATTACACAATTCAGAAGAAAAGAGCACATTGTTATTGTGCTGTAACCAAGCCACAGTCAGGAAGAAGACTGTTAGATGCATTGGTTAGTCAATAAGATTGCTGGCTACTTGGGTTAATAGTTGGCTAATTTGGAACGTGATCCAGTATTACTTAGGATCGTGGATCTCAGTTGTTGTTCTTGTGAGTTGTGACCCCCAACGCATGTCCAAATAATATATTCAATGCCATTTGTTTCCTCTTTTAAGTTTGAAGTTTCCTGAGTTTCAGGATCTCTTGCTTCCACCAAATGATAAATTAAAAGCAAAACTAGTAGTAAATTCTCTTTTACAAGAACATCCACACGTTCTTATTATGCTTTAAGATGGTACAATACTAATAGAGAGTGTGAGATTAGTTCCCAGAAACAGATTCAAACAACATACAAGAAAACCTTTACGGTAATTGATTTGAAAGATAAGATAAATGTTACCTCTACAAAGCCATTGGCTGACTCAGGCTGCCTTGGCATGCTCACTTTATAACATTTTAACAGATACAAAACCACAGACACAAATAATGAGATTCAATAGGAAAACAAATAATCAAGAAACTCAATAGAATTAACCGTTGGATGCTTTATATTAAAGGAGAAAAGATAGAGTCAAACCGTTGCAAATGAGGAAAGTTTCATGTTGCTTCTTTGGTCAACAAGAGGAAATTGTCGAGTGTTGACCCAATGGGTTTCGTTCGAGTTTGGGCCGAACTGCCTCAACTTCTCTCTTTCGAGGATATATGCGCATGACCAACTTCCTCCAAAAAGGAAATAGCACATTAAGGAATTGTTTAGATCAAAAGCTGTATATTTTTAATAACTTTAATCTCCATTTTCTTGTAAGAAACCACTTTAAACCTAAAGCTAGTGGGTTGTGAATGACAGAACTCATGATCTCACGGGGAACTCGTTAAATTGCGCATTGATTTGTTCTAACTCTTGCGTTACTTGCTTTGCACGATAGATCAAATTCTTTACAACCACTGCTTTGTAAGATCGAATAAGACGCAAGTGCTTATTTCATGATTTGATATTCATCAAATTTGTTGGATAAAGAGAAAGTATAATTGGATTTTTTTTTTTTTTCTTGTATAAACTAGAAAAGAGTTAAACTTGGGAAATAAGGTACAGCTAAGCCATAGTCACCAGAAAAATACAAATGATAAACTGTAGAGTCAGGATCAAGATCAAAGGCGACAAGGTTATGGGAACGGCTACGTGAAAGGATGACCTTATTGCTGTCCTTGAGAATAGCCAAAGGTGTAAGAGGCGTCGAATCTATACCATTAAACCAAGTGGAAGTAGAACGCAAGTCAACGGAAAAGATTTTCTCCCATGATGAGTTGTTGTTGTTGTTGTCATTGATCCTCCACCAAAAATCTTGCTTACAATCTTGATTAAGCTCGGAAACACATAGATGACCATGAAGATTACAGATGCCAATATGTTCAGCATCGGCATCACGGGTAATACAAGGTGGGGTTGGGATGAGTTGAAACATCTCCGTATGAATATCAAAGACTATGAGTTTTGTTTGTGTTGTTGGATCTCCTTCTTCATCTCCCGATAGCCAGTAGAAAGATCCGTTTACAAACGTTGGCCTCACATCATAAAACATGTGATGATGATCAAGACTAGTAGTATTCACGAACCTCCATTCCTTAACCTCTAAATCCAAAACCTCGCACGTAGTATCAGGACTAGAGTTATATAGCCATACTATTTTATATCTTCCAGTAACGTTGTCTTTCCCAAATCCGAGTTGAGAAAAGTAGTGGAATGGTAGACTTGGAATAGGGTTTAAACCTCCAACTGGTGGTTCCCGCTTCGGATAAAGTGATAAAACTCGTTGAAGTCTCGATTGTGGCAGTGTTATAAACATTGCTGTGGCTGGATTGATTACTTCCACTTCTCTTTTCGCCACGCCGTAGATGCAGAAAAGGCCATCGCAACTCTCGGAAATTCTGAGATGTCCTTTAGCTTTCTTGAATTCAAAAGACTTGTGATTTTCTACCGAAGCTGACGTGTCCCCCAAGGCAATTGTATCTAAAGTGAGTGATTTATCTTTACGATGTACAAAATCATAAGAGACAAATAGGAGTCTAGGGTTTTTGGTTTTCTCATGAGCCATGTATCTATCTCCGAAATCTTTCCATCTTATAAAAGAACTCCAGTGCTTCTACAGAGTTTGGAATCTGATCAACGATTTCACCGGGAGTCTCAAGAGAATTTCTTCCAATATATCGTTGGGTATCTCAATCTCCAACTTCCTTCTTCTTCGTTTCATTTGTGTTCCTGATAACGAAGGTGTTTGATTCATTGTTATGAGTCTTTCAATCTTCTCCATCCGATCTCTCTTATTGCGTCTCTTCTTCTTTCTCGTGAGATTTATATAATGCCTGTAGCGTTCTCCTTCTCCTAAACGGAATTGGTCAAAGTCAAAACACAACTCTTTTGTCTTATATGTCTTGTCTTATCCAAAACCCAATCAAATGGGCCTAAGCGAGCCCATTTGCTCTGACGGTTTAGTTTTGACAAGCTTCATAGTATAAAATCTTCACCCACTTTAGAAATTTTCTGAACCGATCTTAGTTTTAACAGGAGGGGTTTTGATGTAAACCGGAATCATTAAGTGATTTCAGCTCGAACCGGTATGGTTTGGTGTATAATTAAAAACCGGATTATAAGAGTTGAGAGGGTGAAAATTTCAAATTAAAAACAAAAGGTATAATAAAGTGATGATTAGGTTTTGTCTTCCACTAACACACTTAAATCACCTCCCCATTTTTTTTATAGAGAAGCAGAACCAGATCCAACTTAAGAAACAAACCTCTTCATTTGATTTTTTTTCCTGCAACTATAATCACGGAAGAAGATGATCGAGAACATCATAGGTACGTTTCTAACACTAAAAACACCAATAATTTCACACCAAAATCAAATCATTTCCACTCATAATATCTCTTTACAAAATCACATGAATCTTTTGAGAGGGAAAAATCTTATACCAAACCAAAAAAAAAAAACCCATTTTTTCTCTATCTTTTTCTTCTCAGACCTCTGAGAAGTTACAACAGAAAGAAAAACTGAGTAGAAAATTCTTATTGCTTCCATCTTCTTCTTATATCTGTTTTCTGATGATAACTATATGTAGAAAGACGAGATGCCTCTCTGAAGTTTTGTTTTTTTTTTCTTTACACTCTGAAACAAAAACTCTACCCTTTTTTTTTTATGTAAAACATTATAGGTTCTGTACAGAGAATCAAAGAAAACAACAAATCAAGAATTTTAAAGATCCCAGATTATGTATCTGAGTCTGAGAGAGACAAACGAAAGAATTAATCTTTAAGAGACACACCAACCATGAATCGAAGAAAAAAGCTCATACTTTTTAGCCGTTTTGGCTTTGAAGTATGACAATGAGAAAGAAACCTCTTCTCCTAATGAGTGAGCTATAGGTTGAAGAAACTCAGTTTCTTGAGATGGCTCTAGACTTAAGAAATGTTAAACCATTTAACATTCTAGAATCTAGAAAAGAAAGAAAGAACAAAATCCTGAGGAAGGAAAGAAATGCAGATCATGACACGCCCGCTTTAACTAAAACTTTTTTCAGGCCGATATGGCTGCAGCAAACCTATAAAATGAAATCTAAGGCAAGTTATGTCAACTCCACGAGGACATAACCGCGGTTTTTTAAGGGGATGTGTTTTTTTTTTTGGTTTTACAAGCTATCAAGGAGGACTCTTTTGCAAGGAGGTGGTTGTGAAGGATTAGCACTTGGATATGGTGATGGTGATTCTACACCAAGTGTTTTTAGCAGAAAGTTCCTCTCCTGCATAAACAAATCCATTTAAAACCAGAAAGTATTCAACGATTTGGTTAATTAGGTGAACAAGAAGCTTACACTTTCAGAGAATTGTGGACTTGGGATGCCTGCAGCTAAAGATCTGAACAATGGCATGACTTGAACAGGTGAGTTAAACTCTTCGTCACATGGCATAGGCACAATAATCTCATTAGTGTTATTCTTTAAGACATCATGAAAAGTTGAGAGTATTGTTGTATCAGACACAGTCCCTTTATCCTGTATTAACTCCCCACCACCATTTTCTTTCTGTGTTGTTGTTGTCTGAGTTTCAGACATTGGTTGTTGGGTTTGATGTTCACCAGAAGGATTCTGCATTACGATAGATCCTGAACTGTATTCAGAGCTTTCTGGCGAGTCATGAAGATCAGGTTGCCTATAAAAGGGACAGTTAAAAGCTCAGGAACCTTTAGGTGTAAATTCAAAACCATTATATATAAGAAAATAGAAATTCAAGAACCTCCAAGAGGCTTGACTATCTTCATTACTACACCTTAAGTCATCAACAAGATCCTTAAACTCCTCAAGTTGGAAATCAATATCTGGAAATCCATATCTGAATAAATCATTCTCTTTGCTTTTATTCAAGAAATCCTGCAAGACCTGAAACCATATATATGAAACAACAACAGCTTTTTTCATTAGAAGCTCACAACGGATTGACCAAAATGAGAAAAACAGTGCATTGTTTTTACCTTCCAGGCATTCTCCATGGTTTGTTCTGTGTTGTCTGCATTAACTTTCTGAGCCAAAGAAGTAAGAAGCTCAGCTTGTTGCATCAGAGCTGTTACCTTTGGATCATCCTTCTTAAGAAACACCTCTTCTTGCTTAACTTTATCTTCACCTGTTTATTGAAACAACACAACTAATAAGAATCAAACTCTTTGTGTTTTTGCATCTTTTTACTAAAATGCTTCTCACATTTATTTTACAGGATAAGCAAAACAAGAAGAAAAGAAAAGAGTTGTTTACATTTACACTCTTGGACATTTCCTGTTTGGTTCTTCTCTTCCGAGCTAGCGAGACCTGTGGCATTGTGGGCGAGTACAGAAAACGGAGGTCTTATCTGCTGATGAATCACACCCGAATCAACTTTTATATGTGATCTATCACCATAACTTCTGATCACTGTAGGATCTGGAATGTGACTTCTCCTAAAACAATGAACATAACCCACTTTATGTCAATAAAACACTTTTCTGAAATGGAAACCAAAAGAAACAAGATTGTCTCTCACCTCAGTTTCTTAGTAAGAGGAGAATCAGATTCGGCTTTACGAGGTGTACTAATACCATCTGGGAATAACATTCTTTTGTTGTTTGAGTTTACACAAGAAGCAATTCTGTTCTCTTTAGCCATGGCTTCATACTTTGCTCTCTTCTTACACAGTGTTGTAAACCTGTTCTTCACCGCATTATCCGTTCTATACACAAACCACAAAGAAAAAAACAATTCATATTCATAAAAAAACTTCATTCACCATCAAAGTATTAAAAGCTTGAAGCTTCTGAATGTTATATATACCTCCCTGAGACCACTTTAGCTATCTCAGTCCATCTATTACCAAACAATCTTTGTGCCTGAGAAACCAAAACAAAGTCAAGACCAAACACAAACTCTATTATGTGATGAGAAAAAAATGAAGTCAAACCTCACACAAGAGAGTATCTTCTTCAGGGGACCATCCTCCTCTCTTGAAATCAGAGTTTAAATATGTATACCATCTGCAAACACATAATCAGATCAAACAAATAAAACAATCAAATCTATAAAATAAATCAGTTTTGATTTTGGATTAAGATTAAAACCAAACCTTCTTCTACACTGTCTTGTGCTCTTATCAGTAAACTTGGATGCAATGATCGCCCAACTAAAAACATCAATCAATACAACAACAACAAAATCAATCGACCCAATCAAACAGATAACTCTCCCCAGAAATTGAAGAAAAACAACTCACTTATCAGTTCCATGTAAACTGATTTGCTTTCTCAATATATCATCTTCCTACAATAATCACAAAACTGTTTGATTACAGAGTAATGAAACAGAGATTAATCAAATATAAATATATATATAGAGAGAAAGAGACCTCTGGAGTCCAAGTAACAATATGACGCTCCTTTTTCTTGGATTCATCGTTATTAACAATCTTCTTCTTCGTCTTCGCTGTCTCTTCCATTATATTTTCTTTCTCTCTCTCTCCGACGCTCTCGTCTCTGTAAAATTCTTTGTCTATTGTTTTATCTTCTTCGACGCTCCTTCTCCTTTATTAATATAACCCAAAACTATCTCTATCCCCCACACACTCACTCTCAGACCCCTCCAGCGAAAGAAAAAAAAAAAACCCAACCTTTTTCCCCAAAAAAAAAAAAACCCTAATTTAATCCGAAAAAAAGGAACTCATTTTCATCTCTCCACACACACACTCGCAAGTTTTTCTGCCTTTAATTTTACAGAGATTGAATTTTGACGAAACGGAAAAGGGGTTTTAAAGAAAGAAATGAAGAAAAAAGTTGTGATTTTTTTCCCAAATTGAAATTAGGTAAAAAATATTTCTCTTTAAATTTGCTTTGTTGTTATCGTTCACGAATCACGAATCATTCATGAACCATTTGGGTTTCGTTTAGAAACTCTGGTTTGCCATTTGGAACTATAAATGAAAATTGATCTCATTCCTCTCTCCTCCACATGACCTCCTTTTTTGAACTCATTTTTCAACAATTTTGGGAATTTTAATAAATAAAAAACAATTTTGGGAATTTAACGGAAAAATAAAATAAAAATGAGAAAAAAAAAGAAATGCAACGTATGGATGGGTTAGTGCGCGGGTATGAAGGGAAGTTTGAAAAATAACGCTGAATTCCATGTGTCTCTCCTTTAATGCTTATTTTATTTTTTCATTTTCTTGATTTATTATTATTGCATCTTTTTTCTGGTCGAATTTTATGAATGTATTTTTAAATTTAAATGTTATATACTATATAGTATAAAATACAAAAAGTTGAATATTTTCAAAAACTTACCTTAGGTTACACACAAACGAACGTGGTCTTTTTATTACGGACCAGTGTCTAGAGTGTTGCGGGGAATATGATTACTTTTTAATGTTCTTAATCTAATGTTTATTTATTTATTTACAAAATATTAAGATTTGAAATTTGAGTTTTTTGGAAGTCGGATGTTACGTGATCGCCAAACGAATGATGAATATATATATAGTTTGATTTTTCACATAGATGAATTCTGAGAAAAAAAAATCTTATAGATTAGAAAAATAAATTGAAACACCAAAAGCATTGAAACCGAAAGCAATGGTCCGATGGTTGAGTCACGTTAATTGTCGTATACTCTTTTAACAAAACAACAACAACAACATTGTCAAATCTCCTTGCAATTATTGTTCAAAATCCAAATTTATTTATTTTTGGTAAAAAGAAATGGTTCTTTCCTATATTTTCAACTTATCATTGTTGTTTTCAAACTGGAGAATGAGATACTTCAATTCAATTTCATCGAAATTGAATCCTTTTAGTAAGTTTTATTATATTTAATTAGTTTTGATACCTAAACCCGGCGGTTGGAGGTGGATTTACACCTCTTTTAGTGGATCCAACCCAAATTTCTTATTGGACTTATTCAAGGAGAAAACTCGGCCTATGTCTAATAATTTCTACACTGCTTCGACACGATACCTGAGGAATCCAAGTCATTGCGTGTTTGATCCTGAGAGGAATGCACCGCATAGACCTACAACTTAATGCGAACACGTTTCGGCGAATGGAAACCATCGGATGCTCGACACGTAAACCATCAGTTAACACGCGAGATCCACCTGCTTCCTCTGGCATGAACAGCTCGACGCCTAATGCAATGATGACATACTCACCAACTCAGTCGACGTACTTGATTCGATGGAAGAAGGAAGGAAATCATGATCCTCAAGACCTGCACTCACTTGCTACGAGCTTCTCCGACGGATTCACCTCTATAAATAAAGACACACATACTTTACGCAATAGAGTCCGATCAAGTTCTAAAAAGAGTTAGATCGTCTTTAACATTTGCTTCGACCATCGAGTCATTAAGTGTTAGATTTTGATCTTGGTCTTATTACGAACCCATTTCCGACCCCTTTTGTAATTGAACGATTAATACAAACAAAGTACTATTCAAAAACTCATTACTCTCTCAAAAATCAAGGCTATCTCATCGTAAGAACTCCGACCCCGAATATCTAATATATGAACCTCTATCTTTGCACTGAATTTTCTCGTTTCAACACCGGCCTATTAAGAAACTCAATACAAGTGTTTTTGGGCTCTGCGGTGTACATATTTTCAGGATGAAGATGTCAACTTGGTAGGTCGAAGGCATGAATGTCTTTTTTAGGTGTCAAGTTGAAGTAAGCAACGCATATTCTTTTGTAAGTCTAAATATCGATATTCAAGGAATTAGGTGGAGATCGTTGCTGGACAATGCGGGATTAAGTCAATAAGAGTTGGTCCATTTCATCTTATATTCTATACAAAAACTTGACTATCTTGTTTAGAATTACAATCACTAAAAATTTGAATGTGAGGTTTAGTTCTTGAAAGAACATAGAGAGAAAATTAATTTATGTGTCGATCAAAGAAGTTTTTAAAAGACATGTCATTAAAATTAACCAATCGAAATATATTAACTCATATTTCTTTTAAATGAGTTATTAAATAAGTTTTCAAATAAAAACATAAAAAATATCAGTAATTTTTTACCACTATATATAATATATCTATAAATTAATATTAAAATGGTTTTATTCATGACAAAAAGTTATATTATTCATGATTTCATTCTTAACATTTATAAAATGTCTCATGTTACATAGTTATTAAATTTATTTGACATAATAAGACTGTAATTAATATATATATATATATATATATTTATATTGTATAATTTTTTTGTTAATTTACAAATTAATCAAAAAATTACAACTATACAATAACATGTTATATGTTAATAAATCATTGTATTTTATCTATAATATTTAAAGAATACTATTCCATAAAACTATTATTTTTATACAAAATAATTTAATTTAAATATATTATATAATTAATTTATGAATATATAACACCCGAGTCGGATTCGGGTTATAATCTAGTATATATATATATATATATATATATATAATTTAAACATTTATCACTTAAAACAACTAAAGTGTATAAACTTAGGGATAATTTAGAAAAAAATTAAATCTGAAAAATATCAATAAGAAAAACAGTTCGTATTTTGTAACTAGATTTACTCATTTAATACAAACAAGTAGTCTAGGATTAGAGGGTTATTATTTTAAGTTTTAATATTTTGTTTTCGGAGTTTATAATTTTAGTTTTTGAGAATGTAGTATTGAACATTTTAGGGTTAGTAACATAAATATTAGGTATTTTACTAATTTCTTATAATATATACTAACTTTTAGTATATTGCTTCTTTTTTACTGGCAATCCCATGGGATAAGTTAAATATTATGTTCTGTTAGAACTTAAAACTAAAGAATTAGCTGGGGATTAGTTCAAACTTCAAAGTTTGACCGGAAGGTTTGAGGTACACGCGACAAGTGAGCGTGTGATGTTCGAGATGGAGTCATAACGGATTTTATACAGCGAAGCACTCTGACAAATCACATTTTCTGCTAAGTAAATACTAATATTTACTTCTTTATTATCCTTTTTTCCTTGTTTATTTCTATTGATTTGTTCTCGACTTTAATCTCATTCTTTTTCTTCTTTTAAATAACAATATTAAGTAGACGTAAATATACTAGTGTAAAAAAAGAGTGGGTTCAAATGAACTATATGAAAGTAGAAGAAAGTAGAAGAGAGATTGTCATGTTGTTTAGGATTTCGTGGTCTAATGTTAAAGGGTGAGTTGTGGACGCTATCACGTTCCGGTCTAATGTTAAAGGGTGAGTTGTGGACGCTATCACGTTCCGGATTTGAATCATGTTAGCGGGAACTAATGCATAATTTTTTGGATACCCACACGGATATAGACCTATATTTTCGGTCCATTTGCAAACCTGGGAGGTAACCTATCTGTGAACCAACTTCTTCTCAGGGATTAGTCTGTGCATGTTTGGGTCTAAAATTTACCTTGAGTTAACAAAAAAAAGATTGTCATGCTAGTATATGAAAATTTGACACATGTCATTCCAAAGTTTTGATACTTAAATTTCTTTTCCAAATTTTCGTAAATTTATTTTTTTATTTAGAATTTAGTTGCACCTACATTTAATTTACGTTCATGAAAATTGTTTGTCAACAAATTCAAATTAAAATTTTTAGGTTTTTTTTGCGTTAAACAAATCACCTATGTAGCATACATTGATATTTCTTTAATGATATAACTACGAATAGTGCATGTTTAATCTTAATTATAGATGACGTATTTTACACACATGTTTCAAAGGGATAAGTTGAATATGAAAAATATTTTTTCTTAGAATAATTTAGTTTATTGTTACATATCAAAGTTATGTAATTATTGTGTTGAACTAATGGTGCGTGTTTCATCTCAGCCATAAATAACGTTTGTTTCGTATACTTGGTTTAAAGGTTATGTTGAATCTAATTATGAAAAAACATTTTTAGTTCTCTATAAAATGATTTTCATACAGATTTCTTTTTGCCATCTATGTTGTTATTAAAGGGAATGTCTTGGATATTATACTTGTATTCACTCTAATATAGTTCTGAAGTCGAGATAAGATTATCATGTGATACTTGGTAGTTATAATGCTTTGCTAGAAGCCGCTTATAACTTATGAATTGTGAACTCATTGCCAGTATTATATGATCCTATAGGGTCACACACCTAAGCAAACTGGATAACTAATACTGGGAATGATCATCAGAGTAATGATCTAATCAATGTGTAATTGTTACACATTGATATGGAGATTTTAAGAGTGTGTCGATCGACACACATGCTTTGTGTCGGTCGACACAGCTCCGGATTAATGATACCGGGTTTTAAATAATGACTTAATTTAAACCGGTTAATCCAGGTGGTTAAGGAATTTCGACCATGCCTCTATATAAAGGCATTAAGTCACAAAATTTTAGTCTAAAGGTTTTAACCTAGCCGTCCAAAGAAATCTCTCTTCTCCCAGAGGCACTAGCATCCCTGATCCAGCTTTGTGTGCGTGTGGACTTCTGTAGAGGCGCAACATCTGAGGCGCTCCTGATCTCGACATCCTGATCAATTCCGCTGCTCATAAACTCCAGGTATGATCAAGATCCGAATTTATGATTCAATCAACATAGATCCAGACAATGAATTAGTGTTTAGGGTTTATGAAAAAGTTTTAAAAAACCTACAAAAATTCCTTCAGTTATATTATCAACCCATTTAAGGGAATCAAATACAAGCGTTTACCAACCGTTTTTGATGAGCAATCTGGATACTCCTACACATCAAACAGAGCCAAAGTATTTAGAGAAACAAGATTATTAGATTTATAAATAGTGATGGAAATAGAAAAAAATAATATATGTATTTGTAGCCGATCCGCGTTTTTGGAGCGAAGGGGAGAGTAGGATGGTCTGACCTTTGAATCAAGAACTGCTTTTTTGACATATCGAAGCAAATAAATCCTTGCAAACATAAATTGGATATCTTTGACTTACCCGCTATGTGTTTTCCTTGAATCCTGTCACAAAATATGACTACTCATAAAAATCTCTTGATTATGATCTTACAACTTCAAATTTTGTATACTTTGATCAAACATTGATTTTAAACAAAATGTATAAATCAAACAACCTTGTATTGAAACTGAGAGGATACCAAAGCTGAGCTATTCTACTAAAAATCGAGACCTCTCTGACTAGGATCAACAAAAAAAGAAATTAGGGCCTTTACGAGCGGGCTGGAACATACTAGGACTCACTGCATATAAAGCCACCGAGTAACCAATTCGTGAAGCAAATTGGAACATATCAATGCCATTTTTAATACTGAAAAAAAAAACAAACAAGGATGAATCCCTGGTGAAAAATTCAATAGAGCAGATAGGAGTAGTGAGGGAAAAATCAAGGCTCAACCGGCTGAAAAAGAACAATTGTACCGGTGACCCGTCCTCTAGCCTGACCAAATAATAACGAGAGTATTTTCTAGATCTGATATAGTAAAAAAAGTGAGCAAAAGAAGCAAAGATGCCATACTTGCCAATCATCGTCTTCGGGAGAGTATATGCACCATCCTCAAGCGCACCCGCCCTTTTTAGGACTAAACTAATGAGAAACGGTTCAAAACCACCCATCAAAGCCACATTGTTGCCGACTCACCCCGCTAAAAAAAAATTGAGCCCCAAGGATTGGCTGGAAACAGTGGAGAGTGGGAGGTCCAATCGCTAATACCACCAAATCGAAGGTGCCCATAATCGGATTAGAGTCGCAAGCAATACAAGAAGACCATTTTTGGTTTTCACAAGCAGACAACGATCCGACATGACCATCGAGAAAAATCACTGTCTCTCATGACTCTAACTCACCAACACAACCACTGAACCTGAAATTATTATACCGATGGAGAAGAAAAGAGAAAGAAGCGTGAAAAGGAGAGGTTGGTATTGGCACTGTGGAAGCCGCCGGCCAATGGCCCAAATCTAGAAATTTGAGGAGGCGGCTAGAATTCTGAACTTGAGAGAGAGCAAATCAATTTATTGTTAAATGCAATAGTTTCTTATTTGATGATAAATATTATATATAAATAGTTTTAGAATTTTAAAACGAATTTAGTTAACTTCTTTAAAATAATTTTGAATTATTTTTTAATTACTGTAAATTATTCGATATGGCTAATTTTATATTAAATAAAAAAATTCAAAAAAAGAAAAAAGATTTTAATGTTATTTGAAAAATAACAAATTTTTAAGACATGTATCATTTTTTAAAAATCATATTTGTGTTTAATGAATCACATATGTATTGTAGGATGATAAGGTCTATGACTCATCATGAGTGATACATATTTTATTTTAGCCATAAATGACGCGTGTCTCACATACATGGTTTAAGGGGTATGTAATCTAATTATGAAAATTTCACTGCTATTTACATAAATAGACTAAAATTTTTTGGTTATTTATAGCCAATGAATCTCTGTTCAGAAACCCTAAATCACAGTTCTCACAAATCTGCAGCCGCCGTCATTGCTTAAACCATGCGTCTTCTTATTTCTCCTAACAACTATCCCCTTCACAGTTCACCTCCTAATCCATCCCAACCCTTTTGTATTGTGGATCATTTGTCTAAAGCCTTTGCAAATGCAACTCCTGAACTACAACGTCAGGTAAAATTGATTTTTCTTTTTTGTGTTCATTAGATCGTGGTTTAGTTATTAAAAGATCATTTTCTATACCTTTCTTTGACTTAATTTATTTATTTTATAGATGCTTGGTGAGGCTTTATATCCTCTGGTCGAAAAACTTGAGTCACTTTTTGCATTAAAAATCACTGGAATGCTTCTTGAAATGGAGCAAGAAGATCTCCTTGATTTGTTGAGATCACCAAGTGTACTCAAAACCAAAGTCAAGGAGGCAACAAATGCTCTAGATTCCTTAACAGTTGCAGCTACTGGAACAAGAAACTGATGAGCTCCAAACCTCCATGCTCTTAAATAAACAGTGAAAAATTTTCTCTGGTCGTTGTACTTCATGTTGAGTTTTAAATGTTCATTTTCATTTTTAATGAAAAAATCATTGGTGTAATCAATGTTTTAAGGGTTTGTTATCAAAAACAAAAGTTATTTTCTTTTGACCAAATTAATACTAAGATTTTTTGGAATTTAAATAGTGAGGCACTTTTGTTGCAAGGGAGAAGATGAGTTATCTCTTTGACAACTAACTTATTATCATATGGTAGTTCACCCTCGACGATTTACTTGTTGGGTTCCTGAAGGCCGAGCTTTATCTAGAAGCCAATTTTTCTTGCATATATGAGACATAAATTTGCTATGAATTGAAGAAAATAAGATTTTCTTTGAATGACATTCGGAAAATTTGAGTAAACCAGGGTCTTTAACAGGAAAATATAGAGCACTATTTGGAAAACTAAAGAAAGTTAAGAGAAAAATAGAAGGACAAAGGAGAAGAAAAATAGATTGATTTTTTTTTTTTGAAGGAGTGGGAAGAAATAAGATCTACAAAAAATATTTATAAAGAAGAGGAAGTAATGATTTTGACTTAGGCGACGCTTCGTTTCTAGAACCTAAAAGTCTATTCAGCTTCCCATAATAATTGGAATTTCTCCACAAAAGAAAACTCAGAATCGATTTCGAATTAGGATATCGGATCCACACACCCAACCTGAGTACATAAGAAAGTTGAAGACCCCACGAGCGACTCTTTCCGAGCTAAAAAATCTCATATCTAAACATCTTTTCCGAGCTGAAAGATCAATCAAAGACGCAAAAATACGACTCTACAAACAGAATTTGCTGAGTTTAATTAGCTTGGGGGTATAGATCTTTTAAGATTCGCCAAATTCTATCAAACTCTTTATCGAATGAACTGCGCACCTCCACAATAACCCAACCCGAATAGAGAACGACCCTTTAAATGGTAACAAATCCTAACTCATATGGACAAAACCCTAATAGCCCAAGTCGGCTAAGACCCACGAACCTTGACCTTCTAGTGGAATACTTCCATCAAATTTTTGTCGTCTAAGAATGTGTATATATATAAAATATTTCTTTTGAAAAAGATACACACAATCATTATGAAAGAAAAGAGAAAAATAGTTTTGACTCGCTCTGAACCACATCAGCTTATTTCTTCTCTTTACAAAACCGCTCATCAGATCGGCTATCCCGATCTTATGTTGTATTTGATTCAAAAAACTTAATAAAGAGTTATTCTCAACCAACTTTAATCTTTTCCTAAATAGTTGAAAAACCACATTTATTTTGTTTTTCTTTTTCTTGTTCATTTTCCCAGCTTGTGTGGACCAGTGTTCAAAAAAACGCTAGGCGCTAGTCAGGCGGCGACCTTCCGCCTAGCGCCTAGAACGCCTAGTCGAGGTCTAGACGATTTTAGGCGGTTTAGACGGTTTTAGTATATATATATATATATAAATATATTTATTTATTATTCAATAATATAAAATCAATCAATTATCAGAGCATCATTGATCATAAAACCAATTAATTTATATGAAGTGTATGTGATCATTAACTATTCTTTTATATAATATAATAATAAACAATGACCATAAACTTTATTTTTTAAATGAAGAAGACAACAAAATAAAAAAGAAAAAAATTTATGAAATTAAAATATAATTTAAGACTTCTATTATTAAACTGTTGAAATATTGTGTCTTAAATTTTTTTCTTTCATTAACTTAATCAGTTTTTCTAAGATCTGAAAATAATATTTTTTTTTTAAAAAAAAAAGAAAAAAAATTATGACCGCCTAGACCGCCTAACCCCGCCGAATGACCGCCTGAACCGCCAAATCAAATCATCCGCCTAAAAGCTCCGCCTACCACGAAATCTAAGCGGTGTGGGACGCCTAGCGCCTAGGTGGTCATCTAGACCGCTTTTTTAAACACTGGTGTGGACAAATCTTGCTAAAAGAACTCTTCAACATGTCTTACTTTGGACTGGTTTGATATCGTTAATTTACTTTCGAGTTGTCGCCTTAACCGTTTGACAAAATTCACTTTCAGGTATTTATTTAAAACGACTTTATGTATTTATTTAAAACGACTTGATAAATGATTGCAGTCATGAAGTTCTTCCTTCCACACCCTCACGATTGATCCAATACCGACAAATTCATTCGTAATTGGTTCAGTTCAATTCTACTATTTGGCGACACGAGTTATGAAGAATGTATACAAACTCAGTTGCCTTGTGGTCACCCTCATGAAACTTTTGTAAAGCTGATGTAATCAATATTTAAATATTCATTTTATGCAAAAAAAAAAATATAATATATCTTAAAGATCACATCCTTGATGTAAAATTATTTTTATTAATTTGAGTATAATTTAACATTCATAGAAAAAAATAGTATACATTCGTCATGGATGTATGTTTTTAAGTTTAAATCCAACGTTTTCTTTAATATACGATTAAACGTTATAAGAAAAAAAAAAAACAAAAATAGATGCAATGTAAGTAAAAAGGTCGGTGAAATGAGAAAGGCCCACAAGCAGCCACAAAAAGGCCGACTCTATGATAAATAATGGAACCCAATGCAAAAGTTCACTCCTTTGTCTTCTCATTTTATCAGTTTTTTTACACTAAAGTTTACATTTTTCTTTCTTTTCTATCTGCCCACAAAGTTATAGTCTTTAAAATATTCGTTCTCCCTTTTGATTTTTCAGAAAATTTTATTAAAAAAATTTAATTTTGCTATTCTCAAACAATCTCCCCTTTACAGTATGTGATGAAACTCAGGAAGTGTAAGCTAACCATAGATTAACTAAGTTTTAGTAAATTTTCTTAATGATCTTGATTTTTATATGACTTTCTGATATTTCAAATATAGGGGCATATAAATAACTAAGTTTAATTAAAAGAATTCTGACTTTATAAAACAAGTTAATGGTAAATAATATAGAATTATTTTTAAAAATAAAATCAGATATTATTATGAAAAATAAAACCAACCAAAAAAAGATAGAGAGGAAAGAGGAGGATTCCCTCCATAACATGGGTCGTTCTCAATTCTTTATGCCACAAAAATTTGTCATATTGTGGTTTTTGGGCTCTACTTTGAAAGAGAGTGAACATTTATCTCCCATCACTTCTACATAAATATTCTCATTGGATGAATTATTTTTATATAGCTTCCTATTCCCAAACCTATAATGCCACTTTACCAGCACCAACTATATACATACTACTCGTCTTTTCTATTATATGTAGGCCAACTATTTTCACCTAAGCCCTAGCTTGGTTAAGATTTTCATTCATTCAATGAATAGGCTCTTTTTTTTATATAAAAAAAAATCTATGCTAGTATAAACTTACCATATAATTCTTATACTTTTAGCCACATGTTTTCCCACCAAAATACCAACAAAACTATATAAAATTAACATATAAATGCATGCAATTTAAAAGTATGATACATAATTGGAATACAAGCTAAGACGTTAAGAAAACATGAATTGATATTTTATAGTGAATTAATTGTAAAAATATACCCATCACATATATCATAATTATGGTGGGTTTCATATTAATGATGAAAAAAGATGTGAGATAAAATTAGAAATTATAAAGGAAATGTGGAAGAGTGATTTTTTTTTCCCAAGGCTATGGCCAACTCTTATGGACTTTGCAGCAAATATTTTGACTAAAACCCTGGCACCATTGCCTTATTCATCCCCCCCACATATTTTTAAAAACATTTATTCATATCTTTATAAATATTAATTAGGGTCGCATATCTATTGTTTTTTTCTTTTTTCTAAAGAGTTCCATTCTCATACCCATAGAAAAAAGCAACACTGTTTATGTATGGTCTACTTAGCATGCTTATCAAAGAAAAAAGAAGAAAAGAAAAAACAGTGAGTCCACATTTTATTAATATTCATAATATTTTACAACTTATATGTATAAAAAGATAGAGCATTGAGCTTTTTGTGTATTGTGACAAAGAAAAATAGTGTTTTGTACTTGTAGATCATTTTAAAAGAAAAAAAGTTCATTTTTATAGATCATATATTTTATGGTTGATCATACATTTATATATATATATATATATATATATATATATATCATATTTGGGGATCTCCCACCACTTTTTAAAATTCTACTACATTTAAACAAGTTATTGTTACTATTTTTTAAAGTAGATGTATAGATAGGTGACTCACATTGTTTTTTTCTTTAGTAGCTCACAATATTTTACTATGCATAGAATGAAATCACATGTTTTTGGATAACCACTTTCTACTATTCTATTGAGTTGATGAGGGAGTGGTCCAGTGAAGATGGTGGCAAAATTAGTGAGTAAAAAACTAATAAAAGCTTAATCCATGTATATATATTGAAATGATTAGTTATGTAACAGAACTATGGTGAGGTGAAGTGGAAATTTGATGGGTTTTGTTGTTGGAGGAATGGCCCAATTTCCCAAAGAGATTTATACTATTTTATTTATTAAAGAAATGGATATATTAGTAGGGTGAGATGTTTGTATGTGGTATCTTTTTTCTACTTTCATCTTCTTTCCATGATCTCATCATACCAAGTAGAGCGGCCTCAGCTCCAATCAAGTTTTATCACGTGTCATTGAGTTGCATCTGTTCCCACTTTTGATCTTGCCACGTGGTAACAACCAAAGTTACCAAAATGAAAGTAATAAGAAGTAGGCCATATACATAAACGGGGTTTATTATATTCAAGACATGACTAATTTATGCGTTACCCATATACATAAACGGGGTTTCTAATAAAGAAAAACGATATTTATAAAGGTTTTTAGTATTAAAACATGAGAAATAAAATGTGTAATGTGGGGTGAACATTGATATTCGTTATCCGTTTTTTACCCGTAAGCCAGTATGTATCTGTTTTGGAAAATAGGATATCCGTTGTTTTCGAAATGGGTAAATGATATTACTGTTAGCCTTCTCCATGAGAAACATGCACACATATTTTTTTATTCGAATGTGGCTACACTTGAAAAATATGGAATGACCTTGCTAGAGGTTTACTTCAAAATCGGGTTTTAGTGGTATGGGCTGATTTAGTAACCAACTAGAAAATAGTCGGATTTTTTTTATACGATACGTGATTTAAAAGCAGGTACATTGAGAACTTTTACAGGGAAGGATCTTAAAAAATATATATATTTTAATTGTGGGGTCCACCTTTTTTTAACAACTCGTCTCCTAAAATCTTTAATCTAAGAACCGGTTCTTAACCAATCGCGGACCTCCACATAACACGTGTCGCGCCACAATTGGTTCACTTATTTATTTAATTTTTTTTTTCAACTTAAAAAAAATAATAAAAAAATAAAAAAAATGCTTACCTAAGAAATTGAGCCTGCATTTTTTGATGTACATGCTCTAAATTTCAATTTCAACCATTTGATGGAAACAAAATAGACAACATCACAATGAAATAGCAATTTCAGCTTCGACTCTAATTTATGCTATCAACAAAGTAGTTCAAAACTGGATCTGTTCAACTAAATTTGATATAGGTTTGCGATACAAAGAGGGTCTTAAGGTTTGGTTTTCTTTCACGTGAACCTTAACCTTCTTATGTTATGTATTCTATGTACTCTTCTTATGTTATGTATTCTATGTACTGTAGATCAGTTAAAATTCTCAATTGTTTTATCTTAAAGACACAGTGGATGTAAGAAAGCTTTTTTTTATATATTTGAATACAATTTAACAATCAAAGTTTTTGACAAAATATATAAAGAATATTAGTCACATTTTCTTGAGGTTTAGATTTTTATATGTAGAAAACCATCTTTTGAAGTCGTATGGTATTGGATTACTATGATACTCCACTAGTTATTCTTATTTTATCTTAGCCCAACTGATCTACTATTTCGTGTGAAACATGAAACTTTATAAGAGGATATATATCACCTTTATAATACAATATTATGATGGCTAATTAATGATGACCATAGCCCATTATCACTACATACTAGGTTTTATGACATATCAGAATAGTCAAGTTTAAATTTTGAAATTATAATTAGATAAACCAACACTTATGGTTATGTAAAGTTGTAAACTTGTCTAATTAGATAATTGGCTCTTTCCTTTGTTACAGATTTTAAAATGTGAATAAAAAGGCCTAATACGTATTTTCTTATTAGTGACATGTTTCTAGAATTTAAAGAAATAACAATAAATTAGTTAGATGCGAACAATATACATTAGAACAACATTTTAATGATATCTTAGAAAATAAATGTTACTGTATTAGATATAAATAATAATATATATATAAAATAGGGACATTGGACAACTTGTTTCATAAGCGTGCTACGATATCAAACCAAAACATATGTCAACCAATTAAAATTTTGAAGATAGCACTTCGGAAACATTTCATATTTCTGTGTGCAGCAAGTGCATTTTAGTCTTCTTTAAATTATAGGCAAGGAAAATAAAATATTGTAGTTTTAGTGTCTAAATATCATTAGTCGGACATGTACGTGATGTTGGTTGGTTTCGCAAAGCAGGTTGCGTAGAGTATGTGAATGATTATTAGATTAAGTATCTCTTATGTTATGTAGTAATTAATTTAACCTAGTACCTTTGTGTTTTCCTATATGTTTTCAATAATTCTCTTATTAAAAAATTTCAACTTCTAAACCTAAGGATACTAAAACCGTCGATACTCTAGAAAATACAAAATTATTTTAAAAAATATTCTTCCTCGATAACTCCTCGACGATGGCCTCCAAAAAATTGAAACTCAAATTCTTCCATGCCTAAGGCCTTCAGTTCTACCAACAATTACCAGCTGGCCACGACTGGTGTTGCTCCAACCTTTAGTCTCGTCATTAAATCTGTCACTATTCGATTGGTTCTTGGAGAAGAAGCAATAAATTCTCGTCCTTTTCGATAATTCGATGTTAATCAAGCTTTTCTTCAAAACGTTCAAGATGCACAGATGAATTTTACATGACATAGTTTTTCGGGATTGTCGATTCCGACTGTCAAGACTATGTGTGCCAATTACTTAAATCCTCTATATAGACTCAAACAAGCTCAAAAGAGTGTGATATCT
Source organism: Euclidium syriacum (assembly GCA_900116095.1). NCBI lineage: Eukaryota > Viridiplantae > Streptophyta > Magnoliopsida > Brassicales > Brassicaceae > Euclidium > Euclidium syriacum. The sequence continues at coordinate 2,720,322 of FPAK01000010.1, read as the reverse complement.
CAAACTCATGAATTTTCTCCTCTCCACCGGATTCCTCAACAGTCTTGTTAGTATATTCTTGTCTATATCTTAATGTACGTTGACGATATTATTTTCACATGATTTAATATTGTTGACGTATTTGCTCGTGTAATTGTTGCGATCTCGGCTCGTTTTTCCCTCAAAGATCAAGGAACGATCAACTACTTCCTCGGTATCAAAGTCACTCGCACATCAAATGGTATACACTTAGTGTAAGGAAATATCTATGATTTTTTTGATGAAGACAAATATGTTGAGTGTAAAAACTGTCTCCACACCGAAACTCAACATAAACTCTGGTAAAGCATTAAAATATGCTTCTATTGAATCAGAGTATTGTGTAATCGCTAGTGCTGTTTTTCAAATATGATGGATTTGTAGTCTACTCACTAAGCTTACCGCATTCTCCTTCTCTATTGTGATAACATGGGAACGACGTATCTATCGGCAAATCCTTTCTTTCCTTCTCGAATGAAACAGATCACTCTAGGTTATCATTTGTTCGTGGTCAAATTCAAAGTGGCACGTTTTGAGTTTCACATGTTTCATCAGCCATAACCAAACCGTTACCGCGAGCTCTATTTCAAAGAGTGTGTTCAAATATTAGAGTCACCAAAGTCACTCCATCTTGAGGGGGTTTGTAGAGTATGTAAATGATTATTAGATTACAAGTTTCTTATGTAATTATGTAATAATTTGTTTAACCTAATACCTTAATGTATTCCTATATATATTTGTAATCATTCTCTTAATAAAGTATTCATCATCTAAACCTGCAGGTTGAACTTCGGTATCTCCTTCTGACCCAAGGCCCGAATCACCCAAGAAACACACACTATATATATATATATATATATATATATATAATGTATTGTTATTTTTACCGGTTTTAGTCAAGATATTTAGTATATTTTAGAATTCTTTTTAGTACTTTTAACAAGGTATTAGATAATTATCATGCACGTTATGAAATATTTGGAGAATACTTAGACATTTTAGAGCATAACAGAAAAAAAAAAAAGGTTGATCTTTTGAAGAACAGTCGGCTGACACGATCCTACTGTCGACTGACTGCCTGGCGTATTTGAAAAAGGCAATGTTTTAAACAGCCTTTTGTTTTACCGAAGTCTTCATATTGTTATTAGAAATCCATGTACGTCCATTTGGATATAAATACCTTTGTTAGTGCAAAAATTAGGTATCACATTACAAACACTTCAAGCATCACACAACTTACAGCTTCGAGAAGTTGTCTTTGGTTCTATGGTTTTCTCGAGTTTTCTTATGCTTTACTTTTGTTCTTGAGAGAGAAGGCCACGACCTTAAATCTATGCACTTCTTACTTTCTTTATTTCAATACAAGTTTTCATTTTAATTATGTTGTTTTCTTTGTTCGCTATGTGTGAATAGTGCTCTTCTTAAATCAAAGGTTTTCAATGGTTGTTATGGATTGATGTATCAATATTTTTACCGGTTTTAATACATATACCTGCTAGGTTTTGGGAACCTTTTCAATGCTTTTAGCAGGATATCGGGTGAATAACACGTCATGGAGCATTTATAGATGATTTAGAAGTTTTGGAGCAAAAACATAAGAAAGTATCGATATTTTCGATTTGCGTCGATCGATATACCCAAGGTCGGTCGCCACAAATTTGAGGTTTAAGGAGGAAAACATTTTATCGGGCTTTTCTCAAGACTATCTGGCTTTTCTCAAGACCCGAAGTCTTCTATTATTTTAGAGATCCATGCATGATTTTTGGAGCTATAAATACCCATGCTAGGGAAAAGATTAGGGCATCCACCTCTAAAGACACTCAAGTATTACGCCAAAATATTTTTCCTCATAGGAGTCACCTTGTTCTAGGGTTTCCTCGGGTTTTATTGTATCTTACTTGTGTTCTAAAATAGGCCACAACCTGAACTCTTTGCACCTCAAATTTATTTATTTTTAATGGAATCTTTTGGTTTTAAGATTTATTTTGTCTTGCTTGTCATGTGTGAGTAGTTTATTTGTTGGATCTAGGTTTCAATGGTTGTTATAGATCCATAATGCTTTCAAAATGATATGAACAATATGATTCTCTACTTTAGTTGTTCTCAATGCTTGCTTTAACTTTATTACTTAGAATAATGATTACTAGGTTGTGTTAATTCAAAAAGATTTGATTAATAAACCCGATCTAGCTTTTAATGGGTAGTTTCCTCTTGGTTATATAGAAGTTTGTCATAGGAGAATCATGAACAATGAAATCCGTACTCACTACATAGTTAACTTCCATTGGTTTGCAAAGAAATTTATTATCTACTTGTTAAGGCATACATAGAATTCTCTAAGACATTAGGTTTTCTGTACAAGTGTTTTCTGAGTTCTAGAATTTGATGTATTGTCAAATAAAGATTATTGAATTGTTTATGGTTCATGCGAATTGCCTAGGTCTAGCACCTTTAATATTGCTTAAGTTGCACATTTAATTTCTATTTAGTTTCAGTTCACTAGTTACTCATCTTTGCTTAGAACTATTTCTTAAATTAAGATTCGAAAAACGACTTAGTTTATGTGAGATTGATAACCTAATTACTACAACTATACGATGCGAACTTGCAATTTTTTTAGGTGAAATAATTCACGCATCATGGATTATAATGCTTTCAACATGATATAGTCAGTACGATTCTCTGCTAGAGTTGTTCTCCATGCTTGCTCTGAATTGATCACTTAGAGCATTGATCTTAAGTTAAGTTAATTCAAAAAGATTTGGTCAAACAAACCTGAACTAGTTCTCATAGGTAATTTCACTTAGATTTAAAGAGATTTGTTCTAGAGAAATTATGAATTGATCAGACTTGTATTCACTACCTGAGGTAGCTTCCATAGGTATGCATAGAGATTTGTGATCTAGTTGTTAAGTCATAGGTTGAATCTCTACAAGAGTAGGTGTTTTACACACTAGTGTTTTGAGTTACATGATTTGATAGATTGTTGAATAGTGATTGTTGCTTGATCTTTTCATCATGCGATTACTACCCTCGATTTAACATTTTAATCTTATTTGATTTACAACGTTTGATTTAGCTTGCTACTTAGTTTCACATTACTACATTTACACGCTTTGGATAATTCATAATTTTGATTTTAAACTTGCTTAGTCTCTGTGAGATCGATAACTTTAATACTACAATCGTGCTACTGTGCATTTGCAGTTTATTTGGATGAAAACAATTCACACATCAATATATTACGAATGAAATACTTTTAATAATTTTCAAATTTAAAAGCCCATAACAGTAGAATATTTAAAACCCACACAAATATATCACATAAAAATGAGCATTGATAATCAATCATTACACTCTAATTTTTAAAATTTTATATTTTAAATAAAATCTTTGACTTATTTTTAATTTTTGAATTCCTAAGATTAATCCTTCATAAATTTTTAACTAGATACTTGTTGCTACTATCATCAATATTTAATATCTCAATAAATATATTTGGCCGTATTTAATTTTTTTAAATATATATTAAACAAAAAATGATGTATAGAAATTTTTACTCCTAAATACGACAAATGCACAATTAAGCAGTTGTAGCAATCAGGGTCGAATCCACAGAGACTCTATAAAAAGACAACAAAGTAAACGAAATTTTTAAACTTGTTGTAGACTTATAGGAAAAAGCGCTAGGTGTAGAGAAATTCTTAAGAAATTAGAGTTATATGATAGTCTACTAGAGAATTATTTATAGACTTATTTTAGAACACGAAAAATTATGAAAATTCTTAGGAAATCAGAAGTCCAGCTTTCGCTGATAAACCCAACTAAGACTAAACCAACAGAAGACCATATTCCTCTCTAAATCCTAACAGCTAGACATGTATTCTAAAAGGTTTGTTAAGTTCACAAATTCCCTAACCCAAATTTATTTGTGATTAGGCAAACTAGTTCATCTAGATTTGTTCCAGCTAATTAATCAACACTTTCATGTTCATTAACTAACCTAAAGGCTTCATTATAGGTGCGCAGTCCAAAATTAAGTATTGAAAGCTATCAAGATGAAGAACAAGTTTATAAGCCCTAGTCTATCAATTCCAATTCAACAATTCATTAATTCCCTAAAACCCTAAACCTAACATGTGAAGTACTCAGACATAACGAGATTAACAACAAACATGATGTATGAAAAGTATTGCATTAAACAAATTAAAGGTAAAAGAAAAGGGTTTTGAATTCTTCTTTAGAAACCGGTAGAGTCTGGAATGCAAAAACTCTCAAAAGCACAAGTCTTCTCTTTAGAATAAGCTTCGCCTAAGCAATGGCTGAACACTCCCTTTTTATAACATTAGAGACGACCTAAGATAGTTGGGTTAAGAAAAGTAAACAAAAAAAGACGAAAACAATAAGGAAAACGCAATTTGGAAACTTTTTTCGCCATCCCTGTCGATCGACAAGCACCTCATAAGCAAATTATCTTCTCCAGCTCGCGACATATCATATATGTCTTTATTAAAATAACCATATCTGGAGATACAAATATAGGAATCACTTCAAACCAGTTGGAGATGATATCTAACTTCCACATATTTCTTTTACCACTGGTTTGATCAAACTTTATTACCAGTAAGGCCTCCAACGAATGCCAAACTTCTGAAAGTCATATCCGAAACTACATCTCCCATTTATCGATTTTGCTCCTTTTAGCTTCACTTTCTCCAGTTCATCCCAAATGCTCAAATCACCTATTATATAGTATATAGACATGCAAAAGACTCTAAAAATAAAAAAGGCATGTGTTATATAACCTGAAAAACCACAATATATCAAAAACCCATATGTAGAAAAGCTCCAAGACCTAGTATATATAATAATATATACATTAAGCTTACTAGGTAAATATCCGCGTTACGCTGCGAACTGCTTTCTTTTTATTTTTATTGATGAGCAGCCATAGTCTACTTGGCACACAATAGAATAAGAAAAAAAAATTGGTTTGCTAATTTTCAATTGTTCAGCTCCTTTTCTGATGAACTAAGACCCATTTTCGAAAATAAGACATTTCAATTACCACAAAACAATTTTTATTCACGAATGAAGAAGAGAAATTGGGAGTACTTAAATGGAAAATTCACAAGTGTAGGCTGAGAAGTGCAATTGACAAAACTAGTCTTTAATAATTTATAAAAGAATTTCTGGCGAACTGAGAAATAGAGGATTTTGCATATTTGATTGAGATTACACATGATTTCGCCTCTTTCGATATGAACTGCAAAAAGGAGAAGCAGAAGTTGGAGTCGCGGTAATGGGTTTCACGAGGAGAAAGATTTGGATCGGTAACAATTCATTTTTGACGCAATTTTATGATTGAGAAAAGGGAGGAAGGTGGAAGGCATAACATTTTTAGATTTAGGGTTATCATTTACCAAACTGATGTATAATTTTTTTTGAATTCTATTGAAAAAAAGTTTTAAATGGTGTGTCACCTCTTTATAATACAGAAAAGCTGATGTGTCACAGCTGGAACGACTTCATTTTAGTTTTATAGTATTGATTAACAATATGAATATACAGTAAATCCTCTGTAAATTAATAATGTTGGGAATAAGATATTTTATTAATTTATACAGATATTATTTTATCAATAAATTAATTATCGATAAAATTAATAAATATTAATTTAAAGAGGGTAAATCTAAAATATTTTTTAAGAAAATGTTTTAAATAAGGAATTAAATGTTTAGAAACAAACATGGGTATAATCTTAAATATTGATAACGAGTTAGAAGATGATATTATACGAAAAAACAGTTATTGTGTCTATAACTCTATCCAAAAAATATTTATGCAGTTTGTGCAACATCATAAGTTTTTTGATGCAATAAAAAAATTTAGACTTGAGTTTTACCAGTATTTGAGATTTAAGTAAGAAAATTAGCAACACTAGAATAATATTTCACTAAATTTGTTGTATGCATAATTTTATATGTACTTAATTATTAATTTATGGTTTTATTAGGGACCATATATACATAGGGTTTACCAAAAAAAATTATTATCTTATTATTTTATCAAATTTTGTTAAATTTTACATTGATCCAACAATTTGGGACCAAAAATACTTATCATGTTTATATATCGATGAATATTAGTTTATATAGGTTTTAATGTATGTCTATTATATTTTTTATATAGAAAATTGAGATTTAGAAAAAAAAAAGGAGATAGGAAGAAAAAGACCTCAGAATTTAACAAGATATTATGGTCATGTGCTAAAGCGTAAAGGGTTTCTGGAAGAAACTAAATGAAAGAATTTTTTCAATCGTACTTTCTAATAAAATTTGTTATCTTTTGACTAAATTGTAAATTCAATATTATATACACTTTTATCTACTATAAAAACAGAAGGTAATGCTCGAGATTTTGTGTATTAAGCCGCTCCCTTATCATCATTAGTTTTGCCTTTTAATTTTCTGAACCCATTCAATATACAAAGTTAACTCAAAGATATAAAGACAACATTGACAAAGACAGTAACTAAAAATATAGCTACGAGAGAAAAATAAAAATTTCGTTTCAAAATGCAAGTAATCAATTAATTATTCATAACTCACAAGGCAAAAACTAAATGAACGTTTTTGCTAACAATGTTGTCCCATGAAAAAGCAAGAAAACTAATCAAGAAATTCATAAATTTTTCCCACGTGTGCAAAGAAAAGTATTTGATCATTCTTAACAGAAATTAGAATGTAGAAATGGATTAGTAGTTGTTGAATTGCTTGGGATTCCTACAACCGTGTGGGCACCTCACTTTAGAAACTTGAACCCAGACTTTTCTAAAACCCTAGCTTTTTTTTTCTTTTGTTTATTTTTCTAATCTTTTACTTATTTGGCTTTTAAAATATTCTTTCATGCACGCTCTTCCTATGCCCACAAACTTCTAGGAATCCGATGCTTTATAATCTTAGCCTTAGTTAAAGTTGGTTTCGGTTTATTGGGCCTAAATCACCACAATTTTAGATCCAGCAATCTAGCTATAATCCAAGGGAGGATGTGTGTTTTTTTGACGAAATCGGAGATTTTATTCAAATTATGAAGCATCATTTACAATATGTAAAACTTAAACGATTTGCTTTGTGATTATGATGCTATCTGCAATAACATTGTTTTTTCCAGAGGATGTAAGATAAGGAAATCCTCACAAAAGAGCAACTGGACGAGTGACAAAGAATCTGATAGGGTATGCTTAATTTCTTTGCTCAATGCATATTTCGAAGCCAGAAAAAGAGACAACATTGCGAAAATAACAAAAATATAATTATTATAAAAAAATAAAGCCTTTGTTTCAAAATATAAGTAATTACTCATTTTCCCTCTGTTTTTGAATATATATCATTCTACAAATTTTTACACAAATTAAGAAAAGTATACAAAATTCTATTTTATCCCTTATTAATACATTAAATAGTTTTCTCTTTCCAATTAATACATTAAAAAACCAAAGTTAAAATTGAATTTTTGTTCAAAATTTTGCATTAAAATCCTAGAATAACACTCTTTCAAAAACAAAAAACAAAATTAAAATGATACTCTTTTTAAAAACAGAGAAAGTAGTTAATTATTCATAACTCAAAAAAAAAAACTAAATGAACTTTTTCGCTAACAATTTTGTTCCCATGAAAAAAAGTAGGTAAATAATAAATCAAAAAGTTCACAAAATTTGTCACATGTGTGGAGAGAAGTATTTGATCAATCTCAAAAGAAACTATTAATTCTTTAGTTAATATGTTCAAATGGATAATATTTGCAAAAACAATTATACTAATTCTTCTTTTTTTGGATAGGAATGTAAATTTCATTTAAATATGAAGTTTCTTTGTAACTAATTACAAAAATATGCCTTTTAGAGCAATTAAGTTAACCTTGCCAAAGAAAAATCAAGGGAAAACTTGGGTTTAATGGGTGAGAGATCCTTCTAAGAACGAGCTAACAATTACTAATTCTTTTAATCGAAATATAGACAATCTCCAACACCTATAATTTATCATATAAGATTGTGCAGTGATGCATAAAACATATCTTATTAATATTGATACAAAGTCCACTAAAGTACCATCATCTAGTTTGATCAATACTTGATGAGACCAAACAATATATCGTTGTCTTTCTTAACATTAAAACCAAAAAAATATATATATATCGTTGTCTGTTGTAAAGATCAAGGTTTTTCAATATTTCACGGTTTGTCAAGGTTTGAAGAGAGAGAGGAGAGACAAAACAGGATCTAATTTAAATGGTGGAGGAAAGAAAAAGCACAAAATTTAAGAAAATTTAAGGTTCGCTTGTCAGTTTGACCGTTTGACCAAAGAGTAGCGCCGCTAATTAATTATCTATTTAAAAGACTACAAGTACATTATGAAATTTGAAACTAACTAAAATATCACAAGTTACTTATCTCTCATGCACATTGGACGTACAATTATTTAGTACGCCATACGTGTATGAATATATATATATGTATGTATATATCGTTGTATACAATGTGGACATGCATGTGGCATAAAGCTTTCAACTATTTTGCAAAATTTTCGCCTTTATCGAAAGTTGAGAGACCCCGTTAACAGTGACAGTTTTGTTAAATCAACCTCCATCATTTTCTTTTAAATATGATACACTATATATTATTCATTTTTAGTTGTATTCCACTAATGTTTTACGTTTTACGCCTATGAACTAATCGTAAATTGATCTAAGACCACATTCACACAATCGTATATTCTCTATACGAACTGTTTTGGATTTGACTCATGAGCTCTTATAGCTACGATAAAAGAATTTGTTATATTATCGGATATATATGGATAAGACGTACATATTAAAGAAAAAAAAAATCGTGGTTATGGATCTTTCGTTTTGATCTAGAGAAATCAATAACTCCATCGGTTCTGTTTAATTTATTTATATATATATATATATACATATATTTAGTTTATTTAATTTTTGTCTCCATTTGGTAAGGATTCGAATTTAAAATCAAATCGCGTTTTTAATCTCACATTTTTCTAGACCATTGATTTAACGAATTTTGGAGTAAATATTAATACTTCTAGTGTATTTTTGAAGGTAGAAATATCTACTAGAAAACTTGAAAATTTGAAGTATTAACATTAACAAATTAACACCATTTATTAACAGAGAGTTTTGTATATGTATGTGAAAAAACACGAAAAAAATAAATAAATAAGAATTTGAAGAAGAACGATAAAGTTTTGGTTGATCAACACAAGGCTTGTATATGTATCTATATATATATATATATATATATATATATATATAAGATCATCTAAGCAGTGACGAGTTTTCTAACGATTTTAGACGGTTCAATAACAACTTTTTTTCTTTTCTTTAGGGTTATAATTTTTGGATCGGACTCTTTCGTGCCCATCTTCCAAACCCAATAAATTTAACCCACTATTGTAGGAGATGTATTGACTTACCGCCGCTATTTTTTTTTGGTGACCTATTCTGATCATCATAGACCATCATAATTGAGTGGAGATGAAACCCTTCATATATCTCTTCCATCTCTTAACTCAACGACATCAAGAAAGTGGTGAGTTTTTCTGTATTCTTATTTCTCGCAGGTAGAAACAAAATTCAAAGCTTTACATTGCATATCTCCCGCAACATCTCTATCTCGAATACAACCAATGATGAATCTACTCTCCCTTTGACTCACATATAACATCTCCTTTTTAAACCCTTCATCTTCACTGATTAATATGTAAAGATTTGTGCTTTCTAAGCTTCCCTCCTTCCAATAAGATATAAAATTAAAAACTAACCTTATTTCTTATTTTCATATAGATGTTTCTGCTTGTAGAAGTCTTTCTTCTCAAACCCTTCTTCTTTTCATATTGATATTCCTGCACATACTTATTTTGCTGAAAAATTTGAAGGATATAGTGATATATGAATTTTTATCAATTAAACCTCAACATTAGCTATAATATCACTGATGAACTATTAACACACGTTTACATGCTTTGTAAGCTCATGATGAAACTAAAGGAAATGCACTTAATGAATCACAATAAGTCTTAACTTTAATTTGATTAAACCATAACTCACCAACCACACTTTTTAACCACATTGCTTCTACGAGTGTTATTTACTCGATCTCTGTAGTAGAAAGAGCCAAATTATGTTGTAATCAAGATTTAAAAAAAAAACAAATTACTACCAACTTTAATACAAGAACATGCAACCAATCATCATTTATCTAAACATGTGGCGTGATTAATCGTAAAATCTTAAATATCAAATTTGAGTTAATTTGTCTTTAGAATGTTAGACTTAACTTAGTGAAAACTCTCAGGTTTATGAGAAGACACTTAATAACTAACTATTACTTGACATAAACCAACTAGCTAACCTTACTGAAAATGCAAGACAATGCCTAGAGACTATCATTGCATACATAAGAGACCACACAAAACTTACATATATATGAAGTTAAACACAACTTCCATATTCGGTCGGAAATGGATGGGACGGCTCTTGGGATGGTTAGATATGTTTCGGTTGACTTGGCTGGACTGGACTCGGATGTCGTCAACATAACGTTTACATATCGTTTGACTGGCGGGTTCGTCAACTCACACATGTTTTATTTTATTTTTTTGCGGTCGTAGAGGTTGTTCTATGGGTAAACAGTTCGAGATAGTTACATCAACATTCATCATCTTTAATTTTCAGATGATACATTATTCATCTTCCAAGATAAAATGGAGCAAAGTGTGATAATTGAACAAATCTGAGGGGTTTATGGAAAAGCTCTTCGACAAGTGTTTAATCTTGATAATTTTTCCATCACCTTTATAGATAAAGTATATCAAGATGTTAGAAGAGCCATTCAGAATAAATTGGAGATTTAATAGAAGGAGGTGCAAAAACTTATCTAAAAATTTCAGAGTGTTTTACCTCTCAAAGGTTGAACTTTTCTTGCATCATAAGATGAATAGTAGGATGTACGGATGGTATGGGAAGAAATTATCCTAAGGAGGTAAGAAAATTCTAATCAAAAAAATTACAATGGCCATGTCTATTTGTTCTATATCGTATAATGAAAATATTTTGGTGGAATACGGTTGAAGATAGAATGAAAATGCACTGGATTAAATGGGATAAACTGTTTTTATCTAAAAACCAGGGTGGTATGAGATTCAAAGATATCCAACTATTTAACATGCATTCTTAGCTAAGCACGCTTGGAAAAATCTTCAACATAAGTATAACATGTCTTAGAAGAACCTGTCTTCAAGGTTCTTTAGAAGTAGATATTTCCCTACTAGTGGTTTCTTACAAGAAAATGTAAGTACAATATCATCCTATAGATGGAAAAGAAAAAGTGTCATACATGATATATAAATTCTTGAACAAGGTCTTCAATTGATGGTTGGCAGTGAAGAATCTTTATATGTATGGACTTCCAAGTTGACCAAAGGTCCAAAGCGGAAAAAATGAGAGCATCCTTAAGCAAAAATTATCTTTTTGATGTGAATATGATAGTTAGCCAATTAAAATCCCTAAACTTAGATCCTTGTTAATCGTAGGTATATTTTAACTTTCTTGTTAGGCAGTAGGCTCAATTCAACTATCCGACTAAAACTTAACTTGTAGTCGAAAGAGGTAAGTGACACATGAATGCATAGAAAAACATGCAGTGTAAGAGTACGACTAACTTTATTTTAACATACAACGTTACTTATATTATATACATGGAATAACAATATATTAGACATATATATGGAATCATTTAAGAAAAGAATGATGGGCAAAACTGATAGAATGAGACTGCCTCAGATGTGATGAGAATGTGTCAGACATCAAAGCAAAGGCTTAGCCAATTTCTGTTTTCATATAGACACCTATCTACTTACTTTTTCTATCCATTTTTCTTTTATCAGTTTAGCACGTTAATTTGGAATCCAATGGAAGTTACTTCAATTATTTATGGTCAAACTTAACAGATATGGTCAACATGGCATATAGCAACCTTGAATAATTTAAAGCTACAAATTCCAATGGTAACAAGAGAGGAGACTGACAAATCATGATTAGTCCATTTGTGGAATTACTAAAAAAGGAAGTTAAATACAATATACACGTACTAATAGACATCGATAATTAAATAGTTTACAAATAGAACCGATGGGTTTTGTTGGTGATTTATGGAAATTGCATTATGTTTTCGATTTTCCTATAAATAACGTTGCATCTGATTATCTGAATATATAATCATATATTGCTATTTTACATGGTATTATACCACTTTGTTAATCACCCAAAAAAAAAAACATATCATTGGTTCCAGGTTTTATCCTCACATTATATTTTTACTAATCTTGACTAGTTCCTGTTTGTTTATTTAGCAAATTCACCTAATTATAATGATCTGTTGTCTATATCATTTAAGTATTTTTTCAATCTGTGAGTAATCTATGAATTTATTAGTTATGCTTGAACGACACAAAACTTTACATGTACTCAAATGTCATTCAGTTGGTTTGACGTCATTCACAATATTTTGCATGGATAAAACTTTAAAAAATAGTGATTTTATTCTCATCTTCATTTTTTTAAATAATAAATAGTTTAGAAAAAATTTCAATCATCTATTAAAATTGGTATTTTGGCATTTAAAACTATTTTTGATGTTTATTTAGCTTACAATATTTTTCGATTCATTGATTCCACCATTTCTCATTTCAGATAACCTGTTGTTTTGTTATTTATTACCAATCAATTGTTGAAATATTAACCAACAAATAAATTTTTAAATAAATTTAATATTGTTAATAAAAATAAGGAATATAAATGTACTGTGTGAGGTCGTACTCATTTGATATGCAGAAGGCGTGACCCGAAGCTTGAAGGCTGTGTTGGAGTAGGACCAAACAGATAACATATTCTTTCTTAAATTATATTATGTCTTTGGTTTTATTTAAATTTGGCTGTCACATTATTGTCTGATTATAATCATATACGACAAGATCATTTTTGTCACAGACATATATTTTAGTAAAGAAAAACTGCAATAAATAAGCGACAAAAAAAAAAAAAAAAAAACTGCAATAAATATGAGATATTCCCATTTTCTTACAATAAGCCTCTAAAGAGTACATAACAATTTACAAGTTCAGCTAATGGGCTATTTGAACATTAAGAAATTATGGGCTTTCTGGTACTGTAAAGCCCAAAATCATGTTTCAATTTATATCATTTGTTGTTTGAACTTGTTTTGGTTGATAAACAATAATTGTATGGTTTTTTAAACCTAACTTTCATCAAATCTCAAATAACTTGAAGGGTCAAGACACGAAACTGTTTACCACATTTTTTGCATGAGATTAGAAAAGGAAAGAACGTGTGATTGTTAAATTATATGTCTATTCTTGTATGGGAATGGGATAGAGTTTCAAAACTCATCTTAGATCTATTATGTATAAAAATATTATATATTCATTTATCAATCGATTTTAAATATTTTATAACTAGTTATGAAATCCGTTTGAATCAAAATAGCAGGAGAGGGTTCTCCCCAAACTATAAAACCGGCTCTGGTTATCTACAGACACCGAACCGGATATTTGGTAGAAGATGACATTTGCAATTTTTTTGCAAGTTATATAATAAGATGCAAATTTTTATTGAATACTTAATAGTTTTCTTAAGAACATAACAACTGATGATCATACTAATTCGATTTGCTCGATGATTCAAAGATCAAGCAGCAGTGACTGCGATTTTCATATTGGATTCGCAATGGTTTGGGAAGTTGCAGATGAAGAAGTTTTTTCCTCTAGACAAGGTTATACGATCTGCGCCTGAAGTGTATTTCCTCGCACGTGACGGAGTTTTGCAGTTGTTGTACCCTCCACTATCTACCACCACCACGTTGTGGAGCCTCGGGTTATAGTTAAACACTGCAATAATTTTTCAAAAATGTAAAAATTTCTAAGTTAATTATATTAGTCCAAGGTTTTTTCCATATATATGCACAAAAATTTATATAATGTAGTTGGAACACTCAGGAATTCCGTTAATTACTAAAATAATGGTTTCGTTTGTGCATGGGATAGTGACCAATCTTTACTTGTTTAAATGGGTGTAATAAATTCGTTTAAATATATAAACGACGACGTAGACCTCTTTGTAATAAGTTAACCACAATACTGTTCATTATCATTTATATTAACTTTTAACCTAAACTAGCTAAATATAAACACAAAGATGATAGATCAATAATGTTGGTAAGAATATTTCTTAGGAAAACAATTTGACTACATCACTCAAGTATATGTCTCTTCCTTTAAATGACACCACAACCTAGCTATACTACTTTAAACAAATTTTTCTTTGATGATTTTAAACGGAAATGAACAAGGGTTTTGCATTTACAATTACCAAAAGTTATTTCATAAAAACACCCATATTAAAAAAAAAAAACGCATGTAAAAGCAACCGCAAAAAAATAGCGTTTGGAACGGACGAGACCTTAAAATGATTTTGGAGAGTAGAGAAAATTTATTATACGTTGTATTCAATATTTGAGATATTGGTCCTACTTATATGTTGGAATATATTTCTTAAACTTTATTTTAGACCGTAACTATACAATTATTTTCTAGTTAACTTATCGCGGACCTGTTTAAAAGCACACCTTGCACTTACTTAAACCGGCCATGATATTTATACACATCGTTATAAAACTTTACGGCAAGATCAGTGTTATGTATGTATGTAACAAGATAGTAGAATATATTAATTAAATGATGGGAAGAAGGTGTATATATACCGAGAACGTCACCGGCTTTAAAGTGTTTGCCGTTAGGCCAACCAACAGCGTTAAAGGTCCAGCCGTTGGAGTCACCGACTGTGAAAGTCGCAGCTTGAACGTAGTCAACTTGAAGCAACAAGACTGACACAGCCATAAGAGCCACTATGGCTCCACCCGACCATGATGCAATTGCACTGCCTCTTCTCGTGGCCATGGATCAGTTTAAAGAGAGAGAGAATCTATAGAGTGAATGAAAAGAAAATGGACATTGGGGTTTTTAAAGAAGAAATTTAAGGCACATTCAATGTTTTTCTCAACAACCCACGATCTATGGTCATTTATTACTTTTTGGACATATTGTCTACATAAATTGATTATAGTCTCTAGACCCAACCAAAATATATCATATGTTCGGTTTATTTTTGTTTCACTCTTTTGGAGATATAAGTTTTGTCTTGACTTATTGTACACATGTAGGTGAAACTAGCTTGATTTTTCCTTTCTTTTGAAAATGGTTTGTTCATAACAGCTAGAATTGGAAGTTGTGTGTAATGTGTACACAAGGTGTGTCATCAAGTCATTGTGTTAGTATAGATATTTGATTTTTTTAAAAATCAGCTGACGAACTTCCATAGAAACTTGAGTTTTACATTACGTCATGTATTTTCTTTCTATATTTTATAATGTTGATCTCCGTCATGATTTACGTCATGATTTTAAAAGAAACGATGATCTAATAATTGCTATATAATGTTGACAAGATATTGTGACCGTAAGATTAAAAACAAAGAGGAATCAAATCTTGAAGAGAAAAATCACTCGACAAACGTTAGATTATGAGCCTATTTGTTTTCCTAGTTTTAAATAGCCCTATTCATTTCGGGAAACGGTAAGAGAAATGACGGGAATGGGTAATTCGGATATGGGAAAAAAATTCTCGAAAAGGAAATGACAAAGAACAGGATGAAAAATTCGAGAACGGGAATGAAAATAGTAGACTCGGAACGGAAACATGAACGAGAAATTTCGGGAAAGTTTAGAAAATTTTAAGATATTATAGAAAATTTCATAAAATTGTGGAAAATTTCATAAAATGTTTGGATTTTTTAGTAATAGTCATAAACTTTTAAAAATTTAGATATTAAACAGAAAATTGCGGAAATTCGGGAATTACCTTTCCCTTACCCGATTGAATGAAATAAATGATCCTGAATAAGAAATCACTTAAGCGGAAACATGACAAGTAATTCGTATGGGTACAAGACAGGATTCTCTTCCCAAAATGTACAGGTTTTTAAGTCAGGAGTCCAAATCACAACCCAAAATTATGTATATAGAGCTATATGGAAAATTAGATCACATTGTTTGTGTATAACATAACATATTATAACAAAACTAAATATACAAAAAAAACCTACATATACGCATAGGAGAAGAACATGGCCAAAAAGAATCGAACGTATCTAAATCTGAATTTTAAGTCTATACCGAAAATAAACCCGTGGTGTATCGGGTTCAAAAGATTTTACCCGATATGGAAACCGGTAGACTTAAAAGAACTAGATAATGTAGGAAGACTACGCAAAGCTATAACTCCGGCAGCAAAAGCAGCAACGGAAGCCAATACAAACGCCGGTAAGTTTCCTCCTCCGAACAACGCATCCCATGGACCCGCTCCAAGCGAAACTATCATCTGTTTTAAAAACCATATTCAGACAGTAAATTACAGAATTATTACAAGAGAAAATGAATTATGTGTTTGAGATTTGCCTGAGGAATGACGATAGCGAGGTTTAATACTCCTATAGCTAAACCTTGACCACCACCAGAATCAGCAGTGACTTCTGCTGTGACTGAGAAAGGTACACTGTATGTGATCTGCACCAATTTCAAAGAAAGATTAGTTTTATTAGAGAAATGTTTGCAATAAAAAAGAGTTTAAAGAACACATACAGCTAGAGGAAAACCAAGGAGTGCAAAGACGATTACTGCTGCAGTTACTGTTGTTTCGTTTTTACCATCTATTACGACTTCGATTCCATCTTTTGAGTAATCTCTCAGAGACACTAAGCTAATCACTGCTGTTCCGGCCATGCATGCAAATACTGTGAAATTGCTTAGAGCCCATACGACACGTGCACCCATTCGTTGACACATTGGTTCGATTAAAAACGAGCTTATCCCAAGAACAACCTATGGATAATTCAGTGACGAGTGAGTGATTTTTTTTCTATTTGAAAGATAAAACAGGTTGTTACTATATCGATATGGATTCTTACAGAGTTTAGTAGCAAACCAAATGCACCTTTGCGAACACCTTGACCATAGAGTTCTACAAGCAAAGTGTCTCCCTTTGGATTCCCATGGTAAACTTCTCTTCCCATCCAATCTGTATCAAACAGGAAGAAAGGGAACCACGATAACTGCAAGGAATAACAAAACCCCAATCAAATATATAAATGAAAGAAATGATTTTAAATATTGGTGAAGATATCATTATTAGTACTCACCCATGTAAGAGCCATGACAATAAGAACAGAGTGCATAGCAGGAGGTAAATGTCTTAAACTGGTTAGCAGATTTACTAAAACAGATCCAGGACCATCAATAAAGGTCTCGTCTTGATGTTCATTCATTGACTTGCCATCCACTCTCTCATACTTGATTCCATTGCCAGTACCATGATTCGATTTTGAGTGCTCAATGCCTTTAGATTGGAGATCATCCAACAGAGGTGCAGAATCTGGTATCCGAGTGGGCTTGATTGTCAAAGGTATCTCTTTAGCAAAATAGATTGTGACCAGCGTACATATAGTGAGAAATACCTGCAAAAAAAATGATAAGTCTTAGAACAGTATATTCAGACTGCAAAACAAGAACAGAAGCCACTAGGTGCATTGATGTGGATTGAAGCTTTCGAAATCACATAATAAATCAAACAGACATACCACAGCAAGAAGAAACGCCGCTTTAAGATTTCCACATGCAGCACAACATGCTCTACTTGTTAGGAAAGGGAACCATCTGTTCATTAAAATTGCCAGATCATTCAATAGCTGCGATATGGGGAAAATAAAATACAAGTTTCCGAGGATGAGGATTTGAAGATTACTCTTGCCACTTTCCGCTCGCACCAGCAGAAAACCCAAGGATATTTCCAATAGCCATCCACAAGCAGAACACAGCATTTGCAGTATTCCGCTGATCAGGACCTAAAGAAAGCAATATACATCTCATAAGTTTTTTTCTATATACAGAAACAGACGCACAACATATTCAGTCAAGTTCTAGATTTTCATAGAAACGTTAGGTTCTATCATTACCTGAGAGATCAGCTAGAAGAGCACGAGCAGGTCCCTGAAGTAAAAGCAGAAAACATCATTCCTGGATATAAAGGTAAATAACTAATACAATTCACTCTAGTAGATTGGATGTGAACCTGTACTGTGTTGTTCGCTAGATCCAACAACCAAAACCCAATGACAAAGACAAAAGCTGCTCTGGTCCGTGTGCCTTTGAAAGTACTGCATTTATAGATACGAATCAACTCATCAAATAACTTTGATTTTAAACATTCTATACAAAACATGCTATAGGCAGGGGGAAAGATAGGAACCTGCAATGTTCCTTTGTATCTCCTAACAGATACCCAATGTCTGCAGAAAACCCGATTATTATCACCTAAATTGCAAGCTTTTGTTTAGCTTATATAAAACATGTAGCCAGCTATATCCTTAAGGAATATTTTAAAAAACAGAAATCATATCTTCCTTACTG
Source organism: Euclidium syriacum (assembly GCA_900116095.1). Taxonomy (NCBI): domain Eukaryota; kingdom Viridiplantae; phylum Streptophyta; class Magnoliopsida; order Brassicales; family Brassicaceae; genus Euclidium; species Euclidium syriacum. Next base: position 2,701,688 of record FPAK01000010.1, on the reverse strand, counting down.
CTATTGAGATCATGAGTGATCCCACGAGAATAAATGGTCGTCTTCTTCCGTACTTTGATGTACATTTATCACTCCAAATGCCAACACAAGGCTGGACCTAAAACCCAACAAATAAACAAGTACCAAGAAAATTGTAAAAGAAAATTTGTCGTAGAAATATATTATATTTATCAAAAGAAGATGTACCATCATCTACTTTATTACACTACAAATATACAATTTGTTTTGTTCCTAGTTCCAGTACAAATATATATTCTTCTCTTCTCATCACATATAAATCAATTTTTTTAACTGAAACTCTAAGGAGAGAAGGATGTGCAGATCATCGCTGATTACACTACTTAAATTCTTATAATTGCAATTATTCTAAAGGAGATAAATTTGATTGTGAAACCTACCACAAGGCCTGTAATTGGGCCGCATAGCCAAATAAATGAAGAAAATGCATGCGATATTCCAAGCGTCTGCATCAAACAGCCAAATGCAACACTGTTAGATACAAGTACAACTCAAAAGGTTCATCACCAACGATAACAAAAATCAATAGACAGTTATATACTTATATCTACCACCATACCTACCCACCTCATACATAAATGAACAGTACAATGTACAATGTAACTCATATGTCAGAGCACAACTCAATCATGTGATAAACATTCTGAATATACTCTAGTTTCGAAAGAAGCTAAAGAAGTTTCTTAATATTTTGAACCATATTATAAGATAATGCAGGTAGACACTAGACACTCTGGATGATAAAGATGTCTATCAGCCGGATGATACCTTATGCTAGGAATATACAATAATTTCCATCCAATTCAAATGTAACATATGAGTCAATAAAATTGGCCAACAACAATCACCTAAAATAACTATTAGACTTCATTGTTTTCATCTACAAAGAACTCTGTCTTCCTCGTACAAGTCACACGAGAATAACAACACCCTCGAATCTAAATTTTATGGCAGAGAAAATTCCAGAAATTTTTAAAAATTGCGAAAATGATAGAGAGCAGTGCCTGGATGTACGGAGTGAGAAGAGAAAGTTGCAATGCCCATCCAAATTGAACACCGGCGGCGACTGTACAACTAAGAACCAGCGTGACTAAACTACAATTCTTCGACATTGTTTCACCATCGGCTGAATCAGGATGATTCGAAGGAGAAATGGACGACGAACCAGGTTCGATTTCATGCTTCGTCACCATCTCCAGTTCAACATCCTTCCTCAAATTCCTATACGGTACCGAGATCGACACCGAGTCACTCTTCCCCGCCATAACTGGTCGTCCTCAACACAGACTCGGTATCTTTCAATTTTGAAACTACAGATCCCTAATTCGTATCGAAATCAGTTCCTCATTCCGATCCAGATAGATAATAAGAGCCAGAGTCAGATTAGAATCAGAAGATCGAGTTCGAGGGATTACGCCAGGAGATTCGGAGACGACGATCGCGATCTAGCAAGAGTCAAATTCGAGCGGGTGAATTTGCGGAATCGATTGATCGGTTTGGGTGTTTGAGACGCAGAAGTGAAAAGGAGATTCGTTTACAGAAACCGTTGATCTGTAGATGGACGGCTGAGACTACATCTACTGGTCGTAACTTGTAAGTCAACTTCCTCGTCTCGGGATTAGCGTAATCACCACCGTTGATTTGATTCTTCGGATCAAAACCGTTGCTTAAATTTAAAGAAAAAGCGGACGAAACTCACCGTCACACCGACACCAGACACAAGTGCGCTTTAAGAAAGTAACGCGTATTTTTATAGAATGGGCCTGTAATTCTCAAGCCCACACCACATTGTAAAGAAAAGAAATCAACACGTACATATCTAGTCCAAATAATAAGACTCTAATAAGAATCCAAGAACTTTTTTCTTCTTTCTGTTAGCATCTTTTTTTTGCCAACTTCGTTAGCACCTAAAACCAATAAAATCCTTTATGTGAAACTTCACTAACAATTTCACATGTACATTTCCAATTTATTTTCCTTATCAACTATTTTAGTTTCCAGAATACAATTAGGGTTTATTAGATGGAAAGATTTACATGGATTTACCTCTTGGATGTCAAATTCCTTCTAATGTTATTGTTGAAAGATAAGGTTTGCAAATTACAGAATTCTATATATGGTTTGAAGCAAGATTTTGTTTCTCAAATTATCTTATATTCTTTGTGATATGCGATTTGCAATTTTGTATGGGGATCAAACTATTATCACCAGATTTTGTGAAGAAATTTTTATAGTCATCCTAATTTATGTGGATGACATAACCACCGCGAGTAGTGATGCAAGTGTTATTCTATCTTTGAAGTTGCCACTCAACAGTATCTTCAAGCTTAGAGATCTTCGTGATTTGTGGTATTTAATGGGTTTAGAGATTGCTTGATCTTCTAAAGGTATCTCAAGTCCGCACAAATATGTATTGGAGTTGCTATTTGACATTGGATATCTTGGATTTAAACCATCCTCTATTCCCATGGAACCTAGTCAATCTCTTCACAAAGATGATACTCCTTTACTCGAAGATACATAGTCTTATAGAAAATTGGTTGGACGTTTATGGTACTTATGTAACAAAAGACCATATATTTTCTTTGTTATTACCAAAATTTGTCAATTTACGTATGCTCCTCGAGAGGTGCATATATGTTGGCAGTTTATAAGTTTTTACGCTATCTCACAGGTAAAGGACTCTTCTATTCCACATATCCTGATCTTTCTCTAAGGATTCACATATGTTGATTGGGATGTGTGTCTAGAGACTCAAATATTTGTTTCAAGCTATTGCATGTTCATTGGAGATGCACTGGTTTCTTTGAAATCAAAGAAACAACCGACTGTTTCCTGCAGTTCTACAAAAGTTGAGTATAAATCGAAGGCTTAGGGAACAAAAGACTTTATTTGGATTGCTCAAATCACTAAGGACATTCATCTTCATTATGCTTTTCCAATTTGCTTTATATTGTGAAAATACTGCTCCACACTGGTAAGAACTTTTTTTTTCACGAAAGGACAAAATATCTCGACATTGATTGTCACAAAGTCCGAGATTGTATTGATTCAGGCTTTTTTAAGACACTACTTCTTCGCAGTGCACATCAGCTTCCAGGCACATTTACCAAACCCTTTTATCCTACATAGGTTCATATAATCTCATTTTCAAGATAGAACTTAAAAATACCTATGACGCTCTATCTTGAATGAAGTTTTAGATATACTAGTTTGGTTTAGTCTGGGTTACAATTAATTGTTATGGTTCATCACATTGGTATACTTGTAATTATGTCGAACTTGTACATCATTTTACAATGAATGACGCTACTCCATTATTTAGATATTTCTCTAAAACACTTGATAAAAAAAAAAGTTTGTCTCTTCCATTGAAAATGACTAATTCGGTGTTTTCTCCCCCCGAACCAATTTTATTCAACTGATGAAACTAAACATGATCTTTCTTCTACACGGGTACACTTGTGTTGTTTTCTTTGCTCATCTCATCCACATATTAGGTAACACCTTTATTTCTACTCTTTTCGACTCATTTACTAAAATTTCAGTTTTTCTATGTAATAAAAATACGGTGGACATGAGACCCCATCGTACACCAGGTTAAAAGAATCTACTTTGATTCCATCAAAGTTTTAGATACGGTGATTATGGATTAATGTGGTGTCAAAGCAAACCTTATGGGAATGGTTTTCTCCAATTTCTGGTGACAAGCAAGTATATTTGGAGTAATATAGTGTTTTGAGTCTTATGAAGTTTACTTAGTTAATGAGGTATATCTTGAGAATAAAAGGGGAGTAGGATACTCGGAGAGAGATCGATTTCTCTAGGTTGGTCTAGAGTTGTAGATCTGATGTCGGATACTTCAAACCGACCAAAGATGTCGAAAGCAACGAAGAGAAGATATGAGGATATAATGAGGAAGTTAAAAAAGAAGAAAGAAGTTGATATCTCCAGAGTAATTGAGGTATTGGATTTCAACAACTCGGATCTAGTCGAAGAGAAATCCTCATGCATCATTGTTAAGCTACTCAAACCGGACACCTTAAATCCCGATTGTGTTATCTTGGCGTTACCAAAACTATAGATATATAAGGAAGGGTTTGAGATAAAAGTGTGGCATAGAACATGGTTCAGTTAATATTTGAGGAAGGGAAGGAGATCGATAAGGTTATTAAGAAAGCACTATGGTTCATGAATGGTTGGTTTATTATAGGTGAGAGATGTACACAAACCCCGTCAACAGATTATCTATCCCGAATTCGTTTTTGGATCAGAGTTGAAGGAATCCTTCTCTGTTTACTTACCAAAGCTGCAACAAGGAGTGTGGGATAAGCGATGGGTAGAGTAGAAGAATTGGAACTATAAACAAAGATAAAGACTCTTTAGACTATGTGAGAATGAGTTCATGGCTCTCACATAATGATCCAATCACCTTTAGAGGTCTTGAGTGTTGATCGCAGCCCAACACACCCCAAAGTTGAATGCAACAAACTCCATAAAACCGTCATGCATGGCACGTAACATGCTCGTGTACATTTTCATGGGCGTTCAACTTTACATCACATTCCCTTACTACTGACCATGTTTAATGGATGAAAACTCTAGGAGCTGCTAACCATACACGAAAAATGGTCGATAGGTATGACAAGCAGAACTTGCATCGTTATTGATGTGTCCTAACAAGCATAAAATAGTATCCATATTTCCCTATTCTTGGTGGGAACATTTTCGTCTTCTGTATGCCACACATGCATCCACATCACCACATATGCACCATGTCATCACATCATCGCCGCGTTGACGCCAAATCATCATGATGTCGTTACACATGCTCCACATCACCAGGCTGCTGGCACATATACTTTACATCGTCACTACCCTACTTTATCCTGTGTAGTAAGACACCTCTCTTTAATTATTCTACATGTAAGTAATAAACATAAATGGAAATCAAAATTACATTGTCACTTGTTTTTTTTTTTTTTTTCTGTAATGGATTTTAATCTATTCTTCGTGATTTTGGTATACTTTCTAAGCTCAACTAGATTTTTCTTTAGCCAACCATAAAAGATCCAATTGGAATTAGGCTTCTTATGGGTCCCTGGCTTATTAGGTTTCACTTTTATGCTTAGGATTTCCCTTAGATTACTTGAGGCCCAAGAGAAGAAGTGATGCCTGTTTCAGCTAGGGTTTCTCTGTGTAGCTACACATCTGCCTTCCATTCCTCTGAGTTATCTGTTGTGGTCTCGAGATCTTGTCATCATCGCCGGTGATTGCCTAACATTTTTTGAATCCCCTCACCCCAGTTTCGCCGTTATTGCTCGCCCAACTTCCCAATCCACCGGGGTCACACTTCTTGCCGTGACTCCCTGTGACACCGCTACACCGGCTCCGCATCGCCACTCCTATGGTTTCTCCCCTTCTCTTATTCCTTGCGATCTTCTCTTCTCACACAGCTACCACTTCTCCTTTCTCTCTCTTCCTCTTCTCATCCATGGTGTTTCTTCTTATCTCGGCCATCTCTTTCTTGGTGCTTGGTTTCCGTCTCTCTCTTTTTCTCTATTTCTCTTGGTTTATTTTTTCTTTTTTTCTCTTTAACAATATAATAAGCAAGTTTTTTTTTTTAAATCTAATGTTAAATTATATTTAAAAAAAGAAATAATGTTTTACAAAACTCAATCTTAACTATTTTAAAAGATTGCTTACAAATTTAAGAAAGAGTTTGTGTGCTAAACCACACACAAATCATCTTCAAGCCTCTTCTTTCCTCGCTCCCTTGCCATAACAAAACTGTTTCAGGTAGTGATGTCGATCATCTTTTCCAGCATCTAATGCGTACGAGGTTTCTCACTGTATCTTCTTCGGTTTCTTTCACATCATATTGTATGGATTGTCGCATGATACACATATCTGACAATAACCAGCTTCGTGTGATCACTTCTATACGTGGAAATATACGATAATATCTCCATCCAATCCCCTAAAAATCTCGATCCCATAATGTTTCCCACTAGCTTCTGCCAAATAGAGAACGTGTATGGGCATTGGAAAAAAAGGTGCTCTCTTCTCTTTGACTTCTACGGACAATAGGAACAAGAAATGTTAACATTAGCATTCCATTTCTCGATTCTCTCCCCCGTACTGAGGCGATTTTTCACAGCAAACCAAGTCACAAACGCGAATTTAGGCATGGGAAACACAAACCAAACCCCCACATGTAAAACTCATGTTGTCCCTTTAACATAAGCTATCCTAGCTGTCCTTCGAAATGAATATAGCCTGGTAGCTGTTGTTTTTTACTTTCCATAGACTCACATCCTCCTGCTCATGGTCCCTTTCTTCATGTGAAACTCTCAACTCTTCTTCAATTTAAGCTAATAACGGGTATCTTTGATGTCGGGATCTAGTTCTATCGAGAACTTCTTCTAGGGATGCACAAAAACTAGCACCGAGATCAGTACACCCTCTACTCTCAAAGATCTCATAAAGATTGCCCAAGGAACCCCATTTATCAATAAAAAAAGAAGTAGAATATCCATTCTTAACCTCTTTACAATAGTAACATTTAACCACATCACGGTATTTAAGCATGTTCTTCCAAATCCAATAAGCGAATTTTCCCACACCTAGGTTTAAGATTTACATAAGTACCGAGGATTTTAGTGGCTCTTTATTAGGAGATTAATGATATCGACCTAAACCGAATCAAGAACCGAGATCAACGGTGGAGATGAAGATCAAGATTATAGAAAATTGAAGAAGCATCTATAAGATTACGAAGATATGACAATATCCTATATTAGAAAATTAACATTTATCTCTAATATATTATTTCCATATTTATTTATGAAATTTAAGTTTATCTTTTCCATATTAATTTATATTTATGAAATTTAAGTTTATAGTTCTTTTGGACCGATCCCTTTATAAATAGGTCCCCTTCTAAACTTTTTTTGGGCTTTTACACAGGTCATCACCTAACATATTTTTATAATATTATGGCATATATGTGTGAACGTGATAATGATTGTACGAATAATAGAAAATTATAAAAGGAGGAGAAGAGAAGGACGTGTGCCTAACTAATGTATGATGTATTATTAGTAAAAAAATGCAAAGGTATTCTTGCTTATGTGAAATGAAAGCTATTGGCACAATCAATACTTACGTCTTTCTTTCTCCATCTCCCGTTGTCCCTCTCTGCTCCTTTCATACTTCACGTCACATACATCAAAAGTTCAAAACCAATCCTTTTCGGTGGTATGAACTCAAATTTTCTAGGTTTGTTTTGTTCTTATGGTATTTCAGTTTTTTTTTTTCTAATATAAAAATCAAATGATTGAACTGTATTAAATATAGATGAGTTTGGGCTTGGTAACTAATAAATAGGTCACTAATTTCATATTTTTTGAGTTTAAAAGATATCATTTAGCTTTCCGTTAAAAGATATACTTTACAATTTAGTTTTGTAAGAATTAGAGGACATAAGAAATATACAAAAATATAAACTCTTATGATCCATTAATATAAGTCCTTGAAAAAAAAAACAATACAAATAGGAACATGAGAACTATATATGATATTTTCTTGTTCTCATAATTATTGAATATTATATATATATATATATATATATCCTTAATATAACGTACCATTTTTCACTCATTCGAGATGAGCCATTTTGCAACGTATTATCATATTTTAAGTCATATAACAACAATTGATTAGGTTAAAATAAAAATTTATTTATGATCTTAATTTTTAAACAAGCATTAAGATTTAAGACCATTCACAAGGCAATGGATTACTCAAATTAAAAAGAATTTGGCTCTCTTAGGATTCAAAACCAAATCAAACCTAGAATTCTTAGCATGTTATTGAATGTTTCAAAAGAGATAAAAATCAACAATATCATCCATAAAAGAAGTTTTCGATCACATGATCCACTGCGTTTAAAGGCATATGATCTCAACATGCTCTCCAGAGTATGGATCATCATCTCTATCTATAGGTTAGTAGTGAACATACGATGAGTAATTCGGTTACTGGAGAAAACCCAATTCATAATAAATTTGTTTTCAAAGAAGCGTTCTTTGTACCGGCTCTCAGAACATAGTGTATTTGTTGAAGAAATATCACAGTGTGAGATGCCTCTAGGAGGAAAAATGGCTTTGTCCCCCCCCAACGATTCTCTAACAGTCAAGTCAAATAGGACAACACGAATGGTTATAAAATTGATATAACGAAAGAGAAGTGTTTGTTTGATTTTAGGTTAGGTCGAAAGGTGATATGGGACCCATCTTTCTTATGTGGTGAGGACCAAAGGAAATTTGTAAGAAATGTTTTCTCAAAGTGGATTGGAACTATTTGAACGATATTAGATAAAATTTTAATAATCATAGATCTAGAATAAAGTGAAAGTGAATTTTTATCTTCTAAGTGTTATAGCACCAGTGCATTAGGATGTAGTCATCGTTAATCGTCCTTGCATACATCATACATCAGCTGTTTTTGACGTTCTCTTTCTTATGGTTTTGATGATTATTGTTATCCATTTCTCATATCGTAACGCAAACAGTCAATGGGGTCTTAGAAATTTCTTCCCTTTTCGAAGCAACACTTGATAGAGAGGTTACATGGTTTGGGTCTGTTGACCAAGTTTCATGTCCACGCAATCCTAACTCAGAGGACAAGTAGACTAATATTCTTTTGTGTTTCGAGCCACCATTTTCATTGAACCATCCATATATCAATGAGTCAAATATACCTAATCAAAAGGATCTAGGAGACTAATACAATATACTTTCATTGGTAATGAGGTGACCATACTATATGGGTTAGTTTTCTGGATTATTTTTCTGGTTCTTTGACTAACGTTTTTGTGGTTGGCAACTCGTGATTAGCTTTGTATATAATGTCATGTTTTTCTATATAGGTTCATTGAATATCTTGTTCTACCTAGATGAACAATACTGATTCACCTTTTAGAGTTCCTATAAACGACTCAAAATGTGGACTTCCATATGTATTGACAAACTGATAGGGTTTGTCGTGCACTAACTTTTCGGAAAACTATATTATTTAATTAGTTTGATCGAGTTTGTTCTAAAAACCATATCTTTGATGCTTAATTAAGAGGTCAAAATCGCTTCAACAAATTTGATAAAAATATATTGCTTTTTTGAAAATGTTTACAACATTTTACAAACCAACTTCAACTATCAAAAAAGTTTATCTTAATGAAGAAATGTTTAGTGCGTAAAACAAAATGTATGTGATGTTAAGAACTTGCCATTTTAAAATTTGTATGAGTAACTACATAAAATCAAGCTTAACAAAAAAATAGCATTTCAATAACAACCTTAAAAAAGGGAGAGATGACGAACAATAACACCATCTCTATGTGGACACAAGGGAATTACTACACTGTGATTAAGTTAAATTTAAAATTAATAAACAAACTATTAACTAATCACAATTCACAATGGGCACGTGTTGAACGCGGCTTTGACCCTTTATAAAGAGAAAAACTGTATGTACCATAATCTGACACGTGATCTCTCCTTAACGCCGGACGCGAACAAGTCGAAAGCTACGACTCCTTCGTCGTTTCCAAAATAACAGATCGACAAATTGATAATTTAAAAGACATACATATACATACTTATATATATATATATATATATATGTATGGTTTGAAAAAGAGAGATGTCGAATTTAAATAAATATTGTTACATCCTATTGATTGGTTGGCAATTTTGTCTTTCTCTGTCGATAGATGATAGTGTATGGTTACAGATATTGCCTTGGGCTCTCAGGGATAACTAATCAAATTTAAAATATATATCTTTACAGTTGATAAACCGGAATCAGAGTTTGCACTATTTTATAATGTTAAACAAGAATGTAACCATCGAATTAAAAGATAGATATAGAAAAGTGGGAAGAACGTGAAGAAATTTAAAAAATTACGTCACGTGGAGACAGCTCTTTGACGGACTCTTCTATCCACTCACTTTGAAAATGTAAAAGCAGCAAAACAAAACACACCTTAATTGTCCCAAAAATAAAATACCCTCCTGCTTTTAATTTTTTTTCATTTACTTTTTTTGCTCCATTTATTCAAAAATCTGTAGAAAGAAAATGGTCATAAGATGATTTCTCAGCACAAAATTAACAATGGAAAAATTTCTTTGTTGAACAAAACACCAAACTTATATTAGACCAGTTACTTAATCTTAGTCAGTAAAGGATAGTTTAAGAGTAATAGGACTTATTTACCTTTAGGCCTTTAACCAATACATTTTCAGAATTGAAAAAGAAAATAAAATAAAAAATAGAGAAAAGCGATTCATTTTATTCCTTAAATAGAATAATTGAAATTATAATCATGTTTCTTCAAAGTTGAAGGTTCGTATTGAGACCTGAGAATCATAAAAGAGTTGCATGTCTTTGATGTTGATGGAGGTAACCATTTCCTGGCACTGATCTCATACATTTCAGTTACTAAAGATGATCTCACAAGTTTTCACGGTTCTGACACTTGGAGCAAAGAAGAATCTTATGAGTACATGAATAATCAACTTAATCCTGCAGCTTTCGTGGATGCACACCAAGCAACGTATGTATATCCTCTCGTGGTCGATCTTCTAAGTTCACGGTGAGTGATAAGCTTAACTCGCATGGCTGTGATTATAACACTCAATTGCTCCCTTTCACGCTAATGTATTTTCTTATCAGTTTTAAACATACCTCTTCCTCTAACATCGATCTCTTTTAAAAGTACGAGGTTTCCGGCTTTCCACATATTCGACTAGATCCAGGGAAAGATAAGAGTAGTAACTAGACATGTTGGTGGAATGTTCACCATTTGACAAAGCAAGCTGGTCATATATTCTATGGGAGAATTCTCTTATGGAGAAGGTTTAAACATTGTAGGGATGAGCTCTCACATTTTCAGAGAAAACATGCATAATATGAGAAGATGTTTGTTGAAAAAAATTCAATTTCCAAATCACATTGTAGGAAAATATTGTTTATCTTCTTTTCCTGAAAGTCAATAAATCACTCTTTCCTTGAAATCATATGATGCGTGCTATCAGAATCTATAACCCAGTCCTCCCTAACTTCATCAGTTACAATCTTTAAAGCTCCAATGAATGGGTGTTGATCGATTGCAATTGTTGCTTCACCATAAATTTCATTTCATCCTCTTTATCGTAGCAAAATAGTATTTCTTCACATGTTCATCCTTATTGCAATACAAACATGCCACTTTCTTACCATTTGACTTGTCAGGCCTTCTTCCCCTTGACTCTAAAGATACTTTTTGACTTTTTCCTCTTTTATTTGTATACAAAACTGTATAATATCCTAGCTCAAACTTGTTACTCTCTGATATCTCTCGTTGCCTTGACTTGGTATATGAGATCACTTCCTCTAGATTCAATGACTCTCTCCCATACTTGAGTGTGTGCTTCAGCTGGCCATAGCTATCTAGAAGTGAATTCAAAAACGATATAGCTTGAATATATGTGTTCACTTACATTTAGACTACCCATCTCTACCACTATCTTCAGAAAATCATCTACATTGACATCAAAACTTTGATGTGTCACACTTAAAGGTGTAGAAATATTACTAGACATAGATCCTATTTGGTTGGATATTTGACATGTAAAACCTTTACAGGAGCGCCCACATAGCAGTTGTAGTAGTCCAATGCTTACTCTTCCTAAGCACATGATCTCTTATGTTTACGATAATCATATCCTTGGCTTGTTTATCCTTATGTAATTTAACCAGATCTAAAATCACCTTTGTTTTGGTGACTTCTCTGTCAGGTTCTCATCCATTTTCTGCGGATTTGGTTGTTATCTTTGTAACCTGGATCTCAGAGTTATCTTTCAGCATCACTGTTCCAATATGAGCCATCATTTAATCCGGTTATCTTTGATAATATAGTGTTATTTTCTAGACTTATCGAAATTTCTATTAATTTCTATTGGTTTTTGAAATTTAATTTGTTCTTTATTTATATTTAAAACATGTTTTAATTTTCCGTTTACTTTTTTTATAGCTTTGAACAAAAGATCTCATTTAGTTTATTTCGGTTTATGCATTTAATCCGGCTATCCTTGATAAACTAGATTGGATGTTCACTTTTTGGTATTATACCGAACAAATGTTAAGAAACGGTTATCCTTTGATAATCTTGATTGGATGTTCACTTTTTGGTAATATACAGAACAAATGTTAAGAAAGCAAAAATAGATAAAAAGACAAGATAAATAAAATTCAGTGACGTGGGGTTCTTAAACAACTTTTTTCTGCAAGTAATTAATTCCTTTTGACCACTGAAAATTAACAGCTGAAGTACTCTGAACATCTGCATTCAACGCTGAAAAGTAGATTGTTTCTTTTTCCTGATTTCCTCACGCTCAACAATATACATTCCAATTTAATTTTCATGGTTTTTTTAGCACATAATAATTTCTTTTTCAATTATCTAGAATACAAAAAAAAAAAATATCCTTCTCAGTAGCAAAATTTGACAAGTAATTCGTTTTAAGCAAAATTGGACTGAAACATCATTAAAGACTAAGCCTTTCTACTAACCAAAAAAAGTTACAATAATACATCCAATAGTTTAAGTCTCCAATTTTTTTAGTTAAAAAAGTAAATTAAAGCAAATCTCAATCATGCAAAAAGAAAACTCCAATCTATTTTTTTTGCGTTATTTAGGATTAGTTTTTGGTTGGTGTATTCTAATTTGAGTTTAGCAATATATCCATTAATTATTTAATTTTATAAAAAAAAATGGAATTATTAGATTTTAGTTCGGTTCAGTTCCGTTTTAAGTTTATTTAGTCAAATAATTAAAAAAAAAAGAAAAGTTAACAAAAGAGGAATAAACAAGATAGAAAAAATAAACCAACCAAAGAGAGAGAAAAATAGAATTATTCCTCCAAAGATTTTTTTTTTTTTAACTTTGAGCCTCTGGAGAAACCAAAGCTTCACTCTGATTCGCAGAGCGAATCTAAGAGACGACAGAGAGAAACGCGAAGAACAGAAACAGATTTCTCCCTTCTCACAAAAACCCTTTTTTAATTAATTGTTTTTCTCTCCTTAATCCAATCTCGTAAGTTCTCTTCTTCCATTTTCCGAATTCTGTTGTGATTATTCTAATCCCTTAATTAATCAAACCAAAAATCCCCTTTTGTTTTTTTTTTTTTATCTCAAACAATTTTTTTTTTTCTCTTTAATCTTCTCTTTGAACAGAAAGAATCATGAACAGATCAGGATCGAAGGTTTGAGTTTCCGTGTTTGATTGTTTTTTTTTCTCCCTTTTTTTGAAATTGGGTTGGAATCTGGAGATCTGGATCTTGAAAGCTGGAAAATTTTCTGTGTTTTTGTGGATTCATCTGTTCTTGATTAGGTTATTGGTTGAATCTACAATCTGAATCCATTTACGAATGGTTTTAGATTTCGAGATTGATCTGATTTTCTCTTAACATAAAAAAAAAGAATTGTAATTGTGAAGAAGACATGTTGGAAAATCGATCACCAGATTCTCATTTGATTACAAGGGTTTTCTCAAGCTCTCGTCTTTCTGAATCAAACTGGTCTAAATCTTACATGTATCCAGAAGAAGACGATGAAGCTTCTGAGAATAAGCTCAACAATGGCAAGAGAGCTTTGGAGGTTGTTGGTGAGATTCGACAAACCAAATCACTTAAACTAATGGGTTTCTCGATTATGTATGATAGTGATTCCTCTGATTATTCATTGAATGGTGAAGAACAAGAACAAGAGCAAGAGCAAGCAAACAATGGTGGTGATTCATCTGAAGATTCACATTCTCTTATCAACGAGATTGGTCGAGACAATTCAATTGACTGTCTAATCCGTTGCTCAAGATCTGATTACGGTTCGATTGCTTCCTTAAACCGGAATTTCCGTTCTTTGGTTAAGAGTGGAGAGATTTACAGATTAAGAAGACAAAACGGTTTTGTGGAGCATTGGGTTTACTTCTCATGCCAGTTATTGGAATGGGTTGCGTTTGATCCTGTTGAGAGAAGGTGGATGCAGTTACCAACAATGCCTTCAAGTGTCACCTTCATGTGTGCAGATAAAGAATCATTAGCCGTTGGTACAGATCTTCTCGTCTTAGGAAAAGATGGTTTTTCGTCTCATGTAATATACAGATACAGTCTTTTGACTAATTCTTGGTCCTCCGGTATGAAGATGAACACTGCCAAGTGTTTATTCGGTTCCGCGAGTCTTGGAGAGATTGCTATATTCGCTGGTGGTTGTGATTCACAAGGAAAGATTCTTGATTTAGCAGAGATGTATAACTCTGAGCTTCAATCTTGGATTACTCTTCCGAGGATGAATAAACCGAGGAAGATGAGTTCGGGAGTTTTCATGGATGGGAAGTTTTATGTAATTGGTGGAATCGGTGGTGTTGATTCTAAAGTATTGACTTGTGGTGAAGAATATGATTTAGAGACTAAGAAATGGACGGAAGTCCCTGGCTTGTCGCCTCCGAGAAGCCGTGCGGATCAAGCTGATATGTCGCCAGCCGCCGAAGCACCGCCTCTAGTCGCTGTAGTGAATAACCAATTGTACGCCGCGGATCATGCGGATATGGAAGTGAGGAAGTATGATAAGGAGAAGAAGATATGGTTAACTGTTGGAAGATTGCCTGAGAGAGCCGGTTCGGTTAACGGATGGGGGCTTGCGTTTCGAGCTTGCGGGGATCGGTTAATCGTTATCGGTGGACCGAAGTATTCGGGAGGCGGGTTTATAGAGCTGAATTCTTGGATACCGAGTGAAGGTGGTCCACCGCAATGGACATTGCTTGATAGGAAACATTCTCCTAATTTCGTATACAATTGTGCTGTGATGGGTTGCTGAGAAACAAACACACGTTTTACAATACTCCAAGATTCTTGGTTTTAAAAGCTCACAAGTCAAAGAAGACTCCATTGAAGGTTACAAGTTTCTTCCTTATTTGTTTTTTCTTACAAAATTTTCAATTTGAATACAATCATCTCTGTATTGTTAGAGACTGAGATTCCAAGAAAGGAAAAGAAAATTTGAAACAGGTTATAATAAGCTCGTTAAAAGTTGAAGCTTTTAGAGTTTGCCAAATCTGGTTAACATTGTTGTATGTGATTTTAATCTATTTTTACCTTCTTAAGAATCTACTCTCTTTTTGTCTTTGTTCATATTACTCTGCTTTTTTGAGTTTTTTTTTTAATTATTATTTAACAGGTTGGATTTTTTTTTTTATCACTTTACAACGTTTGGTTTTAAGTGTTTGTCATTGTTATGACGACAAAAGAGAAAGTGGTACTTTTGTTATTTTTGTTGGGGTAAGGAGGGGCAAATGTTATGTCTTTTATGGATGTGTCCTTTAAGATATCTCAATCTGTTGCTTGCAAGTAACAGCTTTGTTAAGAATGTTTTGAGACTCTTTGTTTTAGGTTCTTTAAGCCTTTAGGCTAGTTAGATGTCTAGGGTTTTGAATGGTGATGATATCTAAAATAGTACATTTATTTTCGTTGTTAATCCTACATATATTGATATACTGATTGAGTTTTTTTTTTAAAAAAGCAAAATAATTTACGTGACATTGAATAAATAAAGATTGTTTTTCATTGCATTAAGATTGATAAGGGAGAATAATTAGAGCACATCATTGAGGCTACTCTCACACTCTAAGCTAACCGTATCACAAGTGATACACAAAAAATCAACACCCTTATACAAAAGATTCGAAGAGATCATCACCAAAAAACTGAATAAGAGAAACTAGAGAATCAAACAACAGAGGCAACACTCACAGGCAAAGAGGGAACTAAGAAACTACAGTCAAAGAACAGAGGCAACACTGTCATAGGCAAAGAGGGAGCTAAGTCATTCCGGATGAGAAGAGACAACATAATTCTGGTTGAGAAGAGGCAACATAAGATTGCTACAAATATTCCTTGAGGACACTTCGAACTATGAGAAAAACTCTTATGTTTGCTTCTTTAGGTTCCACCATCACCTTCCATTTCAAAAACTTAGATCAACTAAATAAAAAGTCACTAGAGAGGGCCTTAAAGGATGTCCATGCTCTAGGCTATTAATCAGATCCACCAAATCAGCATCATCGATCACAAAAATCATATAGTCCACATGATGATTTTCCATTGACCTTGATGTCCAAAAGAACACATTGGTTACTGCATTCCTTTTTGAATAAACCGGAGTACAAGATCTCCTGCTATGTAGCTTGACAACACCAAAATGCTACATAAGGACCCAAGCTAAACCGAGAACCTTGGATCTTTTATCCCACCAATATGCAACATTGCACTTGTACCAATTTTCGAGAGGATTTCCGATCCCTTTACCACCTGTATTGTTGTTGCTTCCACTTCCTCAATGGTATCTTCCAGAATCTTAGCCTGATGCCACATAGCAGTCTCTTCTTTTGCTTTCTTGACCACCTTCAGAAGGAAGAGAGAAGCACCTTCAAAGAGAAAGTTGTTTCTCTTCTTCTAAATGTGCTAGATAAGCCATGGAATGTTTTTTTCTCATCTCTTATTGTACAAAGTCGACTTCACCCATTTCATCATGTGGAAATAATTAGACAAAAGCGTGTTTCCTTCTAACCCTCCATCTTGTTGAGGGATTTCAGTTAAGACCAAGACCTATTTTAGGAAGGAGAACCAAAACATAGCATGGTTAATATCTTCCAGCCAAAAGTTTGACACCTCTAATCACACCTAAATCCCCTTATAGCTAGAGTTTTCCCAATGGAAACAACACAACTGAGAGCTTTCCACAAGAAAACTTCGATCGAAGATGTTTTGAAGTCCCAAAAACCCTCTTTCAATCCGGAAAGAGAAAGTAATGTAACAGCCTGTTGAATGGGTTCTTCATTTGCAGATTGAGATGCAAACCAACACCTCCATTTGACAAGATATCCTCATGTCTTAGTCCCAAGTCCAATACTCCTCAAACTAAAATTATGGTTTAATAGCCAAGATCCTTCTCACATCCTGGATAGAAGAGCTTCTCCAAGATAGAAACTAACCACCTTCTAACTTGCGGATCCATGAGATCAACCACCCGCAAATCCAGAACTATAGGGCTTTCTGTATAAATAAATGTTAAAATATCATATAAAATTTTGGAGGTAAGAAATATAAATTCGAATAACTCATACAAAAATATTTTTTTTTTATTTATTACTCCCTCTGTTTCTTAATATAAGATGTTTTAGGATTTATTTTTGTTTCAAAATATAAGATGTTCTCACTTTTCAATGCAAGTTTTAAATATATTTGATATTTTATAATTATTTATATTATGCAGTATCTTTTGTGATTGGTTGAATTTGTTGTAAAGTAACTATTAAATACTCTGTTTGAAGAAACCAATACATTTCTTAATCTTTGTGTTTTCTTCTAAAACATCTTATAATTAGAAACAGAGGGAGTATTAAATAAATGTGGACTAATTGCTTTTATACCTACATTACCTATCAGTGGATATACATTCACAATTTTTAATATAGTTTGTTAGTCGGTTATTGTTATGTTAGCTTGTTCGTAGAGTTACTTAGAAATGTTTAACAAACTGTATAAAGGCAGTGTAACTAACATGTTGATTTTCATTAATGAGTATAAATTTCGATAATCAAAAATAAAATTCACTCTTTTTTTATTTTCTCGACCTAACTTCGTTTTATACCTTCTCCAAGTTGTATCTTTATATATACTTCTCACTATTCATAGAATAAGACACACCAATTTTCTCAATTTCTTCTTTATTCATTATATTTGAAACATATTTGCTATGAATATTTTTTTAAAAAAACTCCAATTCTTATATATAAATTTTTTTCTTTGGTAGTATTTTTCTATTTCATTAGACTAAAATTTACATATATTTTAAGAAATATACAAGTAGATCCGGATCGAATCATCTTTAAATCTAGTTACTTGGATCCGAATCAAAATTGGAAAATTTTTGATACTCATTTTTCAGATTTGATTAAGTCGGATTTTGAATCGGACTCTAATCCCATATATTTGGCCCAGCTCTAATCTTCATGTAAGTTAATTTTATACGTTATCAGTTTTAAGATCGTAAATTCGAGAATTACGCAAAATTTTGGATAAAGGCAAAGAATTTCGAAAACTCGAGGCACAAGATCGTAAAACCCCAACACTGATCTTTTGAAATTCCCAAACAAATCGAACTGATAACGTGTAAATAGATCTCAAATCCCATTTCTCAATTCACAATCGATATAAAAACAAACAAAATCAAAAAAGCATTAAATCAAAAGACCATAAGCTTAATCATGAAAGGGGCACTGAAAAATGAACAACCTTGGAGGATCAAATCGTTGGCGTTTCAATCGTCTTCTTGATTGATTTCAACTTCTAGCCTTATGGACTGAAATTCCCAGGCGGCATGTTCTTCCGAAACTCTCAAATGAGCAGGAAATGGTTTCACTGTCGATCTCTTCTCTGTATTCTAAAATCGCCTGAGCCATTGACGATTATCGACAAATTCTGAATCATGGCGGTAGGTAATCTTCTTCCATTTCCATGGAAATGAAATTCAAACCAATGTTGCGTTCACCATTCGCCGATCTCAAGTTCTTGCACCCGATATTTGTAACACGTTAGGGTATTATCCAGTTTCGGGTTAGTATATGGGTTTTTAATCAATGACAGTGATTAGAATCTTAAAAAATAAATGTCAAGATTTAAAAAGTAGGGTCCGCATTATTTACAGAATTTCGACCGGGTCAATCCAGTTTAATTGGTTTTGGACGAAATTTTTTGTTTAGAAACAATTTATTAATTCTAAAATAACCCTACTCATTACCTTATACAGTAAAACCTCAATAAATTAATAACGTCGAGACCAGAGAAATTTATTAATTTATAGATGTATTAATTTATCGAGAAATTAATAATTTATTAATTTAAAGAGAAATAAATATTTATTACTTACTCTCATGGAAAATATATCTTAAATTTTTTACATGTTATTTTTTATAATCATGTTTTCCAATCTATAATATTGAATCGTGAGACTGAAGATGATATTACTTCACCTTTCGAAGCGGTCTCACGTAAAGAAATAATTATCGCGTCTTGAGATTTTTACAATATTTTATGTATGTATAAATTTATATAAATCATTACTAATTTATGACATTATTGGGATCATATATTTACATTGGGGTTTCTAATAAATAATTATCTTATTATTTTATCGAATTTTGTTAAATTTTACACTGATCCGACTCGGGATCCGGAAACTTTATTAATTTATAGAGTTTATTAATTTATAGAGTATACCGAGATTTTACTGTATTTTAGATAATAACATTGGTAATAAGTGTAATTTTAGTGATAAGGGTAAAGTTAATTTTTTAAGTGTAAGATCAATTTTTTAATTTTTTAAGTGTACTTCATTTTTAATAAGATTAATTGTATTATTAAGATAGTATTAGGTGAGTATCCGTGCGATGCGCGGGTTTTCTCTTATATACTGATGATTTAAGCAATTTTCAATTCAGGTAAAAGATAAAATTTGTGAAAAGGTCATCCCTAAAATCTTCGATATTTTTTCCGAACAAAAACAAAACTAAAGTTTTCATAGATACTAATTAAATAATTTATTAGAATATAAACCACTCGTCTAAGAATACATTATGCATTGTAGACAATATTGCCGAAATTATTAACAACAAATTCAATCTTCTTCCCTATAAATGTCCACACAAAACATTAAATTTAAAATTAGAGTAATGTTTATTTTTGCAAAATCAAATCAATTCATATTTGAGAATACCAAAAAGAGATGGAACTTTAAAATAACTACATTTCATACGTTGTCATCTCTTGATATGCTTTTCGTTTCTCTATATTTGACATATGAACATTAATATAAGCAGAGATGATAGATTAAAAACCAATGAGATCAATATGGTTTTGCCACTATAGGAGAGAATGGCGCTATAGGACATAAGAGTATGTCACGAAAAAATTTGTTAACAAATCATATCTTCTTTTGTATTTATGTATTTTATAAATAGAAATTTATATTGTTGAACTCATAAAAAAGAATGGTAAAAAAGACATATGTACTTAAAGAAAATGTTTTTTTTTCCTAAGAATTACCTCTCTATCAAGCATCTTGGTTTATTTTATAATTCATTTTCACCCATCTTGAAATGAACATATTTGTTAACCGATAAAACATATTTTATGTTCATTGTCTCATAAATTTTAATTTCTATATTCCAAACAGTTTTACCTCATTTTTCTGTTCACGATATCTTTAAAATTTCGAGTTACATAAAGATTTTAAAAATATATTAGGCGTCAGCTATGATCTATCCATATTCATCTAAAAGGTATAGAAAATCAACCAGTGAATGACTTACCTCCATTGCTAATGATTCTGAAAATCATTTTCTTTTGATATGCCTTCACCAAAGTTCTCTGAGGATATAATAAATGTCTGAAATTCCATATGAGTTTTTCCTGCATAATCTCTACATTTTTTTTTACGTTGGTTTTATCTTCGCTATTTATTAATAAAAAACACAAATAAATTTAAAACCCAAAATACCCCAATAGAAAACCACAAAAAAATATTTTGAATAGAGTGAATCACCGGATGAGATGTGAAAAATTCAGCTGCTTCTACGGATATCAGAAGCAATATACATAAATATACATATTGAAAACGCAAACTAGATCTAGATATCATACCATGTTAGATTTTAATTTCTTCATCTTCTACACTTTCTTGAACTCCATCTTAAGCTTCTCATGCCAACCTCTCTCATCTCTCGCTTTTCCTTCTTCATGAAGATTTCGTCATTCTTCATCAACAAAACCTCAGTCTTCTTCCCGATATTCTATTGCTTCAAGCCTTCAACATCATAGGAAAACAAATCTTGATATTACATCATTATATTAATACTATTGTTATAAAAAATAATATGAGCCAAAGATCAAAAATTATAAATCATGACTTTACGTATTATTCTTTGCAGATTGTTCCTCTGCTTTCAACCGTAGTAAATTATTTCCTCATCCTAAGGAATAATTAAATGTAAAAGGGAATGTTAAGTATAATGGCTATAAAACTCAGAGAAATTTGAAGGTTAAATTTTAAGAGGGAATGTTGAGTGAAACGGCCATAAAGAGTCAAAGAAGTTTAGGTCAAAATTTTCAGTGGTACACGTGGAAAATTCTCCTATGCTGATATGGAGATAGTTTTTCAACTATGTTGATGGCCATAATTAGAGAATTATTCATATATTTCGATAAGACAATCTTGTATATTTCCACACCTATTTCATTTTTTTATCTTGATATATATTTCCCTTGTTACCTCTTCACTTATATTGCATTCCAATTTTTAAGATCTTGAAAATTTATAACTTCGCTCATTTACCTCTTTTATCACATATACCATCACATCACTTCTCTATTCCACTTATTATTTTGCTTCTTCATTATTTTTGTAAGAAAATAAATCAAGAAACACAAAAATATTTTAAAATGTTGAATTTATCATATACTACAAACATTTAAAAATTTGTGCACTTAAATTAAAATCATTTATTTCACTAAAATGTAACTTAAGTAGTACTTGAAGACAATTGAAGACAAAAATATGGAAAGTTTAAAAAGATTTTTTTTTTATTAATGTTGAATTTATCATATATGATAAACATTTAAAAATTTGTGCACTTAAATTAAAATCATTTATTTCACTAAAATGTAACTTAAGTAATAATAAAAGATAATTGAAATTAAAAATATGAAAAGTTTGAAATTTTTTTTTTATTATTTTTTTAATAAAAAAATTAATTGAACACATATCACTCTTCTAGATGCTTAGGTGTCATCTCCATGGACAGAGTTGGTCACTCATTATATATATGATATCGTTATCTGATAAAAAAAAAAAAATGTCTAGTCTTAAACAAGAGAAACTCGTTGCGGGAAAATAAATTGAAAACGTGGAAAGACATGGGCCTCACTTTTCTAATCCCCTCACTTTTGTACTATATAATTACAGCGCACATACATACACACACTCACGCTCTATATATGTCTCCCAAGGATTCGACAAGCACAACACACCTCTTCCATTACCATTTTTAACTTTGATAATTAGGGCTAGAAAATTTTACTTCTTAATTATCTTTGGTCCATGGAGGGTTCGTCAAATGGGTTGAGAAAAGGTGCATGGACCGCTGAAGAAGATAGTCTCCTGAGGCAATGTATTGATAAGTATGGAGAAGTCAAATGGCACCAAGTTCCTTTAAGAGCTGGTATAAGTTGTTTAATTAAGCACTTATATTCTTATATCTTACTAATTGACTACCCAGTTCGAAAAAAAAAATATTTAACTAACAGTTGGTGCACAATTGTTTTATTTCATGCTTTAAACTGGTTTGCTTGAAATTCGTTTAGCATATTGTTGACAGTTCGTTGTAGCCGTCTCCGTTTAATTAATTGAACTTCGCATCGGAATTTTCTGAACGGTGTAAAGTAAATAGTATGGTAAGACCCAACAAGGTCGCTTATGATTTATCACTGACCAAGGTACCTTGAGTTCCACAATCCACGCAATACCGTAAATAGAGATACTTAATCTGTTTAGGACCCAATAATATAAAACAAACAAAAACCATCATCTTATCAAATTTCTATAAGATCAATAATAACCATCATTATTCTAAAAAAATAAACAAAAATCAAAGTAAAATAAACTATTATTTTAAAATATAATTTTTCTTTTTTTCTTAAAAAATCATTAACTAAACGCTCAAAAACAACATTTTTAATCATCATATCCTTTCGATAGACATGATAACCAAATCACTAAGTCTCTCTTGTAAATTATCCGTTTATAGTTTTAAATTACATTTTCTTAAAATTGATAAATTAATTAAATTTTGAATTTTCATTTATATTTTTTTTTCTAGATCACTAATCAAACTAAACTTAAAAATAATTAGTACATACATTTTGTGAAAATAAAAACTTAGATTGTTTTAAAAAAAAAATTAAAGAAAAGTTGAGGAGATAAAAAAATAGATTTGTTTTATTTAATTTAACGGTCATTTACTTCAAAATCTAATATTTATTCAATTGGTTAATTAAATTTTAGTGGATATCCACTAATAAAAAAATGAGAAGAAGATATCTCACTAGCTAGTTATCTCCAACCATAATCTACTATATTAATTAAAACTAATAACTGAAAATATAGGTCTTGATCATTTTATAAACGAATTGGATCCGTAGGTCAGAGTTTCAAAATTTTGTTCATAGCCACGGAATCTAAGCCATATTTACTAGATCTTTCGTGTTGTCGAGATATTTACGTTGATACCATGTAGGATTGGAATAAATATGGGTTGCCTTATAATCGAGCTTAACTATAGAAAATGTATATATACAAACATATGTGAAGGTAGGACTCCAAAGATGTCAATACTAGGGCTTTATCCACAAAATTTCACTTAGATCTTAACTTAATTATTCATAAATCTCGTTATAATGTCGCACGATGAAAAGTCCTCTCTGTTGTCTACATACAAAAAAATCGATTTAACATTAAAGATAAATATTAATGCCTTTATTTACGTTGGTGACGAACATCTTGGATATATTTTTGTTGATAAGTACATCTTGGATTTTAAAGTCGGTATATATATATATATATATATATATATATATGTTGTATACATATTATATACACACGCCTGTATATGTGGAAAAGCCAAAAAGTTTGATGTTTATTCTATTTACTTAATACATTCGACCTCAAAGAATTTTGGTTCTCTAGGGTTAAACCGATGCAGGAAAGGCTGTAGACTAAGATGGTTGAACTACTTGAAGCCAAGTATTAAAAGAGGAAAATTTTGCGCTGACGAAGTTGATCTTCTCCTTCGTCTTCATAAGCTTCTAGGAAACAGGTCTATAATATTCAGATCTAATACTAAGTCATATATCTATATAAACAAACCGGTAAATTGCATGCTTAGGTGGTCATTGATTGCTGGAAGATTGCCTGGTCGGACCGCTAATGATGTCAAGAATTACTGGAACACCAATTGGGGGAAAAGAGAAATTACTTGCCCAGCTACTATACCAGCCAGACAACTCAATGTTGTAATAAAGCCTCAACCTCGCTCCTTCTCCAACAGTAACATCCTAGCAAAAGTTGGCATTGACGAAGGAAGCAACAAAGATGGTGGTATGAAATGTAACAAAGATAAGGAGAAATGTGAGTTTGTCAACAATCAATTGTGGGAGGATTTGTTGGAAGAGAGCCACGACGTAGATGCAATGGGTCTCGTAGCTACTACAACTGACAAGGCAGATACTTCATTGAACGACTCAATGTCTTTGACATTTGACGTTGAGCAACTTTGGAGTATGTTTAATGCTGATACTGGAGAGGTTTGTTAGGTTTATTACTAAATGTTTTTGTGAGTTTTTATTTTATTTAACTTGTCTTTATTAACCTTTTTGTTTTATAATCAGCAGTTTACACATGGAAATCTAGACTACTCACACTTACAGTTCCTTCATGAAAACAGCGGCAACAAAGAGGAGACATTTCGTCAGAACTGAACAGTGGCATAAAGTCATATAGGAGAAGTCGTCATCAAACTATTTACCACCTGTTTTTTTTTTTATTGTAATATATATAAAAAAAAGAAGCTTTTAACAAAATATGCACTCTTTGCTTAATATTTGAATGCTACTACAGAAAACTAATAATACACAATAGATTGAAAAAAGAGAGATTGGGATGATTTGAAGACCAAATTGTTGTAAAGTCTCGTCTAAAGATGCCTTTGAATGTATCTGCTCAAATTTCAGATGAGTAGCCACACGCAGTGGTGGTCCTGACGTATGTAGATGTTTATTTAGCATATGACTTATACACATTTTCTTCTAACTAATATTTGGATGAAAAAATAATAATTAAATTTTAGGTAATTATTTATGAAAAAACAAAATTTTGGGTGTGACAGATGCCAAAAGATTTTAAATTTTGGGTGTGACAGATGCCAAAAGTTCTTAAATCTTGGATACGCTACTGGCCACACGAAAAAGACAGGTGTGATATGGCGTCTGATGTTTTGTTGAAGTAACACACATATAATTGGGAAGAGCAACTAGAATACTTTGAAAATCGTATCTAAGTAGACACATATAGTTGTGGTCTGTAGCTTTGACATGGATGATTGAAGACCATATTGTTATAAAATCTTGTCAAGTTGTCATTACAAGAAAACAATGGTTTTATGATTACACTAGTAATCGCAAAATAGTCGGTAAAACCGGACATACGACCAATTTACGACTAAGTCATGTAGTCGCAAATAGTCACAACCGTATAAGAGACAAAGAAGAAGAAATGCGATTCATCTACTCTTGAGAAAAAAAAATCTCTAAAGGAAGAGAGAAGCGGTGCCCCAATCTCTAGTTATTTAAAATTAGATAATGAATAAACAAGAGCCCAACTACGACAATATTTCAAACAAATAGTCAAAAAAATTAAAATATTTAAACCATAACTAAGCAAAATATTAAGTAAATTCACACAAAGCTACAGCTAAACGGCAATAAAACCCAAAATAATACGTAACACTATCCAAGTATACATTTGATAACTTACACTTTCTCCACAAATCAAAATTGGTCCTGAATAAAGAAATGTGTCCCAGATGGGTCCGAAAATATAACAAGAAACGGCTCAGTAATATTAATTTGAAAGAAAAAAATTCAGAGACAAATTAGAAATAAAGAAATGTGTCCCAGATGGGTCCGAAAATATATCAAGAAACGGCTCAATAATATTAATAATGCACTTTAACAAAAAAAAATTATTAATAATGCATTAGCAATTTTATGAGGTTACTAGATGATGAGGTTACATTAGTCTTATTAAAATGTAAAACTTCGTCATTAACGTCAAAGTACAAAATTATAAATTTTCTATAAATGAAAAATAAAACCTAAATCAAAATAAATAATAAAACGAATCAAACTCATAGTAGTAAAATTTCTTTTTAGTTTGCATTCACTTAATAAATTGTAAGTTTTGAAAGAAATGTATTGAACTAATAAATATATATATATATATATATATATAACTTATAAATAATAAAAGTAAAAAATTCATACCTTTATTTTTTCATCGTTTTTTTTATTGTTTTACCGTATTTTTCTAATATAAGTATCTGGATACCGGATTTAGACTTCACATGAGATAAAACTACATAAAATTGGTCGTATAAAAACACCGGTTTTACTAAAAACAATCCGACACTAGAAAAAGTTTTTCTTTGACTCTGGTTAATTATCATTGAATAAGTAAACATTTATTAAATTAAATGTAATAATATATTTGAAAAATATGAAACATGAAAATTAGATGTTGGAGATATAGACATGTAACCTAAATATATAGAATATATAAATTTAAAATGTAGCAACGAAGTAGTAATCACAATATAATTATAAATTTTAATTTATCATTAGTCTTAATATATATATCTTTTATATATCTTGTATTTCTCGTCTTCATAATACTAAAGTCGATTTTATTTGGCTCGGTTATCTCAAATTCTTTTTTCAGATTATTCACATGTAAACTCTACATCTTTTACTTAGGTTACAAACAAGGAAGTTATATATATATATATATATATATATATATATATACCTTTTGAATTATTGATAGTTGAAAATGCATAAAGAATTGGTGGAATTAGCGTAGATGCAGATGCGAGATTATGATAACCTAATGAATTTTATTTTATTATTTAAATATCAGTTTTAAATCTATATATATTCAATCTAATGGGTTTAAATTTTACCTTTTGTACTTGTAGAAGGTTGTGAAAGTATGGTAAAAGTATGGATTATGTAATTGTACAAACCAATGTAAGTAAACATAATCCATTATAGATATGAACGGATTGCTACCATCATTTATAGTAAGCTCTTTCAGGATGTAAAAATCTCTCTTAAATTCGGCTCATCGATTCGACCATCTCCAATATCAAATAACCATTATGAAAATTCATTTATCATTAATAGCGAGTATTCATATCTTAAATTCGACATTACTAAAAATGTTTTTTGTGTACAAGAATATGCTATCTCAAGAGCTTTGTTACTATCAACAGACATTTTATTTTTTTCCCCGAAACCGTATAGGAAAAACACACCTCCATAACAATAGCATTCTTGATGGTATTGTATACTCATTTTCGCTTATCGGTTAAATTTATGAGCAAATCTTGGTGATCTTTAACCAAATTATCTTTGGGATAATTACGTTCATCGAAAAAAAGTCTACTAATTAATCTACGTCCTAGGTTTTCATTTGGAAGGTGCATACCTTCAAATTTTCCTAAAGAACTTCCACTACTTCACAAAATTAACTCAGTATGAGAAATATATCTCGTTAATGGATGTATACTATCAGAACTAAAATACACTATATGATCACCTGGTATATAGGAAACATAAATTTGGTATTCTATCTTTAATCGTTAGCAAATATATCATTTAACCATTAACCATTTCAACATTTTCATTTAATCATTAACCATTTCAAAATTTAATTATAGAAAAAACCCTTAATTTCATTTTTCTTTTGAAGCTAATTCATTGGAAAAATAGATAGTTGATTAGGGCTCGTGACAAAAAAACAAAAAACCAAAAAAAAAGAAAAGATATTTGATTAGGCTAAATTTTGGATTTTATGATGAAGTTAAATTCAACTAAAAAAATAGGGAAATGCATTAGCGGTTTTATGAGCTCATGTCTTATCGTCGACAAACAAGCAGGTACTATTTATAGACAACAGATAAGTTCTACCACTTTGGACCACACACTGATGTGGCAAACGGTTCTATCTCTAAAATCCTGACAGCTTTGATTCGCAGAATCCGTAAAACTTTTTCACTGCGAAAACAACATCTTAGTAAAATAATATATTGCATAATGTATTCTTTTTGGGGTAAAAATGTTAAGTTTGATTTTAAATTTGTGAGAAAAGTTACAAGAATACACAGAGAAACAGTAAAACCAAAAACTACTAAGACACAAACTGACTACAATAGAAGGCCTAAAAAATTTTGACATATTAATAGTCAAATGAGAAGGAAAAAACAGAGTTATAAAACGGAACAACTCGATAACAAGATGGAAACTAAAACTTAGAAACGGAACAGCTCTCAAAATCTTAGATCAACCAACGCTTACAGCTTCTTTGAGCACACACACTTTTGTCATCTTAACAACAGTGTCACAAAACTCAACCTAATATGAAAATATATTTATTTTGATCAAAGAATATTTTATATTTGAAATGAAAATATTTTACATTTATCTAACTGAATTACTCATTCAAAAGCAATGTTTCTAATAATGACGACAATGGTTCGTAAAATTTTGAAACGATGAAGGCGTTCGTCGAAGTTTCTCCAATTCGCAAGACATAGTTTCTATGTAGCCTCACTCAAAAAATATGGACGCCTACCTATTTTCTTATTGTTACGCATGTGAATTGTGATGGAATTCGTGGATGCATGCTTCAAGGTTATATATACCAAAGTCGTGGAGGATTTCAGTAAGAATTATTTATGTAACAGAAAATATAAGTATGATAAGATACATGCATTAAAAAAATTCCTATCTTAATGAACGATAACACAAATAAATAAACTTACAATGAAAATTAGCCACCATGTGCCCTTGCTCGGATTATAATATACGAAGTTGCACCAGTGTCGTCTAAACTGTATTGTCAGGTGACTATATGATGCATTCGTCGAATTCTTTATCACTTTCAAATATATTAAATAAAGAAATAATAAAATTAGATATAGCCACGTATAAGTAACTAAAGCTAAATAAATCTTTTAAATATTATAATATCATAAAGTTTTTTTTCGAGCTTTTCGAGATGTATAGGGTTTTTAGAGTCGGTCTGGATGATCAAACAATGTTTGAATTTCAGTATCTATTAAGACTATATAAATTGAAAGGCTTTGATCTGATCGTAGGCTTGAGTTGAGTGTGTTTATGGGGTTTATATCACATTGTATTGTTAGAAGCGAAATGTCAATAAAAATCTTCTTCGTCCTTTATTCGGAGATGAAAATTTTATTATGGATCATAAACATATCTTGTTAAGAGGATAGATTATTAGGTGTTCGAATATAATTGTGTAAAATTAATCTTCATGGTATAGTTTTCCGAGGATTGATCCGCTTTCTTCAACATATTGGATAAGTTTGGTTTACTCCACATTCAATTCTCTTAGTTATATTTCTTACATTTCTTGTATTTGTAATGTTAAAATTAATTATTTGTTTTGAATTTCTGATGTGTTGCAGATTTAAAAAAATTCACAACATGTAAAATGAATCTAAAACGTTTGACATAAAAAATTGCAGATTTTATTCAAAAACTTAGAAAAAAATTCGCAAATAAACAAAAAATCTACATCAGATGAAAAATAAAATTTGCAACTCCGCAAGCCACGTCATAAAAAAAAAAATTAGATCTTAAACATTAGAGTAAAATCTGCAACAAATAAACAAATCTGTAACACTACAATTTAATAATCTCGAAAGTACAATTTCACTTGTTGCGGATTTAAAACAATATGTAACACATGAAATAAATCTACAATACATGAAAATAAATCGACAAATTATAAATCAATCTGCAAAACAAATAAATCCGCAACAAAGAAATCCATATTTATTTGAAAAATTTACGAATTTATTTTGGACATTTTCGTAAATAAGTCAAAATCTTGTTTATATGAAAAAAAATTAATGTCATTTATGTGATATATTTTTCTATACCAAAAAAAAATGGAAATATTTTACATCCAAATTTTCAATTTCAAATAATTTCTTTATTAATTAGTGCCAAATTAACTCATCTCTCTAAAAAAAATCGACAATGACTCAATAAATTCATAATATAGCTTTTATGAGCTCATGTCTTATTTAAAACATTTATACGTAAACAAACAAAGCAGCTACTATTTATAGACAACAAACTCGTTCTACCAATTCGACCACATACTCTAATGTATCAAACGACTCAATAATATTCATAATACAACTTTTATGAGCTCATGTCTTATTTAACAAATTTATACGTAAAAAACAAAGCAGCTACTATTTATAGACAACAAACTCGTTTTACCAATTCGACCACATACTCTAATGTATCAAACGATTCTATCTCTAAAAGCCTGACTGCTTAATTCGCAAAAAACCTTTAAACTTTTTCACAGCCAAATGATCATCAAAGTGAAATACTAGCATAATGTACAAACGACATAATCGAAGAACCGACAATTGTAATTTTGTCAAAAGATGCTACAAAAAAATGCCTCTTACGTTGAATATTCTCTCCCGTAGCCCAAACAAATAATGGACATTTTTAAGTGTTAACCCAAACTAATGTTTAATAAGTAGCGAATGAGAAAAATCTTAAAATAACAAGTATCTAATATAGTAATATATATATATATGTATTACGTTTGTATGTATATGAAAGAGAGTTGTG
Source organism: Euclidium syriacum (assembly GCA_900116095.1). NCBI lineage: Eukaryota > Viridiplantae > Streptophyta > Magnoliopsida > Brassicales > Brassicaceae > Euclidium > Euclidium syriacum. The sequence continues at coordinate 2,670,999 of FPAK01000010.1, read as the reverse complement.
GATACAAAATGTAAAAAGACTTTAGAAGGAAATTGGTTTATTAATACTGTAATATAACGGGGAAGAGAGAGATAGTAAAGATCAAAGTGTAAAAGAGAATCAATCATATTAGTGGTAAATTTGATATTTAGTTATTTTAAAATTTTTGAGTAATATGAAGATTAGAAGGGTTATTGGTAGATAGCTTTCGAAAGATTTTATTGGTTAGAGAATTCTTAAATTTTTAGTAAAACTCCATTGTTATTGGTTAAATGTTTATTATTGGTTCTCTAATTATAGGAAGGAATATTTTTAGTATGAAAAAATACTAAAATTATTAGATTAGTATTAATTTTTTATCATTAAAATGAGTTTTTTCGTGTTTACAATATTCTTATTTCATTTGCCAGGAAAAAATATATTTACAAAAATGCCACATTCCCAACAAAATAAATCCGCAGATTATTATTAAAAAATCCACACATATGTGGTGAAGATTTTTTTTGTGAATTTAATTTGCAGATTTAATTGTCTACAGATTTAGTTTTATTTATCGTAGATTAATTGCTTTGTTGCAGATTTTCAAAAAAATCGCAACAAAGGAAAACGAGTTTTAAAAATGACTAAACTAGTACGTAATGTAGCATTTGTTTATAGTGTAACAAACTAAATTAATACTCTGCTATTTCAATCTCCAAATCCCCTCCAATCGTAGATACTGCAACCGTCGGAAAATTTGTTAGATCTTCAAAATCTGAATCGAATCAGGAAAACAAAATTTACAAAGCTCCAAATCTGAACGAGTTTTTCTTGGGATAGGTACGCCAATCATGTCATCAGCAACCTTTAAAGACGACGCCGCCGACGTATGCATGGTTATACTATTCGACGGGTAGCTCTTCCGTTAATTATGTTAAATATCTATTGGATAAGCAATTGGTATCAGAGCCTGGTTTGAATGTGGACTGAATCATAACTTACAAGGGAGAATATTGGATAAGCTTCGAAAGCTTAAAGCACAAGATATCTCTAACAAGTCGGTTATGATAAGGTGTGCTTAATATAAACCCATTAGAATTAGGAGGTCTCTAATTCTAATAGAAAATATGATGTTAGGATACAATTAAAGTCCCACATCAGAATTTCAAATGAAGATTGTCTAGTATATAAGTCATATCCAACTCCAACTAATATGAGGCCTTTTGGAAAAAAGTCCAAAGACAAATCCATGCGGAGTAAGTGGTCCAAAACGGACAATATCATACTAATGGGAAGTTAAACATAGACTTGAAAAACCCAACAACATCGTCATCTCAGTGACTCTCCTCTGAGCTATCGAAATCTCTTTTGTTCCTTCGATCGGACCTCTCCTTTCGTTTCTTCTTACTCCGATTAAACGATTCCGGATCTCGCTCATTCTTCACCGGTCAAGCTCTCATCTTTATGATTATATGATAACGACATCGATTTGTAGAGTCACCTTAGATTGCGGGGTCGAATCCTTAAGTTTTAGTTGATAAAAAATAAAATTAGTGTTAAAGGAAAGATTCATACTCTGGTCTGGAGCTAGTCAATGAAGGGTAAGACCAATGCACTATCATTGTTTCAGCCTTTCAGGTATTATGCTTTCTTATAGTAATATCTAACATAAATAACTGTAATATTTGATTTATAACACCGTTAAAAATACTCCGTTATGTCTGTTTGAGACCGTTAAATCGGTATTATTAAAGCCTAGTTGTTTTCCAGTTTGTGTATTACGAGAACAAGTTAATTTCGTGTATTACTTGGGTAATAAAAAAATAAATGTATTTTTCGGTAAAACCGAATTAATTTTTGGAAAGTCTGAATGAATATAGCTATGGGCCGTAGGATAAGGCCCATGCCCCTTAAATCTCGCAGGGTTTTAGTTTTTTTTTTTTTTTTTTTTGATTCAACGGAATCATCATATCAACGCTATTATCGCTGTGTAGAAGAAGAGCTTCCATTTTCGTGCGCGATTCTTCCGTTTCCTACTGAGGAAATGAATTCTCTTCGTCGTGCAGTAGGGTTGATTACCAGAACAACAACTTTAAATCCAATTTCTTCTAGGGTTTCAAACACCAATTTGAATTTCCGGTCGATTCTCGTCGATTTTATGTCGACAAAATCTGGAAATGATGATGAGAAATGGAACGACGCTTGGGAATCAGCTTGGTTACCTGATGATCTCACGGATAAGAGCCGAGCTCCATGGGAGACAGACGTGAACTTCCCTTCGACGGCGGCGGCGGCAGCAATCGAGGAAATCGATGTGGAGGCAAAGGCGTTCGTAGAGGATATGAACCAGCACTGGAACGAGAGGAAAGGAAAAAGCGGGAAAGAGGAGAAGAAAGAGAAGAAAGAAATCGAAGAAGAATCGCTTTATAGCTTGGAAACGATGAAGAAGGATTATCGATTGAAGAAACAAAGAGTTCACGCGTCTTTGTGGGTTAAAGAGATCGAGAAATTAGAAGAAGCTAAACTCGGAGATCCAGAATCTGGTGGTGCCGATGACATCGATAGACTCCTCGATAGTTGCTCAGAGTAATAATTCTCTTTTTCCCCTAAATCGATTTCAAATTCAAAATCAAAATCACTCCCCCTGCAAATTAGGGTTTTCTTAGGATTTGTGGTAATTTGATAATGTTTATATGATTTTTGGTTGAACACTACAGGATATTTGATTCAGTAGATCATGATTTTGACAAATTGGAAGTGACGAGTGGAACTGAAATGAAGAACAAGCCTGATGGATGGGAATCAACAGTAAAAGAACAAGATGGGAATATCTGGGAAATGTCACAAAGAGAAGAAGACATTCTTCTTCAAGAATTTGATCGTCGTATTGCCTTCTGCAAATTCCAGGTAACAATACATAGATTTTGAGTTGATCCTTGATGATAACAGACTTCCTTTAGAATTCACACTGTGTTCTTGAGCAGATAGCGAGTTTTATAAAGCAACATATATTCAGTAGAAGAAGACCGATTGATGGATGGAGATATATGATCGAAGTGATAGGTCCAAATGCTAGAAAAGGGAAAGGCAGTGTTTCTAGGCTCCCAGCTTTATCAGATGGATCTACTCTGCCCTTGAAGGAAGAAACCAATAGTCTCAGTACCTTGAATCGTCGTTAGAGAACTGGAGAGATTCTTGAGGAGTTTTCATGACAATGATTCGAGATTTGTATCACAAATGTTCTTAGTTCATGACTCTTTGTGATCTCAAGTTTTGTTTCTTTATATGGTATGAATTCAGTTTTGCAAATATCATACTTTTGTTGCATGTGGTTTGAATAGAAGTAGGAAAGTTGGACAATTTTTATTTATATAAAACATAGAAGTGTTTTTGGGAGATTTGTTTTACACTTTTACTCACAACAAAAAAAGCTTCTGTGCTTTAATGAGAAGAAGTTAGTTAATTGTTTAACCACCCCAAATTATTTTTGTTTGAGATCATTTGCATAGTTAAGTAACAAATTATTTTTGTTTAATAAAAAAGATCAATATGTATATATATTACAAGTAAAATATATAATAATATATAAAATGTAGCAAAAAAAAAAAATTCAAATTTCTTGCTTTTGAAATTATTTTAAATAAATAAAGATGAGGTTTTTGTGTAAGAGTTTTTATATATGATTAGTAATGGTTATAAATAGATGTTAATTGCAAAATTAATAAAAAGATGAATGGAGAAAAAAGTCAGGACAATAATTATTCCCATTAAGAAGAGTTTTTGGTTTTTACTCAAGAATAAGCTAATTTGGTGAAAAACTGGATTCCCTAAATTTTAAGGAATCCATTTGTCTAAAATCTTGATTTTGTACAAAGGTGGTTTTTGTAAAAACAAAATCTAAAATCTATTTCAAAAACCAAAAACAATCAAAACCCAATTTGATTGAATTGAATGTGGTATCTGTTTCAAATTGATACCATTTTGTTTATGTTTTGTTCAAAAGAAAGATGCATGAGTTGAATGAATTTAATGTTGTTTAATTATGTACTTTAAATGAAATAGTATATATATGCATCGTTGTATAAATCAGCATAGTCTGTCTTATCTTTTAGATACATATCAAACCCTAAAAAAAAAATACCACATCCATTAATTAAAGCAATGAATAGTCTCTTATGCTTTTTGTTCGTCATGACATTGTGTTTTGGGCTGGGTAACACAAAATTTCGGAGGGGGGGGGGAATTTAATTCAGTTTAAGAATTCGCTTGCTCCACAAAATGATCTTCGTGTTAATTGTATTTTCAATAGAGAAAAAATCGGCTTTTTTTATTTGATCCTAGAACAAACCAATAATTTTAATTTTTATAATAAACACGAATTTAAGAATATAATTAATTGTCGCTTACTGTAGAAGCTTGGACAAGCAACAATTAGGACATACAAAGGTAGCAGTGGCATGTTTGATCATGATAAGCAAAACTTTTGGGATGCTAGAAAAGATAGGATTTACTTCACACATGGTAAAGAAGCTCCTAAGTTAGAGTGTAATTGGATGAAGCTCATAAATTAGAGTATAGTTGGATCTAAGATGTTTCTAATAGTTGACACAAAAATCTTTTGTTATTCATATTTAGTGAAATTATTTCTCTTTGTTTTAACTACAATTTCATATAATTAGAGTAAATACCTATTAAATCAAATACTGAAATCTGTAGCCTACGTGACTATTAGAGGATTTTTAATTGTTGTTTAGGTCACGAATTGCATTATTAATTTACTATAATTAAAAGTTAAGCTACAAGAGCTAATTTACCAAGAGTATCAGCTTCAACATTATTGAGACGTGGAACAAAACTAAAAGATAAAGAAAGGAAATTTTTAGTAGTATCTCGAACATCCTCTAAATAAGATGAATATCGTTTTGCGAAGAGCCATTCTCCAATATTTAAATTAAAAAGGGAGAGTTCGAGTAAAAATGAATGTCATTGCACGGAGGGCAAGAAGAGCATCCCCAATTGCCCAAGCTTCTACTGCTAATCTCGAGCACGAGTTCTTGCCTTGGATATGTCTGTTAAGGAGAACTGAGATCGTATTGATAGTGGTGTTAGCACCCCTTATCAACAACTCGTCGTCAAATGAGATCGGTCCGCCCCATCTCTTCCGGAGCCGCCCTTAGGGCCTTTCTCATGTTGTAAGTCCATTACACCAGGTATTACTTATTATATCTTGATCGCTAGCCAACTTAAGAGATAAAGGCGCATCTTCTTAAAATCTCCTAAATCTTGGAGAATAAGGAAATCTTCCTTATCTCTATAAGTTGATGAGTTGAATATTTTTGGAAAACTAGTTGATCATGAAGATCTTATTGAGTTTATCATTGATGGCTTGCGTGAAGAATACCGTGCTATTTGTGATGCAATTCAAAACGTGAGACTGTTGTTATTTTTGAAAAGTTCCACGAGAAGCTACGTAATCAACAAGCTGCGATTGTTTGTGTTTCTCCATTTGTGTCATCGATTTCCATCACTGTTCAAGCTGCATTTAGTCATCCTAACAATAGCAGTATCTAGCATCCCAACAACAACAACAACGGGCGCCCTCCCACTGTGTCGAAGAATTCTAGTGACACGTGCTCATATGACAATCGTTCTCAAGGAAATTCAGGTTAGTGGTGTCCGTATTCAGTGTCAGGCATGTAGTAAGTAAGGACATAGTGTTCAGCGATGTTACTCATTCACCCTCGTTTATAATCCCAATGCACATTACTCTTATCCACCTCGTGCCAATGTTTTCCTCGTCTGACACTCCATCATGGTTGTTTTACATTGGTGCAACTTACCATATTATATCCGATCTTCAGAATTGTCTTTTCATACTCTATATTCTGGATCCGAAAAGTGGCTATATATTGGTGATTGTAATGGAAGTTCAATTCAACACACATGTTTGACTTCTTTACCAACTCCTAATCGTAATATATGTTTGAAGGATGTGCTTTATATTTCTCCAAACTACCTCCTCCGATCGCCGCCGGCCAACCACCTCCTTCTCTCTCCTTCTCTTTTTTCCTCCTCTTTCTCTCTACTTATTTTTTTTTGTTATTGGTGTTTGATGATTGAATAACTAAGCACCCCAATACCTCATTTTATACTAAAATGGTTCGTCGGATGATCGCCACATGACACCATCTCGAATCCATTTTTCTATAATATTTTTAAAATAAGCATTTTTATTTCTTCAGCAAATAATATCAAGCCACGTCTTCCTTTCTCCTCCAATGGGAAATATCTGTTTTCACGGTTTGATTTACGATCTGTTTCGTGTTCCGTACACACCGTTTTGTGGAAATATTTCTGAAAAATTCAGGAAACATTTACAAAAAAAAAAATTGTAATTGTTCCATAACCTCTTTGTAATCAGGGATTCTCGGGACTACAGGAGTCGGAGATGTGAGGGTCCCAGTGTTTTATTGTCACCTATGTCGAGCCTATGCAACATCAATTATGGCCCGAGCCATTTTTCTCATGAGATCATGAGCTTCCCCTTGGGTCACGCGCAGACGCCTCGTGAAGCTTTCAACTGGGTCTAGATGATAAATTTATTGTTTGGTAGCTAGGATTAGGTCACTCATCACCTCATCAAAAGTTGGTATTGGTGGTTGTGGGAAATTCGTAATAGCAAGGTTCCTTTCCAGAGGTTGGGCCTGGGGGTTATCAGTTATCTCCTCTGCTATGTCGTTGAGTTTTGATACACTTTTTTCCCTCCACACTTGCTCCAATGGTGTCCTGAAGCTGGGGTTGTATTTATGGGTCGGGGCACCATTCCCTCTCTTTTGAGTAAAATTATGGGCCGCTTCTTGGTGTCTAGTTTTATCAGCTTCAGGGACGTGTATTTATGTGCAAGTAGAGCTAACGTTCAGTGCCATGTCTCTCTGAGCTGCGTTGATCCCATCCAAACCTTGCTTGACCGTTGGTTGTCTAACATGGTAACTCCTACCAGAGATACGTTCGCCGAATAAATTTGCATGTCTCGTCTTTGGTGGAAGTCTCTTGGTTTGTAGGGTAGATCACTATCTTCTCGCCTAGGAACTGGAGATATTGTGCGGTAGTCTCTGTCTTTTCTTGTGGCTTGTTGACTCATCTAAGAAATTTGCGTAGGAAGGTAGATGCAGTCCTTTGCTTCATGAGACAGGCGGCCACAGCTGTAGCAATGGAGGTCATCTTCGTAGTCAAACTTGTATTTGAAGCAACCCGTTTCCCAAGTCAGAGCCCATAGCTCGTCCTCTTAGTTTCCATTTTCTCTCCATGTAGGGATGAGCGACCAGAGATTTTGGACTTGAAGGTTAGTTAGGCGGCTGACCAGGGTGAGGGTGTTAGCCTTAATAAGCTTTGAAGTATCCACCTCAGGGACTCTCATTCGATTTCTTGGCAGGTCTTGGTGTGGACTGGCGATGGCCTTACCTTTCTCAGAGTAAGAGTATCTTCTTCCCATAGCTAACGACGTCGAAATGCTTGCAACTATTGGAGTAAGCTTGTCGGAGGGTTGAAGCTTGCTAATGCTTCGGATCTGATTACAAGGAGCAGCGAAAGAAGGTCTACTTGGAATGCCTCGATGTTGTAGAAGCAAGAGAATTTCGGAACCAGCTTACACCCCTTGCCACGTTAAGAGTTGTCCGCCGGCCGGAGCCTCCAGAGATATAGGACTTTCGGAGCCTTTTGCCTTTTTTGGTTAAGAGAAAGTAGGTAAGAAGTTGAAGAAGTGTTGGGTAAAAGGGGTGTCTTTGCTGCTTTGGTTAGTGACCGGTGGATAGAATTGACTTTTCTTGTTGCCTAGCAGTTACACTCGTAGCCTGGGAACTTGTGCCTGAGAGCGTTTTATATTCTACTCATAATAGGTTTTGTTCTTATATTTTAGGAGATTTGTTTTACACTTTTACTAAAGAAAAAAAAAGCTTTGATGGTTGAAGAAGGAGAAGAAGTTGTATCTAATTGTTTAACCACCCCCAAGTGGGTTTGTAAACATTTGATTTCTCTTGCTTTAAATTTGAATATGCATTAACAAAAAGTAAATATATTGATCGTTACAAACTTACAAATTGGTGCATAGGTAATGGTGAACGGATTCAGGTTTGGGATGATCCATGACTATGTCTGGCTTCCCCTGAATGCCCCATAGGACCAGCGTCCCCTGAGTTTGCCCAACTCAATGTATCTGACTTCATCACATAGCAGAATCACTGGGACTGGGACATGATCCGAAGAGTTATCCCTCAATATGAAGAGGACATCCGGCTACTCCACCTAGGATCAAGGAAAAGGGAGGATTGCTTAATCTGGCTCCCCGTCAAGAATGGGACTTACACTTCTAGATCGGGGTATGGTCTTCTAACGGCCTCATCTACCCTTCTAGACCCCGAGAATTTCAATTGAAAATCAAGTATTTGGAAACAAAAGACCTGTCCAAAGAAAAAGATGCTCCTCTGGAAAATGGCTGCGGGAGCCCTGCCTATAGGATCCCGTTTGGAAACTCGGGGTATCCAACTAGATACTACATGCAAAAGATGCCACGGCCGAGAAAATCCAGAACATGTGTTCATTGACTGTCCGTTTGCAGCAGAAGTGTGGAAAGCAGCACCGCTGGCTATGCCCCCATTGCCAAGCCTGAGATCGGTGAAAGAGCTCATCTCCAAGGGAGTCCACCTCCATGGCCTGCCATCGACGGAAGGGACCATAAATCCCTTTCCATAAATCTTTTGGCATATATGGACGGCTCGGAATAACCTCATCTTTAACGCTAGAGGGTTCACCCCCAATGAGGTAGTTACAAACACGACTGATGACGCTAGAGCCTGGGAGGGAGCGGAAACACATCTAGTTAGGACAAACCGAGCGGTAATAGCAAATAGAGACGAGGAGCCCTCGGACCCTAGTTCTCCATATGCTTTGTAGATGCTTCATGGAGTAAATAAACAATGTCATGTGGCATGGGTTGGATCTTCCGCATTCCTGGTCAGTTTGAGAGTTCACAGGGGTCTGCAGTAGAGAAATGGACCGTCTCGGCCCTAGTTGCCGAAGTTAAAGCGGTTCATGCCGCCCTGTTAGACGTGATCCATTAAGGGCTCCAAGAGTTTCATGTGTTCTCAGACTCGTAGTCTCTGATTAGAGCTATCAATGTGGAACCACTAACGGAGATATTCGCCATTGTCAAGGATATCCAAGAGATTTGTACCTTGTTTTTGAGAATTTCCTTCTCGTTTGTACCACGCACTAAGAACATGGAGGCCAATTTGATAGCTAAAAGGGTCCTTAGTCGCCTATTTGTAACCGCGGTTTGAGATATCTTAATAAAGTTTGGACGTGACAAAAAAAAATAAAAAGCAAATTGGTAATTACAAACATATAAATTGTAATTCATCAGTTAAACTTTAAATGTGTTTAGACCTACGTTACGTGATTAATTTTGTGGTTAGTAAATTTTTTTAGAATGACTAAATATGCCTACTTAATAGACAAAATCAATGGGGTTGTTATTTTTTATTTTTTTTTTAGTTTTTCTTTCAATAAATATGACTTTTTTTTTTTATCAATAAATATGACTTATTATACGTTATATGTATGTTATATATCCGTGGGTATATTGATTTGGATGATTTATTGTTTGCAGTTGCACTGAATTTAGTAAGTATTGCAAAATATACTGATGGGGTATCATTTTAGTGACATCTTTGATTTTTTTTTTTGAAATATATTTCTAAAACCGTGAATAACTAACTAACAAAATTGAGTATTTTTTGTGAAAAACCCTTAAAAAAAATCGATAGTGAAAAAATTCTTCAATTAAGATTTAACTAAAAACTCCTCAAGTTTAATTCCGTTAATATCTTAAACTTCCGTCTATCATGTCGTAAAAAAATTAAACGAGAGTCGTTAAATCAAAATGCACCGTTTTATTTTTGTAAAGAATATTTTGATTTTTAATGAAAAACCTCCTCAAGAAAAGATTGAGTATGAAATATGATTGATATATGGGAAGATATATGTAATTCTGTAAATTGTAATTAAGATAAAAATGCATATACATTGAGTATGATTGTTTTACAAAAAAATTAAGCCAAGTGGAACAAATCTAGTTATATATATATATATGATATTTTGTCAAATTGTGTGTGGTTTTAATTGCAGATTTTTTGTTTGAGATCATTTGCATAGTTAACTAACAAATTATTTTTAATTAATAAAAAAAGATCAATATATATTACAAGTAATATATAATAATATAAAACTAGCAAAAAAAAGATATCAAATTGGTTGCTTTTGAAATTATTTTAAATAAATAAAGATGAGATTTTTGTGTAAAAGTATAGATGTTAATTGCAAAATAAAAAAGAGAAAAAGACTTGAATATCATAAAATAGTTATATTTGATAGTAATACCACAACATTCCTGAATTAGTGATTATCCTTTCTTAATTTCATGATTTGCTTCCTGAATTTTTGGAAAATGGAAAACCCTTACCGGATTTGTGTTTATCCTTCATGAATTTCATGATTTGCTTTTTGAATATATGATTTGTAAACAAAGAAAATTTCAATAAGAATTTATATAGATTTGGGAACTCTTTCCGAATTTGTGTTTATCTTTCCTAAATTTCATGATTTACTTCATGGATTTCATGATTTGTAAACAAAAGTAATTTCAGTAAGCATTTGTACAGAAGTCATTTCCAGCAGTATTGGATATGGATACTGATGACTTGGTTGATGGAGCTAGAAATGCTCGAAGCGACTGCGAAGGAATTTATGTTTGAAAGCAATCTGTTATGTTCTAAGCTTTTGTTTGCTTTGGTGTTGAGTGTTGATCTTTGTTTGAGTTGTTTATGAGTGTTGTTTGCTTTGGTTTCCTTTCTCTGTGTATGTCTTTTTGTGTCCGAACTCTAATATGATATGTCTTTTAACAACTCTTTTTATTTGTTTCAGGTCAAGTAAGATGGGAATTCAAAAAAACAAGCGTTTGTCAAAAAAGAAATCCAAAACCAGAGCTACTGTGAAGTAAAAAAAAAAACAGTTGAAGGTAAAAGAGTCAACAAAAAAAACAAGAGGAGTTAAAGGATACACAGATGACATAGAACCCTTTGGAGGAGAAGGAGTTTGAAAATGAATTAACAGAGAACCCTTTGGAAGAGAAGGAGGTTGTAGATGAGTTATCAGAGAACCCTTAAGAAGATAATGTGGTTGAAGATAAGTTAACAGAGAACCCTTGTGAAGATAATGGAAGAAGAACAACATAAGGAAACCTTCGATGAAGAAGTGTAACCTCAAACTGATACTGTTGAAGAACCAAAGCGTAAAAGAATTAGAGGACCAACCAAGATGAAACTCATTACCAAGGAACCTCATGAACGAGAACATGTTGACTTTACTGACACGGGAGAACCATGTGATTCAGGGTCAGTGGTGTTATCATCCTACGTAGGCATGTTAGTACGTGAACATGTTCCAGTCGTTATTTAAAATTGGAAAAAATTTACTGAAGATATAAGAACTGTTTTCTGGAAATCTTTTCTGGTAATCTTATATTCTCTTTTTGAAGTTTAACTTGTATTTGATTGCCTTTCAATCTTAATTGATATTTTAAATTTAATCTTAATGCAGGCAAGGTTTGACATGGATGAAGATTACAAAAAAACTACTGTGTTTAAGCAGATGGGATGTCTGTAGAGATCTTCCAAATCACGCCTGGTGACAAAAGTGAGAGAAGCTACAACATTAAAAGAGGGGATGAGTCTGCGACCTGCTAATGTGGGTACAACTGAATGGCGTAAATTTGTGAGAAAAAGACTAGTAACGCCTTTAAGGTAATACATATTTTGTCTTGGTTTTTAGTTATATGGAATAGCAACAGTTGAGTTTTTCATTCTCTAGGTTTTCAGCGATTCATACAAGAAAAGACGGAAGAAACAGATACCTCACACTTGTGGGCGTAAAGGAATGGTCAAAGTGCGACAAGATTTGGTTAAGACAAGCCCATAACCATCTAGAGTGACGAGGCTAAGAGTTTGGGTCAAATCTCGTACTAGGAAAAATGGTACCCTTATAAATGACACATCAGCTGAAATGATTGTAAGTTATCTTCATTCTATGCACATAATCTGTAATTTGGTTTTGCTGGTTGGTGGTTCTTATGAAATATGAAAGATTCCAAGACCGCTTAAGTTAAATCATATCCTATTATCGGCAAAAAAAAACTGGAAAAACTCTGAAGTGAAACCGTCCAGACCGTAAGTGTTGTTGTGAGGCAGAAAAAATAAAGCTTGTTTAACATCTTCTAAAGTCACTGAAGCCTGGAGCATATGAATCAAAGAAGAGCTACACTTTTGCCTGGTGAGGTTGATGATTCTCGCATTTTGTTGTGGAGTTAAGTCTTCTGTCGGTGTTAGATTTCGCTCTTTGCTTTATCATTGTTCTGAGAGCCGACTTCTCATTCTCTTGTAAACAAATGACCTCGTTTTAATATCAATAAAATAACGATCATCTCACCAATCTTTTATATCATTCGACTTAGTTATCGACCCGGTTTATTAATGAGAATTCTGACCTTTTAAATTCATCACGCGGGAACGTCACGAAGTAAAAGTCACGTCAACTCACCTCACCAAAAGTAACTTAACCCACTTAGCGAGCCGCTACTATTCTTAACGACCCGGTGTGCGACGCGGTATGAAACACAAATAATTCAATGAAAAAAAAAAAACTATTCGATTATTGTTAAGAATAGAGAAGAGAATATGGCAAATTGTTCTTATCTTTATTCCATAGACAACAATACATATATATAAGAATACAAAGCTAGGGTTTAGAACCTTTTAGAACATGGGTTTATGGGCCTATAATGGACATCTACATAAATGATTTATAACACTCCCCCTTGGATGTTCCATTATACAAAAATATTTTCTAAAGCGCATAAGATGCTGCCTCATTTAAACCTTATTAGGAAAACCCAATGGGAAAAACCATGGTTAAGGGAAAAAGAGTGCAACGCGCATTTACTCCCCCTGATGAGAACATAACTCAAGTCTTTGAGATGAATCATGTAACTAACTCTTTAAAACAATAAGTCGAAACGCCATGGTAGATGTCTGTCGATATTAGATCTTCAAATAAAGTTTGTACATGTCCCACGAAAATAGTCATATCTTGAGTTCCATCATCTGGAATTACTTGATTCAAATTAGAGATGAAACTAGACTCAAATATCTTTCTCTGGACACTAAGATCGTTTTCTAATTCCACCAGAAAAGTCTTCGTTGGTTGACAAACTTTCGACCTTCGATTATGTCTCGCGAATTGAGTGTGATCATGCCTTGATTTTTCTTCAGGTATAATTAATCTTGGATCGTTCTCTTTAGCTTCTCTCGTTCTTGAAAAAAAAACTTTGTAATATTGATAGATCTTAATCTTTTGAGTGATAACATTCCTTCTCTTTAGGTGTCTATCATTTGTGTGTTCTTTGTTGCCTCATTAAAACCTTGACATGGAAATACCCAATGAGAAAAAAACCATGATAAAGAAAAAGAGTACAACCACACATATCATCTTATTGCTCCCCCTGGAAGCATCATCTTCGGGAGATGCATTCCAATCATATTGTGGGGATTGTTATAAGCATATCCTTGGTGAATAAACTCGTGATTATCATATAATCTCTTAGATTAATGGACTTCTGGTCCATAACATCCCTTTCACATAAGAGATCATATCTTTCATATTGGACATACTTGAACATATGAGTTATTCCTTCTCCTCTTATAGAAGTTACTACTATGACTACCTTGTCATACAAAATCACATCTTTCAATCATGAAAGAGATCAATAAATTGCTTGAATATCATTTTTCATATGATACTCCAAGACCAAAAATTATTTCCTTTTATATGCTCAGTAATGTTCTCGAGAATTAGCATTTCCTGCTTCTTGCAGTCCAAATCCTTTTTGGAACTTTCATACAAATGATATTGTCCAGTGGCTCTTAATTATTTTCTTGTTGCCATAATAAGAAACTTGAAAGTAGTTGCTTCCACCACATGATAGTAATTTCTTTATAATATATTCTAGGTCTTTGTGAGAACCCTTGTGCAACTACTACTTTGCACCTCACAATTTCATCATCTCATCAATTCTTTCACATAAAGATCTAATTATGTCTCTTGCATAAAAACCTATTTATTCACCACTGGTATTACACCTTTAGGTGTACGGACTACTGGTCTGACTACTCTTCTCTTCCCAAGAGATTTAACTCCGCATCTATTCCTTATTTCCATCCTGGCCAATCATTACTTTAGATGGTTCTATCTTTCCATCATTTTTTTTTTGCACTTCGAAATAGATGGTTCATGATCCTAATTATTATCAACTGCTACATTGAATGCATAAGTATTAACGACGTCGATTTGATATTGGTTCCATAATATTTTAGAGATGACATAGCTATTTAAGATTTCCTTATTCTCAGGTACCTGAATTTCTTTCTTGTCATGTTTACCATCTCTTCTCGAGATCCTTAATATTTCATTCTTCGGTCCTGCCATTCTTATTCATGCTCCTTTTCTTTCCGAGGATTCTTATCTTTGTAACCGATATGTCTATCACGCTTCATGCGATCTTTAGAATCATTAGCAGTTTGATATTGTCTTTCTAGGACATCATTTTAATTGGAGCATTTATAGCTGGTACATGTGACTTTATCACTCTATTAGGGTCAATTGAAGGCATCTGGCAACATATGCTTAACCTTTGTACATGAATTATCTCTTATACATTCATTTGGACCTATATTCACGCTCTTTAGTCCGAGGATCAACGATAATTCATTTCAACTCATTTCCTTTTCCATCTGTTTCATTTCTCTCCCCAATGTTGGATAGACTAACTCATTAAAAGATTCTTTACATATAAATCCTTCTGGATTTTAGCATCAATGGAGATTCATATCCAACATGTATTCATAACCTCTGTTGAGGTCCCATCTTTTAGAGTTATGGTGGAGCAACTTATCCAACTTTTCTAGATAGGATATCTTTCGTTCTTGACCCAAAACCAATTTGATAGGGAGAGTTATTAATCACTCTTTGGCATTATGAGAATCAATGCTGCTGCATCTTAATATTAGCTACAAGATGTTCTACCCATATCCTAATGGGCATACAATAATCATCAAAGGCTTACGCCATGAATTCACCAACATTACCAAGTAATCTCGTAAACTTCAAGTTGCGGATCTATAACAAGGATACATACGACTATCTTTTCGATGCATTAATTAAAAACATATGGTGGATGATCAGTCCACCAGTGGGTGATCAAGCCCACAACCATTTCCTTGTATACTTTCCAAAAAGTAAATAGATTCCAAATCTATTTTGCTGGTGAAATCTTTTTATCATATTGCCTTGTAAGCAAGCAGGATATTAAATATCATTCGCAAGGTTCTTCAACGAGTGTCGCATTATTACTAAACCGGGATGGCATAACCAGTTTGCCAAACATTACATCTTTTAATAAACTTCTAGCTAGTTTACTATAGCATTTATCTCAATTTTACTATATTTTGTGTAGTACAATCAAGTAGATAATGCATGTATTTTATCCAAAATATACTTTTACTGCCTTGGGTAATACAATATTTCCCTTTAACTATTGTCTTAACATAATTAGATATCGAATCCCTAGGATATGCTTATAAATGATTCACCAAACGTCATATCTAGTGGGAACATGTTCCATTTACTATGGATGTGGGATTCTACAATTCTCTCCCTCGAGATAATGAAACTCCGGGTTCATATATCTCGAATTGAATCCCACTCTAGAAATCAACAACATACCCAACTTAGGTCATGTGTATATCTTAAATCCTTATGACCTTTGAGACTTGGGAAAATATAACACAATAATGATTTTGAATTACGTGCCCATAGGCAATCATATGCTCGCTCTTCTAGAGCTTTCAATAATATTTATACTGCAATGTATTGTATTTACACTAGTTTTGTTCCTTATCACATAAGAGAAATATCTCTAGTGAAAGAAATTCATAGGGCTCGACCTTGACCATAACTTTATCCATATCCAAATTCACGTTTAGAACCACTTATTTAGCCATTTCCTCGGGCAACATGGTTTTTCTTTTCTCAATATAAAATGTCACATTCACTTCAAGGAATAGAGTATAATCAAGTAGACGTGATTAATTATTTTATCCAATGCCTCTCTCTTTTACTCAGCCATGATGAAACAAAATATAAGCTCAAAGTACTTCTTAATTCTCTTCTCATGTTATTATGTCTAGAGGACAACAATATTTTCATGAAAGATTACTGACTTAAAAGTCTTGTAATTTTAGTTAACCAATCAAGATAAGCTCGAGGCTATATCAACTTTTAGTGATCATTCTTATTTTGCTTTGCTCATAAGAACACATAGATAATATAAGTCAAGCCTCCAATATCTAGAACCTCAAAAAAATGATGGCAACAAAGCATGATCATCAAACTACAAATGCTATAAAATGATAACCACATAACTTAATCACTATTTTGTTACTAACATGTCATTGAACTAGGTTCTCAATAAATCAATCAACTAGTTCACCAAGGAAGACCGGATTAATTATGAAACAGTGGCAAAATCGGTTGGAAACATAAAACAGAAAAAATAATCTATATAACAGAAAATTCGTGCCAAATTTGAATAAATTTTTTTTCTCTTAAAACTGTTGAATAGTCATTTGGTGAATTTGACTAAGTCATATCTAATATGATAACAATTAACGTATTAGAGTCGAGTGATACATACTTATCTTGATGATGGAAGCAGTATACCGTAAAATCACATCGACTCACGAATATGAAATAAAATCTTCCAATTTTTTTAAACCGTCAGGGCCATTGACGCCAATTAAGATTTCACATGCAATAGGACATAATGATTAAATCAAATCTAAGTATCACGAAAGTATGCCCATAATAAACATGAATCGATAAAACATAAGGGATGCTACATGAATCAGTTTGTATATTATATTATATTATATATGAAGTATTAAAATTTTAATGGCAAAAGCATAAGCCAGTAAGATTTAAACATTAGGCTAAATCGAAAAATCACAAGACAAAGCTATCAAATATATTTAATCGAATTGCTGTAATCGAAGATGCACAATATAGCATATCAAATTAACGTATATTGGTTAATGCTTTTAGTAAACATACAAAGCAAACCAATTATAATAATAATACATGGAAAACAACACTATACTAGTGCCATTTTAGAAAATTCTTCTCACATCCAATTATTTAAAATAATACCATCATCAACATCACGACAACCACCAACACCACCACCACACCGCCGCCGCCGCCACCACCGCCGCCACGACCGCCACCGCCACCGCCACCACCACCGCCACCGCCTCCGCCACCACCGCCGCCCCCACCACCACCACCACCACGACGAGCACCACGACGAGCACCACTGCCACCACCACCGCCACCACCACCACCGCCGCCGCCACCGCCGCCGCCACCACCGCCGCCACCACCGCCACCACCGCCACCGCCGCCGCCACCGCCACTACCACTACCACTACCCCGACGACCACCACCACGAGTACCACCACCACGAGTACCACCACCACGAGCACCACCACCACGAGCACCACCACCACGAGCACCACCCCCAAACTCTTTAATGCCAACATCGTCCAACAATGGACCCCAACCAAGATCTTCTTCGATTCCTGGCTTATGGAAAGTCTCAGTAACCTCGGAAATCTTGGCGGTGAAGGCCAAAGCGTAGACATCACCCCCGAAGCTGTGGTACAGTGTCGGAAGCGGCAAGTCAACGGACTGAGAATGCACAGAGACTTGAAGAACCTCATCTTCAGCAAAAGTTCTCCACGCGTCGAGAGTGAGCGCGTAGAGAGAACACATGCCTCCCGTTTTGGGACCAGTGGTGATGTGGTCGACGAATTCGGGTGTTTCCCATTCCGGCAAGGCGGCTTCTCCGATTAAAATCTTCATGTCGGATTTTCCATTACAAAGGTATCCTGAACAGAAAGAAAACATATATCTACAGACACAGATTGAATCTTTCCTCAAATAACATAAAATCTTGCTTCAAAACCATAGTAAAATGATTGAAATCAAACCAGAGAGAGTGTTTGAGAGAGGAATTTACCTTCATAAGCAGGATCTCCAAGAGCAGCACCACAGAGAATTAGCAATAGAGTTACAATAATGGTTTTGGTAAACGCCATTGTTCTCTATTTCATCGGGGGAAAGAGAGAGGGAAAGGATATGGAGATACGACTTCATACACGGAAAGTGCGAATAAAAAGGATTTCAAGCGAGTGGAGTTTCGTGAGAGAGAAGAAAAATTCACGGAGATGGACCCCATTGGTGCCATTTTGTCTCTCTATCTTGCTGAGCTGGCACGGATTTCGCCTTAATTCATGCTCTCTCTACTTTCGCTTTAACCAATGGCAATTGCCTGCTTCAGTCTTTCCACAACTAAAACATTAAAACTAAAACAATTGTTCTTCCAAAATGTAGTATTATTTTTGGACATTTATAGAACATACATTAGACTCTCTTGACTCAGTTTCTTAGGTAAAAAAATTATATTTTAATTGTGGGTCCTATATTTAGTATAAAACTGTGCTACAGATTCTCTTATTTAAGAGACGTTTCTGCACTCGTCTCTACACGTGGCAGTGCTAGATCCGTCTAGTTTTGTTTTATTTCTTTTCTTTTTTTTAAAAACGTGGAACCCACTAAAAAAATTAATAAAAAAATTTAAGAGACTGAAAATTAAGAAACGATTGATGAACTTGCTTTTAGTGGACCATGAGATAAAAACAGCGATTAAAGAGCAAACGGGTATTAACAATGAGGGTGGCCATGGATTATATCTTGGTTTACCAGAGGGTTTCATAGGGTCTAAGGTGACAACACTCGACTATTTACCACATGGCACTACCAACACATATATTGACATGCTTTCAAGTTCCAAAAACGACATGTGAGAAGCTGAACTCCATTATGCCCAGGTTTTGGTGGAAGAATAAGGAGAGTGGTAAGGGAATTTATTGGAAGACTTGGGATAAGATGACAGTTTCAAAATATAGAGGTGGAATGGGTTTTTGAGACTTGGAAGGCTACAATCTGGCTCTTCTTGATAAGCAAATTTGGAGGATGACAAACAACCCCGACTCTCTGGTGGCTATAATGTACAAATCTAGATATTTCCCTAAGGAGGAGATCGTTAGTGCCACTTTGGGAACAAGACCCTCTTTTGCTTGGAGAAGCATTTTCAGTTATATGGACATGATGAAGAGAGGTCTACGAAGGGATGTAGGGAACTGTTCAAGTCTAAGAAATTTCAAAGACCCTTGGTTACTTGCCAATCCGCCAAGAGCTCCGGTATTACTCCCTGATATTGATCCTGAAACAATATCCATGTACACATTTAAAGACCCTAACTCAGATGAATGGAAGATTCAGGAGTTGAAGAGGTGTTTCAGTTCTGAAGATGTGGCTTTGATCACTCAGGTCAAGCCTAGTTTTCAAGGAAAAGGTAATTATATGTGGCAGTTCAATAACAATGGGGAATTTCAGTTAAGTCCGGATCTTGGCTTTGGTCTATGATGAAGGAGGAAAGGGACCCAGATAGTATGGTTTTTCAAGAGCCAAGCTTAGAACTGCTCTATAGAGCTATCTGGAACACTCCCACTCAGCCACGAATTCAACATTTTCTCTGAAGATGCTTATCTAATTTCCTCGCGGTGGGAGCGAACATGAAGCAGTCAAGCATCAAAGATTAGCGCGCAATCCAGAATGTCAAAGATGTGGAGCTGCTGAGCAGACTATTAACCACGTTTTTTTCCAGTGTCCTTTTACTAAAGTGGTTTGGGCTACATCCCCTCTTGGACACCTATACTACCCTGATTTCAGCGCATCGATCTATTCCAATATGGCCACTAGTTTACTAGAATTCAGAGCCGGGAGGAGGAGATGAAGGAAAGGATCCGTCTATGACCTTGGATTATGTGGAGGTTGTGGTAATCAAAGAATATCTTCTACTTCCAGAACGAATATCAAGAGGCACAGAATATCATTGAGCTAAGCAAAAGAGATATGAAGATTTGGGATACTTATTCAAAGAAGCCTATATAGAGCAATTTCTCTCCTTCTCTCTTGTGTGTACTTAAATGGGAGCTTCCACTTGAAGGTACTCTCAAGTGTAATGTGGAGGCCTCATGGTATAAAGACAAGGCGGTTTTCTCTGTTGGTTAGATTCTCCGGGATTGTAAAGGTATGGTTAAATGGTTTGGGGCGAAAGTCTACCCTAAGCTTATATCTCCTTTTGAAACAGAAGCATCGGGTTTGGCTTGGGCTGCAAGATTCTTGGATAACATGGGTTTGCATCAGGTTATTTTTGAAATTGACTCTAAGGTTTTGGTGCAAGCACTGAATGAACATCGGCGTTGGACTAGGTTGAAGAACTTTTTGGATGATCTTCTCTTTCCCAAGCGTTACTTGAAGCCGAGTTGCAAATTTGTCTGTAGAGAGAGGAATGCATGTGCTGATAGGATAACCTTTTTTATTTCTCATGGAAATGTGTATGATGATATTCTTGATTGTAGTGTGCCTCAATGGTTGTATGCTGCATTTGAATTTGAGAAGCCGGTTTCAGGTTCCCAATATCGTAATGAAAGATTTGAATGTTTGAGTTTCTTTTATAAAAAACAATTGTTCTTCAATTGGGTGATTAACCAAAGAAAGGCAATGAACCACAACTAACAAGATGAAATCACGCAAGTATTAAAAAAATCTATATAACTAAGAGTGAACTTTTGAGGCTAAATTATGATATGTCGTTACCAAAATTACTTTCACGAAAACATTGTCAAAATTGGATTTAATGAACAAATTTATTTACAGTGAATGTCATTAGTTATTTGAATCAAAAAAAAAATTTGTATAACAATACTAGCTGGTGGGTCCGCACGACATGTGCGGACTGAAAACAATTTCCATACGTGATTCACCTTTGAGTAATTTCGGATGTGTGTATTGTGAGTTTGATAGATGGAAGGTTGAATTATAATAAATAGTGAATTTAGTAATAAGAACAAACTTACAACTTGAAAGAGTTTTACATACAGAAAAACCATTAACATGATTAAATTGGATGACTTGTCTTCTTATTAGAGTAATCAATCAAAATAAAGCTAATTAGAAAACAAAATTCAACTTAATTAATCGTCTTCAAATCAAATTCTCTAGCCAAGGAAACCTAAACTCACATTGAAAATTGGTATAGAGAATCCTCATGGATTTAACCTCCCAGATTTTCTAAAAGATCAGCATTTTCTTAATTTTCAATTGCAAATTCCTAACGAAAGTGGTTCTGAGAAGCTTACTCTCATCATCAAATCCTTCTTTTGAAACCATCGAATATGCTATTTCATCATTTTTCATCCTCTTCTCACAGCCTTTCTCTTCCATCGTCTTCCATACGCTTTCGTACATCTTCGTATAGAATTCCTTCTCAATCTAATATCTCTTATTGTTAATTACTTTGTTAATTTGAATCATTAATCGTATCCAACCTTTGAAAACCATTCCTGCAAATAGATGATGGTGAATCTTTCGTTTTATTAATAAACTATCTTTTCGGTGATTCCTTAATCTATTTCATATTATCAACATTCAACAAAACACGTAATTGAGCATATGAAATTCAATGATACTCAATCTCAATTCGCACCTAATGGAAGAGAGAAGAAGAATATTAATTATATTTTTGAGCGAATTCATCGAGTTGCCAAAGCACCTAGAAAAATCTAAAACAGTCAAATGCCAAATAATGAAAATTGTTAATCATACTCTCCACCATGTCCTTCGTTCCAATCTACAAAAGTAAAGTCTCTAATACATGATGAGATTCATTTTTTTTTGAAAAATAAAGAGCTCTACATATTTTCTAACTTTAACACAAAAAATGGAAAATGCTTTAGTGCTTTAACTTAACGACAACATGTATTATACCTAATCATACAACTGATGTAACAACATCATATTCAAGAATCAAAGTCGGAAGTCGAAGGAAATAGAAAGAGAATCTTACATTGTCACGTTTTTTTTCACCACCAGACCATCTTCTGTTCCGCACATAGTCGTATAAGGGAATAGGGATCAAAATATCAACCTACGAATGGAAAACAACATAAACATGTAAAGAAATGTTACAATAGAAGCTACATGATCTTCCTCAACCGTTCTTCTCCTAAATTGAGTGCTCTAAAGTGATCTAGAAACGGTTCAAAGGGAAAACCTTTTCTTTATATGCTGCATAGTACAAAGTAAGGTATGTAGTATGATTATTGATGGTGGATCTTGTACTAACGCTGCTAGCAAGGTTTAGGTTGAGAAATTAGGTCTTACAACAAACAAGCATCCAAGACCATATCACTTCATGAATGCATTGGTGAAATAACCCACGTCAAAGCGTTGGGTTTAATAAATTAGAATCCCACAAACTGGACATAAAAACCGAGCGTCCCTCGCATTTTAATAGAAAATAGAGCATGTATTTAGGTCTATTATGGCTTACATTCCTAGCTCAAATAAAATGCAAAGCGTGGATAAAGTAGAATCCAACTCACTGGACATAAAAGCCAAGCGACCCTCGCATTAAAAATAAAACCGACCAGGTATATGGCTCTATTACGGCTTACATACCTAGCTCTAATAAAAGTTAAAGTGTTGGGTTTGATAAAGTAGAATCCAACACATTAAACATAAAAACCGAGGGTCCCTCGTATTTTAAAAGAAAACCAAGCATGTTTTTGAGTCTATTACGGTTTTACGTACCTAACTCGAATAAAATTCAGGGTGTCGAGTTTGATAAAGTAGGACCCAACACAAAAGATATAAAAGCTGAGTGATGAGATCATGGCTAGCCAATGAACTAAAGAAGCTAAGGAGATGGAGGATCATCTTGCACTAAAGCTTAAGGAAGCTGAAGAATGAGGTAAGGAGCAGCTTGAACCGAAGGAAGCAGAAGACAAAGACCTACATGTGCCCCTTGACCGAATGACTCGACCTAAGGCTGCTATATTCAAACAAGCTATCAATAAACTTCGTCACACCATTGAGTTTGCTTATCCAACCACATTGGTTATGATTCAAGCTACTAAGTCTTCATCAAGTGAGGTGTTTGGATTGTACTCTTTTTCCCTTGGTTTTGTTCTGTCCCATTGAGTTTTCCAAACAAAATTTTTAATGAGGCAAGACCAAACATTTTGCCAATACCTCTTGATAAAACTAGGCCCATTCTATCCATATATTTCGAATTAAAAGAAGGAGAAGGAGCCTATTTCAAATTCAAACTTGATTATAATGTTTAGTCTTTGTTATTTACTTTCCTTGGTTGTCTTTTTGTTATTTCCTAAGCATCTAAAACATTATATGTGTGCATCTCCTCTTCTATTTAGGATCATCAATCCTTTTATCTAAAAACTTTCTAAGTGTATTGATCATCAGCTTGTTTAGTGAATTTCGTTCACCCTTTTATTACGAGCAAACATACTTTGATAGTGTAAGAGAGTTTCCACAACTCTTAGAAGTTTCAAATCGATCCATCCTTGTTCTATCATTAACCATATACCCTTAATCTTTCATCCATTCTGCAATTCATCAATAGTCCATCTATCTCTTAGAACCTTGTTGAAGCATTCATACAAATACAAAAACCACGGGTTGCACGGTTCTGCATCATCATCATGTGTCTTTGGAAATTACAATACACTGATCATCATCAACACAATCCATGTAGAGTCTCAAGGGACATGATTATATCATCTAGAATCATATCAAGGGGTATCATAGCAGATTTCCATACACAGAGGTTGTGTTCTTCCTTGTCGATCATATTTTGAAACTTTCTGCAACTTTTTATACTTTTCATATTATGTGATCAGATTAGTTTTAGGGTTGAAACTTATTGTGAGCATGTTTATTAGGGTCGAATCTATCTAGTTTATGCTTTGGATTTGTTAAAAAATAAAAAGAAATCACCAGAAACCTAGAGAAAGAGAATTAGGGTTCATCGCCTAGATTAGGGTTTTCAAGTTCTGCGGTTAGGGTTTTGTTTCTCAATCTGTTTCTACTAAGTTTGATTATGTGAGCAATTTTACTGGTTAAGTGTGTTAATCTGAGCAGGAACCATGGTAGGATCAAACCAGGAAGAAGATAATGCTGCAAATTCTAACAGCAACAACAAAAATTCTAATCAACTTTTGGTTAATGCTCTTATTGCCAAAATAGGCAACATGATGGATTAAAGACTAGATAAATTCAAGAATGAGACCGTGCATTTTGAACATGAAAGATCCAGGAGAAGCACACAGCATTCTGCAGCAGAAAGCTATTATTGTCATACCTCTCGATCCAATGGCTCAAGAAGAAGAAGACATAACAGAGCAGAGAGACAACCGCGATCATGTGATCTTCTTAGTGGTCTTAAACTGAAGATTCCAGAGTTTAAAGTCACTGATAATCCATAAGAATACTTAGAGTGGGAGAAAAATATTAAACTTGTGTTCAACTGCAGAGAATACACAAAAGAGTACAAGCTAAAGCTCGGGCCTACAGAGTTTAAGGATTATGATTTGACTTGGTAGGACAATCTAGTTACAGCAAGGAGACGTGCATGAGACTATCCCATTGATACTTGGAATCAGATGAAGGTTATCATGAGAAAGAGATTTGTGCCCAGCCATTAACATAGAGAACTACACTACAAGCTAAAAACTCTATCCCAAGGAAGTCGTACTGTTGAATAATACTACAAAGAGATGGAGAATTTCATGCCCAGAGTTGATATTCAAGATGTTGGTGAAGCTAAAATGGATATATTCCTGGGAGGACTTAACAGGGATACCATCGATAGATTGGAGGTACACCACTACGTAGAGATAGAGGAGCTATTACACAAAGCCATTATGTTTGAGAAACAACTCAAGAGAAAAAACCACAAATCTAACTATGGTTCCAGCAATCCTAGCTATCAAAAGGAAGATAAATTAAGTTTTCACCAGGATTCTCTAAGCCATTCTCTAAGCCAAAAGAAGAAGAAGAGAGTGAAAAGGGTAAAGACAAGGTCACCACTTCCAAGACTAGAGACATTGAATGTTTCAAATGCAAGAGATATGATCACTACGCCAGCACCTGCTCTAACAAGAGGGTAATGATCATTAGAGACAATGGAGAGATAGAATATGAGCAGAAACATGTTGAGACAGAAGAAGAGCACATGGATATGCCATCCCAAGGAGAGTTACTTGTCACTAGGAGATTCTTAACTTGCAAACCAAGACTGATGGAGATGAGCAAAGTGAGAATTTGTTTCACACTCGCTTGGTTGTTCAAGATAAGGTGTGCAGCTTAGTCATTGATGGAGATAGTTTTACCAATGTTGCAACTGAAACCATGGTAGAAAATCTTGGTTTAAAGGTGATGAAGAGACCAAAAACTTACAAGTTACAATGGCTAAATGAAGAAGAATAGATGGAAATAAAGAACTAAGTCAAGGTGTCATTATCCATTGAAAAATGTGAAGATGATATATTGTGTGATGTACTACCAATGGATGTTGGTCATATTATACTTTGGAAGACCATGGAAATTAGATAGAAGGATGATGGTTTTACCAACAAATATTCATTTGAATTCAAGGGAAGAAACACAGTTCTGGTTCCTCTCACACCTCAAGAAGTCTATCAAGATCAGATTTCTATGAAGAAGAACAAAGCACATATTGATGCCAAAGCTAAAAAACCGACCAATATTATGATAAAGAAACCAAAGGGAAGTCACTTCCCACACTAATTTTAATTTGAACCAACCAATGCAGGATATGCCTAGCAAGATACAAATGCTTTTGCAGGAATTCAAAGATGTGTTTCCAGAGGAGAATCCACAAGGTTTGCCACCCATTAGAGGCATTGGACACCAAATCGACTTTATATCAGGAGCCTCTATCCCAAACAAGCCAGCATACAGAACCAGTCCTTTGTAAATTAAAGAGCTACAACAACAAGTTACATAACTCATGGCGAAAAGACACATTCGTGAAAGCATGAGCCCATGTGTAGTATCAGTGTTGCTAGTGTCAAAGAAAGATCACATCTGGAGGATGTGTGTTGATTGCAGAGCCATCAAAAACATAACAGTAAAGTATCGACACCCTTTACCTAGATTAGATGATATGCTTTATGAATTGCATGGTTCTAGCATCTTTTCTAAGTTAGATCATAAGAGTGGTTATCACCATATTAGAATGAAAGAGGGTGATGAGTGGAAACTGCATTTAAAACTAAGCAAGAGTTTTACGAATGGTTAGTGATGCCATTTCAGCTAACTAATGGACCTAGCACTTTCATGAGATTATTAAACCATGTTCTTAGAGCTTACTCTATTTGGAAAGTTTGGTGCAAATGGCCATGCTCATATAGATGTATCAATTCATGCAGAAGTTTTGCATGCGGCCACAACTTGGGGTTGGAAACTGAGACCAGCAAGATCTCAGAAGGCAGAGGAGCTACATATTCTCTTAACTACTATCAACCCTCCAACACATTCCTCAGAGTCGGACACCTATTTGTGGACCATCCTGGGGGCTTTCAACGCCTCAGGTATGTATTCTGCATCGCTTACTTGGAAATTCTTGGTGACCGCGTGGCGATGCAGGTCCGTCCATGGAATTGATCTGGTTCAAAGACCATACGCCCAAGCACACATTTATTTTCTGGGTTTTGGACGTAGATAGAGTGGAAGAGAACTAAGCTCTTTGCTTGGGGAATGGATGTTCCAATATACTGTCATTTTTGTCATTCGTATGAAGAGATAAGGAATCACCTTTTCTTAAACTGTATTTATACGTTATAAATTAATAAAAATACAATATTTTGATAAAATATTATTTTCTAAAAAACTGTATTTAAATAAATTATTTATGAGAATACAAGTATAATAATCAGTTAAATGATGATTGAAAAAATTAAATATTAGCAAAAAAAATGAAAATGAAAGAAATAAGAAAAGGGTCGACAACTTTTATTTCCCTATATTTTAGGAAATCTACTTATTCAAGAGACTTGTATTTATTATTAATAAATTGTTAAAATTATGAATTTTTATTCAATTACCATTATAAATATTTTAATTCTTAAATAAAAATTTGTCTTTAATGTTTCATTGTTCTCCATCAAACTTAATTTTTATGACTTAGGATTTCATTTATTAAAAGTTTTATAAATTAATAGACATGACAATAAATATTATATATATATATATTAAATGAATAATTTAAATTATCTTTATTGTTAAAAAATATTGTTATGTTGATGTGCTCATCTTTAGAAAAAAAATGATTTCCTCACTATATATAAGATTCTAAAGTAACAGAGATGAATCCGCTAGTGTTGGTCGACACACAGCAATTCACAGGATCGAAAACCTAAATTTTCACGCGATTTAACAGGTCGTGTTGATCGACAAAGTGATGTTGTCGATCGACACACATTCGCAGAAACCCTAGTTTTTCAATTTTGCATCAAAACGATTTTGAACAAAAACATCTAGTATGTAAATCCTAAATATCATATATATCAATTTTGAATTCGTCCAACTCAGTTTGCATACTATAGATTCAATATAACATTAGGCTCTGATACCACTAAAGGAATTTGAACAGGTTTTAATCATATTAAAACAACCTAAAACAAATTCTATAGCCCGGATCATATGTCAATTGAATCTAATTCATGGATCTCGAGAATACCTGGGAATTGAGCAACGGAAGGTAATCATGAATTTGAGATCAAGAGCGCCTCAAGTGCTGCACCTCTACAAAAAGTCCACACGCACACAACTGGATGATAGGGATGCTAGTGCCTTTGTGAACAATTCACCTTGGGATTCATAAGTCTCTGTAGCTGTCAAAAACTAGGTTAAGGGCTCTAAAAGTCGTGCCTCTATCTTATATAGGACGACTTAGAAGAAGCCCTAGTTAACCGATGAACCGAACCGGTTTGATTTAAGTTATAAATCAAAACCGGGTTCTGTCCCAAACGTGTGTCGATCGACACCAACAGGTGTGTGTCGATCGACACACTCACAGAAACATCAAAATAATGTATATCCAATATACATTAATCAGGTCATTACACTAATGATCAATCCTAATATTGTTTATCCAGTTTCCTTAGGTGTGTGGCCCTATAAGACTATATGATACTAGCAATGAGTTCATAACTCATAGATTATAAGAGGCTTCTAACAAAGCATTATAATCACCTAGTATCATATGATTATCTAATCTCGACAACTATATACAAGAGTAAATACAAGTGTGATTTCAAGACATTCTCAACACACTAAAACAAAATTGAGTTCAAAAGAGATAACAACTTTGAAAAAATTTAAAGTACGCGAGATTTGAGGTTTATAAAGGAAAATTAAAACTTTCATATGTTTTTTCTAATTCTCAGTAACACTTCTAAATCTTTGTCGTCCTGTCATTGATGAGATTGTAGTTTCTCATGTTTCTTAGAATTGATTCACTCTTTACAACGACCGTCTCTTGTGGTTCTTTGCTTTGTATGTCTTGTTCCTTTTGGAATTAAGCAATAGATTTCCCAGGACCAAAATAATAAAAGCAATAGATTTCCAAATTAAATCAATGGTATAAATATTTTCAAATAAGAAGCAGAGAGAGCTTTTGTGTTAAGTCAAGAGTTGTTGGAGTTTCAAGTCTAATAAATCAAGCTTGAGGTAAGTCAGTTCAATAAAGAAGTATCTTCTCTAATGAGTAATGATTAAAGTTTTTCTTTTGACTTATACAAATGTTCGAAGTAAACTTTTTGAAATTTTCAAGCAAGAGAAAAAGGTGTAAGAATTTAATATAGTTAAAAAACTTTAGAAAGAAATTTTAAAAGTAAAACTAATAAAAAATTAAAAAGTGGGAAATAACAAATCTAATGGTCTCATGTTTAGTTTAAGCCTTTAAGAAAATCTAAAACTGATATGGTTTAGAATTTTTACAATTTTTTGGATATACCGTAAAATAACGGTCAAATTATGTTGTTGTTTAGAATAATTTAAAACTCATAATTGGTTAACCCAATTATAAATTTAACACTAGTTTATAATCTATGTTAAGTACATAATAAGTTGTGTTAAACATATTATAATTTTTTTCACTAAAAAGTATAATGTTTAAGAAAAATAATTTTTTATTGATAAAATATTAAACACGCTGAGTTACGAGTATGCTAGTTTTCCGATATATATGTTAACCATGTCGAAAACTTCATT
Organism: Euclidium syriacum; assembly: GCA_900116095.1. NCBI lineage: Eukaryota > Viridiplantae > Streptophyta > Magnoliopsida > Brassicales > Brassicaceae > Euclidium > Euclidium syriacum. The sequence goes on along the minus strand of FPAK01000010.1, from coordinate 2,641,593 downwards.
GGTTAGACATAATCTAGTTTTATTCTCGTAGAAATTAGGATCATTTGTTTGTACAAAATCATCTTCGTAAACGACATCCACTATAGATTTAACGAGTATGCTAGTTTCTGTTATCAGATGTTGTGTCGACCGACACAGAGTGCAGAGAAAAAAGAAAATTTTCCTTTTCCTTGTCAAAACGAGTTTTGGAAATTTCTAATCACACAAGATTTGCCCAGACGTCCAAGACCTTATAAATACATGTACGAGTTTTGGGAATTTCTAATCACACAAGACTTTGCCCAAACGTCCAAGACCTTATAAATACATGTTTTAGGCTAGTTTTTAAGTCATAAGTTGTTTTCTAGGTTTTTAGAGAGATTTTTTAGGGAGAGAAGTTTTCCTTTAAACCCTCTTTGTTTATCTACTCTTTGATTCTTTTATGCAATATTATTCAAACATGATGATGTTATTATTCTCCATGTCTGAGTAGTTTCCTTGTTAGGTTTAGGGTTACTTCAAAGGGAATTGATGAATTGATTATTAGGATCATAACTAGTTAGGATTTTATCTTAAGGTTCTTCATCTAGGTTATTCTCTATGCTTGTTCTAACTTGATTACTTAGAATTAAGATCTATAGGTTGATTGATAGATGTGGAAGCATTATTGATTAGCTGGAAACAAATCTAGATGAGCAAATTAGCCTATTCTCAAAGTAATTTAGTTTAGGGAATTTTTGAACTTAGCAACTTATTTAGAATGCATGTTTAGCTATTGAGATCTCTCAAAGGAATTTGGTTTTCTAATAGTTTAGGCATAGGTGGATCTCACAACGGAAGCTGGTTATCCATAATTTCGTGATTGTGTTCAAGAACGGTTTTCATAATTTGCCTTGCTAGGATTCCTATTTCAATTCAGATTTCCGGTGAGTTTCCTTACACCTACCGTTTTTCCCTGATTGTTTCTAAACCGATTTTTAATATTGTCTACTGCAATTTTAATTACTTTAAATTTGATTTGCTTAGCTTATTTCAAACCCAGGAATTGTTGTGTTTTACTAATCTATGTGGATCGATCCCTATTATACTACAATTGCATATTCGTGCACTTGCGGATTAATTAGGGTTAAACTTATCCCCTATTAAGTTTTTGGCGCCGTTGTCGGGGACTTTGATAAAGCCAATAAAATCCTTAATAGTAGATTTGAGTCTAGGTTTTTACTTTTTGTAAGTTACTTACATACTCTATCTTTTTCTTTGTTGTTTTCAGGTGCATGCCTAAAAGCAGAACCATAAGCGACAAGGATTAGGAATTACTTAACCTCACAAACCCGGAACTAGCTCAGTTAGAACGCGAAAACCGAAAACAGAAAAAACAGCTAAGATGGTTAGACCAATGATTCTGAGAGAAACCGCATAAGGAAGGTTGGTGGATAGTGAAGGAAACCCCTGCAATGCCGATGGGCTGCACCTCAATCCCGATGGAAACTGTCATGAATCCTCAACCAAACCAAGTAGTATAACATCCTGTTGTAAGCAATGGTGGAGGAGCTCCAATCTAAACCTTAGCTGACATGAACCATCCGGATCAATTCTATGCTAACCGATCTGCCACCCGACCACCACCTTTCGAGAGGAATGATTTCGAGTTGAAGCTAAAATATTACACTCACCTTGGGAAAAATCCCTTTCATGCAGCTATTACTTGTACTGCAAACTATTTTCGTACTCATTGGCTGGAGATGCGTTGAATTGTTTAAACAATATACCTGCTAGATCACTAACCACTTGGGACGAGACAAGGAAAGCTTTCCTTATCTACTTTTATGATGATGCTAAATCTGAGGAGCTGAGAACAAATATATCATCGTTTAAACAAGGCCCAACAAAAGCTTTCAGAACCGTATGAATCTGATTTTTGAAGTATCAAAGAGATTGTCCACACCATGGTAGGAAACCTTTTTCGAATTGCATGATTTGCTTCTTGAATTTTCAAAATTACTATTAAAAAAAAAAATTATTAATAGTATTTTTGGAATTATGAAAAACACATAGTAAAATAGTTTTTGATGTAGTTTTTCATGATATTATTGTCAATTTTCCAATAAAAAAAATGAATGAAGAATAACTATCTCATTAAAAAAGAGATTTTGGTTTTCAGGGAATCCATTTTTCTGAAATCTTCCTTTTGTAATTTGGAAAAACGAAATCTAAAATCTACTCTATTTCAAAAACCAAAAACAATCTTTTTTCTGGTCCTGAATTGAATGTGGTTTCTGTTGCATATTTGATACCAAATATGTATTTATTATGTTTTATTTAAGAGAAAGATGCTATAGATGTTACATATACCTTATTTTGTTTGCATGAGTTGAATGAATTCAATGTGGATTAATTATATAAATATAATATATATATATATATAGGCATCGTTGTATAAATCAACACATTTTATCTTTTAGATACTTATATCAACCCTAAAAAAAAAACACATCGATTAATTAAAAAGATGAATCCTCTCTTATGTTTTTTGTTTGTCATGGCATTGTGTATTGTGTTGGGTAACGCGAAAATCTGGGGAGAAAACTTAGTTCAATTTAAGAATTCTCTTGCTCCATCAAACGATCTTCGTGTTAATTGTACTTGGAACGGAGAAAAAATCGGCTTTTTTTATTTGATTCCAGGAAAATTCTCCGATTTCCGTTTTCATGGTAAATACGAATTCAAGAACATAATTAATTGTCGGTTTCTACAGATGCCAAATCTTAGAGCATCAACGATTCAAGCATACAAAGATAGCAGTGGCTTATTTGATCATGGCAAGCAAAACTTTTGGGATGTTAGAGAAGATGAGACTTATTTCACACATGGTGAAAAAGTTCCTAAGTTAGAGTATTATTGAATCTAAGATGTTTTTAATAGCTGTCATTAAGAATCTTTTGTTACTTTCATGAATTTAAATTATTTCATCTTTGTTTTAACTACAAATTTCATAATATCATTTAGATTAATTCACAGAATGTTAATGTCAATAAACCATTACATTATAAAATATAGTTCATTATTATATTTTAAAAATATAGTTTATTATTTTATAAACAAAATGTTAATTTTACAGTTCATTAAAAAATATTTTTAAATTAAATAAAAAATTACAAATATACAATAACATGTTATATGTTAATAAATTAATATATTTTTTACATATAAATATTTCAAAAATGTTATACTATAAATTAATTATTATTTTTATACAAAATAATTTAATTTAAATATATTATAATTTTATGAATATATAATACGTGAACGGAATTCAGGTTATAATCTAGTCTTATATTATTAGGTTATAATCTAGTCTTATGTTATTAGAGTAGATACCTATTAAATAAACACTGAAATCATATTCTTATCAATACAAACGATAATATTTCCATTATACAATAAGGAAATGAAAGATGATCACAATATTCTTTTCTTAAAATAACAAAAAAGAAAAGTTACATGGACCAAACATTTTGGAATTTGTAGATTTTTGCTTTGTTTCAATCAAAAGTTAAAATTCAGACGAGTAATTTCTAAACCTCATTTCCTTCAAAGTGTAAAGTTGAAATTCAGACAAGTAATTTCTAAAGCAGTTTTTAATAAGAAAAACATTGAATATATTATGAACACAAAAAGAAAAAGTAGAAAGCTATCTTCAATTGTAAATGGATCAAGCAGGAGTTGAATCTACGCGATGGTGGAAGAGCTTAGTTAATGCACGACGTTCACAATCCTGAAAACGAAACCAAATTGAATCAATCTCTACAACATTTTTTTTTATAATCTAAGCTATGTTTCATTTTTTGTTCTTACCTTGAACATGTTTAGACGTAAAGGTCTATCTGGATTAAGTCTCTGAAGTTTAAGGTAAGTATAAGCAAAACTCAACTGATCTCGTGACGTAAACCGATCAACTTCATTGAACCAGAGACAAGTGAAGAGATTTGACATTGGTGTATGAGCTCTTACTATAAACGAACCTTCAGGTACATCTAAAACCACACAACAAAGACAAACACTACTGTTCATTGATTGGTTTAGGATAATCAGTTATTAAAGAACATGATTTAGTTTACTTACAGCTTGGAAGAGGAGAATTAGGATCTGATGGGTTAAATTTCTTGAGTCCATCTGCTTGGTAAAACCTAAACTGTTCATCGATGGCTGAGTGGTTGTATTTGTTTAACCGTTTGTTCTGTAATATCTCATCCCAAACACAATGTCGGTCGTAATGGTTCGAGATAGCGAATTCTGATTTTGTTCGCCATAAGAAGTAGTCAATTATCAGCATAGGATCTGTGGTCAGTCTCATTTTACTGTCAATCCATATCGAATACCTGAAAAACAAACAAAAACATATGAGAATTGGTAAAAAAAGATTGGTTCGGTTCGGTTAATTCGGTAGATTTCAATTTCGGATTCGGTTCAATTTTTTAACTCGATTATACCTAATTATGCCGGATTAGACCAAAATTTAGATAGCACCGAACCGAACCAACCCGAACTAACCGAATTTACCTGACATTAACTGAGTATTGAACCAAACCTATCCGAGCTAACTGAATTTACCCGATATTAACTGAGTATCGAACCGAGCCTACCCGAACTAACCGAATTTATCCAAATTTAACCGAATTAGATTGTGTCAATGATTCAAGGTTTGGAGTTCGAGTACTAGCCAACTAACCTCACCTAGAAGAAGGAAAAAGGCGGTGTGACAGAAATTTCGGAACTTTTCCGGTCTTTCGCATATCGGTATAAGGCAAATTGTTAACCACTACGGTTTTCCACAAACCAACAAATCCTTGCTTGTCTGGTACATGCCCTTCACTAGCCAGTTTCAACAGTGTTTGTTCATCAACAAACATCACAAAACAAACATTCCGTTTCGAGAATTCACTGATCTGAAAGAAACAAGAAGAAAACGTGAGCTTCCACATGAAAAGATTGAGACTCACTCACATATATACTAAAAGGAAAAAGTTTTAAACCTTTTTGCTTGCAGGTCTTCTTAAGAAATCAGAACTTCCAAAAATGCAAGAAGAGACAGAGACTAGACAGTTCTTCATATACGCTCTATCTTTTTCGCTTAAATCAAATCCAGCACCACCTTGATGAAACTCATTAGTCCCTCCTTTGACAAAACCACAGTGAATTGTCTGATTTATTGCAGAGTAAGATCTTTCTCTTTCCTTAAGTGTTTGATGCCCTCCAAATCTAGGTTTGTTATTAATCTCTGTCTCTACAAAGCTTAATGAAAACCGCGTGAAATTCAAATACTCCTTAGGCTCAAGTATTTGATCAACAGATTCAGCTAGTGTAACTTCACAGGGTAAATCTGCAATTATATATATAAATAATTAAACAAAACCAAAACTAACATTCATTGAAAGTACCAAAGATTCAAAAACATTCATACGCTTGTTTCTCTTCTTGCTTCCAAATGGTTTCTCAATTTTGGATTTGTTTAATAACTCTATATCAAGCTCTGATGACACCAACATATGACTTTTCATGTAAGCTACATTTGATCAAAAATCAATTAGTACTATAGCCTTTGTAGTAGCTCTAACACAAATCCAAAGTTAAAACAAAGTAAGCTTACGGTTTTGCTCAAAGTGAGGTAAGAACTCAGAACCTACACCAAAATAATACAGTATTGAATTAAACTCGAAACTTGAGAGAAAAAATTTAAATCCAAAGCTTACCATGAAAGAGTAGTTTATGGCCAGAGAATATGCAAGAGAAGAAAAAGAGTGACGCGAAGAGGAAGAAGAAATGTGAGAGCTTCAATTTCACTATTCGACCAAACTTTTTTCCTCTTCGAAGAAGTGAAAATGAATGATCGTTTTGACCAGATGGATTCAGATAAGACACAACCGTACTTCTTCTCTCTGGTAACATTATCCCCAAACACTGAAAAATTCAGACCAAATCAAGATTTACATGTCTGAGGTTAGGTAAGATTTCAAAATCATTCTAATTAATGCACACGAAACAGAAATTGCTTCCTATAATCCGAAATTAGAACCAAATTCATGAAGAAAACCGGTGATTTCACATTTTGATCTCTGAGATTCTGACAGAAACAAAAACATAAATTTCTTACAAAATCTAAGATGCAGATTTGGAGGAATCACTTGTCCGAATTCATGAAACTTTCGAGAACCAAGAACCGAGCAAACATCAAGATTCGAAAGGAGAAACGAAAAATCCTCTTACCTGATGCAAAGATCTCTAGCTCACCATGGAAAGACCATTGAAAACCAACCTGGTGAGAGCGATTCGGAGAGTGTATTTGTTCCTATTTTATTACAGTTAATTCATTAATGTCCAATTCTAATAAATAAAATTAATTTATTATTTCCATTTTGTTTGGTTATCTATCCCACATCGCTAAGCTGTGTTTCGCTTACTCTTGAAGTTGGTGTATAAAAAAGGAGTTCGATAGTCCATGCAATTCATACCTTTCTCGGCCTTTTGGCTAAGATCAAGTGTAGTATCTGTTCTTATCAGTTTAATATCTGATATGTGGGCCATCGGCCCACACGATATTAACTCTATTTTTTAAGGGGGAAAGCCCACTAAGATAGCTTGCTATCTGGGCTTTTGCGAGTCGCCCATGCGCTGCACTACTGCACGGGCCTGGCTCATCCCGCCATTAATCAAGTCCAACATTTGTTTAATCTTTGAATCGTACTGTTTAGCGGCCCACTAACCACTCTCTATATGCCACGTAGTATAGATACTACTTATGCAAAAAATCCAACGGCAATTTGCACGGCGTCGTCTTCATGTGACCGTAGACCATTAATCTCCATAAGCATCATCATCAGTAACAGCTCAATTCTTGAGCCTGTGTTGGTGATTTTTGGAACCTTTTTAGGTAAAAGGAAGTAATGAAGACGCAGCGAGACCACATCAAGACACTTCCCTTCATTCTCCTTCTCACGTGGCTCATAGGGTACATAATCACATCAAGAAAGTGAATTTTTCTTACCACAAGCTCTATGGAAGTAAAAGTAACAACTTCTCTCAGACATTCTTTCTTCATGTGGGATCCAAATTTTCTGTACCAACCTGCCTTATTCACTTGGAGGAAATAGCAAAGCAGATGCTTTGAAGTTTAGCTCGGCCTACCAAAGATTTTTGAAGGATGATTAGTTTTGTTTTGCCTTCTTGCTTCTGTTGTTCGTCTCTCCTCCACATACGGGGAAGTAGTTACATGTTTTTATTTTATTTCAATATTTTTATAGTAAAACCAAATAATAAGTGATGGCTCAATTATTTCCCCATCTTGGAATTCTCATCTTTTAGAAAAAGATACAATACTTCATGATCTGTATGGATTCTTGGTTTTATTAGTTGAACCCATACTGTATTTAGCTTTCATGTCTCTGATCATTATCTATGTATTTCTTCAAGTCTAATTACAATGAGAGTTTAATGTGAGTGGATAAGATCATTTTTTGGGTAAATTCAGTCTTTTCTCTAATGAGTTGTCTAAAGAGACATACATCTTCCTTTGCATTTATTGTCTTACCATATAACTTCATTTTTTCAACGAAACAGTTAAGGTTTTTGTCCACTTTGCTTTTAATCTGAGACACGCATGGCCAAGATGAGTCTTAGGACCAAAGATCTTAGATATGTTAGGTGAAATGACACTTTCATCGATTCAAGAATCCTCATTAATAGCCCCTTTGTGACAAAACTCTTATACGTCTGATTTAACCCTTTGAAGCTATAAGACAAACCTATCTCTTCTATTCTTTGAGTCTTACTGTCTTTAAGTCCAAAAGACACAAAACTTGGTGGGGCCATTCGTTTAATCATTTTGCTGTATTTCAGATCTGTGTTTTTTTTGACTGAGCAAAATGTTAATCAAATGTCACTCTCTGAGCAAGTTTTATAGGTAGGTGCAATAGAGGTCTCTAAGTAACCCCTTGAAACCGATTTGATTAAGAAGTAAATAAGCTTACAAATCTTTCTCACTCAATAGGCATTATTATTATTCTCAAATGACCTAATCTCTGAGAATGTATTGCAAATTGATTATTTTCGAGTGAGTAGAGAAATGCCACGTATAAACATTCTTTCACACATTAATGAAAAAGGAATTTGATATAACAATTAAAGATAAAGAGAGGTAAGAGATGAGTGAGTATGAGAAATGGAGCTGTTGCTGATCTTTCTTCGTGTTTCGAAACTCTTAGGTTTAGTAGACTCCATTGGGAATCTCGGAACATAACTCGGTTGTGTATTGTTTATGCTGCTTCGTCTCTCCAAATCACCAGAAACCCTAACAGATTTATGACTCTTACAACTCAACAAGAAACCATTACTGCCTCCACTGCTACTTGATTTCCGTCTTTGCGGTGCTGATTTCGTGGTATTAGTAGGGATCCGAGGAATATTCTGATGAGAAGATGGGTTTCTTCTTATGGGACTTGTTGCACACTCCGACATAACAGAGAAATCTGCAGCACTTGCTGTGACTATACTCCACTCTATGCTTACTTCACTTGGAGCATAACATGTAGGTGAAGCCGGATCACTTCCTTGCCTTGTAAGAAAAGGTTTTTTAGGTTTACCTGTAAGACTCTCTATCTCGAAAAGATCCGAGCTTGTATCACTCCCTCCTCCGCTCTTTGTATCTTCCTCCTCCTCCTCCTCTCTTCTTGATTCCCATGTGAGTTTCTTTTGAACAACAATTCTCTTCTTCTCAATATCTACAGGAGATCCAAACACTTCAAGAGACTTCCTTTGCCCTAACTCTTCTTTCTTCTTAATCTTGATCAGTTCTGTGTTCAGATTCTTCGCACAAGAACTCATTTGATTTTCCATCTTCGGATCAGAGCTTTTCTTAACCGATATGTTATCTTCGTCGACTTCTACTGAATTCCCATCAGAACACGCGCATCTACACTTCAAATTCGCGAGAAAACTCTTCTTGTTACTGCTCACTTTTTGAATCTGCCCATTATCGTTCTTCGTCTTCTTCTCCGGCAAGGAACTGTTGCAGCTATTCGCCAATTTGTTCTGAAGCAAAACGCTCTGACTATTCCAGCTTGATTCAGAACGAACACTCGGAGTTCCATTAGATTTCCTCGAATCAACCACGATTCTCTCAACTTCTGGGTTTGTCAGAGACAGAACACTAGAACTTTGGTCTGAATCCATGTCTCCGTTAAAGTACTTCTCAGCTCCAAACACACCAATCTCTGGATCTTCAGGAGCTTTCTTCACCGTTTTCTCATTGACGAGATCCTCTTCTTTTGGATTGATGCTCATGAGCTTATTGGCTGTGACAACACCTTCTTCCTTGATGCTCAAGTAAGAAGAAGAAGGAGAAGAGAAAGGGGCAGAGAGTTTGTGACTGTTGTTGTTCTTCATGAAAGCAAAAGATGTCTTTGGAGTTGAAGAAGATGATGTTAAGGTCGCCATTTTTCTCTTTTTTTTGGTGTCTTGATCTTTTTTTATTTTATTTTCTTGCTTGTGTGTAGATTGGATTAGGGTATAAATAGAGAAACAAGACGAAATGTTTCATAGCTGGTTTCTCTGAATTCAAAGTGTTCTGATCAATGTGAGTGGGTTCCACTTTGAGCCAGTTGTTGTTTACGGATTGAAAATTTATACTTTTCTTTCCTTGGATAAAAATGTTGGAATATGTTGATAAATCTTTGTCAATTAATGGAGTATTAAATACTGTTACCCCGTGATAGCAAAAGAAAAAGGAATGATGATTACAGAAACAATCAAATTAATTCGAAAAGGGATTATTCATACAAAAAACAATTGTCTTCTATTCTTTATACGAAAATAGTAACTAACATATATAAATATTTATTATCAAAAAAAAATATATATAAATATTCACTATTCATGAATTCAAGGTTGGCATATAATGAAGGTTCTGCCTTTAGTTACTACGGGAAGGTGACTGTGAATTGCTCTTACTTGTATATGCAAAATAAGCTCCTCGAGATTAGAAAAAAAAACAGATTAGTTTTTTTTTTTTTTTTTGGCATTTGAAGATTCTAATTGAGACTTATCATCACAAGATGTGCTCAGTCCTTACATACAGGTCAGAGACACAAACAAAGAAGCTGACTGTAGTTATTTCATCTCTCAAACTCGATGGTTCATACAAAACAAAGGTTCCACTCCCTTTTCGAAAATTATGTTTCTTTCTTCATCTAATTAATCTTTGTTCTGATGTGGTCGTGGTCTTTGCTTTATTACCGGATCATCATTACTCATTTTGTGATTTAATTGGACATGAGATTAGAGTGATTTATAAAGATTAGTTCTCTGTATACACTATATATGTTTATATTTGTAATACCCCTTTTGAAGTGATGTTATCGAGTTATAGACGTACATATGAAGCTAATACCATTGATGTGAATTAACAGTTGGGATCAGAAATTTGTAGTAAATTATATTGTTTTTAGAATAATATGATATTTAATTTCTCTATTATTTTGTGTCAAGTTCCTGAATTACTCACAATTTATTTTCAGAATGGGTCGACCACTGATGCCTAGAGATCAAGAGAACATCAACGATGAAGCAGTATGAGAGGCTCTTTTAGTAAGTCATACTACATTTGTTGACTTAATGCATGAGGTGGTGTTCAAAGTATATACTTTGTTCAACAGTTTAACAGTATGAATTTTCTTTTTTTACTTGCTTAAGTTGCATTAAGTTTATATGTGTGAGCCATCAATCATATAGAAATGATGAAGCATTTTCTATTTTCTACTAACACAAGTCTGGATTGTGATTCTCAAATCATAGATTGAAAGAAATTCTCATATTGGTCTTTTTGTGTAACTTAAACTTACACAATGTCTAGCTTGGAGTGTTTTTAATTCATTGTTGGTGGGGTAGGAAGTTACTTCATATTTGAACTATATATCTTTTTTTTTTTTTTTAAAAGCTTTTTTGGGTTGTCATTTCCATGGTGTTTTTTTTACCCTTTTAGAAAATGTTTGGTAATAATTGTTGAGGGGGTAGGTTCCAAAATTGTCAGTTAAATTTGAAGTATCTTAATTTAAAGATGACATCATGGACACTATATTTCATCAGAGTTGCACATGTTAATAACAACATTGTTTTGTTTAATGTCGATTTAAATTAGACGAATCCTTTAGAAAAAAAGACCTTTAACTTCTGCAAAATGAGTCATTTTTAAATGTTTATGTGGGATTAATATATATATATATATATATATATATATATCAAAGTTTCTTAATTGGTGGAACAAGTTATTAGTTTGAGCTGGAACAACATTGGTTTTATTTAGTTTGCTAAACGTCCTTTGCATGAAACATCAACACAAAAATGTAAAACCAAATTTATATTTATATTGTATATTACATTAATAGAATTATACTGTATTTCGTTAACAATTTTGACATGCATATTATATGTTACCGTATTTGTAATGTATTAATAACAATAATACAAATATTTAAGTAGATTTTCTCGTCAAAGATTAAATTATTTTATTTAATTTTGTATTTTATTACATAATTAGAACATTATATAGTCAATTAATTCTTACAACACGAAATAACGGAATAACGTGATTATATGAACTGAACTGCGGTGGAGATGGTCACAAAAGTGGATCTTTAACCATAATAACGGAATAACGTGATTATCTAAATTATTTTCTTAATATAGAGATCTAATTATAAGTACGATTAAATATTACTAAAATTAAAACATAATTAACTGCAACTACCGTTTCCTTTTTTCCAACCGCATAAACAGCGATTACGTCCTTGGATTGGGTTAGTGCAAAGCGCAAAGCGCAATTCCTTTTGGATTCTTCTTTGTACACATGGACTGACACTCTTTGATAACACAATTGTCGTCTTTTAAATCCCGCCAACACATTCTTTGTTCTTTCTTCACATTTCCCACCACTCATGTCATAAAAACAACTTAATAGCTTAGGTTATATATCTAAAAGAAAAGAAATACAACTTTATTTGTATTTCAAAATATATATATTGAAAAGTTCTGCAACATCAATCATATATCTTTTAGTTTACTAATTGTTCTTAAAGATTATGATCGTAACTTTCACCTTTGAAAGAAAACAATATGATCGTAATTCGTAACTAAAATTATAATTATTGAAATTATATGAAAATATCATATAAACTAACATAGAAAACTACATAACCCCAATACTTACTTACAAAACAAGAAAACTGTGTATAAAACTTTTAACAAAAAAAAAAGAAAAAATTGTGTTTTGAAGAAATTATCTATGCAACATGACAAGGGAAGAATTGATGATGAATAGAAAAAGAACCAATGAAAATATGTTTATTTAATTCTTATCACAGTAATTCGTCTATGTTAGACTAAATAACTTTTTTTACATAATACCATATAATTTTATATATCATGAAATTCCATAAAATGTGTAGGGATTGGTTTGCTAGAAGTAGCTATACTATATTATGTTCATTTTAAAAAGCTATACTTTGCATACTAACATTATAACTAGAAAAAAAGTATTCCACGCAGATTTATATATAATATAGGTTAGTTGATATTTTAAAGATTTAATTTGATATTTGAAACAATTATTTGTCAGCTAAATTTTGATAAACTTGATTTTTCTAAACTGATTATATGTAGTATATTAAAACAACTAAAAATGTAAATACAAACCTAGTATAAGAAGAGTAAAAGTAATCAGAATGGGGAACAAGAGTGCATAGTGCTTCTTCATCCTAGTCGACAGAAATGAATTGATAAAGTTTTAAAAGTTGAAAAGAAAGAACAAAATGTAGATATTTATAAAATAAGTTTGATGTATTACTCATTTAAAAATATCTAATTTAAACTTTGTGATACTTCGAATTCCGAAATGAAAGGATCTAGTTAAACCTAAACTCCAAATTTTTTTCCTTATATAATAACTCCAAATTTTTTTCCTTATATAATAAGTAAAAGTCTTGGATTCACACTTTTTTCTCTTCACTAAGAACTTTTTTTTCTTCTAAATTTAGTAAATCTAATTATAAAAATATATATATTTAAAAAGAGACTTTTTGTGTGTTAATGGTTGAATGTATTGTTTTCAAAAAAATAATATGAAGAATGGACATTAACAATTCATAATTAGATAATATACGAGAATTAGGGTTCGACAACTAGGGTTTCGGAAAAACCGAGAGAGATTTGTGATTTTTTTTTCGGTTCTAAGGAAAAAATGATTTTTTTTGTCCTAACACTTAGAATAAAAAGCAGGAATTGGGTTATTTGGTCGCGATCCATTTGGTCCAAATTTATTTACGCTGTTTATTTTTTTCTCGGATTTTATTCTTTAAAATTAATGGGTTTTGGCCCATCAGTCACAACAACGTCGCAATTCCAAAATTATTTGATTTTTAATCATCAAATAAAAATTTATTTACTATATAATTCATGGAAACAATTAAAAAAATTATGTTTGATTAACATGGAAATGTCAAATTACATCAATAAATACGATTTTTATCGAATGTATTTAGCGTTTAGTGTTTAGGGTCTCGGCCTTAACCCTAAACCCTAAATTCTAAGCCCTAAGGAATGACCAAGAGCACACAAATTAACCAAATAAAAAAATACTACGTACTACCATTCAAATTCTGTTTCGGATGAAACGCGGCCGTATTACATTCAAAATTAGAGGTTTTATAGTAAGAAGCATCGCTCATAAAGAAATTAAAACCGATATTTCAAATTTTTTAATAAATATGTATATAGAACACGTTCGACGACAAGATTATCAACAACAGAAAACAAACAACAAGATATGCATTGGAAATGAACACGATTTATAAACGTTGCTTGTTGCTGAGAAGAGGAAACCATCGACCAAGATTTGTTCACTTCAAGAATAGACATTTACTATTCATAATTCGAAAATATGCAAATTTTTTTTTTTTTTTTCACTGAATAAAGCATTAACATTGATATGGAAGGGATACAAGTACATTGGAGATAGGTGCTTTTGAAGGCACCATACATTTTTAAACACAAAATCCTAACTCTGACCACAAATCAACAAGAGATCGAACACATAGGCCAACACTTACCAAAATCACACGATAGAAGAGCCAAAGATACTAAGCTAGGAAACCGAACTGATGCTAAAATCAAGATCCACTCATTACTCCTTGACAATACATCACTTAGTTGAGATCGAAGAGACGGATCCGGAGACCGTCGATCCTTTCCAAACCTTTTAGACAAACGCCCTCTATTACCAATCGTAACGATCGTTAGAGTAGACTTCAAAAGTTAAAACTGGCGGCACAATCTTCCTAGAGACGGGAAGAACCTATAAAGGAGCTCCTTGGATTGTCTGGATCCATATGCAAATTTATTTAATCATTGTTAGAAAATTTAATCGTTTATCTTATTAGTTCTGTTCTTTTTACTCCCGCAAGCGGCAAAAAGTTAACACTGATTTTTTTTTATTAATTTCAAACGCAACAGCAAAACACTCGTTTTAGTTCAATTTGCCGTCGGAGAAAATAGGGTCACCGAAAACAACAAAAAACATGAACAAACTGCCTATAATAAAAAACACAGCTTTTGTATTTTTTTTTTTATGCACTGCTGGTGGCAGCGTCGATAAAAGAACATGACTATTACAAAATTAGAAGTGGTATCCATATCTTTCATTTATATTATATGTGTTTTTGACATATCTAGGGGCGTACCACATACATATTAGGGGTCAAATGGCCCCGTAAAAATCGCGAAGATTTTTCTGCAATTATGTTGGGTTTACCCATAGGAAAATTGTTATTGACACCCCATTTTCTTTTTTATTCTCATTTGAAAAGGAGAATATATCGAAAAGAATAATTATTTTTGTTTTCACGTATAAGTCATTAATTGTCTTATCTCTTACTATACATAATTTATTCTTATTAACATTTTATTAAGTCATAAATTGGTTTTAGAAAGTGGATACTTCCTCAAAAATAGGGATGTCAATCTGAGCTATTGACTCATGAGATGACTCAGATCAACTCGAATTTTCGTGAGTTCGAACCACGTTTTTTAGGATCATTTAGTAAACGAACTTAATGATAAAACTCAGATACGTTCATGAACTATTACGAGCCAGCTCTAATGATCGCGAGCCAGCTCATGAACAAGACATTTTTTTGAAATTTAATATTATGTTAACTTTTTATACCTTTAAGAAAATTAGAAATATGTCATTTTAGTAAAATAAAAATTTAAAAAATAAAAATAATTATTTTTAGGTTCTAGGTTTTTTTCAACCAACCTATAGCTACAATCAATATAGATAAGTCGCTTGTGTGGAACCAAATTCATCAATAACAAGTTCATCAACTATTTTTTTAAAAATAACAGTTGAAGATGTTGATGATGAAAAACTAATTCTTGTAGCATCATAAGACTCTCAAGTAGAACTCTCAAGTAGAAGATTAGATTTAAGTTTTATTTGTATGATCAAATGATCAATACATTATTTTATTTTGGTTTTTTAGACTTTTGCTTTGGGTTTTTTATTTTTTAAAAGTCAAATTAGACGTTTCATGTTTGGTTTAATCTAGATAAATAATATAGTTTGGATTTTCTTTTTAATACTTAATACTATTTTTTGACATTATTTCATAAATTAAATAACCAATATTTTTTTATAATAAAACTCATAAGCTAACTCATTTAACTCACGATCTTGGTGATCTGAGTTTGAGCTGTAGAATATAAACTCATAAATAAATGAGCTAAGCTGAACTGAGTTATGAAATACTGTAACACATGATGAGCTGAACTGAACCGAGCCGAGCTAACTCATATTGACACTCCTACTCAAAAACATGGGTTTGATAATTTTATATATTTTTTCCTTAAATATAGAAGATTTGTTAAAAAAATGAATTTTTTAAATTAATATATTTGGCATACACAGAGATTCACCAAAGTTTATTACATACCGAAAATTGAAACCAAATTAATTTCTATATCTTTGACCACAGTAAAATTTATTTATGGGTTCGCCACTTGACATATTGAGATTAACGTGTATATATGCGACATCCGTATAGGCTTTTTCCTAATTTATTGAGGCTCATAATTACATCGGTTGAAGATAAAAGCATTATGCTAAGTCTAAATTTGTCACGACATCCAAATTGATCGGGAGAAAAGTATGTGCTCTGGCAATATTGTACATGAATTCACATGAAGTACCAATTGTATATATTACCTTCAATTTGGTCGGACGGCGAATAAAGGCAATGTCAGAAGATCTTGAGCATAAATACAAGTAAACAAAACGTGGTTGATGGTTTCTGATGTAACCGGGTCGCACACCGGATGTTGACTGGGTCGCAAATAGGGTCGATTATGAGATTGGTTAGAGATTGGAGCGAGGTGACTTTTAGTCTCGTCGAGATTCGAGCGAGGCGGTGAGGGTCGAAGATCTCGTTAAAATAAATCAATAGAAAACGAAGTTAGGTGTGAATCAGTGATGCGATGATCACTTCGATTAAGGAGCGCGAGCGAGGCTCGATTACAGTATGAGCGAAACTCGAATACAAAGGGAGATAGACTTTTCGAAAAGAATTGCAACGTGAAGATCACAATGTAACACCTCAGGACAAGGTCGCTGTGGGTGTTTGAATTGGATCTAAAGTCGAATTGTTCTATCTAAATATCTTTGATCTTAGTTTTAGTCTGGTTCTATTAGATGATGATCTCCTTACAAATAAACGTGTTTATCCTTTTATAGGTCTTCGAAGCTTTCTTCCTATTGGTCGAGCGGGTCGGTTTGGATTGGACGTTGCCGCCCATGACGTGACAGGCGAGTTGTGAAATGACAGGGGAGGTGGGGGTACGTCATCCCTTGTCATTGTCCGAAAAATCGAGGCTCGTCCGCCTCGACTTTTCACTATCGAGACTGATCGAGCCTCGCGGTCGGTAGATGGACCTTCAACCATATACTTTCTTTCTTATGAGTCCGGACCGTGTTTGGTCATGGGCCTGAACGATTTTAGGCCTAGGGGGTATGCTAAGATCACCACCAACAGTTTCTTCTTCACAGCAACAAGCAATGTTGATAAATTATGTTCATCTTCAACAAATATTTTGTTAATTAGGTATGGCAAGCGGGTCAAACCTGTGACCTGCCCTGCGGTGGATTAAATTAATTTCCGACCTGCATCAACTTGTCCCACTAAATTCGTAAAACAAAAAATAGTCGACCGCAACCATCTTGCAAATATTTGAATACTAATTAATTTCTTTCCATTATATATGATTTTAATAATAAGAAAAAAATTTGATAAAATTTTATTATTAAAAAACTTAAATTTATAATTTGTATAGAAAAACTAAAAAATTTATTTTTCAGATTAACTATTAAAATTCATAAATAATAGTAAAATATTAATGTTTTTGAAATAAAAAATTTCGGGTGCCTCCAAACTTGAAATTTAAAATATTTTGACCTTCAATTGCTGCGTAAAAAAATATTCCGACCCAAAACCGCTCATACTAGAAATACTCCGACCCACACCAATCCACATAAATTTGATGAAATTTTTTTTGACTCGCAGCCCTTTGCAAATTGACAGGGCTAGACAACGTTATCATCGTAGAACTTTTTTATATACTTAATAGTGGGTGACCCGTCCTTTGGGCGGGTTTATTTTTGGGTTTAAAAAAATATTTTGTTCTGGAATCTGTCATTTTTTCTTATCTTGAGTTTCGGTTGTTTTTATATTTAAAAAAAATATATTGTGTATTTGTCATTTTTTACATTTTTTTTTCTGGTTGGTTTTCTTTTTCCTTGACATACTGATTTTATTTTGTTTTGGTTTATTTTCGTAATCTGTAAATTCAGTTTTTTTATTCTTATTGTGTTTTTTCTTAATGTTTTTTATATTATAGGCTAAAGAACCCTATAGTTGGATATCTAATGCTCATAGCCAAACACATTCCAATCGAACTACGCAAAACCTGATTTTAAAATCTAAATCAATTTACTCCTACAACTATTCTCATCATTTTTCTAATAGAGAGGGATATATCTCCCAATAGATTCAAATCCTACGTTAGAGAAAAACTCATATACTTATGTTTTTTTTGGAATCTGAGTTGGATGTCTATTTATCAAACATGGATCCCCTTATGGAAGCATCCAACATTCTTCCAATAGACCTTGAACATTTTTTAATCTCTTTGTATACTCCCAACACAACATGTTGAACCATATACACCACTTTTGACTTAGTTAAACCTAATTTTCATTCCATTTTTTCATATTTCTTATTTTTCTATCTAGTATTATGGTATCCTTTCTACTTCTCGCTCATGATCTCAAAGATTTTTCATAGCATGCTATCAATTAAGGATATTTTATTATATGTTTCTCGTAACATGCATTTTTGCATACAACATGAAAGGCTCGAGGTCCTTTTCTTAGTTTTTCAAAAACTTCTAGAAGCATCCTTTCATCAAATGAATCTTCATCCAACATGACCAGATGTAGATATTTTACCATCAAAATGAATCATTTTTGTATCTCCGAAAGTTAAACCGGTCATTCGTGACTTTTCTAAAATCCTACAAAATTAACGTCTTTGGTTGAATATAACCAACTTAAATCAACTGCCGGGTTTCAGAAATTTAATTGAAAACGACCAACCAATTTTTCTAACTTGTCATCTTTGAATATCTCCAATAGGACATGTACTTCCTTCTTATTCGGGTTTTGAAAGCCCTTATCCCAAACTTTCAGTACCCCATCCTTTGTTTCAAAGGTATATTGTTTCCAAAAACGACATCTAAAGCAGTCAATACTACATGGGAAGCACAACTATCATTTTTCTGCACCAAGCATGCATTTTCTATACATATATGATTGATCATATAAGCTATTTGACATTTTCAGCTATCAACGTCAAGTCACATAGCCAAAAGAACCATAAAGTCGGTTATCTAGTGTTCATAGCTGAGCAAGATCCAAGCTAAGCACAATCCCATCCAACCACACAAAATCTTATTTAAAAATCTGAGTCAGTTCACTCCTACAACCCCTCCCATCATTTTCATAATACGGAGAAAACTCTCAAAAGATTCATACCCTATGTTAGAGAAAAACCAATATCTGGATCTCCAATCATATTCATAGTACCTACAATTCTCTTTTCTAGAATTTGAGTTAGATGTATATTTATCAAACATGGATCTCCTATGAAAGCATTCGGCCTTCTTCCCGTAAACCCTAATCATTCCTTACTTCCTTTATAATATTGAACTTCTTAAGATTCATTAAGACATCTAATGCTCATAGCTAAGCACAATCCAATCAAACCATGCAAAACCCGATTTAAAAATCTAAGTCCATTTACTCCTACAGCTATACCCATCATTTTCATAATAAAGAAGGATAGACCTCCCAATAGATTCAAATCTTACGTTAGAGAAAACTTGTACCTACACTTTCTTTTATTGAATCTAAGTCGGATGTCTATTTATCAAACATGGATCCCCTTATGGAAACATCCAACCTTCTTCCAGTAGACCTTGAACATTGTTTTTTTCTTTTAATATACTCCCAACACGACATGTTGACTCATATACACCAATTTTATATTTTTCTATTTGGTATTATGGTATCATCTGTACTTCTCGTTCGTCCTTACATGTTATCAATTAAGGATATCATAGTATGCTTCTTATAACATGCATTCTTGCATACGACAGGCTCGATACTCTTATCTAAGTTTTTCGAAAGCTCCTAAAAGCATCCAAAAAAAAAAACTATATGTGTTATTAGAGGCATAAAACTTTTATTTAATAAGTGCATGATAAAACGATTAATTTTCAACTTAATATTTTAATATTATTATTTAGATAGGTATGTAGTCATTAAATATATGAATTTAAGAGTGTTTTTAAAATTTATTTTAATTTAAAAATGATTAAGATTAGACTTATGTTCATAATAATAATTTTTTTAATAGATTAAATCACAAATTCTCTTCATTAATGTATTAATGAGCCTAATAAATTTTAATAGACTAAATATTAAAAATAAAAATGAGTTTAATGAGGTGTCACAATTTGAAATGTTGAATTGATGATGTGGATTAAGGAGAAGAGAGATCAAAAAACTTTATATATATAGATATTTCAAAAAAAATTGGTTAACTTTTCTTACTAATTAAAACCTTCTATAAAACTAAAACCCCTAATTTTGAACGCGATACAACCGAGTTTCATTCGGCGCAGAATTTGATTGGATTCTCTCGTCTCCTTCCTTTTCTTTCCAGTTCCTACAATCACGATGATTTGCAAGCACTGCTACAATGACGGATTGGTGTAGGTCTTCTCTTTATCTAATGATATATATTCTTCTCTTTAGATTCTTTAACGTTCTTAATTGTCTTTTGTTGTTGCAGAATATGAAAAAGATCTTTTGTCTTATTTTTCAGATGGAAAAAACGAGATCTTAGCTGATTTGGAAGAAGCATCAGCTGATAACACATATGTAACTGTTGATAGCATGTGGAATGGTTACTCAAAAGATGAGGTTAAACCAAGAGGGTAAGAGATTGAGAATATGATCTATCACTTAACCAACTTTCATTGGATGATAACAAGCCCTGTAGTATTAGTCCTTCAAAGAGAAGTAGAAACGGATCAATGGATCATGATCAGTCTTCTTCAGACTTTGAACATCGAGAAAATTATAATTAAAATGATCAAGAAAAGAGATCGAAAAGAACACTAATAACCGACATGGCAGAGAATTTGTTTTGTTACATACCACCTCGTGTGAAGGTAAAGAGACGAGACTACCTTCAATATGCGAGGAAAGAGAAGATGGAACATTCATATACGCGGTTCACGCGGATTACTACATTCTTTTGCGAGTTTGCGCTCGAGTTGCTGAGATTGATGTGAGGAATATGCAGAGAGGTGTGTTGAGTTTTGAGAGAAGATTGAGTGGGATTGGGAAAAGGATAGATCAAGTTTTGCATCTAACTCCACCTTCTATGACTTGTGACCATTGTTGTGATGGTGGCAATGTTGATCAAGATGATGATTTGGTTTTCTCTCAAGAAAATCTATTGGAAAAATAGAAATACATAATTTACATTGTGAAAACACTAATGTAAGAAACATAAACAGTATTGACTTTCTTGGTTAGATATAAAATGAAAGAAAATTTCCAACATCTAAAATTATTTTCCATTACTCATATACATTCTAAATTTACATGATACCAACTCTTCATTCAATTCACCTCGTAGTTTTATATGTTTATTTGTCAGAAGAATCAGACGGGCTCTACATGCTGTTGTTGGGTATATATATTTGCAGTAGCCAGGGAAAAGGATGATGGTGGTCTCAGTGCTACAGTGAATTGAACTGTTCTAGATTTCCCTGACTGAAATAATCTTGACTACTTTTCATTAACAATTTTGACAAGCATATCACATGTTACTGTTTAATTATATTTTTTTTCTTACACTATTTAGATCAACAAGATCTGATCTATAGTCAATTAGCTCTTACAAAACGGAATAGAATTGAGCTGCGGTAAAGATGGCCACAGAAGGGAACATTTAACCACATGACTAATTTATTTTCTTATAGAGATCTTATTATAAATACGATTAGATATTATTAAAATTAAAACATAATTAAAGGCAACTACCATTTCCTTTTACCCAAGTGCAGAAACACGGTTTACGTCCTTTGGGTTCTTTACCGCAAACACCAACGCCGTTTGGATTCTTCTTTTTACACATGGACTCACACTCTTCGAGAACACAATTGTCTTCTTTTAAAGTCGGCCAACACCTAGCTTTTCCTATCTCCCCTTTTCCTTGCTCCATATTTCCCACCACTCATGTCATACAAATAAAACATAATATCTTAGTTTATATATTTGAAAGAAAATAAATACTACATTATTCGTATTTCTAAAAAATATATCTATATCTTGAAAAGTTCTGCTTATATTACTAGAGAATTAAAACAACAATCATATATATATATATATATATATATCAGTTCACTAACTGTTATTAAAAACTTTGATTGTAACTTTGACACCGAAAAGAAAACAATATGATCGTAATTCGTGACTAAAATTATCTTTTGAGACATGAAAAACTACACAATTAACCTCCAATATTTGCAAAACAAGAAAATTGTATTTTGAAGTAATTATCTATGCAAAATGATAAGAGAAGAATTGATGATGAATAGAAAAAGAATAAATGAAAATATGTTTATTTAACTCGTATCATAGTAATTTGTCTATGTTTAGACCATATAACCTTTTTACTTCATAGTTCATATCATGTAATTTTATATATCAGAGAATTTCTGGAGATTGGTTTGCTAGATGTATCTATATTATGTATTTAACATATAAAGAGCTATACTTGGTATAGTGACATTAAAATTAGAAAAAAAAAAGAAGTATTTGACACATATTTATGTATAGCATAGATGAGTTGATATATTATTTTTCTCAACCAAACATTAATTAATTAAAATACCATACTTTGTTGGTAATCTAAATAGGAGGGAAAGAGTTTACATATAGTAATTGATACTTTAAAGAGTTAATTAGATATTTTGAAACAATTTTGTTGTCAACTAAAATTAGATAAACTTGATTTTTCTAAAATTACTATATGTAAATTTTAATATATTAAAACAATAAATATAAATACAAACCTAGCACAAGAAGAGTGAAAATAATCATAATAATGAATGAGAGTGGAAAGTATTTCTTCATTGTAGTCGATAGAAATGAATTAATAGTGTTTTAAAAGTTGAAAATAGTGAAAAATGTAGATATTTATAAAATAAGTTCAATGTATCTCTCATTCAAGCATATCTAATTTAAGATTTGTAATACTTTGAATTCCAAAATAAAAGGATCTAAATTGACTTAAATTCCAAAAAAAATTCTTATATAACAAATAAAAGCCTTAAGTTCGTATATTTTTCTCCTCACCATAAAATATATTTTTTCTCAATTTAGTAAAACTTATTAAGAATATATATATATATATATATATAGAAAGAGAAAATGTGTGTTAGTTGTTGAATGTGTTATGTATAGTTTTCATAATTACTATTCATAATTAGTAAATATGCAAATTTTATTTAATTGTACCTCGATATTTGAATCATTTATCTTATAACAAAATTAAAAGTGATGCCGTTATCTTTTATTTGTATCTTGTGTCTTTGACATATCCAAATTAGCATATGTACGTACGTCCAACATCTCAAAGGATTTTTTTTTAAAAAGACGAGAGATGGGGTGTGATTCAGGAAAACAAAAAAAAAGAAATAGACATGATCTATTCAATGGAAACGGAACCACAGTGGAAGACACTCTGATTTAACCAAGTGATAGTGGGCTAATGGTTCCTATTTGTTGATGATCGGCCTTATTGGTCCAGGCGAGTGATCGACTCCCCTCAAACGTAGATTTATCTAACCACTCCATTTGGCCATTCGTACACGCCTTAAGTGGTAAAAAAACTCTAGATTTTTATGAACCTCGAAAACTAATCTAAGTTTTGATTTAGGCTGGCCCAACTTATCAAAAAAAAAAAAAAATTGTGATTTGTAACTCATACTCTTAATGGAACAAAGAAAGGAAGTTTGCAGGGATGTATTGTGAATACGAACAATGGAGCAAGAATCACACAAGGAGCGACAGAGGTGAAGAACACTTTGTAATTAACCTCATAAACAGAGCTGCGTAAACAATATGAAATCATATGAATTAAACTTCGTTTTAGTCCCAAACAAAATTACATAGAGGTGTGTTGAACTTTGGGAGAAGATTGGCTTAGAATGAAACTTCCTTTTAGTCCCAAACAAAATTACATAAAGGTGTGTTGAGCTTTGGGAGAAGATTGGCTTGGATTGAGGAAAGTATAGATCAAGACATCAAGTTATGCATCTAACTCCACTTTTTATGACTTGTGACCACTGTTGTGAATCAAGATGATGATTTGGTTTTCACTCAAGACAATATTGAAAAAATAGAAATATAGATGTTTATTGTGCTTCTTTCATCCCACATAAAAAAGTGTATTTCATTGTTATGGTAAATGTTTCATTATGTGATCTTATAGTCCATTGCTTTTTATTGAAATTGTTATTCTTTAAATATAATGGTAACCAATTATTTTACTATAAAATTGCAATCTTTATAAAGATGAAAGACTAATATTAAAATTTGGTTATGAAGTAACTAATGAATGGTTGAAATCAAGATTTATTCACCAAATTAATAATGAAGGGTTGCGATTAAAACTTGGACATACTTAAACTCGATAGATACTAGCTCTGAAGTTTTTTCTTTGTTATGGAGCGAAAAAGAAAGAGAGTTGTTTAGCTCACATGGGTTTACACAGAACCAACTTTCACTTTGGAAGTATCCGTCAATAGTTAAGATGATTGAGTTCACTGGTCATACATCAAGAGGTTTGTTTATGACTCAAGAGTCCAGATCGTTGTATTGTGGCTTTAACAGGAGCATGAGATGAGACTATGAGGTTATGAAATGTTTTTGGATCACCAGAGACTGCCAAAAAAACTGCATCAAAGATACCTCCCGTGCCGTTTTCTCATGTGAATCGTATTCGTTGAATTATTTTGTACATATACGTATAATAATTATTTATGAGCTCACAAAATAATAGAGTCTAAGGGGAGATGGGCCAAAAATATTAATAGATTTTTCTACTTTTTTTAAAGAAGGGGCAAAATGATCATCTTCTTTGCCGATCTATAATCCTATAACGATATTTTTAATCAAAAACTCATTGTTTTCTGCTATTTTCTTTCGTTTTGTTGTTATTTCGTTTAGAATAGTGTCTTTTTCCATATGTTTTAGGTCACGATTATTTTTTTCATATTTTTGTCGTATATTTTTTCATATAAGTTTCGATCTCATATAGTCGATGAACAATTCAATTTGAACCGTAATTTGCAATTTAGTGATACTTAGAAATATATGAATAGATGTGGTGTGAGATTGTGGATATAATGGAAATACAAATTAAATGAGAAAAAGGAAATCTTGAGGAAAAAAAAGAAAAAAAGGAATTCTAATACAAATTATCGGTAAAAAAGCAAAAAAAAAAGGAAATTTTGAGAAAACAAAAAAAAAGGAAGTAAGCGATGTTACAGAATCAAGTATTTCTAAACGTCGAATATCAAACGATTCAAACCCATCGATCTTAGTCTACCTGTTGTTGATTTCGAAATTGGAAACCCTAATTTGCGTACCCTTGATCATCATCAATTCAATTCTTCTCGATAAACACTTCTTCCTTTTTTCGCAGGAAAAAATCCAATGAAAACCTAGATCGGTTCATACCGAACCGATCAGCGATGGACTTTGATTACGCGAACTATGCTCCTACCGAAGGAAGAAATCGTAACGAAGATCGCGTAATTTCAGCATCGTTACAGGCATACAGGACGCAATTGGCTGAAGCCATGGGTCTGAATCGCACCCGAATTCTCGCCTTCAGGAACAAACCTCGAGAATGTCCAGGTAACCAACAACAGAAACCTGTAAAAGCTCGATATATTTCTCAGTCTTATGTGAAAACATTGGATGCACCTGATATTATAGATGACTTGTATCTCAACTTGCTTGACTGGGGCAGTGCTAATGTCTTAGCCGTAGCGTTAGGCCATACTGTTTATCTCCGGGATGCTTCCACTGGTTCTATCTCTGAGCTTATGACTGTTGATCAGGAGAAAGGACCTGTCACAAGTGTAAACTGGGCACCTGATGGTCGTCGTATTGCAATTGGGCTCAACAACTCTGATGTGCAGCTTTGGGATTCTGAGTCTAACTCTCTACTGAGAACATTGAGTGGTTGCCACCAGTCAAGAGTTGGATCATTGGTTTGGAACAACCGCATCTTGACAACAGGAGGAATGGACGGAAAGATTGTTAACACCGATGAACGGATCACATCACATATCGTGGATACTTACAATGCTCACACTGGAGAGGTTTGTGGTCTCAAGTGGTCAGGAACTAGACATCAACTAGCTAGTGGTGGAAACGACAATATGGTATACGTATGGGATCATCGTTATAACTCGACCAGTCGATGGCTACACAGGCTTGAAGAGCATACATCTGCTGTTAAAGCTCTAGCTTGGTGTCCTTTCCAATCGAACTTACTTGCAACTGGAGGAGATAGGAGGATAAAGTTCTGGAACGCTCATACAGGGGCTTGCTTGAATTCGATTGACACTGGCTCTCAAGTTTGTTCTTTGCTTTGGAGTATGAATGAAAGAGAGTTGATTAGCTCACATGGGTTTACAGAGAACCAGCTTATAGTTTGGAAGTATCCGTCTATGCTGAAGATGGCTGAGCTTACTGGTCATACATCAAGAGTTCTGTTTATGACTCAGGGTCCGGATGGTTTCACTGTAGCTTCTGCAGCTGCAGACGAGACTCTTATGTTTTGGAATGTTTCTGGATTACCAGAGACCGCTAAAAAAGCTCTTCCAAAGAAAGCTCCCGAGCCGTTTTCTCATGTGAATCGTCTTCGCTGAATTAAATAACGACCACATTAGTTTGAAAAGTTTTGCATTTCTTGCAGACAAGCTTGGTTCGTGCTGTTGTCAAGGAATGTGATGCACGTTTGATTGTTTTAAGGTACTTTGTATTGTACCTTATGTATAATTTTGCGCAGGACGTTGGAATTTATTCTCATCTGTTTAAACTCATGGATTCAAACAAGCCTTCATCATCTGTTCCAAGACCATCCACGAATAGGTTCTTGTCTCTATCTTAAACATTGTTTTTGGCTTTTACCATCTTTGTGTTTGTTATTTTTTTTCAGGTTTACACAAAGAAAGTCAATGTAGATCCTAGTGTCAATGTAGGAGTCACCGCCACTGCCTGTGAATCGAGACTCTTCACCTCCGCCTCCGGTAAATACATTTTCCTTCTTCTCTCTTTTAATTATGCATCATCGTTCATCTTTTCTCTCACCTCTTCTCTCTTATCATCGTGTTATTCCCTGCCTTCACTTTCCAAATGAGATTTTATATATTTACATCTTTTTGTTTCTAGAAAATATGTTAGCTATTAGAAACATGTTTTTTAATCTGAAAACAAGCTTGGTTCGTGCTCTTGTCCAGGAATGTGATGCACATTTGATTGTTTTAAGGTACTTTGTTTTGTACCTTTTGATTATGAAAACTTGTTTAGAAGGAACCGTCTTGTGTATTTGTGTGGGTGCGATTCAGCTGTGCCGAGTTATTTTCTATGTACGTTGGAGAAGGTGAAGCTGATGTTGTCGCATGTAAAAGGTTTGTCTCGTATCTCTCCTTACTCTTGCTTTTTCCATTATAGACTCTTAACATGTTTGTAGAGACGATGAGAGCTCAAGCAATAGTTCTACAGTTGGTGAAAGGCTTCTATCTACTCTGTTAACCGAAATGGATGGCCTTGAAGATGCAAAGGTATATAGCTTTCAATAGACTTTATCTCTGTTATCGGTTTAAATGGTTATTGATGGTTTTTTGGTTTAGGGAATTCTCGTCTTGGCTGCTACAAACCGTACCTATGCAATTGATGCTGCTCTAATGCGACCTGGTCGATTTGATCTCGTAAGTTGTCTCATATTTGATTCTTTGTTTACTTTACCTTTTTCTTGAAATGTCTTGTTTAGGTGCTCTACGCGCCACCGCTGATCTACAAGCTCGGTTTGAGGTATTGCAAGTGCATACACGGAACATGAGACTAGGAGACGATGTTGATCTTAGAAAAATCGCTTAGGAAACACAACTCTTTACTGGTGCTGAGCTCGAAGGTGAATTCAACTGGTTTCGGTTTAGGTTTCTCATGGAAACTTGGTGCTTTGAGCTTTAATGTTGCTTGCTACTCGAAATTATTACTTGAACCACACTAAACATGAATTAGTAGCTGTTTCTGCTACATGAAATTGAAACTTTTTTTTAGAAGTCTCTCTTTTTAAAAGAAGTTAATTCCCAAAATATCTTTTGTATCAAAGTTCAAAATTTCAAATGCAAAAACGGCTAATAATAGATTCGGACAATGACAAGCACTAGCCATTACATGATAAGTTATTATCAATATCATCTTCTGTTGCGTACTGTACAGTGTAAACCTCCACCTTTTATGACTTGTGACCAATGTTGTGATGATTCGGTTTTCTCTCAAGACAATATATTGATAAAAGTGGAAATATAGAATTTACATTGTGAAAACACTAATGTAAGAAACATAACACTATTGACATTCTTGGTTACAGATAAAATGAAAGAAACTTTCCCAACATCTCAAATGATTTTCCATTACATTCTAAATTTACAAACACCAACTCATACATTCGATTCACCTCGTAAGCTTAGTAGTCAAAAGAATCAGACCGGCTCTTCATGCTGTTGTTGTGTAGATGTAGTTGCAGTAGCCATGGAGGTGGATGATGATGGTGGTGGTCCCGGTGCTACCGTGAAGTGAACTGTTCTAGGTTGCCCTGACTGAATCACCAATGCAAACTGTGTAGCCAAAGCTGCAGCTTCCTGTTCAATCGGGTTCGGTTAAAACGACAAAGAAAGAAAGAATAAACAAGGTTGTCTAGAGAAAAATGCTAACCTGTCTTTGTCTTCGACGCTGAAGAATACTAATCGCCCAAGCCATGATATAGCAAGGAAGTAGAAAACCAGCAGCTCGGAGCAACACAAGCTACAATTACCAATCATCAGATGATTTTGTGGTCTATATGTAGTTTCCAAAGCTTGAAATTGGCTTACAGATAGTATTGAAGATGGGTCGTCTTCTTCTCCATCAGCATCATCACTTGTTATGGTCAGTGCGTGTCGTAAGAGAAGAAGGGCCATTAACTATCATTATAAGGTAAGAATTGTTAACCACTTGTTAGGAATTTTGTGAAGAAAAAAGCTTAAAAGCTTACTATTAAAGCAGCTGAGCGACAAAACGCGGCTCCACTAGCATTTGAAGCTGTATATTCAACATATTCAGATTCTAAATACCGACGCTCAGCTTCTGCAATGGCTAAGAGACGAGGATCATGAATATCTAGACCTGAGATTGTCCATCCTCCTCTACAATACAGTAACCAACCTCAAATAAAAAGCAAGAAGATAGATATAAGCAGAAAATATGAAAATGAGATTGTACCCAATGTCAATAGTGGTTTCTTCAGGCTGAAGTGGAGGTGGTGGAGCTGTGTATCCAGGCTGGTATGGCTATTAAGAGAAGTTAAAGACCTATTATCAGTATTCACTTTCAAGTCCATAATCCTTGATGGTAACATTACCTGTTTACAAATCTCGCAGATAATATTTCCCTTTTCATTGCACCAACGTTGAACACATTTTCTGTGAGCATACTGGCGAAACATAAACTTTTCTTCAGTAACATTTAACAAATTTATATGAATCAGAGACTAAATTAGAAAATGAATAATCTACCTTTAGGCTGCCACTGCAAGAACAAGGGCTCTCGAGATTCTTGATTGGACACTCGTCCTGACAAATACGACATTCCGCAGAGGCGATGAGAGGATCATTCTCATTCTCTTCTTCATCGGAAATATCAATTGCTTTATCATTGGTCACCGTCAACGGCGGTGGTTCCGGCGAGTCTAATTCTATGTTCTCAACCTCCGAATTAACCGGTGGCGATGGAACCGGACGCATTAATCCGTCCACATTTACCACCATGTGACTGCTCTCAGTTAATAAACCTATTATTTCTCTAACTGTTTCACGAAATCGAACAAAATCCAAATGAAAACCCTAACGAAATCGGGACAATATGAAATCTAAATCGAATAGATCGGGAATTTGCTTGGAATCAGATGACCGATGATCGTGCAGAAGATTAGAAACGTTGATCAATGTTCCCAAATCGGAGATAAGAAAAAGGAAAACGATTCAAAGCTCGGATTAAGATACTGAATCCAGAAAAGTCACCTGAAGAAATGGGAAGAGAAATGCGATTCTCGTCTCTGAATAGGAGCAGAAAATCGGGAGGAAGATGAACCGGAGAGGAGACGAACTTCGTGTATCCCAGAAAATTTCTGAGGCAGATCGAAAACTCTTCACAAGATTTTTCCCGCAAATCGAGCGAAAAGAAAAAATCGCTTTTTATAGCCAAAAGAAAACTTAACGACGTGTGAGGAAAAGTTAATGGCCGTTGACCAGACAAATGTAATAATTATGCAGGTATTTTGAAGGGTATTAACGGTATTTACTCTAGACTTTGCTGCGCTGTAACGTTAACGACATGTTCCCCATTGCCATTGGATAACATTAGTTGTTTACAATAATGGTGTAAGTTTGTTTTATTTTGACGGAATAAATGTGATTTATAAAGCATTTTTAGCATAATTGGGCAATTAGTTGTTCAATTATAAACTAAAGGCATCATTATTGGAAATATTTAAGCTTATGGTTTACTGTTATTTGGGGAATAGTTGTCGGTAAGAAGAATTTAGTAGCTTTAAATCATGAGTTATATGCATGACCTTGACAACAATTTGACTTTCAGATTTATAATAATAAGGTAAAATACAACTAGGAAAAACAAAGATTTTCAAAGTCAACGTATAAAACTATTTTGAAACTCAAAATTTAACTATCAACATTGACAACAAAAATATTAAAAATTAAAATAATACATCTACGAGACTACGACTACATCTAAAAGCAAAAGAAAAGATAGAATCTTACTTTCAAGAAAAACTATATATATATCAAGGTTAATTATCTTTTGACAATACAAGAGTTAATAATCTAAAGAGGACTTCAGATTGCATCAGAGGACCTTTTCTAAAAACATCAAAATTACGCATATACCCCCACCCTCAATACAATGTTCGCATTTACTCCCCTGTCCCCATGATTCCCTACAAATGGAAATTGCCAAGCCGTGTTGATATATAATCACTCAAATTCTGCTCATTCGATATAAACTTCACAATCAACTGCGTAAACCGGTTTAAACCGAGATCATCTAATGCAGGTGACTATATACCGCCCTTTCTCAAGGTCATAAATCGTTTTCAGCTGCGGTTTTCTCCACTTAGATACCAAACACACCAAAACTATCATAAGTATCGGTATCCCGATAAGATAGAGATGCGTCTTCGAGTCATTACCAAACAGAGCATAGAACCAATGGTGATTACTAGAGGCTCCCTGTTGAGAGGTCGTTTTTGCAGTCTGTAGAATAAATGCGCCTAAAGCCCAATCAAGCGGAATATCTCCAGCTTCATTTGCAAACCCGATTCTGCAAAAGAAAAAACCATTCATAAATCATTGATCCAAGTTTTTGGTTATGGTTCTTTGAAATTTAACCAACGTACCTTTCATCATCAAGAGGAATGCCTAGAGTATCATGAAGCAATGAGACAATATATGCTGATGAGAAACAATATCGAAGAAGATCCTCTTCTTCGAGTGATGGGTCTTTTACTCTCAACTTTGACCAATCTTCTTCACAGAATCTCTCTCCGGCTGAAATCATATTAGACAGCCATGCTTTTTCTCCCAACCCGAAGAACTGATAAAAGAAACGAACACCATGTTAGTAACATTCTCTAGCAATTAGCATGGACATTGTTGTTGGTCTATACCTTAGAAGTGTAAAAGAAATTTTCTGTAGCTAAGAATCTTCCTTGAAGCTTAGGCGTGAAAGTAGACCCAATAGAACAAGACTGATACGAGCATTTCTCTGAAGTAGAAATTATGTATCCATCAGAGACAGCATAAGTAAATAACACAAGGAATGGTAATTTAACGATATCGATTCATATTCTACCATTTCCTTCCTGCAAGATTGTTAATGCAGCAGATCGACACTCTGAATAATTACCCCCAGCTTGAAAAGAAGCTGAGAATTTGCTTTCTTCAGCTAAAAATCCAGATAAATGCTTCTGTGTGTTTGTATTGTGGTTGTACCCTTTTGGAGCACAAGGGTCTGTAAATAATCCTTGTCGTCTAGGTTCTATAGTTTCAAGAAATGAAACAGTGTATGAGCGGGAATGAAGAAAAACTTTGCTACAGACTTGAAAGCATAATCTATTAACTTTAGAAAACTTCAATCAGTACACTAAGCTCACCTGAATTGTGTTCTTTTGAGACAAGCGAACCCCATAACTTTTCATGTGCAGCATTCTGCAAAAGAGAAAAGCTAATAGCGTCAAGGACATTGCCAAAAGATCAAATCCTTCTTCTAATCTAACTACAGTAAGTTTGTGAAACCTATTCCATACACTACTCAGTAGAAAATACCTGTCCGAAGTGAAGGAAGCTGTGACTGTAGAGATTGTATGAAACATTTCCAAATGATATTGTACGTGAGAACTCAGCAGGCATTGGCTCACTTGACACAAAAGTCACCTATACAAACAGTCATCGTCTGTTAGCTTTATCCGACATCTACCAAAATGGCTTCATATGCATAAATTAAAGAGGAAAGAAGCTAAAACCTGTGCAGAAGCCCCACCAAGTTCAACAATCCCAGTTGTTTTAAGAGGATCACCACCAAGTGAACCCAGGGCAAAGTTTGCTACAACCCAAGCATATACACCTTCGTCAGATCCTGAGGCAATTTAGTATCCAACTATTAGCGTCCCTAATCATTGATTGATTGAAACATATAAATCCAGGAGATTTAAGAACTCACCAGAGATAACAGAGGCCCATTCATCTCGAAACATGAACCCAGAAGATTTAAGAACTCTTCTAGTAACTTTAAGAATCTTTTCTTGAACAGGTAATTCAAGCAATCTCATCCCCGCCGTTGCCATTAACCT
Source organism: Euclidium syriacum (assembly GCA_900116095.1). Lineage (NCBI taxonomy): Eukaryota > Viridiplantae > Streptophyta > Magnoliopsida > Brassicales > Brassicaceae > Euclidium > Euclidium syriacum. Next base: position 2,608,675 of record FPAK01000010.1, on the reverse strand, counting down.
TACTTCAGTCTCCATCCACAATCCCTTCGGAATTCTCCCTTTCGCGAACTCTACTAGCTCCGTCAGTGACACGCTCGCTCCATCGGGATCATCAGCGAACGCCGACAAACCTGGATGCAACTTCAAACTAGCGTAATTTGCTCCCCTGAACTCGAAAACGGGTTTACCGAATTCAATTCTGTAAGCAAACACGTGGATTCGTGTCCCTGTACTTCCGCCGTCGATCACGACGCTGTAACGAAGCGAGCTTCTCCGATTACCGTCGGAGAATAAAATTGAATAGCAGATAAAGAGAAACCCCAACACGGTGGCGATGGAAGCAACAGTTAATAGGAGATTGGATTTCGCGTGTTTTGCGCTGGATTTGGTAAGCGTATAGGTCGATGAAGATGACGATGCTCGGTTTCCGGAACGGATCTGGAACTTAATCGGATCCATATCTGATCTATCTGACTTACTCTTCACCCTAGAACGGGCATGTGACCGTCGCATCAACAATTCAGAAACCTCAACGAGAACGAACAAGGAATCATAAGATTTAAAACAAATCAAATATGGAAATAAAATAAACCAAATCCAATTTTTCCTTTTATTTGTGGAAATTTTCGAATTTTTTCTTCTTTTTTGAAGTTTTATTTTCAACCGAGAAAAATGGAGATTGAGAGGGCCGCCGTATAACACCGCCGGTGAAGCTCGCCGCCGCCCTCAGTCTCCGATGTCGTACTCGGTAATGTGGAAAAAAAAAAGAAATTAAAAGCAAAAATAAAATGGAAAAGAAATTGGTCGTTGTAGCGCCTTTTACGATTTTTATACCTAATTATTAAACTACGGGTCGGATATAGGTCTGGGTCGGTTCGGGTCGAGATATTGTTCATAAATTTTGCAGTCGGGTCTTATCGTTATCGCGCGTCTTTATCCCGACTGTTAGGTGGATAATGAGAAGCTCAATTTCAGAGCTTTAATGGCGATATCTTCAGCTTCATCAATATTATCATTCCCCCACGCAGAAACTATCACTAAGCCTTCGAAAACTGACTCAGTGAATCCACAAAACCCGATTCTTCTAATTTCCAAATGCACCTCTCTACGAGAGCTGATGCAAATTCAGGCTTACGCGATCAAATCTCATCTCCATGAAGATGTTTCCTTCGTCTCTAAGCTGATAAATTTCTGCACAGAGTCTCCGACGATCTCTTCAATGTCATACGCGCGCCACCTGTTCGACGCAATGTCTAAACCAGATATCGTGATTTTCAATTCCATGGCTCGTGGGTATTCTCGCTCGAAGACCCCCCTTGAGGCTTTCACACTCTTCGCTGATATGTTAAAAAGCGCACTACCTGATAACTACACTTTCCCATCTCTTCTCAAAGCTTGTGCAGCGTCAAAGGCGTTAGAAGAAGGTAGACAATTGCATTGTCTCTCGATGAAATTGGGACTTGATGATAATATCTATGTTTGTCCTTCGCTTATCAATATGTACACCGAGTGTGATGATGTGGATGCGGCTCGATGCGTTTTCGATCGAATCGTTGAGCCGTGCGTTGTTTCTTACAATGCTATGATCAAAGGCTACGCGAGAAGAAACAGACCAAACGAGGCCTTATCCTTGTTCAGAGAAATGCAAGGTAAGAACTTGAAGCCAAATGAGATTACACTTCTCAGTGTTTTGTCATCATGTTCTCTGTTGGGATCATTAGATTTAGGGAAATGGATACATGAGTATGCTAAGAAACACGGTTTCTGTAAATACGTGAAAGTAAACACAGCTTTGATCGATATGTTTGCGAAATGTGGTAGCTTGGATGATGCCGTGTCTCTATTCGAAACGATGAGGCATAAGGATACACAAGCCTGGTCGGCGATGATTATAGCTTATGCGAATCATGGTCAAGCTGAGAAAGCCATGTTAATGTTTGAGAGAATGAGATCTGAGAATTTTCAGCCTGATGAGATCACGTTTCTCGGTTTGTTAAACGCTTGCAGCCACACAGGGCTAGTGGAAGAAGGGCGTGAGTATTTCTCAAGGATGGTTAACGAATTTAGGATTGTTCCGAGTATTAAACATTATGGTTCTATGGTTGATCTTCTTGGCAGAGCTGGACATTTAGATGATGCGTATAGATTCATCGATGAACTCCCGATACGTCCTACACCGATGTTATGGAGAATTCTCTTATCTTCTTGTAGCAGCCATAACAATATGGACCTAGCTGAGAAGGTAAGCGAAAGGATCTTTGAGCTAGATGACTCACACGGTGGTGATTACGTGATCTTATCAAACCTATACGCGAGAAACAAGAAATGGGAAGAGGTAGATTCTCTAAGAAAAGTGATGAAAGATCGAAGAGCGGTTAAAGTTCCGGGGTGTAGCTCGATTGAGGTAAAAAATGTGGTTCATGAGTTTTTCTCAGGGGATGGTATATCCACAGAGCTTCACAGAGCATTAGATGAGATGGTGAAAGAGCTAAAGCTTGCAGGGTATGTTCCTGATACATCAGTGGTGGTTCACGCTGATATGAGTGACCAAGAGAAGGAGATTACGCTTAGGTATCATAGCGAAAAGCTAGCGATTGCGTTTGGATTGTTGAATACTCCTGCAGGGATGACGATTAGGGTTGTGAAGAATCTTAGGGTTTGTAGGGATTGCCACAATGCAGCTAAGTTAATCTCTTTCATCTTTGGTAGGAAAGTTGTTCTTAGGGATGTTCAAAGGTTTCATCATTTTGAAGATGGTAAATGTTCTTGTGGGGATTTTTGGTGACGTCATCCCCACTGCAATGACTTTATTATATTTGTTGACAACGTAATTTTTCGTGTATAAACACATAAAATTTGTATATTGTTCTTACAGTTTTATACAGTGATTTTAAAGCCATTATAACATGCTAATCGGTCTGGTTACCGGTTCAATGTTTGTTTACAAATGTATTTACAAGCCAGATTAGTCCCTTAGAGCCTTAAAAATAAATAGAAAATAGAGCATACAAACACTAAAATACGAGTATATAACTGTCATTTTCTACACTCTATACGAATTTTTACATAAAATTATATCTCATCTTGAGTTTTATCAATTTACATTCTATCTATAAACTTTATGTCAAATTACACTCAATTTAAAAATTTTGGGTTTAACTCTTCACCAAACCTTATAATCCTGTAGCTAATATGTTTAAACGGGGAACACTAAACAGGTTTAAACCATAAAGACCCGACTAATACCGTTTTAATAGTAACTCAAATCCCACATGTTTCATAACTGTAACCCAACTTTTTGAATCCCCAATTTAATTTACAGATTTTTTGTTGAAGAACCTTAAAACTCAATTCCTGAAGCCATTAAGTTTTTGCAAAATTGCATACTGATACAGGTTAAAATAGATTAGTAGTCGATTTTATTTAGGATTAAATTTATGAGTTTTTAGGGTTCTAAAAATTATGGATTTTTGTTTTAATTTTGAATCTGGTTTTGTGGTTCTTCGTTATAAATGGAAAAGTCGTTGTCGAACATGTTTAGATCTTCGAGAAACAAATCATCTCACCGAGGTAGAGATCTTAGAAGTCGAGTTCCCAAAATTTCTCCACAGGTTGTGTGGCGGTAACATCATAGAGAAGATCTTAGGAACCAGTGAAAATCCTTATCGTTGTTACTACCAATGTGGATTTTCCTACTCGAACAAGGTAAGACTCTTGCTTTGTGTTTTGTGTGATTGAATTTAAGACATAAATTTGATATGTTGGTTGTAATGGTTTCAATGTATCTGAAAAAAAATCCACATTTGATTAGGTGGGTCGACGAGGCTTATAAGGATGAGATTCAACAGCTCGAATACCAAGTTCGTCAACTGGAAGAGGAAATTGTTTTGATGAAGAGTGGTGGAAGTCCGGTTGGTGATCAAAATGTGGTGACTTTGTTGAATGATTTTGAGACTGAGGTGTTTGAGCATGTCAAAGAGGTGTTGGTTTCATCAAGGAATAGCATGAAGAGGATCACGGTTTTGGTTTTTGGAGCTTTTCTTTTGGTGGTTGTGATTATGATAGTATTAAAGAAGTAGACTCCATCGCATTGCACATGTGCTCTTTGTAATTAATCCCTAGTAATTTTTACTTTTTTTATCGGATTGGTATTTAGTTGTTTAAGATTTCTAGGATTCTTGAGTTTTGGATTGTTGTTTAAGTTGTGTAAGAGGATCATGTGATTTATGTTACAACAAAAGAAACGTTTTTTAAACCAACCAAATCATTAATGCTTTCAAACAAAAATACAATGTTACCAAATAACATACCAACATACGGAAGCTTGTTTCAAGTGGAACAACAATGTTTCAAAAGAAAATAGCCTAACCAAGCCATAAATAAAAGCCAAAGTCACAAAATTTTTGCTTCTCACTTTCCTTTCATCCTTCCCTTTCTTCTTAGTTGTTCTTTTCTTTTAACTTGTTACTTCCTTTTGGTTTTTGTTGATCCTCACCATCTTTTCCTTTCTTCTTAAATGCTCTTTTCTCTTGCTTATGACTTAACTTTGGATAATAGTATCAAATTATATTTTGACATGACGAGTTGACCACCAGCCTAGCTGAAAAATTCTTGGAATGATTGAGCTCATGCTCTTCGCCAGCAGTATACTCTATTTCAACTCACCTAATCTTCCGAAGGACGAGCTCCTCAATTCTCTCCTAAAAACTCCTAAGGTAAAGGGAATTACATCGGCTAGCTACGACCTGACTTGCATCGTCTAGCTACAGGTTTGTTCCTGTCGCCTAGCTATAACCTTGCTCGAATGTCATTCGACCTTGCCCACATTGCTCAGCTACGATCGAGTCCGCACTGCCTAACTACGGCCTTGCATGTGTTGCTCATCTACAACCTTGGCCCTGTCACTGCCTCGGTCACATCCTCCAATATAACGAGCTCTTCAACTTTTTCCTTAACTCCAAAGGTAAAGGAACTACGGATGGCATGCTCCTGTCGAGCCCTAGCCCGAGTCAGGCACACCGATCTTGATTTGGGCTGAACCAATTTTATTTTGTCCAACAACGAGCTCGCCACGTCGTATGACTTTGGGGGAATATGTATATAGATGATATTTTTACGTGCATATCGATACATTGACACTACTAGAAAACATTGATATTTGTATCGATATATATTGTCACATGAAATTTCCATGACAATCATAAATTCTCTAACGAAAAACTTGATAGCTTGACAAGCGAATTCCATCCACATCTCTTGTTTTTTTACGTGAGTTAACTTATACGCTTCATATGAAACTATATTTTGTTTACGAAATTGTTTTTGAATAAGACTTTTTATCTACCATTCGGACCTTCTTTTAAAACATCAATTTTTGTAAAGCATTGAAACAACAGAAAAATGCTCAATTGATCCTTATATAAAAGTATCAGTTGGACATTTTTCAATTTATTATAGATAGTCAATTAATTACAATTTATGGTGATCAAGTCATCATAGATAGTCAATTTATTACATTTTAGGCATACAAAGGTATGTCCTTTAACTATGCTTTCGACGTACTAGTCATCGAGGATGATGACTACACAATTCTTTTTAAGATCTTCGTAGATAGTCTTGACTACTTGTCGGGTTTTGTATATCTGCCCTTTCGGATCGTAATAGTACTGCACATTGAAACCACATCAAAATTAAAACGTTTTATATATAGGTTAGAATCACATAATAAGAAATATGAGGTTGAGAGTTGGAATCTTTGATGGAGATTATGAATCACAAAATTATAGTTATAAGAATTTGCAGTTGTATTTGTGAATTTTGTTGTAGCTAAAAAGAGAATGGTGGATGCATCTAGAATAAATGAATTCATGCCCCAAAACCACATGACATAACAACTAAAACACTATAGTTTTGTTGATAAAATGTAATTTTCAATCCTACAATACATAAAAATTACCCGGTAAAGTCTGTTGGACAGCATGCGACGCTCCTCGGCAAGCCAGCCAGAGTAAAGCCAATTGTAATGAGGAGAGGAATTATCAAAGACAAGAGAAGAAGTGCCAGGGATTGTGTTCAAAGGCCTACTCCTCTTTTTTTGATTAACCAACATCAGAGTTTCTCTCCCTTCCCTTGACAAATTCTCCACGCTTTTGTGAAAACTCATCGTCTGCGATGATCTCTTTTGCTTATGTCGCCGGTGTTGCAAATTACTCGATTCACCTTCCATTCTCTCTTTTGTTATTCGTCTTGTAACATAGTTTCCTCTTTTTATATAGACGAGATTCATATGCATATGTTATCATTCAACCATTTTTTTATTTGCTTTAATTTGTTTCAACATATAAGAAAATATATCTTTGGAAATTTAAAAGATGTTTAGAAATTTTTTTATGTACTTATCTTTATATAGAAATTAGCAATTTACCCTAAATAAAAATTAAAGAATATCCATTACTTTTCAATGAATATGCATTTATTTTTAATTAAAAGGTAATATTGCAAATTAAAAAAAAGAAATTGACATAAAATCTAAGTATTCCTTTTTTGAATTAAGTAAGTGGTGTTAATTCATGTTGAATAAAGATCTAATTGGACGAAAATCAAGTAAATAATTCAAGTTTCGGCGAATTTTATAGATATAACATTAATTTACTAGACATATAATTTAAAATATACATCGTACTAGTGTTATGCATGCGCGTTTAATCAAGTAACAAGGCTTCCTCACGCTTTCGACGATAATTCATCTTCTTCATCTTCTTTTTCACAAAACATAATCCATAGAACTTCTTCATCATCATCTTCTTTGAAATTATACGTTTCTCCTTCTCCGAAACTCACTCATTCTCCAAAATTTTGATCAATTCTTCTTACAAAGAAAACTAAAACGTAAAACGAAAACCTAAATGTGAAAATCTTTTTCTTCTTAAAGTGAAGATATTCAACCTTTTTAAGGAAAGAGAAATCTTATAACAGCAAGAAAACGAAACTAAAACCTTGTCGTGAAGGTCTTCTTTTTTGTTAGTGCTTTTAGTTATATTAGGTTTATAGCAGAGTATGCGATTAAGTTTACCATTTAATATATGGTTGGTGTATGTTATAATTCTTTACGGCCCATATTGGTTTAACTCTGAATAATTAAGGCACCCGTAAAAATCTAACGCCACAACGTCTTGAACCTAATACCACGTGACCAATGCAAGTAACAACTAACGAATAATAGTTCGCCACCTTATAACATATTTCATTAAGGGTAAAAGCGTAAGCTAGATCCCAAAATCCCTTCAGATCTCGCCACGTCGGGAAACCTTCACATCAATTAATCATAATGATTGCTATAAATTTCAAGTGAGATCGATGAATTTTCAAAGTTTAAATAAAAACCTAAGGTGAATATCCTTTTTTAAAAAATATTTTCCATTAATTCTTTGAATGAATAATTACTAACTTGAAGAAACAATTAATGCACCTCCTAAAAACCGATACAATAGAAGCAAAAAATGAGGAAATATGGAAAGCGTCTTACTCGCGACATTCCTCTGCACAGTAAAGGCTCATTTGTAATACATTTTTAATTCATATTAGAACATGTATCTTTTTCTTAATAAATAGAATATAAGATATTTTTGTGCGAATTCTAAATTATAACTTTCGGGTAGAAATTTGAGTATATGTTTCTCCATCAACTGATGGAAAATGCGTAGATATGGAAAAAAAATAGTCTAGGTCATGGAGAGCACTAGGGATAGTGGGTGATTTCTGAAGATCCTCTGACTTCTAAATTAAATATGGTCTAAAAAGGTGTTAAAACTAGAGCATACATCATGATATGATATCCATACGAGTTTACATATAAAGTGTTTGAGGTGGTTTCTCTCTCGTGAAAGTAAATTTTTTCTAGAAAGATAATGTGATTCCGATAAATATGACTAAACTTTTGTTTATAAAAGATTACCTTGTCGTGGTTTAGATATCAGGTATATAAGGTATGTGGTATAAGAGATATCCATATGTTTATTATCCACAAAATCACTAATGGAATATATTCCACACAAAATCTTCATATCACACCATTAAAGTGTATACATGAGCAGCTTAGCACAATGATGCCACTTTCACTTCCTTTTCTAGAGTTGTGTTCATTGTGTCTTGTCACCAGCAATTTTTTATGTGTACGGTGATCACGTTACTTGTATGCTTTCTTGGTTACGAATCTCTTTTAATGAGCTATGCATGAGACACATCTTTACAATAATATGAGAGCATAATTGAGAACTAGTCATTCTCACGGGAAAACTGTCATTTTCTACACCCTAGGTGAATTTTTACATGAAATTACACCCTATGTTGAGTTTTTGTCAAATTGCACTCTATCCACAAACTGTATGTCAAATTGCACTTTTTGAAATTTTGGGTTTGAATCTTGACCAATCCTAGTAACCCAGTGGTATGTTTAAACGGGGAACAGTAAACCAGATTAAACCATAAAAACTCGACTAGTGTCGTTTTAATGGTAACTAAAAACCGACTTGTTTCATAATCATAAACCAAATTTTTGAATTAAATCCCAAAACCCACCATTTGATTTACAAAACTTTTTTCGAATAACCCTAAAACTTAATTCCTGAAGCCACTACGTTTCCTCAAAATTGCAGGCTGGTAAGGGCTAAAATAGATTAGTCGTCGATATTTATCGTGAATTTAGAAGGAATTAGGGTTAAATTTATGAGTTTTTAGGTTTCTAAAAATTATGGGTTTTTGTCTTAATTTTGAATCTGGTTATGTGGTTCTTCGTTATAGATGGAGAAGTCGTTGTCGAACATGCTTGGGTCTTTGAGAAACAAATAATATCATCGGAGTAGAGATCCTAGAAGTCGAGTTCCCAAAATTCCTCTAAGTTTGTGTGGCGGTAACAAAATAGAGAAGATCTCAGGAACCGGTAATAATCCTTATCGTTGCTACTACCAATGTGGATTTGCCTACTCGAAAGGGTAAGACTCTTGCTTTGTGTTTAGTGTGACTGATTTTAAGACATAAATCTGATACATTGGTTGTAATGGTTTTGATGTAGCCGAAAAAGATCCACATGTGTTTAGGTGGGTCGACGAGGCTTACAAGGATGATATTCAACAGCTCGAATACCAAGTTCGTTAGCTGGAAGGGATAATTGCTTTAATGAAGAGTGGTGGAAGTTCGGTTGGTGATCAATTTTGAATGATTTTGACACTAAGGTGTTTGAGCATGTCAAAGAGGTGTTGGTTTCATCAAGAAATAGCATGAAGAGGATCATGGCTTTGGTTTTTGGAGCCTTTCTTTTGGTGGTTGTGATTGTGCTAGTATTAAAGAAGTAGGCTCCATCGAATTGGTTATGTGTTTTGGATTGTTGTTTAAGTTGTGTAAGAGAATCACGTGATTTATATTACAACAGAAGAAACCTTTTTCAAACCAACCAAAATATTGATGCTTTCAAGTAAACAAATACAATGTTACAAAACAAAGCACCAAAATACGGAAACTTGTTCCAAGTGGAACAACAATGTTTCAGAAGCAAATATCATAACCAACAATATTGAGCTGCCATAAAGAGAAGCCAAAGAGACATACTCACTTTTTGCTTCTCATTTTCCTTTCATCATTTCCTTTTTTCTTAGTTATTTTTTTCTTAGTTGTTACTTCCTTTTGGTTTATGTTGATCATCACCATCTTTTCCTTTCTTTCTTAGATGCTTTTTTCTCTTGCTTATGACTTAATTTTGGATAATAGTATTAAATTCTATTTTGAGATGACGAGTTGACCACCTTAGATGCATTTCTCTTGCTTATGACTTAATTTTGGATAATAGTATTAAATTCTATTTTAAGATGACGAGCTGACCACCAGTCTAGCTGAAAAATTACTTGGAATTATTGAGCTCATACTCTTCGCCAACACTATACTCTATTTCAACTCAACTGATCTCCCGAACGACGAGCTCCACAATTCTCTCCTAAAAACACCTTTGGTAAAGGAAGTTGCATCGGTTAGCTATGACCTGACGCATCATCTAGCTACGGACTTGGTCGTGTCGCCTAGATACAACCTTGCTCAAATGTAACCCCGACCTTTCCCACATTGCTCAGCTACGACCGAGTCCACGCCGTCCAACTACGGCCTTGCATGCGTTGCTCAGCTAAGACCTTGGTCCCGTCACTGCCTCAGTCACATCCTCCAATAATGAGCTCCTCAACTTTTTCCTTAACTCCAAAGAAAAAGGAACTACGAATGGCATGCTCCTGCCGAGTCCTAGCTCGAGTCAAGCACACAAACCTTGATTTGGGTTGAACCAGTTTTCTTTGGTCCAACAACGAGCCCGCCACGTCGTACAACTTTTGTGGGAGACTAATTGTTAATGTACATCATATGCACCCATTGCAACAATATGTGCACCCATTGCAACTTAAACAGTTTTAGCATCCCTATCAAGGCTCATCTCGAACTCCGACCCTAAATCAAAACGAAATCCCCGAATTTCCTCTGCACTGAACTACCATGGTTCAACAATATGTATGAAATATTAGTGGCTATATATATTATTCGATGTTCATGTCAATCATATGTAAAAATATGTATATAGATGATATTTTTACGCGCATATCAATACATTGACAGTACGAGATTACATTTATATTCGTATCAATATATATTGTTACATGATATTTTCTTGACAATCATAAATTCTCTAACGAAAAACGTGATAGCTTGACAAGCGAAATCCATCCACATCTCTTATTATTTTTACGTGATTTAACTTATACATTTCATATTAAACTATATTTTGTTTACGAAACCGTTTCCGAATAAGACTTTTTATCTACCATCCGAACTTTCTTTTTAAATATCAAATTTTACAAAACATTGAAACAACATAAAAATGCTGAACTGATCCTTATATAGAAGTATCAGTTGGACAATATGTACATCCATTGCAACAATATGTGCACCCATTGTAAACCTAAAACTGTTCATTTTTCATCATGTGCACTCATTGCAACTTAAACTACCTATAAAACACATCAAAATGGATTAAAAAAAATCTTCATGCCTCCTTAATTACCATTTTTTCATTATCTCTTTTGATCCCCACTTTCACCTAGAAATACCAAAAATGAAAGAAACTGTTATGCAATCATAAACTTGGATTCTAAAATAAAATTATGCACAAACTATACTAAATTACATGATGATGCATGAAATTAATCATAAGTGGTATAAAACACATGAAAAATATGGCTTAAAACCTTGTAATAACTCACTTATGATGAGTCTACAGCCATGACATAGTCCAAGAATCGTCCCTTGCCAATTGATGAAGTCGGCACGTCGCTTGAAAAAGATGTTTGGATTGAGGTAATGAGACTCATCAATCGAAGCTGATTTTCTAACCAAATAAGAGGAAGAACCCAACCTTATGAAGTAATATCGTCCTTGACAATAGAAGATAGATAGATATTAAAGCTTTGTGGACCTGTTGGTCCAAAAAAACTGATCAAGGAGTCTAAGGATCCCCCACCAAAAGAAGTTATCGCCGGGGGATTTTCTACGAAACAAATCATCTTTATTAGGAATTGATATAAGTCAATCTTGTGAGCTAGCTCACTAAATAATTTGTTTGAATCTCTTTTCTTTTAGAGCATTAGCCGTTTACCCTTCTATGGATTCTAGTTATATGGCTCTTCTTTGATCTATCTTTGAAAGCATTAATCGTTTACCTTCTATGAATTTTAGTTATATGGCATCCTATGTTTAATACTCTCTAATATTTTTCTTATCTAATCAAATAGAAATGGTTGGAAAAACAAATTATTTTTTACTGGACATAATAAAAGGTTTAAATAAGTCGTTGACTTGGTGACCTAACAATGTGATCAAGTTAACACATCACATCATTAGTAAGAAGGAATCAGACAGCTCAGTTAACGTCTACTATTGAAACACTTGTTATACGGGAGCAAGACAAATGTCGGCAACGTCCCGCGGCCAATAATGTTACGTGTTCATAATATAAAGTTGTTTTCTTTTCGTTGTCTTTTTTACTTAATAACTGACCAATAAGATAAGTTGCTTTCTTTTTCAAACTGAGTAATTTCTATTAAGAAAATTTGTTAAATCAATATACAATTCAACTACGTAAATAGCAATTTGGTAAGATGTTAATAGCAAATAACAGAAAGATTATTCGATAAAATTTGACATTAAATTTGTTTAAACTGTAGGATACTAAGGGTCAGAAAAATATAAATAAATTTGATTGTTTATCCTCCGAAAATATCGCATGTTTATCCGCAAAAAATCATTTTTATACAGTAGAAATCATTTAATAAGTTAATGCTCATATAGAAAATAACTTATCACCAAAATAATTTATACAACCATAAATTTTTAATCACAAGAATAAGATTAACCAAGATGTGTTTTCAACACTTTTTACTTGCTCTAACAGACTTCGTCATTGCCATTTTCTCTATTATCCATCTTATACAATTTCTCTGATATCTTTTTAATCAGATACGATAAGTTATATAATAAAAATAATTGGGCTTTACGAAAATAATTGGTCTGTTACGAGAATACGAACCGAACTTTCTAACCAACAAGTGGGAACGTTACGACTTCAAATTGAAAACCATAATCATGTTCACATCACACGTAATCTTCATGGGTTCAGAAATTAAGAAAGACAAAAAAATCTCGTAAAACTTACATAATAAACTCCACATTAAGGTATATACCATAAAACTCCCAGATTCGATTGATGTATCTGTCATTACATTACACAAAAAACTAGGAAAGAGAAATCTCTGTTCACATCTCTCTGATTTTGTTTCCCTTTATAAATATCCGTCAATAACCATCTCAATCCTATAACTTCAAATCTTGAAAATTACAATCTTCTAAAATAATTCATTTAGAAAATGAAGATTATTCAAGCGTCATTGTGTTTGATCAGTCTTCTCCTAATCTCACCTTCTGTCTTTTCTGCTTCGTCTGAAGATTTCGATTTCTTCTATTTCGTCCAACAAGTAAGTAATCATCTGAAAATATTTATAATAATTTTCTGACATTTTTTTATCTAATAATATTATTTTATGTTATCATCTTTATAGTGGCCAGGATCATACTGTGACACACAGAAGAGTTGTTGTTATCCAACCACAGGCAAACCAGCTGCTGATTTTGGTATCCATGGTCTCTGGCCTAATTACAAAGATGGCACTTATCCATCTAACTGTGACAACACTAAACCCTTCGATAAATCAACGGTAATAATAAGATTAAGATACATACATTTCTGTTTCCGGTTTAAGAAAACTCTGTTAATTATTGAAACATAACCGGTTTGGTTTGGTTTTGGTACAGATATCGGATCTAATCACCTCGATGAAGAAAAGCTGGCCGACATTGGCTTGCCCGAGTGGTTCAGGTGAGGCGTTTTGGGAACATGAATGGGAGAAACACGGTACTTGTTCTGAATCGGTTATCGACCAACACGGATATTTCCAAACCGCTCTTGGTCTTAAGCAGAAAACCAATCTCCTTGGTGCTCTAACAAAAGCCGGTACGATTTAATTTTGAAATTCTCCTTTTATTTTCCCGGTTTGGATCTCATGGTCTAAATTAATTGGTTTATTTTTTATATGTAAAGGGATAAATCCGAATGGACAATCGTACAGTTTGGAAAGCATAAGAGATTCGATCAAAGAGTCAACTGGTTTCACTCCTTGGATTGAGTGCAACAGAGATGGATCTGGTAATAGCCAATTGTACCAAGTCTACCTTTGTGTCGACCGGTCTGCTTCTGGTTTAATCGAATGTCCGGTTTTCCCTCATGGAAAATGTGGAGACGAGATCGAGTTCCCTTCTTTTTAATTTCCTAATTTTCTAATTTTATAATCTATTGAGCCGAGCCGATCTGTTGACCGGTTTCATCATGGTGTTATAAAAATTTATGGGATGTTATATGATTTTAATCCAAATATATTCTACGTTTATGTAATATACATTTATGGTTTCTTATTTATATCATGTTATCCATGCTTCTAGTATTTTAACATCGTTGTTCAATTTCAATATAAAAAATTGACATCTACAACTCTACAAGTTATAAATAAATAAATGATTTATATACGGAAAAACAAACATTTTTGTTTATAATTACATAATTAAAAGTGACTAGATAAATATTGAAATTATACAAAACAAAAATAAATAAAATTTGACAAAAAACAAATATTTCGTAGAATCTCTTAACAGATAAATTTAAAATTCAATAAATCTTTCCAAAACAACGAAAAAATCTACAAATATTTAATTAGATAATAACCTAAGAAGTTATAAGCTTTTGAGTTCATTCCATCAATGGGAAGAGATTTTACCTATAACGATTATTACTCTCCCATTACTTTCCTCTGATGAATAGAAGCACTCAAACGAGTTCGACATCAACGGTGATGTTTGAGCCAAGGTCGTCACTGACGATTTCGATAGAAGAGACGGCGCCGACGTCGTCATCGAATTGGTTCGTGGACAGTTTGACGGAGTCGTTCACGCCATGGAATTCGTTCATAGAAACTTCGACGTCAACAACAACGCCAATATATAATAGCCCTGATTACAGCTTATACGGGAGGCCGCCGGCGTCGAGATTGACGGTGGAGGGATTGCCACGTGTAGCTATGAAGGAGAAAGGAGCATGCGTGATATGTATGGAGGATTGGTGTGAAGGTGATTATGTGGCAGAGTTGCCATGTATGCACAAGTATCACTTCGAATGTGTGAAGAAGTGGTTGGGGATTCATGCCACGTGTCCTCAATGTAGATACAAGATCCCTCTTGAAGGTGAAGAAGAATTGATGAAGAATGAAGATGATGGCGACGACGAGGATGGTTCAGATTCCGACTCGGATTATTCGGATTCAGACTCCGACTCTGATGATTCGGATTCATACTCAAACTCTCATGATTTGGAAGATTTTTTCAACCTTTTTTATTGATTTTTGGGCTTGTGTTTTGATTTGTTGTTCATGAAGTAATGAATTTCAAGTAGGTTTTTCTTGGTTCAAGTTGCTCACTAAAACAGTGTGATTTTAGATGTTCAGGAAGATGATGATGTGGCGATGATCTCTAGTAAGACCAATTCAAAAGCTTTTAATATTAGGTATGGGTAAATACAAATTAGTGGGAATGTGTTTCCTTGACTATGAGATATACCTACGAACGAACACCAAAATCACGCGATTTCAATAATCTAACAGAGATATATGAGCAAAACAACACTTTCCGGTTTACTTACTATTTGTCCGAATTCGAACAATATATTCCTGTTCTTAAACTAATATTTTTCAGAACTATTAAACAGATGATAACGAACACTTATGCAAAGTTTCAAATCGTTTCATCAATGATTCACATATCTACCATTTTCAACCATTCTTAGCATTATCGATTTTCATCAATTTATCATGAATGAACGACACTAACATATCTATCTTTTCAATCATGATTACTAAGAATATAAACATACCAGAACCGTATCCAAATGCTCTGCTACCAATTTAAGAGTTTTCAGCGGAAGCTGTAAAACCGAACACATACCTTAGTCCGGTTTGGTAATGGATTTGGTTCGGATATGACTTGGAAACGAACGCAGAGAATGGGGTTGAGATCACAGACGGAAATCAACCACTTGTCACTGTTCAAGTGTCATTCCGGTTGATTCTTCGAAGTTTTCTCTCTCTAAAATGTTTTCCTCTCTCTCTAGAATTCACTATATATCTGTGTATAGTTACTTTTCTCTTATCTCTCTGTATTGTCTTTCTTTATAGACAAAAAACATAGCCAATTTATGAAGAGACACATCTCTTGACGAAGAGACATGAATTGTTTCTCTAGGAACTATGAGAAATAAGTTCTCATAACTACCGGTTAACAAAACCGGTTCGGTATGTTTCCAAATCATGGGCGCAAACTGACCATAAATCAATATATGAACTATGGACTATTCCTTGTGTTGTCAAGGAAATGATTTACGCTTGATGGGTTATACTGATGCCGACTGAGCCGGCGATCTGGATGAGCGTAGATCGACTTTAGGATATGCTTTCTTTTCTTGCTAAGTGATGATGCTATCACTTGGAATAGCAAGAAGCAATCTTGTACAACTTTATCCACAATGGAGGGTGAGTTCATTGCATGTAGAGAAAGTTGATGATTTCATAATATAAGGACCGACTTTGCATCTAGAGTAAACGTGGACAAGAAGAGTTTGCATAAGTGGCCCATATTTTGTGTTTTTTCTTCTTTTAAGACATTTCCTATGGTGAAATCGTGTTTGTTCAGAAAACCTATGCTCTTTATTAATTTTTAAGTTCAAATCAACTAAATTCTTATTATCAACATCTTAATATTCATTCATTTGTTTGTTTTTATTTTTACATATGGAGGATCGGACCTATCATGTGTTTTATTTATCAGTCTAACAATAATAATAATTGAAACACTAGGATTTCTTTTTTACCAAAGCTAATAAGGGGTAACTTAGACACTTGCCTGAACGGTTTTGTCCCGTTTGATTCTTATCCTTTGCGCGATAATCACATTTGAAATGACCTGTACATCTTGTAATTTATTAAGAGTACTCACAAGAAATTTCTTACTAGAAACCTCAACCATGTATTTTGATTCCAACGCATCCTACAATTCCTTTGCAGATTCGATATTTTGATAGACATCAAAGAGACGATTCAGATATACCACTGAGAATGTGGCGATTGTAGTCATCTTTCTCTCATTTCAGTTCCTTCCTTGTCTCCTCTCCGGACTTGTTCTCAGCATTCTCCGACGCGGTGAGAATCAACGTACTTAGAATGTTACACGACATTGAGATTTGTGAGGAGAAAGTAAATCTTCTTTTGCCATCTTCAAAGACGGACTCCTTCTCCAGCTTTTCAAACTTCGATGTCATCTCACGAACCGATACATTCGTCATTGTTTACAAAAAAATACTCTTTAAGAATGTTGTAGGAAAACGGTTTATAACGGATTTGTGAACTTGGATAATGACTGAATCATACTCGTAAGCATGTTCCTTAAAAGAGTATTTCGACCCGTTAGGTTACACGAAATCCCTTAATCCCTTGTAAGATAAGAAAATCAAAGTTCTCTCTTGTCTAAGATACAAGAGAATAAATCGAGTTTGTATTTTGGGTTATGTGTTTTCACCAAAGATTTTGTCTCTCTTTGGTTTCATGAATCTCTGATTTTTCTTTTTGTTGTTCTCTCTTTTTTTTTATGCAAAGAACAGAGTGTTTGTATGTGATTAAATAATCATTATCTACGTTTGCAACCGTACGTAAAGTTATAACCATAAAAGTCAACAGTTGCAATGGTTAATAAATAACCATTATAATACACTTAAGTCTCCAACATGTTGTAGCTTTCTCATCCGGAATGGCTCTGCTTTGTGAATTTTTGGTTCCTTTTGCTCATGTTTAGGTTGTAAGGCTGTTGTGGCTTCGGATTTTTGTATAGGGGTCTTGGGTTTCAGTATCCTGTGTGATACGGTTTCGTTCGGAGATAGAGTAGTTTCGTTCAATGAATAAAAAAAAAAAGACTGTTCAACAAAAAATAAATTGACATTTACAGCTCTACAAGTAATAAATAAATTTTATATAAGGAAAACAAAGATTTTTTTTATAACTACATAATTGAAAGAAAACTAGATAATATTGAAGATTTTTTAGAATCTCAAGCAAATCTTTAAAACAGATAGATTTTTAAAATTCAATAAATCTTCCCATAAAAACCGGAAAATCAACAAATCTTTAAGTTAATCAATAAACTAAATAAACTAAGGAGTTTTAACCTTTTGAGTTCATTTTACCTTTCTCTATAGAAAGGCCTTTCTAAGCTTTTGAGTGTTAGTTGAAGCATCGATGATGGGAAGAGACTAGAGATTTCCTATAACGTTTATTTAGTTGAATCAATGATGGGAAGAGAGTTTCCCTATAACGTTGTTGACTCTCCGATGATTGAGCCAAGGTCATCACTGACAACGATTGTGCCAACGTCGACATCGCCATCGCGTTACCTCGTGCAGACAGGGCCGATGTCGCCACCGACTTGGCACGTGGATAGTTTGATGACGCCGATGTCGCCATCGACTTTGTTCATGGAAACTTCGACGTCAACAACAACGTCTATGTTTGGTTTTAGTAGCCCTGATTTTAGCTTTTTCTTATACGGGAGGCCGTCGGCGTCGAAATCGACGGTGGAGGGATTGCCACGCGTAGCGGTGAAGAAGAAAGGAGCGTGCGTGATATGTATGGAGGATTTGTGTGAAGGTGATTTGGCGGCAGAGTTGCCATGTAAGCACAAGTATCATTTCGAGTGTGTGAAGAAGTGGTTGGGGATTCGTGCCACGTGTCCTCAATGTAGATACAAAATGCCTCTTTCAGGTGATGAAGAACGACGACGACGACGACGCAGATGATTCAGATTCAGACTTGGACGAATGACAATATCACGATAATTTTTTTCAGGTTTTTTTATTGGTTTTTTTATTATTTGTTTTGTTTCTCACGGAGAAATGAATTTCAAGTAGGATTTGTTTTCAAATAAGCTTTGGATCTACCGGAATAATCCGTATTTGGAGAATCTTACAGTTATGATTAGGAGATTCGAAAAACCTTTTATATAGTTTGGTTTCTGAATTAACATATGACTCAAGTCACTCAACTAATTCTAGTTTCATTCGATGTGATTGCAAATAACCAATTGTAAGAACATATACATTGAACAACCCCTCTTGCGATTCTTAAAAAAATATTTTATTATTATTATTTTTTTTTTAAAACGGAAAAAAAAAACAAAAAAAAAAACGAACCAATAGGAATATGCCACGTCGCCGAAACAGTGTAGATACGGGTTCTTAAACAAGAATTCTGCAAATACAGTTTCTTATTTTTATGTGAGACCACCTTTATTTTATTTATTTTTTAAGATACCCAGCTTTAAATACTTTAATGAACATACTCTAACAAATAATATTTCAAGTGAACAAACAGATCCTAACAATTCAGTAGAGAATTTCAAGTGAACAAACTGAAACAAGAAATACAGAGAATAACGAACGAAAGTAAATCTACCAATGAGAAAGATTCAAATCAATTTGACAGTTATTGAATTGATTATCAATTTAGGTGATTCAACACCAAATTCATGTTTGGGTCTCTCAATATATTTCTAATTCACTGATCTAAAGAAAACGTAGCTATTTTTACCTAAACCAAGTACTTGTTGCAATATACAAATCATCAAGTGCAAAACTTTCGCAATTCATCTCTCAAATCTCAGTAAAGAAACAATTGAACATCAAAAAGCATAATTAATATACAGAAGAAACAAAAAGAAAAGCTTACATAGTTTTTATCGTCTTCTTTCAAAAGATCTGAGACGGAGTTCTAAAAGCCAATCGTTAAACTGCCCATCACTAACCTTCAACATCTTTGACAATAGCATTAGAAGTCCCTTCTGACGCGTGTGCTCAAATCTCGGAACTCTCAAAAAACCTTTGATCTTCTTTATGACGTGTTACCCTTTAAAAGGGTGCAATGAATGGGGAAGAAGAAAAGACACATCCTATCTTATAAATATTCACCCCCCATACCAGAATTCTCTCCTCATCACCTTTAGTTAATGCAAAGTATGATTTTTTTTTTCAGCAAAAACATTATATTGATTTAAAAAGAGTCAAAAATACAAATCGTTTCAAATATCTGGTGGAGGAACAGAACCACCTCCATCAAATGAAATATTTGAATTTAAATGAGCTAGACTATGAGCAATATGATTACATGATCGATTTACATGTTGGAAATTACAAAGGCGAAATTTATGTTTCCAAAAGAGGATATCCTTAGCAAGGTTAATCATGTTCCTATCCGAATAGGAACCATTCAAAAGATTAACAAATAATTGATTATCCCCTTCAAAACAGACTGAATTGAATCCAAGCCTCCATATATGTTGTAGGGCAGCTAATAAGGCTTTTCCTTCAGCTTCAATAATGGTATTTGCCGTTCCTAGTTTTGCATGACCCCATACTATGGAGTTTTCAGACCAATCTCGAAGAATCCAACCGGCTGAAACTTCTCTTGATTGAGGATCGAAAGCTGCATCATGGTTACATTTAAGTTCTCCTTCTTGTGGTTTACTCCATCTTCTAATTAATTATGGCGTGACACGATTTACATTAGTTGAAATATTGTTTTGGTCGGCCAGATTATTATCAGGAAAAACTGCTTTAATCCACTCAATAAAATCAGCATTTGCATATTGAACATCTCTTTGGGAATTAACTCTTTTTTTGATCAAAGATAAGCTTATTCCTTGATTTCCATATATACCACATGATCCAAAATGGGAGAAACCTATGTTTTAATGATAATCTAGTATCAGAAGATAATTCTAGAAAACTTGATAACATTTCTTCCATATCTATATTCCTGAGTGAGAGTGTATAGGGGAGTTGTGCTAGTCTCCAAGTAGTGATGGAAATAGGACATTCAAATAGAAGATGTTCAATGGTTTTCGGACATTGACAGCAACGTTGACACGTCGTGTCAATGGACATTCCTCTCAAATTTAGTCTTGTTGTTGTAGCTAGCGCCTTGGATAGTATTCTCTAGAGAAAGTGTTGAATCTTTGTTGTAATCTTGAGTTTCCATATTTTTTGTTTGAGAATAGGATCACCATGTGATCGATTAAGTACAATGTTATTTTCTTCTATATTCAAAAGTGTATAACCATTTTTCACTGTATATTCTCCGGAGGTTGTAAAATTCCATATAGCTATATCATTCTCTTGTTGACGAGGAAGATAAATATTGTTAACTAGATTAATATCTTCGTCTGTTAGATATATATGAAGAGCTTCCTGATTAATGGTTTTGACAACAAAAAAATTATCACTAAAGCAAATTTCGACAAAATATAAAAATGCAAACAAAAAAAACGGTTCGGAAGGTTAGGAGTATTTGGGCTTAGTCCAGACCCGAATTAAACCAGATTAATGATTTTTTAAAAAATATATATAAATAGCTTATTCAGATCAAATCTAAATCCCTAAAACCGTAAAATATCTCTAAGGGTATCGCCGCCGTGCGTCTCAAGTTTTCCATGGACGAATCCGCCGACAAAGTAATCTTCTTCTTATCCTTATGTCTTTCTTCTTACTCACTTGTTTAAGGATCTGTTTCGAAAAAAATTTGGAGTTAGTAGAATTTCTGATAGATGTTTTGTACCTTAATTAGGGTTTGGACTTGAAGGGTCGTGATGCAGCCAATCAAAATAGGCGGTAAATTGATTGATTGATTGTTTAAGATTTTTATGTGTAAGATATGTTGATAATATAATCTCTTTGCTTGCAGTGACATTGGTAGGATTTCCGTTTCGGGATATGACACTGGGCATCCTCGTGAATCTGTGGAGAGGGAGTTGAAAAAAATTTACGCTTCATGTGGAGAGATGACATATGTCTATATTCCCATATCTTGTAATGGTCTCTGGAGTTTTGCTGCGATTTATTTTGTGGGAGAAGACGCAGTAGACAAGGCGTTGCAACTTAATGGAACTGATATGGGAGGATGGACTCTCTCTGCTGAGGAATTTCCGTTTTCTCCAGAAGCTGGCTGGTAAATTGAATTTTGTCTTTAAGATGTGTTCATGTATCATGTGTGTGTTGATTATACAATTGTTGCAGTCACGCTTGGGTTGCGGTTGCCGGATATGGCACTTGGCTACGTGAGTCTGAAATCGAGTGCGAGTTCACTAAACTTTTCTCGTCATGTGGAAAGGTGACTTATGCCAGAATTTTTAAGAGGTTTGTGGCTTCTTCCTCCAAACTTTCAAGTTATTAAAGTCTACCTAAAGACTTGTCTTTGTTTATTTTTACAGCTGCTCCTCCTCTCTAGTGTATCTAGAGGGAGAAAACATAGCTGAGACGGCGCCAAAACTTAGTGGGGCCCAAATTAGAGGGCGTGAAGTAGTTGTTCGGCTTGTTTCTCACCCGGAAATACCCACTTCCCACAGTCGCAAAGGCTGTGTCATTACTGGCCGCCCGGAAAATACCAATTTTGGCCGCCCGCAAAAATCCAAAGACTGTCTCATCCCAAGTACGTAAATCTCTTCTTGATCTCCTTGATTCGTGGTAACAAAATTTAGTAACTTTCGTGGTTTATCTTATAGATAAAAGGTCTAAGAGGACTAAGACGACTCTTCTCTTCAAAAAAAAAAAGAAGGCTAAGATGACTTTGGAGTAGAAAGCACCAAGCTCTTTGGTGGATACAATGCAACCTTCCTTTCTATTACTACTTATGCTTTTTCTCTAGATGTTTTAGTTAGGTCGATGCCTTCATTACCTAAGTATGTATGATGTTTATGTCTTGGATTTTTCGATTGGGTTGATTAGGTTAAAAAAAATAAAACGATAAAAATAAAGTTATTAAATGTCTAAGAATCTTATCTCACTTAAGATTCTAGAAGATCAACGATGCTGGTTTTAGTTGTGGCATAAAAGACTTGGCCATATGAGCCAAAAGGGAATGAAGGCTTTACTAAAAAAAAAGAAGTTACTTAGACAAGAAGAAAGTCTCAAACATATGGACTTACGTGAAAATTGTATATATAAGAACCAAAGATAGGTAAGTTTTCACACCAAGGTGAGGATTGGTTTGAAACCAATGTGAAAAAGGATCGACTGTTGTCAACCCATGAGAAGTGGTTGTGATCAAAGACTCTGCCTAAAAGAGAAGGTTTGTCACTAAGAGTTTACAAGTTAGTGTCTTTCTAAGAGTTGCCACGTCACCAAGCCGTACCCTGTTTTGCTCTATCAGATAACAAGGAGCGATTCAGAGAGAGATAAAGTAAAAACTTCAAAGGTTTGCAACTTTGGTGTCGTGAGAAGCCCAAACCTCAACATCACGTATAAGCAATCCAAAGTTCCGATTTTAAAAAACCATTGATGATATATGAACATGTCAAATAAGACAGGCAAATCAAGAAACACAATCGGTCGCTATTGAACAACAAATTACAGAGTGAAAAATCAAATAGACCTTGATCCACTGAGTCCATAGAGAATTACCTGAGACAGTCCAGATGCGGGAGATTAAGCGCTGATAGAGTGGATAGAAGGAAAGGCCACTGCACTGAGTCAAAAGCTTTAGATATGTCAAGGTTGATACCAACGTCGTATTCGACGGAGCCGATGTCGTCGCCATCGACTTGGACGGAACCGATGTTGCCATCGACTTTCTTCATGGCAACTTCAACGTCAACAACAACGTCTATATTTAGTAGACCTGATTACAGCTTATACGGGAGACCGCCGGCGTCGAGATTGACGGTGGATGGATTGCCACGCGTAGCGGTGAAGGAGAAAGGATCGTGCATGATATGTATGGAGGATTGGTGTGAAGGTGAATTGGCGGCGGAGTTGCCATGTAAGCACAAGTATCATTTCGAGTGTGTGAAGAAGTGGTTGGTGATTCATGCCACGTGTCCTCAATGTAGATACAAGATGCCTTAGACTCAGACGAATAATACTAGCATGACGATTTGTTCAACTTTTTATTGTTTTTTTTTCCGTTTCTCATGGAGAAATGAATTTGAAGTGGGATTTTCTTTTCAAAGAAGCATTTGATTACTTGGTTCAAGTGGTTTTAATTTCGGTTTGAGTCAACTCACAGCAAGCAGAGATACTAACAATTTAGAGAGGATTTGAAAGTGAGCAAATTGAAACAAGAAACAGAGAATAATAATGAAAGAATGTTACTTTACCAAGATTCAAAGCAATATGACAGATATTAAATAGACAATAAAACCAGTATCAATTTAGGTGATTCAACACCAAATACAGGATTGGGTCTCAAATATGTTTCTGATTCACTGATCTTAAGAAAACATAAACTACTTTTACTTAAACCATACTTGTGGTAATCTGTTTAACCTTCAAAGTAACTTTCTTCATCTGGCTTCTTAATAACACATCAAATGATCTAACAAAACATTTCCCCATCTTAATCTTTGAAACAAAACTATATACAAGTAGCAACTTCCCTCTTAAACTTATCTTTATAATTACATATTTATTTCATGATCTCACAAAACATTTCCCAACCTAAGCTTTGAAACAAAAACAATATACAAGCTCATGTCCAATGCAAAACTTTCGCAATTCATCTATCAAATCTCAGTAAAGAAACAATGAACATCAAAAGGCTTAATTAATATACAGAAGAAACAAAAACAGAAGCTTACATTGTTTATGATCTTCTTTCAAAAGACCTGAGACGGAGTTCTAAAAGCCAATTGTTAAACTGACCATCACTAACCTTCAACATCTCTGACAATGGCATTAAGATACCATGTTCCTTAAGCAATCTATGCCTTGGCTTTATCTTCCTCTCTAAGCTAAAAGAAAAATACTGAGGAAAACGTTTCAGCTCTTTAATGTCACCACGCATCTCTTCCAAGAAGAATTCCACTTTCGGAGCTAAATTGTTATCCACACTGTATGTTAACAACGCCGGAGATCTAACCACCATTGTCGCTACTTCTTCTCTTGTAAACCCTAATCTTTCTTCAAGGTACTCAATTTTGGGAATTAGGGTTCGCTCGACATTCGATACTAACAAAACCGTGTTTCGCGACGTAATCGTGTCGCGTCCGACGAATCCTAGGGTTTTGAGGAAATCTAATGCCGGACGAAGCTGAAAATCTACAGAAGAAATGAGTAATCGAGGACAACGAGTTATCGATTTCGGAATATCTTCTTCGGAAATCGAGATTTCATCGGATAAGAAGCGAAGAACTGGTAAGATTTCAGATTCGGGATCGGAGGTTAACAAATCCGGGAACATATCGAGAATCCGACCAACGGCAGGTCTCGAGAGTCCAGTCGAAGAGAGAAGAGACTCGACGGAGAGGACGGAGGAGATTGGAGCAGCACGGAGAGATGGATTCACGCGAAGTGCCTTGTGAGGATCGACGTTAAGGTCCTGAAGGTAAAGAAGCTTCTCTCGAAAGAGAATCCCAGTATCGGAAGTTTCTCCGGCGAAGCATCTAGCTCTCACGGCAGAGAAACACGGCGGCGGAAAGAGACAACAGCACCTTGCAATCATCATCAGATAAGAAAGAAAGTTTTTTTTTTCTTACTTCGAGAGAGCTTTGAGTAGATAATAAAAAAGGGTAAAAAGGGAATTTCGAGTCTGTAACGGTAAGATAAGGAAGAGACGGCGTCGTTTAACGTGAAGGAACTTTCTTTCTCCAATGGGGGATCCCTATTCTCAAGCGGGTCTATCAAAAGACCGGTATTTTCGCAGAGTCTCGTTTAAACCGCAATCGTCTTCTCTCTCTCTGCCTCTGGTTTTGATTCTTCGTTTCCAAAGCTTTTTCGTGAGGTCCTTTTTAAGATCTCCCTCATGGTTAGTATCAGCTTGGCGTTTGAATTTGCCTCTTTGGGTAAGTTTCCCTTTTCTTCTCTTTTTCAAAAGATTAACGATTAGGGTTTTCACCTAAATCATGATCTGGGTGTGATTCTGGTTTGATTTATGGTAATGATTGAATCGACAGAATGGGAAGGGTAAAATTGAAGATAAAGAAGTTAGAGAACACAAATGGACGCCAAACAACATATGCTAAAAGGAAAAATGGGATCTTGAAAAAGGCTAATGAGTTATCAATTCTTTGTGACATTGATATTGTTCTTCTTATGTTCTCTCCTTCTGGAAAACCTTCTTTATGTTGCGGTAGACGAAGGTAAATTTCTTACATAATTCATGTCTCTTTTTCGTTCTTGTTGTGTTTTTTCTTGTCTGAATGTAAACGATTCTTTTGATTTGTTCAGTAGCATTGAAGAGGTGATTGGTAAGTTTTCTCAAGTAACACCACAGGAAAGAACAAAAAGGTTGGTTTTTAAAATATGTTTTCTTCTTTGGACATTGTTTGTTCTTTGTTTTACTCATTTGTGTTGTATTTTGGAATAACAGGAAGTTTGAGAGTCTTGAAGTAAGTTTTTTCCACACAAATCAAAACAAGTCTTTTTGTTTTGTTCCTGATTGGATGTTTGTTTTTTGAAAAGCTCAGGTCTTGAAGAAAACTTTCCAAAGGTTGGATCACGATGTAAATATACGCGAATTCATCGCCTCAAGGTGAGTATGAAACTGTTTTATCAACCACAAGACTCTCTTATCTGAACTTTAACCAAATCTCTTGTCTTTTTTTTGTTCTCTGGTTTCAGTAATCCAACAATAGAGGTATATTATATTCACTTATTAAGCCTCATTTTCCTTTTTCTCTCTGTTTTTTGAGATTTTGTCAACTTTATAAAAACTGCATTTTCTTTTTCAGGATCTGAGTACTCAAGCAAGGATTCTGCAAGCAAGGATTTCTGAGATACATGGAAGATTAAGGTTACAAGATCTTTCTGAAGATGAATCTTTGTTTTCTTGATTTGTTTTTTTATACTAATTTGTATTATCTACTGCAGTTATTGGACAGAACCGGACAAGATAAACAATGTTGAACACTTGGGACAGCTTGAAATGTCAATCAGACAATCACTTGATCAACTTCGTGCACATAAGGAACAATTGGGGCAACAACAACAAGCAATGCAAATAGAAAATGCAAATTTCGTTAAAGATTGGTCAACCTGCTCGGTAAAATTTGCTCAAATGATTCTTTTTTATAGAAAAACACAAATCAAATCTTGATTTTTCTATTAAACTTTTATCAGATGCAAGATGGGATGCAGATTCCTTTAGAACAGCAACTTCAATCAATGTCATGGGTTCTTAATAACAACAACAACAATATCGTCACAGAGGAACATAATTTGATTCCACAACAGAGAGAAGTGGAGTGTTCAGCGAGTTCTTCATTTGGAAGCTATCCAGGTTACTTTGGAACAGGAAAATCTCCTGAGATAACGATTTCGGGTCAAGAAACAAGCTTTCTTGATGAACTTAACAATGGACAGATGAAAATGGAAGGTGGAAGCTCACAGCAACAGCAATTCAGTACTAATAATATCACAACTTACAATCCTAATCTACAGAATGATCACCAAACGTTACCTCCTCCTCCTGCTCCTCCGGTTTATAACTTTCCGATGAATCAGAGAGAGTATCATGTCAATGGATTCTTCGAAGCACCACCTCCTGGTTCTTCTTCTGCTTACAATCATAACAACAACATAAACCAAAACAGGTTTGGTTCTAATAGCAGCTCCTTGCCTTGCTCTGTCTCCATGTTCGATGAATTCTTGTTTTCCCAGGTAAAATATCAAGATCTAAACTTCCTCAGTGATTCAAGATTTTGGTGACTTGACATTTGTTGAGTTTGTTTCTTACAGATGCAGCAACCGAACTGACAGAGCTTTGATGAATGATGATAGAACATCTCATTGAAGAACGCAGAAACAGCAAGAAACAAAAAAAAAACTGCAGATTTTTCTGATTTTGGTTCAAAGAAGAGAAGAGAAAAGAAACCAGTGGATGAAATTCTGATAGATTGCAACCACACATAACAAAATACGTGATTATTTTTTCAATATCTTCACTTAGATGTTTTGTGTTTAATTTTATTCATTTTATTATTATACATAATTTTCTCCAACGGATGAAATTTTGGGATTTTGATCCGGCGATATATAATGTTAGTGTCTCTGTCTTGGAGGTTGTCAAAGTAACGCCATGACAAGCCAAAGATGAGGAACTCTCTCTCCTTCCCTTCCTACTGTATCTATGTTTTTTTTTTCTTTCTTTTATTCTTTCATTCATTGTAAAACAAACGACGTTTATTCTTAATTTAAAACATAAAGACATTTATACAACTCTTTTGGTCCACGCATAGGAATGTTTTTGGTCTATTTTTCTCATATTGTTCAGTTATGAACGGTTTCATCAATGCTGGGGGGGCCCAGAAGGTTGGTTTGATTCCACTTCTGTCTTAATGTTATTTTGGTCAAAAATGTGGTTCTTCTAGATTGTCAACATCTAATTGTCAATTTGTCATGATATGGAGAAGCACTTCAAATGGGACCCAAAGCCACTGCAAAAGTTTTCACTGTTCCACCATTACAAGATGGTTATGATGATGTTGTTTAAGTCAAGGGTCTTGTTATTCTCATATCTGATTCTGTTTCTTAAACACAGGAAGATAAAAAAAAAAATGACAAGGTGGTGGTGGATTACGCAGAAGG
Organism: Euclidium syriacum; assembly: GCA_900116095.1. Classification (NCBI taxonomy): domain Eukaryota; kingdom Viridiplantae; phylum Streptophyta; class Magnoliopsida; order Brassicales; family Brassicaceae; genus Euclidium; species Euclidium syriacum. The sequence continues at coordinate 2,580,396 of FPAK01000010.1, read as the reverse complement.
CTTTGGTGTTGATAATAGTAGCAATGATTCTTCAATTCCAAATGAAAGGATGCTTAGGCTGTTTGGAAACCGAACGAATCGGTCTGTTGCAACTCAAGTCGTATCTCAACTCTCTTCTTAGTCCTCAAGAAGAAAGTATTCTCAACTCATGGACTCATGATGGAGATTGCTGTCTTTGGAAGAGAGTAAAGTGCAGTGAAGCTATTGGTGGCCACATTGTCGACCTCTCATTGGATCAAATCATGCCCGGTACAGATTTGAACTGGGGTCCACCTAGGCTGTTGAATCTTTCTTTGCTCCATAGGTTTCCTAAACTCAAAACCCTTGACTTGTCATCCAATTGGTTCAATCGATTGTTTGATCCCATTCATGGTATGGTATCCTTTCATGTATATTTTTTAAAAGTTTATCTCCCATTTTCTTAATGTTTAGTTCTTTTTTGTTTTAGGTCATAAGAGTTTTCAGAGACTTGAGAATCTAGAGAAACTAGATCTGTCGAACAATGATCTCAACAAACGTGTTCTCCCTTATCTAAGTCCATCAAAGTCTCTCAGGAATTTGAATCTTGGTTATAATAGACTAAAAGGTGTCTTTCCTCCAACTGGTAATGAAAAATCTCTTTGGAAAAACCATATCTGTCATGAATCTTATATTTACGTGTACTTGATGATTAACACTTATTAGACGTTTAAGATCTTTAAAAGTTTCTTGATTTTGGTGTGGCAGAACTTGCAAACATGCCAGAGTTAAAAGTATTGAATCTCCAATGGAATGGATTCAATTTCTTTTCCGTTCAAGGTATAAAGCCTAATATAATTAATTTCTTGTTCCCCAAGAAACAAACAAAGAGAATGATATTGGTGTGCAGGTTTAATCAATTTCAGAGACTTAGAAGTATTGGATTTAAGTGGCACTAGTATAAATGACTTTGAAGCTGGTGGTGAAGGTGAGAATGACTAAATACTTATAATCTTGTTGGCTTATAACATCACATGGCATTGATGAATGATGATATCACAATGTATCAGGTGCAGAGGGATTAAAAAGGACGAAACTGAAAACATTAGATCTTAGTTACAATGTATTCTCAGACACTGCACGACTTAAAGGTTGGTCGAGAGTAGCAAGAATTTACCATATCTTCTTTAACCATCCATGTGACTCTATCATCATAACACATTTGCTACTTTTGGATATCTTTAGGTTTAGAACACCTTGTGGAGTTAAAAGTGTTGAGATTGATGTGGACTAGGTTCTACCACACTGGATTTATTCAAGGTAAGTTTACTAAATTATATTTTGCAAGAACAGACTAATGTTTTAATCAAGGAAACTTTGATACGTAAGAATGATATTTCTGTTTGGTGCAGTGCTGAAAGATATGCCAAAGTTGCAAGAACTGGATTTAACTGGGAATGAATTCACCGACTTGGACAGTTTAGGTAAGATGGTGATCGAGAGAATAAAATTGATTTCTCAAAGCAAAACTGTCATATGTTTTTTAAAATTTCCAGTTGAATCTAATTAGAATAAGATTAAGGAGAAATTTTGTGTATTTTTTTGTTATTTAGATGCTTCATGAAGCATGCATGACTTATTAATTATTTAACTATCCTGCCAATTGCAGGGGTAGTGTTTCCATCATCTTTACAAGTATTGAATCTTAGAGCTAATCAGTTGTCTTTGACCCACGAAGGTGAACTATTTACACAAGTATTTTTTTTGTTTTTCCATTGCTTGCTCCCAACTGAATTTTTCCATGAAAGTGTTATGAGAACATTTTTCCTTTTGTTAAAGAGATCATAACAATTCTTATTTTGTATAATTGTAGGGTACTCAAAGATATGTAGACTAGTGAATCTCCAAGAGCTGGATTTAAGTAGCAATGCTTTGACAAGTATGCCTAATTGTCTAGGGAACTTAACACGTCTTCGAACTCTTGATCTATCAAACACCCAATTAAGCGGAAACCTATCTTCCTTTGTGTCTGGTCTACCTTCAGCACTTGAGTACTTGTCGCTTCTTCATACTAATTTCATTGGTTCGTTCTTGTTCAATTCACTGGCCAATCAAAGAAGTCTCATGGTATTTAAATTGTCATCAAATGTTGGTATGATCCAAGTTCTGACTGAGAGTTCATGGGTTCCATTGTTTCAGTTGAAGATACTAAAGCTACAAAATTTCATTCTCGGTAGCACAATACCTGGCTTTCTTGTTCATCAACATGATTTGTGCTTCATTGATATTTCTTATAGCCAGTTGACAGGAGCATTTCCGACTTGGCTAGTGCAAAACAACACAAGACTGCAAACTATTTTACTAAATAGCAATTCGTTGACAGAGCTTCAGCTACCTAGACTTGTTCATGGCTTACAGGTTCTCGATATTTCAAGTAACAAGATAAACAGTTCAATTCAAGAAGACATAGGGTTTGTCTTTCCAAACCTGAGGTATATGAACTTTTCTTCAAATCATTTTCATGGAACCATTCCATCTTCTATTGGGGAGATAAAAAATCTACTAATGTTGGACGTGTCATTTAATAGTTTATCTGGGCAGTTACCTAAAAGATTTTTAAGTGCTTGCTACTCGTTGAAGTTTTTAAAGCTCTCCAACAACAAACTCCAAGGGAAAATATTTCCGGAGCATGCAAATCTTACTGGTTTAGCTTGGCTAGCTCTTGATGGAAACAATTTTACTGGGAGTCTTGGAAAAGGTTTGTTGAACTCAAAGAATCTAACTCTTTTAGACATATCAGACAACAGTTTTTCAGGCACGCTTCCACTTTGGTTTGGTAGAATGTCAAGCCTTTCGTATCTATACATGAAGGGAAATCAGTTTAAAGGTCGTTTTCCTCATTGGCTACAAAATCTACAGCTTAAGGTTATAGACATCTCAGATAACAACTTGTATGGTTCCATACCACGGAATGTTGATTTTCCATATCTCAGGGAATTAAGACTACAAGGAAATGAGTTTATAGGCTTAATTCCAAACATTTTATTCGAGGCAGAGGAATTAGAAGTGCTTGATTTGCGGAACAACAAGTTTTCTGGAATGGTTTTGAGCAGTATTGGTAGGAGATCTAATCTAGGTGTTTTGCTTCTTCGGAATAATAGCTTTCAAACTCATATCCCAAAAGAAATATGTGAGCTGAGTAATGTTGGTCTCTTGGACTTATCTCACAATAAATTCAAAGGCAGTATACCATCATGTTTCAGTAAAATGTCTTTTGGTGCAGAAGACATCAGTCCTGTGTACCTCGAAGCAGACTACTACTTTGTAGACATTACACTCTCGCAAAATTGTGGTTATGATTCAATTTTTACTGACCTTAATGATGATCTCAGGAATGGTGCTCAAGCGAATGGTGCTCAATCGAATCCAACAATCACAGTGGACTTTTTGACAAAGAAAAGATATGAGGCATATCAAGGTGATATTCTTCGTTATATGAATGGGTTGGATTTGTCAAGCAACCAATTAACTGATGAGATTCCGGTTGAGATTGGAAACGTTGACAACATTAGATCCTTGAATTTGTCAAGCAACGGCCTCACAGGGTACATACCAAGTAGCATTTCAAAGCTGGTGAATTTGGAGAGTCTTGATCTATCCAACAATGAGCTAGATGGAAACATCCCTCCGCAGCTATCGGACCTCAACAGTTTAGGATACTTTAATGTCTCATGCAACAATTTATCTGGTGAAATTCCTTTCATAGGCCATCTTGTAACTTTTGAGGAAATGAGTTACATAGGCAATGCTCATCTTTGTGGACTTCCTACTAATAAAAGCTGCAAACCGGCGAGAGTCTCAGAGCCAAGTGCATCATCTAAGGAGGCAAATGAGGAGGAAGAAGAAGGTGTGATAGAAATGGTGTGGTTTTATTGGACTTGTGGTTCAGTCTACATCGCTACAACCTCAGCCTTGTTTGTTTTCCTCTGCATAGACTCACGCTGGTCTCGAGAATGGTTTTATCTTGTTGATCTCTTGGTTCATCATCTTACACGTTTCAAGGGTCATTCCGTCTGTAATTGATTCCATGGGCGTGCTTAAGGTACATTATTACCAATGTATTCCTCTTTGTTAACAAGTTGTCATGTTTTGTTTTATTTGTGTTGTATTATGTTCGAATAAGTACAGTCTTAATATCCTATGATTTTTCATATGTTGATCTAAAGAATTGTCTTAGTACAATATTAATTGTATTAAAAAAAATTCACAATTTCATACTTTTTTAATCATAAATTGAGTTTTAATGGAAAAAAAGACCAAAATTTTGGATTTTATTACGTTCAAAGAGTCATCAATACCTCTTGTTATACAAATTCTACTTTCGGCAATGTTTTTGGTCCACGCGTAGGAATGTTTGGTCTATGGAAATTTGCTAGTTCATTTTGTTGAATCCTGCAAAGACTGTGTATAAATTCTAAAACTAATTCCTCACAAATTGTTAATTAATGTCATCTTCCGGTTGAGGTTTTGGTTTTTACCTTTGTCTTTTGCTTCTAGCAATGAATACTATCAACCTTTATTTCATTTTCTTAATGTCATCTCTTGCTAAGCAAACAAAACAAATAAGTGGGCTTTATTTTATTGAATTATCTAAACTTTGGAAAACAAAGTGAAAAGAATAAATTTGAACTAAACAAAAAAGAGAAATTGTAAACTCGTCGATTCGTAGAAATAGGAAAAAAAAAAAAAAGAAAGAAAACACGTAAATTCAATTAGAAATAGGAATATAATAAATTGTTATAAATAAAAAAATTTGGATTTAGTTCCACACAACATTAGGTAAGTCGACTTGACTCATCCACAGATGATTCCAGCTAGTAGATGTGAGAAATTTCACAAATTCATACTTCTTGTATCAAAAATTGAGTTTCATATCAAAATTTGAGTTTCAATGGAGAAAAAGAACAAAAGAATTCTCAATACTTCTTGTTTGTGTGTTTTACTACTTGAATAATTTAATACCTTAAATTATACTTTAACACTCAACCATTGATCTCAGAGGCTCCAAAAATAATAGTTTGAACAAATTTACAAAATATATAACAAATCTCTTATCCCTATAATCAATTTAGCATTTTTTGAAAAATGTAAATATTGTACAATTTGATTTAACAAACCACTTTTTGAAAAAGAATTTGAATGCATAGCAAATCATAAGAATTTCTTATGGCATAATTATTCTATATCTAAAATTTTATAGCAAATTACAGATATAATAAATTGTTACATATGATTTGATAAACTGAATTATACTACAAGTTTTATTAAAAAAAAAAAACTTACATTAATCAGCAAAAATTTATGTCTAAAAAAAATATTAATTTAGCCAAACTAAAGAGACAAATAAATGCTAAATATTTATTATAAGTAAAATTAACATAATTTTTTTTAAATGAAACATAAATAAATATATATATATATATATATAAATATATAACTTAAAATACTAATGAAAGCAAAATATAAAGAAATGGTAAGTTTTGTCGCGTCCAACGACTTATACAAAAGTGCCGATGCAGCTTTTCTAATAGCTTCATATTCTTTAACATCACCTACAAGAGAACATATTCATATGTTGAAATAGTTTCTTTCCCATATTTTTCTCCAACTACATGAGCAAGTCGATAACAGTCTTCACACAAGAAAACCGTATCATGAGATTGATTTTCGTTTAGATTATCCGGTAAATATTCTAGGTAGAATAATGGTATTATTCGATAACTCATCATGTCATTCACGTCTTTACCTATTTGACATATTTACCTCATTTGTATGTGGGTTTGGATGTCGATGATATCTTCCGGATATTTTTTTCTTGAATAAGAACAGTAGAACCGAAATAGAATTGTTAACTATGTTACTTGTGTCTTATTTGTCTCATCTTCTCTTCTTGACTTGTTAATAAAGGTTACCACCTCATTGTTGAACTTCATGGCTGAGTTTGTGCAGCCCCTAAATTTTTTTTATGTTTGCAAGTTCATTCAACTGCAAATAAGATCCGACCCACACATGTTCATTTGGATTAAATGATCATTTTCCTCCAAAAACTTAATTTGATGGGAGGATTATCTATCAAGGCACTAATCTTATTGCTATATAGATGATAGTTATTCGCAATGGTTCAAATTCAAACAGTATAAAATCAAATTAATCAAATCAGAGTTATACAATAACTAAAATTGTATACCTGATTTCCACCTCTAATTAAAACCATATCAATTATTAAACAAAAACTATTGTTAATTTATACATAAATAATAAATTTCATATAGATTTGTAGATCGGTCTTTAATCTTTTAACATTATAGATATATTTTTCAAAATATTTACTACTATACCAAAAGATCATTAAAGTTATCGAAAACATTAATGTATTAAATTATAAATAGCATTTTACTAATAACTCATTACATCATCGTTGTTCATCATACAAAATAAAAATTTTTTTAAAAAAAACACATTATTAAACTACTGAATTAAAAACATTTATAAAAAAAAAATAGATATATAAAAGGATTAAGTTATATTAATCCAACTTCGTCTTGGACTTAAAAAAAACTCTAACTGACTATTTTACAAAAAAAAATTAAATTTTTTGTTGACTACGCCTGTTTAAATAGATGGTTAAATTGAAAAAACGAAGATGATTAACCTATTAAAAGATGATTAACCTGTTAAATTTTGTTTATTATGCCCGCTAAACCAATACTTCTTTTTGGTTATTATTTAAAATTACCAAAATTTTGCAAAATTGAGGAATGAATTTTCGTCCTCTAAATCAAAACGCGGTTTTAATATACACCACACAAGATCAATAGCACATATGCGAGTCCATTTGTTTAAATTAACATGTTTTAAGGTGTTGATTGGTTCATCCGCTACCACCCGCAAATACAGCTTTTGCGGAAGTTAGCGGTTGGTAGCGTTTGCAAACAATCACCAAAACCGCTACGAGCCGCTACATACCGTTCCGTACCGCTGAAAATCAAAAGCTGGTTTCCGCAAGCGTTTGCGTTTGCGGGCGGTAGCGAGCGGTTGAGGAAGATCAATTTTTTTTCAAAAAATTAAAGATATTATCTTAAAAATTAAGAAAAATTATAAAAATTGAAAGAAATTAAATTTATTTGTATTTTCTTCTATAAAATATTTTCATATTAAATTCTTATTCTTGATATATCAACATATTATATTAATTGAAATGAAGATTTAATTATATATATTGTATAAATAAATGTTTTAAACCTCTTAAAAATTTATATTTCATTTTTATTTTGATGTGTATAACATACATGTATGAATTAATTAAAAATATACTTATATATATATATATATAACTGTATTTCTAAATTATAAAATTTGTTTCACAACTCATAAAAATATATTTAGTTATTTATTTTATGATTTAGTTTGATATTTAATATTAATTATATATATAAAAATTATATAACGTATGTATTTCATTATTTTTTATGTCCAACCGCTATCACACCTGCTGTTAATCAGTCAAAAATTTTCCGCAAACGCAACAGTTTTCAATCGCTATACCAATCGTAAAAACCGTTCAATAACGCTTGAAACCGCAATCATCCGCTTCCGCAAATTCCCGTAAATGCAACCGCACCCGTTGCGTTTAAACCAGTCGAGACCTAAATTTAACTCTCCTTGAAATGCGTTTGTGGGTGATTCGGTCCAGAATCGGTTCGGTAAATTAATCTATCTCGATTTTGAGATTTTTTAGAAAACGTGAGATTTTTTTATCCACATTTTTAGCCTAGGTCTAGAATTAAGTTTGTCTTAAGCCCGATTATGCAAGTTTGGGCCTACGGGATGATGAGCAAGAATAAACCCAAATATATCTAGAGGTTCCATCTTTCCGCCATCGTCTTTCGTTGCTGTAATTACAAGAGAGCTTCTACTATTCCCCCTTCCTAGATCTTCTCTAATTCGATCCAAAAAGTGGGTTTCAATAGTAATATCAATCGGAAATTTTCTCTCGTAGAGACTGATGTGGGTTACGTAAATTTTGAAATTAGGGAATAAAAGCTCTGTATACCAATGGAGGGTGGAATTGGGTTGACGACGACGACAACGCAGCAACAGAGCCAGATGCAGCAGCCACCTCCAGTTGCAGAGAAGCTGAATCCGAAAGTGGTACAGCTTCTGAATCTAGACTCAGTGAAGACACGAGCCCTCAGCTTATTCAAGGCCATTGCTCGGGTCCTTGAAGATTTTGATGCTTATGCTCGAACCAACACCACTCCTAAATGGTCCATTTCTTAATCCAGAAACTGAGTTTTATTTTCTTGTCTATGGATTTCTAATAGGAATTCTTTTCCAGGCAGGATATTCTAGGGCAGTATTCGATGGTTAATCTCGAGCTCTTTAACATTGTGGAAGAGATGAAGGAAGTTTCCAATGCCTTTGTAGTGCTTCCAAAGAACGTTAATGCCGAAAATGCTGCAAGTATGGTCTTTTTTAATCTTAAAGGACTAATTATTGAAACTGGTTTAGCTTAGCCTTTATCAGTGTAATCTGCAGTTTTGCCTGTTATGTTATCTTCCAAATTACTTCCGGAGATGGAAACTGATGACAACTCCAAGAGAGAACAGTTGCTTCAAGGTGTTCAGAATTTGCCAATACCAATGCAAATTGAAAGGCTAAAGGTGAGTGAGTGTATGCATTTTCTTGTGAGTTATCCATTTAGGCTTTTGCTTTTGTTGATTTTTTGAGAGAGCAGTGTTTTGTGGTTAATTTTCCAGGCGAGGATGGACATAATTGCAGCAGCTTGTGAGAATGCAGAGAAAGTATTAGCTGATACACGTAAAGCATATGGATTTGGTGCTCGTCAAGGCCCATCTATGCTTCCAACTATGGACAAAGGTCAAGCTGCAAAGATCCAGGAGCAGGAGAACATGCTACGCGCAGCTGTAAATGACGGCGCAGGTAAGAAACTTCAATTGTCTTTTAACATTTTTCATAAGAAATTTTGGTTTTGCTACATTTCATCTCATGTTGTTTGAATTTTTGTTTCAAGGAACAAGACTGCCTCCAGACCAGAGACAGATAACCACTGCACTTCCACCACATCTTGCAGATGTGCTAATCGTCAGTGATGCAGGTACCTATTTCATTGATTGGTGTGGTACAAGTTATCCGTACAAGCTAGACTTCATGCTTGTTCTTTGAACCTATTACCAATAGCATTCTCTGGCACTATTGATGTGTCTAAATTATCTTTCGTTAGGCAAGAATGCAGTTCCTGTGGCATCAAACAACATCAACAATCAAGGACATATGATGCAGGTTAGATTGCGCAACTAGTTTTGATGATTATCACTTGTGTTAGAATCATCTGAGACATAGAAACATTGTTTTTATGTCTTTTGAGTTTTTCTTTTTTAGGTTTCTGGAACACAATTTATGGGAAGATCAGCTGCATCTCCATCTGGTGGTAACTTTGATAACACAACATCTCCGTTACAGTATACGAATTCTCCTCGATCTACGGGTATGGTTAATGCGCCTTCCCCTCAACAACAAATCCAACAACAACAACAGCTTCAACAGCAGCAAAGGTCAAAACTGTTGCAAATGCCTCAACATCAACAGCAACTACAACAGCTCAGACAAACTTCTATGCAAGGATTGGGTCAGGTAGGCTTTTTAACTTAGCAAATCGATAGTTTCGTTGCTTTCTCTGGGAAACATACTAATTATCCTTCTTTGTATATAGAGTCAGATACCTTCACTTCACGATTTGCATGGGCAAGCTGCTCAGCAGAAGTTTCAGACGGTAACTTCCTAGTTTCTAGCTTCTCTTTATCAAGCATTGCTGTCTCTATATACTTGTTTCAAGTTGAGGTGTATTTTGGTATTTTTATAGTTACATGGGCAACATCAAATGCCGTATTCTCAGCCAATGGGGCAACAATTCCAAGCTAGACAGCTCTCAAGTGGGCAACATATTCAGCATAGCATGTCTCAAGGACAGCTCAATCCAGCAATGAACCGTCACTTGAACCAGTTCTCAGGTGGAGCCAATAGTGCTTTGTTTACTTCTGCACAAGGCTCCCCAAGTAGCCAAATGGTCAGTCACCTCTCTACTAAACCTCTTGAATTGGAAAATCAGTTAAATGATTTGGTGTTGACTTTTTCCCTTGACTCTAGATACCAAACATGTCTTCTATGCAATCTCAGACACTTGTTCCTAGAATGCAGCAGGTTTAGCTCAAAAACTTGTCTTGGTCACTATCCTCTTCCACATTTTCATAATCTGATCTCTCTCTTTTGATTTTATTGTTCTTAGCAATTTGGAGTTTCGGGTACTAATCCTCAAAGAAGCCATTCTTCTCAAATGTTGGGTGACCAGAGTAAGAACACATTAGTCTTTCTAAAAATCTCACTAAAACCAAAAACAGCGGAATGATTCTCGATTATTGATTTTCTTTTTGCTATTTCTTGCAGTGTTTAACAACAGCGGAATGATGCAAACGCAAACGCAGCAACCGCAACAGCAACAGCAACAGCAACAACAAGGAGGAGGTTATGGAAATATGCAAGCGAATCAACAGAGTCTACAACAGCCTAACAACATGTTGCAGAATCCACAACAACAAAGACACCAAAACCCTTGATAGTCTCTTTTTTTAATTTTAGCTTTGTAATGGGCTCATTAATTCTGGATCTTACGGTTATTATGTACCAATATGGGCCTGGCCCATTCTTAATTTTAGAAGAACAGTGATCCGCCGATTTTCTTTTTGTTCTTTAGTACTACTACTTTGTACTAGTTTCTCTGAAACATGAAGTAATAATCGGACGGTCGAGAATTGATTTGAATCTGAGATGTTACCTGGTGATCGACACGTATAGATGACGTCGACATCTGGAAGCCGTTGATGGGTACAAGACAAATGTAGACGCGTTTCTGTTTTACACGGGACTCGAGACAGCGACGTGTCCTTCACGTTTACTGTTTCTCAAATTTTAAACAGAGAGCTCGAAACCGCGAGTCCAAATTTATTTAATTTTTCTGACAATTCTTATATTTTCTTTTGTCAACTACTAAAAAGTATTATGTACTTAGTTTGTCATCTTTTAAAACTAATTTAAACCCTAAATAGTTAGGAAAATGGGTTTAAATTATGCTTTTGTTTGATTTGACTCGGTTAATCAAATTCAACGGCCAAACAAAAAGAACAAATTACTGTTGATTTTCCCGGTTAACCAAATTTTATTGAGTGCCAAATAATTAAATGAGGAAAAAAGAGAGTATATTTTGCATCAAAATTAACCTGAAACCGGAAACTCATTTTTATTTTTGGCTAGTTTAAAAATCACTCACATTTCTCTTATTAAAAGAATTAACGATAATATATCCTCTAACACACGATCATTTACGAAACCAAGTAGTGAACTAAATAAGCATTTAATGAGAAAGCGTTATAGCTAAAAACTGTAAATGCGAACATTAAAAGAAAACAAAGAAAGTCTCTGGGCAGATTCTGACAAATGGGGACGTGCAGATTCTCTTGTCTATAACAATAATACTATTGTCATGACTCATGAAGTTAATGCAACACGGAGAGAAAGCTTATTAAAAGCTTTGGAATTCAAACAGACAGATAGATAAAGGAGACAAAGGAGAAGCTGTAAAATGTCTCTTTAGGTTCGTTCAAATGTTAAATTCGAATATGGAATACAGCTTTGCAATCCCATCCACCGTCTTTTCATCTATAACGAGACACATTTATCATACTACATCAAATTAATTCACATTTCCACGTATTCACGTTAAATCATGATTTTGAGTTTTATATTTATTATTTATCAAATCGTTTTTCCACCATTTCTACGTTTTTCTTATCAAAACTTATCAGATTTCTTTGAATTTTTTTACAGCATTTATATGTTTTTCTTAATACATTCCGAAACATTATCTACTAGTTAAAAATACAAGAGGTTTATCAAGACTTATATTATAATATTGAATGATTAGCATTTAGCAATAGGGATAAAAACTATGAAAAATTAGGTTGTCTACGACTTGTATAGGCTTTAAATTTTCTAATATGGTCTAAAAAGATTTAAAACATATGTAACCATTGGAAATACATTTAAATGAGATACAACCAAATGTCTATCTAGAGATACATCCAAATATATATATATAGGTTAAAAAACCTATAAACCATATATGCAAACTAACACGTAACATATATAATTCTAATACGTTTTCACCAACCTAGTGGTGACCAATCTTGTTAACTAGAGAAATGAATATAATCCCTTGGTAAGCGATTTAGTGAGCATATAAACAAATTGATCACCATAAGACAAATGAGAAAGATAAAGATGAAACTATTCAAATTGAACCAGATCATGAATGTAATAGATTCAATAACAATATGTTTCATTCGTATTATTAAAGAGTTAAGTGATGACAATATTATTATAATATATAATTAATGAAATATATTACAATATATGACCAGTGTAATATATTCTCCAATGGCGAGTTCTTGCAAAAAAAAATTGAATCCATTTAACTTCATATGTATTAGAAGTTGATCACAATAGGACACATGAGAAACATAAAACTACTCAAATTGAACCAAATTGTAAATGTAATGGAATCAACAACAATATGTTTCATTCCTATTATTAGAGAGATAAGTGGCGACAATATTATCATAATATATAACTAGTATAAGATATTATAATATATGACCAGTAGAAGATATTCTACAATGCAAAGTTCTTGCAAAAGAAATTGAATCTATTCAACTTCAGATGCATAAGAACTTGATCATCATAGGACACATGAGAAATATAAAACTGCTCAAATTGAACCAAATCGCAAATGTAATAGAATCAACAACAATATATTTCATTTGTATTATTAAAGAGATAAGTGATGACAACATTATCATAATATATAACTAGTGGATGATATTATAATATATGATCAGTGAAAGATATTTTCCAATGCAAAATTCTTACAACAAAGATTGAACCCATTCAAGACCAAGAGGTAAGGTGATTTCCAATGTATACCATTTCGGCTCCAATAGATATATTATCATCATGATCTTCAACTCAAGAGACATGGAGACAAGGCTTATTTTGGATCAACATAGATAACAAAGAACCAAGATAAAGCAAGCCCATGATTAACATATGGTTAATGCATTAACTGTGAAAGCTTATTAACATAGTAAAAAATTTACGTCACGTGAGAAAGAAATAATACAACCATAAGAAGAATTTATGAGATATTTGTTGCAATGGTAGAAAAAAAATCAATTAGATACTCGTTGTCTACAATAGTTTATTATGATAATGGATTATATGAGTTAGATTTTTGAGTTAGTATGTGATATATTTTCGGAGTATCACAAGGTTTGTATCAAGAACATAGTCAACGACTAGAGAAGAGTTCGAGGGTTCAAGGCTATGAAGGTTTAGGGAAAAAAAATTGCGTGTAGCATACATGCGAGGTTATTGCCCTGTTTGGGTTGTCATAACAGAGCAACTGACTTTTTTTCTAATCCATTTTTTTTGTAATCGAATTGTAAACATGAAAGAGAAAGATAGTGAGAAAGATAGTAACTCAAAAGATTTGAATTTTGGACAAAACTCGTCAAATCGTGTGCTTCGTTTTTAATTCATTTCTTTTCTCGTCTTTCAAGATTCAAAGTCATTAATTCTCGTAGTATAAGACTAATCAATTACACGTCTAACTAAAAAAAATAAAAGACTAATCATTTACACTTATAGTCACTTGAAGTATTACACTTATATATCATTACGAACCTTGTGGCAATTTTTATCATCAAAACTATTATATACCATAAGACTGGATATCAATTTTATTAGCCTTTAGATTTTCATGATTAAAAACTAAAAAAATCATAAAAGAATAAAACATCTAATAAGTCACTCTTGCTTTATTTTTAAGTGGGATAATTGCAATACTTTTGTAATTTTATTATTAATCCATTCCTTAGAAAGTTCATAATCACATGGCCATCGATTTACTTTTCTTTAAGTAATAATATTTCATTCTATCAACTACATTTCAAATATCATTTGTTTTACTTTTACTAGTGTTCTCAAAACAAGATAGCAATAAACCGACAAGCACACAAAACACATCAAATTCATACTTAAAACAAACGGTAACAAACTCATAGGTAAGCTGAACATTCACAGCTTTAACCCTTACACTACTACAACTTCTTTAACATTGAGCATTTAATAAAACAACCCAAAAAAGAGAAAAAAAAGAAAAACACATGGCGGGTGGTGAAATTCCTCCTCTGCCCTTACCCACTTCTGCTTTTTCAAACCAAAAGACAGAAGCTAGTAAAAAAGTGATAAAACAAAGAGACCCATTGGTGAAACATAGAGGTCCCTTTGCTAAAAGATACACACACCACTCTCTACTCACTTACTAAAACCCTAATCCTTAGATTTAAAATGACTAAAAGAGCCCCCTTTTAAAAACAAGCCCTTTATCCCCATTTTACCCTCGAGATGAAGTTTTAAGGCTCTTTAATTAAAACCATAGAAAAGCCTTAAACCCTCTCTCTTTTTCTCTTTCCCCTCCTTCCTCGACACTAACACAAACCCTATAAACTATATAGTAACGTTTGAATTAAAACATAACTTCAACGGAACTGACGACCGGTGAAAGTCTGTCCGAACGACCAACTAGCCGGAGCGGCGTTGTTAGAGACGACGATTCGACCATCACTAGCAGTAACCTTAAAGGACAATGCTTGACCGTTTAAAAGATTGTTACTTTGCCAATTTTGTCCCCAGTTCCTTGACATTTGCTGCCATCTCGTTCTTGAACCTTTAATCGCCACCGAGTGAACATCTCCAGCTCCGCCGACATTAGTGACCAGAACGAGATTGAAGTAAGAGTGACCATTGATTGTAAACCTTATCCCTCCCTTTCTCTTGCATGGAACCCTACACATCAACACACACAAAAATTCACACTTTAGATATGAAATTGAATAAAGAATGAATCTTTTAACGGTAAAATGTAAGAATCAGAGTCAATAAACAAAATCATTAAGATAGGAACTTTTTTTACTGTAAAATGTCATAAAATTGGAGACCCATATAAGAAATTGGATAAATACTGAAACTTTCAAACAACACTGTACCTTCTGTAAGAAACAGGGACAACACCAGCTTTGTAATGAGCAATGCGTTGGAAGATCGGCTGAGAGAGATCGAAATGGTGAAGAGGAGGATTACACCAACCACCGGCGTTATTAGGCAATGCATTGTTTGGAGGACAGAAATTGGTGGCTGTGACTACGATAGCACCGGGTAAACACCACGCGCCGTCGCTCTGGCACCGGATCTCGAAACACGCGCCGCAGCTAAGCCCGTTGTTGAAGAGAGCTGTGCTTAACGCCGCCGTGTTGGTTCCGTATCCTTGGCTGTAAAGATTTCCATACCCACAAGCTCCACCTAATTAAAAAACAAACAAAATTTGATAAATTTTCACATTCGTTTACGCAATTCATCGAACACATTGAGATGTGTTTATTAAGCACATACCCATTGTCCCTGAAGCGTCGCTTCCACCATAGAAAGTGGCATGAGCATTGACCCAACCAGCGTCATAGCCATGAACAGAGCACACCATTGCAGCAAAACCCAACAAGAATATTCCGAAAAGACCCATTTTTTCCCTGCAATTAGACAAATTTCAAATATATTGTTAAGAAAATCAGTACTGTAGACATTATTATAGCAAGAGAATAAAAACAGTTAAAGAAGAATTTTGAGAGAGAAGTTTACATGAACATTCTCTTTGAGAAAGTGCAGAGCTTTAAGGAAGAGTGAGAGAAATGGAATGTAACGGAGAGATGTTGTTTGCTTTGATGGGAGTGAAGAAGAAGGTAGATGGTTGAAGAGGGATTTATAGAATGTTTTTGACCCTTCATTTACTTCTTTTACCTTCCTCCTAGGGTTTTCGTTATTTTTGATTTTACTTTTTACTTCCTTTTTTTAATTATATAAAATATGCAAAAAAAATTGTTTTTGAAAATGTACTTTCAAAAACTATTTTGAAAAAATTACTACTACTACTTTTGTGTAATTTCATATTAAAAATTGCTGCTGGCAAAAAGGAAAATTTGGTGTTTTTGTAAAGTTTTGTGTAATTATTATTTATTTAAAATCATCATTCAATGTTTTGTTACATTTGTTCACCTGTTGGACACGTTTCACATTAACCTCGCATGTTTTTCGCTCTTTATTTCGACTTTATGCTTCACGAGTTGGAGTAATCTTTAATTTTCCAACTCAAAAATTTTAAAATTTGATTTTTTAAACTTTTATATTTTACCGCTGCTTGATTTTTTTTTACAAAAAGTTATTCGCCACCAAAGGAACAAATAAAAAGTAGAGATTCTTTTCTTTCGTGAGATGATATCTATTTGAAGTGTTTAAATTTTATAAAGTAAATAAAGTTGTTTTAGACTGTAGCTGCAAAAACTTTTGAAATAATCACGAGCATTTCTTAATAAATTTGGTAGTGTGTGTTTGTGAGTGTGAGGTAGAGAGAGAAAGCACATGGGAGGGTTGCAGGCGGTTTTGATGGTTGGAACCTTTGGAAGCGTGTGACTCTTCTTCTGCAGCTTTCTTCCTTTAGTATCCATATGGGGCCATCTCTGCTTTTTTCCTCTCTTTTTAACTACCACATATTCTATTATTATATTTTTTAATTTTTTATATATTAATAAATAGTGGGTGAAAACATTCATATATGGTAAATTCGTAGTAACAAACCCAAAAATTACTTTCTACTTTTTGTTGTCATTTGGTATTTAATTGATATAGCCTTGAAAAAATGCAGGTAAATAATTTGGCCGAGTTGAAGAAGTAGTTAGAGAAAAGACCGAGTTCTTCACCCAAATGAGCTTCGGTCTTATCTCTGAAGAACAAGGATTAGAACATGCGTCTATGTTATGATTATCAAGTAATCAATGACTTATATCCTATGCACATAACTGATGATCGAGTTAGCATTATGGTACCGCATATCCCTATTTCATATGAAATGCATTAAAAACGAGGTACAAAATGACTTTGTGGTGATGCCTTTTAGACTCACGAACGTGTCAACAACCATCATAAGATTAATGAATAAGGTCTTCTACGACGACTTCAACAAGTTCGTAATAATATTTATAGATAATATTATAGTGTACTTAAAGAGCAAAATGAGTATCAACAACATTTGAGGAAGGTGCTAGATACACTAAGGAGTCAAAAGCAATTTGCTTACGAGTTGTGTTCATGGATTTGAAAGCCTATGCGGTAAAGAGCTATGTTATGGGCAGACCATGTCCTAGTCAATTACGAGTTGTGCTCCCAGATTTGGAAGCCTTAACGAGCTACCTCTTGGGAGATTCGAGCTCGCAATCGGGTGCACGATAGATGGAACACAACCTCAGATTAACAGGTATCGAGTTTCTCTAACTAAAAATCATGAATGTTTAGGGGAATAGACTACTATACAGATCTCACGATTTCAGGGTAGGGCGAGAGACGGTTCAGAACTCAGTACAAAAGTAGAGCGATCGTATGGGATATCTCACAAAGCTTTCGCTTATGACGTTCTTGCCGAGGAATGAGGGATAACATCATTTTTTGAATCTCAGGGACCAAATATAATGTATGAAGAGTAGAATAAGGAGGGGAAGGAGATTCGATTGGGGGATGCATAGTGCTTGGGAGCGAGATGTCAACTTCCATGTCACAATGAAGTTGGTGACGTGAGAGGTCGATCCTTACACAAAATTATAAGGATCATCATATCGAAAATTTCTGGATCCGATGGGATTTATAACGGAAGTGCCTCTAAGGCTGTGATAGTCTGACCGACATGCTCGCATATGATAAAGTAAGTCTTCCAGACTTCGCCTTTTGTATGTTTGATGTTTACTGTAATTCCGACCAAAAAACTGTTATTAAGAACTGAAAATAAATTACGATTTATTAATGCGATCAAAACAAATTTATAAAGTCGTATATTAATTGTTTCGAAACATCATATTATTAAAATAGGGCCTTGTGCCAAATAAAAAGCATGAAACTTATTTTTTTTGTTTAAGATTAACCTTTACATGAAACTTGTTCGAGTCTAACACACCGCATACAATCAACGCCGCAGTATAGCCCATTTGTGTATCGTCGATGTGAACACTAACTACTTCGTTAATAAACAACAAAGGATGTTGTTTTTGCTAAAAGACATCCTCTGTGAGAATTACAACATATGAGATTCAAACTTTTGACCTATGTGAAAATCACTTATGCTAACTGATTTCTATGTCTCAATACAAAACTAAACTAATATGATATTAATCCAAAATTTTCTTCTTCCCCAATCTCCTTATCCATGCCCATTCTCAAGCTTCTTAAACAAGTATTATCTTCTTCTTCGTCATTAAGCTATTTTTCGACAAAAAAAAGAAGAGGAAATTGTTGATGTTATGTGCAAGTGTGAATTAATTTTTGGATTTAGCATTAGCAAATCTTCTTGGCTTTGAAAATTAATTTTCTTCCTCATGCCTTTTGACAAGAAGAGCATCGTTAAACTATTTCTCGTTTTCTCATGTCAGTTATCGACATAAACAAAATTTAACTCCACTTAAAAGATATTCGACTGAAAATTTCAAATATGATCGGAGATTATTCTCATCCTTCTCCATTATATTTTTGTTTCTCACGAGTGTGAGTGAGCACAAGTAGGAAAAAAATGGAGAAGTTACTCGGAAATTGCAGTATATGGATTTGATGTGGTCGAAGATAATTATACTTGTCCAACTTATCATCATGGTCAAGCTTTCTCTCCGTTCCATCACTTATCTCACCGAATTCGGTTTATTGTAGTTATGCGATGTGATTGTGACTTAGATCCACCTACCCCTCTTTATAAATCAATTGAATATGTTGTTTTTATTTCGTAATTCTTGATTTAGATGATTAGAAATCAGTGAAAATGAGATGTCTAATCTCACAATGTAGGATAATTATTATATATTTGTAATTCATCTCGATTAATGTGTTACTTCCTCCGCGAGTGGGTTGTGTTAGTGATGACCTTTGAAATTGTTGATGTTGTGTGGAAGTGAATTAGTTTATTGGATTTAGCATTAATGAATCTTTCTTGACTCTAAAATTTGATTTTTTTTGTCAAATTATTTAAATTATTTAAGTTTTTCAAAAAATTTCTTAATTCTCATTGAAGTCAAGGGTTCAAATCCCATATGTTATAAAAAATTTAAATTTATCAACGGAGTCGATAGTTTTCACGTCTATGAAATGCACAAGGAATATATTTCAGGATTAATTGTAGGTAGTATACTAGTATGTTTGACTCATAAGTTTCAGGTGAGGGTTAATATTGAGAAAATAAATACTAAGTTTCTTGAGTTTTTTTCTTTAATAAAACCTACTATACTCCATAGATTCGATTAAAACCCCGTCTTTAAATGTCGGGTCACCAAATTTGAGAATAATTGACACCCATTGCATAAAAGCATGCATAATATTTTAAATAACCTTTAATCGTATCTTTTCCAATGCTGCGTCACACGATTAACGATATCTACTATGATTTGTTGTCTGGAGCTTAGTCATTAACACCGTGATTTTTGGAGAAATCTTGTTTATTTTATAATATTATTATTTAAACCTTAACAGAGCCCAAAAACACTATTTCCAATGTGGTCAATACATTTTTACCACGAAAAATAATCTTTTGCTCATCTTCTCAATCTCAACAGTTAATTAATAAGATGGTAAAAAGAAATTAGCGTCCTCAAAAGCTGTGAAAGTTCGTTTGCTCTTATGTCTGCTTGCCTTGCTGTATCTGCAGAGTTTTCAATTCTCAAGTTTTGTTTTTTTTTTTTAATTCAGAAAAAAAAAAACTGTTAAAAAAAAAAAAGTAACCTAAACCCATCTTTTTCTGACATCTGTGGTTTTCTTTTTACTGTTGGTCCGACTATGCTTTGACTGTGAAACTGTGATACCACGACCAAAGTTTTTAAATTTAATATTGACCTCTAATTTTCAAATTTTATATCTTGATTACTACTAATAATAATATTTGCGTTTAAATACAACGTTATAAGTTTTAACGATCATTAACCGTTTAACTATATTCAAGATTTCCAACGTCAGCCTTTTCGCAGTTCCTCTACTTTTAAGGTATTTGTCTGCACCTTTTCAAGATCTTGCCGACACCGTTGATAATATTAAATCCAACGGTTAAAAATAATTGCATGTTGCTCGAGCACACAGACTATTCGTTCTCTGCAATTGGTACTACTATATTCGTGTATTTACCAAACTGCTTTTGCTATGATTTCAGTTTATTTCGGGATTTGATTCTCCATTAAAATCCTAGGCTTTCTGATGGTGAAAGAAATACGTAGTGCCAAACTAGCAAGTTTTTTTTTTGTTTGGTTTTCAATGTGAAGATATATAGACTTTTCCGGTTACAGCATACAGTAGCAGGAATTACAAAATAGACAAACTATGAAAGCAAAATCAAATAGTTCAAGGAGGATGAGTTATACAACCAAAATACAATTCAAGAAGCGAAGGATGATGGACGTCCTTGGCCGGGAACAAATAAAACAAAGTTAGTGCGTACCAAACTCAACAAATGATTCATAATAGGGAAAGAAAATTTGAAAAACGATCGACGATGATAATTGTGACGCAAATATAATAAATCTAAAACTTAGACTAATTGTTTCACAATTGGGTGGCCAATAATTTATTTTTTCTAGAATGTTATATTAGATGAGAGAGTTTGATGATACAAAATGAAACAATAATCAGAAACAGAGCTATGATAGGCAAAACATAGCAAAGGAAATCCGGTTTGGAATTGTGCAGTCAATGTCACATAGAACTAATGTAATGCGCCATAGATTGTGATTGATATGGCAATTGAGTTATTTTCCTAACATGGTAATCGTTGTTTAAAACGCGAAATGAAGTAGTACAAACAATAAATTATCAAATCATTGAGTAGTTAAGATCGTGATCAAATCATAGAAAAATTGTTGAAATCAACTCTCCAACCAATGTATTTAACCACCTTGTTTATAAATGTATTTTTACAATCATTGAAAATTATGTAACCGTCTTGTTTAAATGGTGTCACTAACCTGACTAGTGTCATTTAACTAACAACTATTTCTTGTATAACATTTTTTTATTGTAGATTAATTTATCTGTTCACTAAAAAATAATTATTAAAATATTTAATAAAAGGTGTGGATATTAAAGAAAACGTTAAAGCTAATAAAACATAGTTAGTTCTGTAAATTGGGTTTGCGTTTGCCTACTTAACTATAAAAACGTAATGATGGATTTAATTGATAACAATATACTAATTAACATTTAGAATAACTTGAAGCTACCGACAACTATGTTAGGTAACTAATGCCTCGAATGTTTTTAGGTTGAATAAGGTTCAATAATTGGAGGAAGGATCAAATTTTAAATCATGATTAAGCCACATGACTATCACTTTTGTTTCACTCCTCGTGAAAACCGGAGGGGTCAATTTATGGAGGTCATTCATTTTTTAAAGCAATTAGCATTGTATGCTATCGTTGAAGAAAACTCGTAAGTAAATTAGCTGAGAAACAAATATTCCACAACTAAAAATTAAACTCATAACAACTTTGAAGCAGTTCAAAAAAAAAAAAAAAAAAAAAAAACAACTTTGAAAAATCAATGTGATGTTTATGGAAGATTCAGGATTCTCCTACCCTCAAGTTAGAATTTATATCATAAAATTTGGTCAAATATCTAAAAAGTAAAAATAACAACATAAAATTACGCCGGATTAGAAGAAAATAGCTTTCATGACGTAAAATTATTTTAAAAGTATGATTGTATATTTTAGAATCCCAATATAAAATGGTGAAGCAAATTAAACTGCATACTTAAATTAAATGGTGGCCACTTCTTCATTTAAATCTTCAAGCAATTATCTAGTCTAGCAACAACAACAGTGGAAGCATGTGTTCAAACTGTTTGCGCAATTATAGAGTCGCAACAATGGCAGCAATATGTTTTAAAAGCTATTCATTCTAGAAGTGAAATTGTCCACACTAAACCCATACCTAAAATAAATTCGAACGTGTGACAATTTTCGAATCTAGAAACACCACGTAACAAGTTAAGAAAAAGCTAATAAATTGGTCTCGATAAATCTCATCTAATCGAACCAATAATCCAAAGTCAAAATCAGTTTACAAAAGTCAAACTAAACCAAACTAAATTGGTATCAGATGAACTACTTACCGATGAACTATCAACAATATTGACGGTCGTTGACCTTTTAAAAAAAAATTTGGTTATCTCGGGTCTGTTCGGTTATCTATCAACGATTTTTTAAAAAAAATACTTACCAGAGAACTATTAACAACATTGAGATTAGGAATCCGGTTATCTCGGGAATGTTCAGTTCGGTTTTCCGGTTTCTTTTTTGTTTTCAATTTTTTTACCGAAAACCATTCCTCTTTGCGGGTTCGATTTACTTATCTTCTTAATTTTTTTGGAAGAATTTTGGTTAATTTTGGGTAATTCAATCAATTCGGTCCGGTTTAGTTATTTTCTAAACTTTATTTCTTAAATTGCTGAGAAATGTCATCCCTTTAGCAAGGAGATTAGTGCCCTAATAGAGAATCCTTATGAATTGGATTTTTGGAGACCATTTACTGCAGAGGATCATTCAAAGGAACATATGTGGGTCGGATCTACTTTACAGTTGAAGGAACTTGCAAACTCGTTGGAAAAACAAAAAGTTTTTGCGGTTGATACGGAGCAACATTCTCTACGATCATATTTGGGTTTTACTACCCTTATCCAGGTAATTAAATTTTTAATTAATGTAAAAAAATTTCTTACTATGATAGAGAATCTCATTATCATCAATGTTGATTCTCATCATCATCAATCAAATCCGAATCACGGCAATCACGCTTCCATAATATCAGTGATGTACATAATGTAATTTCCTTAGTTAGACATTAAGTTTGTACTAATTTTGATTGGTATTGTTTAATAAGATATACATAAATTCTTCCATTTCTTCTTCTCTGATTTATTTCATATTATCAAAATCTTAGCTTTGATATTTTTGTGAAACTCGAAGATTTCTACACAAGAAGAAGATTATATAGTAGACGCGATTGCACTTCACGATGAAATGGGTCTTCTTCGTCCTGCCTTCTGTGATCCTAGTATTTGCAAGGTAATCATTTTCTCCAAATATTTCATAATTTTAGATATTTCATATGACTTGTCGGATAATCCAACCCCAATGATGCTTATTTGAATGTTTAATGTGTGGTTGTGCTTCTGCTTCTAGGTGTTCCATGAGGCTCAAAACGATGTTACTTGGCTTCAGAGGGACTTCCATATCTATGTCGTTAATCCCTTTGATATGTACACGGTATACATTTTTACTCTTCATTCTTTATTATGTTACATTTGTTTGTAACCATGTCGTTTCACGTTTTCTTAAATATGGTTTATTATAGGCTTGTGTGGTGTTGAAAAAGCCTGAAAATTCACTTAAGTACTTACTAGAAAGTATTTGCAAAGTAGGTATGGACAAATCGCTACGGGTGAGTTCTTTTGAGAGTAAGTATTTTGTGTCTTTTCTTTTCCACCAATCTCTTCTATATCATATACCTAAACTTGATTATTTATGTAACCGAAGCTTGGAGATTGAAGGAAGTGTCCACTATTAAAAGAAATGTTGGAATATGCCAGAAAAGATACTCAGTATCTACTTTCGTGGATTTTTTAATTAGCGAGCTCAGAGAATGTGACAACTATCTTCTGGAGGCTACTAGGCGATCGAACAAGATATGTTTGCAGCTATATGCACAACCACAAGATGATTTGAAATTAGTCTTTCAGCATGGGCTGGTTTTGAAGGTAAATTTGTGATCATGATGATGTTCATTTTATTTGTGATCATGATGATGTTTTCTCCCCGAGTCCATTTTATTTGTGATCATGATGATGTTCATCTTGTTAATGTTACCATTTTTCAGCTTCGCAAACTTGTATGGAGACTCTGTTCGTGGAGGGACTTGATGGCTGGAATACATGACGAAAGCATATAGTACGTTTTATCGGACAAGGCTATTATGAATGTAGCTTGTAAAGAGCCGACATCGCATGATGCCATTTACAAAGCCATCATGGACACAGATTCGACTTATGATGATGATGATAAGTCGTCCGTGTCGGATATCTTTGAGTGGCATTTGAATTACTTCCAGTGGATGATGAGGGACAAGCGGGTACCACTAGAGACGATTTTGCCACAAATTCTTGACAAGTGTTTGGGCAGTAATGGAACCAGCCCGGTAAATCTCTTCATTCGTTCCATTACAAAAAAAATTCAAGATAAATCCTTTATGTGCTCCAATGAGAAGTGGAAAAGATACTCGGAAGGCATCGTTGACATGCAAACCCAAATCCAAATGCGGTAAATGTGTCAAGTGCGGTAAAGACAGAAAGGACATGATGGGTTACCGAGTAATACCATTATCTTACAGAAAATATTTCCCGGATAAGCTAAATGAGAATCAGTCTCGTGATACTACGGTTTTGTTGTGTGAAGAGTGTCACAAACTTGCTCATGCAACTGGAGAGAGCTACAAGAAAAGAAATGAGTTCAGAATATGGATTATGTTCTCATGTGGGTGCTAAAGAATTTTAAGGTATAAGAAGAGCTGCAACATTGTTCTTGTATAAGTCGTCGGACCTGCCAAAACAACGTCGTGAGGAAATAATGGAGGTAAGTATCAAATTTTTTCCCGAAATTATCGTTTCTGAACACATACATACACTGTAGTAATTATGCTATGTTATTGACGTTAGACTGTGGAGAAGCATTACGGAAGAGGGAACCTTTCTCACTAAGATTTGGAAAGAGCTCGACAGATTGGGTTGAGCTCCAAGAAAGAAAAACAAGAAAGAAGTATAGAAAAGTAGACAATCGAGTATCTGTTAAAAAAATCGGGAGAGGATGGAGTTAGAAGATTTTGTCAAGGGTGGAGAAAACAGTTTGTCAGTGATCTTCTTCCTAAACACTGGGATAGGTAAACTCAATTAATCTTATATACAAGAAGTTCTCCTTACATTCAATATCAATCCGAAAGTTAATTCATAAATTTGGATAGTTGAAGTTTGTTTGTGTACTTCTTATCTTGTGTGGGTTTCTTCTTCAAGTCTTTAGAAGAAACTGAGGATGGGCTGGTTGCTGCTGAGGATGAGGCTAAGGAGGAGCTGCTGGAAGAATGATAGGTAAGAACCATAAGTAGAGATTAAGTCGGTTGTAAAGATGTCTCTAGTTTCATAAAGAGAACATCTGGTACATTTTTAGTTTGATTGTTTTTTGTTCTTGGTTTGGTGCAAGAGTCGCTTTGTAAAGATGTCTCTAGTTTATAAAGAGAACATCTGGTTCATTTATAGTTTATGTTTTTTGTTTCTTTAGTCAAGAGAGCACTTGAGCTCGTGCTCATGAACTGGATCTTGTATAAAGGATACAATTTCTTACCATGAAGAAAGGAGCGTGAGTCTTAATCTTGTTTAAATGTAAATATAAGTGTATTGGGTGAGGTTACTCTAGACTTTGCCATTATTCATTACCTTTTTATGTAGAGATGAACAAGAAAGTGTAGGAATTTCTCATGCAAGGTAAAAAAATAGTGAGAGTACTACTCTATGCGCAGTCATTTCAGCACCTCTAGTTGTTGTCCAATGCCTAGCTAGTAATGATGTGTCAATTATAGATTTGCTTTTGCGAGCAAAAAAATTGGTCTCTCCATTTGTATCAAATGCACCAGATTGACTAAGTTTCTCCAAGCATCCATCAACTTTCCCAGATCCTAAAAAAAGCCTTAAAAAGAGCTGACCAAGCAAAGCTTTTGATTCTTTCGTCTCAACTATTCTGTAAATCCGAATTCTCCCTTCTACCATTTTCTTTGACACCATATCGTGTGGTCCTTGTCTCATCTCGTGACCTCTCACAGTAGCTCTCTTTGCGTGACAAACTTTGCTCTATACACCATATTCATGTTCATCAGTTGAGGAAAAAATTGACGCATCAAGATAAATTTTGGTCATTTCCTATCGAATCCCACTTCCTTGGCAAAAAAGAGAGCAAGCCAAAGCCGGATTAAGAAATTACGGGATTCATCAACAAAGCTTCCAAGAACCGTAGGATGGATTCACCAACAAAGCTTCCAGGAACCATAGGATGGCATAAACCGAAGCTAAACCACTTTCACATCATCTTCATCTCATACCTTACCACTGCTATAGAGGCCAAAAAACACATGAGATTCATTCCTCAACAATAGTGACAAGACTCATCACCTAAGGAAAATTTCAGGAATGCGAGACAAAACACTAGGTAAAGAGTTCAGATTAAACCCCTTAGCTGTTACCTGGGATCCAAATTTATGGTCTGGAACCAACCAAGCACATTGAGGAAATCAAGCCACCGCTTCTGCAAATATTCAGGCAAGAGAAAGGCTACATCACAATAAAGCCCGGAGAAGGTACATAGCTCTATCCTAAAATGGATGTCTGAGGCTCAATAACCCCACAACAAAATCGAAAAAATTTGAATGTGAGCTTTATGAACCGGAACTCAAAGCCTCACCGGAAAAAATACCATGTTTTGATGTATGAATTAGTACTCTCATCGTAACTCAGTTCAACCCATAAATCCACAAGGAAAGGACGTTTAGACAAAGCCTAGGTCATGCCTAACTCATTCACCAACAAGGTCAGCCAATTCTAGAACGGCGGCAAATAAAAAAAATACACAAAGATAAAGGGAAATCATTGAAGATAAAAGAGAGTATGGCAATGGATCAACTCAAAATCATCATTATCGAGAAAATCAACAAATTCATTTATGTTAATCTACCTATAAGATAATAATGGAAGAAAGGATATAAGGCCTTTAAATAAGGAATAAGGATCATCAAGAGAAGGGATCCACGATTTCATCGAGTACACAACTTAGAGAGCGAATAGAGAGAACTTAGCATAGAAATTCCCTTTAAAATTTCCTTGTTGTGCTTTCGTTCAAATCGAAAGTGGAAGACCTGTACTGAGCTTATGATCCCTTGTATCCGGTCTCAAATCTAAGAAATAAAACATTCTTTTACCCTAAATTTGATATAACTCTTTACAAAAAAATTAAGGTCGAAATCTTGACATCAACACCAGGAATTTGAAGCGGGTCGACCACTGGTGTCAAAAGCATGTAACGCTTATTGAATTATCGGAGAGGGATATTTAAGTGATTAATATGTCAAAATCTATCTAAAGAACACCTCAAAAATTAATCAGATAAAAGATCGTCGGAAGTAAAACAAAAGGAAATAAGAAAAGTTGGGGGGGCGGCGGACACCGGTATCGGAAGAGCCACCAATGACCGGTCCCAATTGTATATCTAGGTTAAAAAAAATAGTTTGGCAATGAGTTGATAGAGAGAGCAGAGAAGAGGGAAAAGTGCCTCCTTCACCAGTTTGATTTCCAACTTTTTCTATATAAACTATATTTATTACATAATTACAACTACTTTTTATGTTTAATACTGAAATGTGTGTATACAAACTATATTATTCATATATATATATAGATAAATGGATAAATTTACTAATTTATTACACATATTAATAAATAAATATATATATATATATATATATATATATATATACATGTCCATGTAATTTTGTGTAAATATATTTAAATATATATTTTTCTCTTTACCTAATTAATTATAAGATATTATTCATTTTTATATGAAAAATTTTCTTAAGAAAGTAAAAGATATTAAAAAAAGGTAGAAGAGAAAACAAAAGATTTAAATATAATCTTAAAAAAACCGAATTCAAATGATTTCCAAATAAGAAAATGACATTGGCTTATTATTATTATTATTGAAAAGAAAATTTAGTTTAGAATTTAAAATTTAAATGACTTAAACGCTTCAACACAATCTTTTATTCCTTCAGCATCACTACAAATTGTGTTCATATGCTTCTTCGATCGTATTGGTTTCACTTTCCTTATATTAACTATGTTTCTTTTCGTGATTCGAGCCATTGACAAAACCTCTTGATTTTCCTCGTCATCACCCTCATAATCACTACCATCATCGTCATAAATAATTGTTTCCACGTTGCCAGTATTAGGATGAGTGATCTCTTTTTTAGAGATAAAAGAATCATCGATTTCCGATAACCCTCTTAAAAACTGCCCACCTGCATGGTGAGTTATCGCACTCGCCCTAAACTTCATCTCGAAATTCAAAGGCTTCCCTTCTTTTGATTTTTTGTTGCATTTGCACCGAGACTTTTCATCGAATGTCTCAAATTGATAAAAATTACAACAATTTGGAGACATCTGCGAAATTGATTGATCAATTATTTGTTTGCCTTTATTCATTCCATAAAACCCATTGCTTTCATCGCCGCCACTATTTTTCCCATTTTTACCGCCACATTCGTCATGGTTTTCAGTAATGTGAAATCCATTATCACTACTGTCAAATCCACTGTCACTTAATATACTATCGACGTCGCCGAATACATCGCTATTGTCGTCAAAAACGAATAAGTCATCGCTTCCATTAGTTTCACTGGTATTACCACTGGATCCCCTGTCAACGCTGATGAATTCGTTGTCGCCAAATCCGCTACCACGATCAAGTCCACCACTTTCGCGGTCGAACCCACCGATTTTCTGCTTTCTACACTGCATTCACCACCAAATCGGTTGCGACCACGACCACTACCACTACTTTCATTCCAACAATATCTTTTGCAAAATCCACCAATTTCATTGTCGGCTCCACCATATCTCACTCTCTTACAACCTTTTTTTTGTCTCTTTTACCGCTTTTTCCACCACTTTCACCATCAATGTCGTCATAGGTTAGTGATTTACGTTTTTGAGGAACATCAGTTGTGGAAAAAGGTATCGACATGGGAGTTCTGTGAGAAAGAATGGTGGTTTGGTGTTTTAGAGGATAAATGATAAAAGTTTTCTTAATGTAAATTCTATGCATAGTGAAACTATGTTTTTATATTGAAGTTTAGTATGTATTCAATCTATTAGTTATGCTAAAGAAATTGGTAAAAAATCTAATATTTATAACTATTGACCAATTGAAATGTAAGTTTTGAATGACCGTTAATTACGCGCCAAATATTGTTTATTTGTTGGAATAGTGTCGACAATAGTTTTAATATATATGTTAAGGTATATAAATTTTATGTTGAAGTACCCCTTCATTGTGTGTAATACTGTTGACATTAATTTCTATATCTTTTTAATCACAAATTTTTATATCCTTAAAGTATATATATATATATATATATATATAATGTTAGGTAATTAACTATTTTTATACATTTGCATTTATATTTAGTTAGAAACAACAATATTACTATATTTTCAGCCTTTAATATAATAAAGATGCACATTAATTGATATACTAAAAGTAAATTGTATTCATAAATAACCATTAATTTTTTTCTAAATTTTTCAAATACATGTTTATATATTGTATAGTCAACTAGATTTTAAAATCTTTGACAAAATTAATGGATATTGTTATAATCAAATAAAATTAATTTAATACTATATTTTTATTACTTTTCTTGAAATTAAATTAATATATATATACGCATATATATATAAGAATGATACATAAAATTTTTAAACTTTAATATGTTGCCAATAATTTTGAGTGGAGATGATGCAGGTTAATATGAGACTCAATTTTTTGGATGTGTTTTTCTATAAATTTATTACTAAATGATGAAGCATAAAATTTGACTATCCATTTTTTTTTAATATGTTTCCAAAATTTGTATAAATAATTAGTTAATACATTTTAATAGATGATTGCAAGCATACTAGTAAAAGTTTTTTTAATTTAATTGTCTCTTTTAATAAAATTAAAAATTTCGTTCAATCAGAATATTGATATTTAAGAAAATACTCAAATTTAAACCAAAATTTTACAAATACATTAAAGATAAAATTTAAATATATATACACAATACTTATTTTTTTCGGTATAAACTCGTCAAATGAAACTCTTAATTCGAAAGATGGAATTTCGATTTCGAGATGGGCTCGTTGTTGAGTTTTGTTTTTTGAGTCTTGACTGAACCGCTTTGGACTGGTCCGATCTACTTATGTGTTCTATCTCTAGGTAATCGTTTGCTTTGTGATAGTGTGGTCTTTGGACTAGAATCACCCGTGGTCAGTAGAACAATGCTAAAATAGATTGAAAAAGAGGTTGTATCCAGTAAGGGACATATCTTTTGTATAAACAAAGAAGACTGTAAAAATACAAAAAAAATAATATTAATAGTGTGTTTTTTAAGAACTCTACAACGATCAAGAACTCCGAACCATCAAGAAAAATAAGTATGCAAAGTTCTTTGTCAATTTAGAAGGAAATTTGGTAGTAATTAAAAATAAGTTTAAGAGTTTTAATAGAACTTGACCAAGAAATGGTCAAAAAGGTGAAATCCGAGACAAATTGTAAAGGAGGGAGAAAGGTTTCTTGAGGGAGTTGGAGAAAGTGATGGCTCAAAAGGAAGAGAGAGTCACCACTTTTGGATAATTGAAAGAGACTTAGATATAAGAAATTTGAATTAGATCATTCTTCATATTGAGAAATAACTATATGAATAAAAGTTACCTAATTTGAGCTAGTATACTTATTCGAATGGATGATCAATTCGATTGCACGGTAAGGTAGGCTCAGAACACTCAAGTGTTATTCACAGAACTTTCTTGTCATGCTCACCAGCTGAAATATAAATAATCTCGATGCACTCAGAGGTTGTAGGAGGAGGCGCATCATGCTCGTACCATATTTTGTTTGGTGGACTGTCCTTGTGTATGCAATAGTCTCCTTGGTTGCTTTTGGTGTTTTTGAGGCTAGTGGGTTTCCAGCAAGCGTTTCATCTCATTTGTTCATGACAAGCCTTTGGGAACATTATCACACAATTTTCTTTATTTGTATGACTTATTAAAATATCTAAATGAGATAAATGAAAGTGGTTCTTTGAATGATCTTAAAATACCTTATTCAAGATATGGTACTTAACTCGAACTGATAAGAGCTTCTTAAAGCACTCCACATATAGGACCAGCTCTCTCTTAACATCTTTTCTTGCCTAGATATACTAAAATATGTCCAAGAAAGGGGATCCCACCACCTTCACCCATATTTTCCTTCTCAGAACTCCTACCACCAGCCCTTGGGCTGCACTTAGAAACTTTTCACTAGCAATAAGATTCTTACCACTCTTCATAGCATCTTGTAACTCATACCCAAAAACTATTCATGTTCCCTTGCTAAGATCAGTAGTAATTCTTGGGAGCTCTCCAATATGGGAATAGTTTTTGCAGCAAGCGGGTCCTTTAGAACTTCAACAATTGTGGATCTTACTTTGACTCTTTTATCTTCTTTGTATCAGCTATTAGGTGTCTTCTCGCCTGTTTTAGGAATTCTCAAGCAATTCTTTCTCTTTTCGTGATTGGATCAATCCCCACCTGAGATTCTAATAGGACTCCATACAAAGGATCATCAACATTAGAGAACTCTTGACTGATCGTCATAGTGGATTTTGAACCTTGTTGGCTGTCACTTTTAGTAGTCCTCTGATTATACACAAGTAGAGGACACTTATCTCTACTGTGAGTAAGCCCTTGGAAGTTTATACACCTTCTTTACACTCACTGATAATGATAGTATTTCGTAGTTGATTTCCCTTACTTCAATTTAATCAGTCTTGGCCTCTTCAAGGGCTTTTTCACATTACTTATGTGACTTTTTAAGGTCAAAAACCACTTCCTTTACCACTCCCATCAGCTCACCCAAAGTAGAAATAGCCGTAATAGTGAAATGAGTTTCATGTATCTCATAAATATGTACCCATACAAACATATAGTTCATGTATTCTGGAGGTGATCTCTCCACCCATATCTCCATTACTGCCACCCATTCATTGTAAGTTTGAAACCCCTTTACAAGAACCTTCACCAAGTCATGCTCATTGTTAAAAATAAATTGAAACCTCTCCTTTGTTAAGGAAACTCCTATCATTCTATGCGTTTTTGCCATCTTCTGAGAAATACCACCAAAACGTCTGACACCTTCTAAAATTTTGGATTTAAGATTCTCCGAGTAATACTTTAAAGCATAAGTATCATTGGAGCAATATTATGGCAAGTCAGACATCTCAAAAGGAACTTCATACTCTTCCATGATAACTTCTATATGAAAACCTTCAATAGTAAGAACTCGAGTGTTCTTTGTTCTTTACTTGTTGTAGAACTTCTGTTTCCAATCCTCATTTTATCTTTGGTTCAAGATAATAGGAGTACTCAAGAGAAAAGATATTTTTTTTTCCAAAACTACGTAAATTTAAAATCCTAGAACTTGTAAAAGATAAGGACTTTGATTGTTTTCAATTTTTAAAAGAGTTTTTGCTTTTTGTTGTTGAAAAAACTCATAAATCACTCAACAAAGATTTTTAAAAACTAGATTTCCTAAAATTTAAAGAACTCTTTCACGTTTCTTGTCCAATCAAGATTTAAAAGATTTTAGATTCTCCTAAAAACTAGAAAAACTAGGAAAACTAGTTTTTCCTTTATCTTCACTATCTTTCTTCAAAACCAAAAATCCAATAAAATCATATTTTTGAAACAAAAATCTTCACGACAAAAACTAAAACCAAAATCAAAAACTAAAAACCAAATTCCAAAAATCCAAAGTGTAAATCAAAAATCAAAAATCCAAAATCTAAAATTCAGAAACCAAAAACTAAAAACTAAAAACTAAAACCAATTTTTAAATCTTCTTTAGTTTCTCGTTCTTTAAATTCTAAAGCAGACTCTCTTGCTCGTTCAGCACGTTTACATTCTTTAATTATGTAAACAATATTCTCCCATATTGGGTTTCCAATCCTGAGATATTTTAGTTTATAGTTTGGTTAACAAAAAAAAAAAAACCAATTTTAAAATCTAGAAACAATTATAGCCAAGATCTTCTACAACCATAACTATTTAGGAGAGTAGATCATACTACACAAGAAAATTAAATGGCACATACCTTAAGAGGCTGTGAACCCTTGCATATACTCAAACCCAAAAGCATAAACCAGAGGGCGCTGACGCATGAAGCCCTAAATCTAGCACCATGTAAACAACATTGACGAAAAGACGAAGGCTAGGGTGTATAGATCGATCGAACTCCACTAAGCAATTATTAGGAAGAGATCTAACCTTAAGCTTCAAATCTAGGAACCAAACACCTCTCACTAGTCAACAACAAATTAGCAGCATCACATGACTCTAAGTAGAGAGAAATCGACCTCCTGAAACCCAATGACAACACTACCATTAAAAGAGCCACCTAATTTGATTTATGAAAGAGCCGCCTTTTCCTATAACACCTTCAACGTTTTCAGCTGGACATATGAAGCAGATAGAAAACTCTCTCGCATCGGTAACATCTCTTGACGCAGTGTAGTTTTTATGAGAGCGAGTTACTGTAGGACTCATAAGAATTCCACCAGATTGATGTTGCTGACTACTTGAGGAAGAGACAAAATAGTTTTTCCCTACCATTAGAACCCTAAATTTTACTGATAACACTATTCGGCGAGAAACAATACACTAGCTTAGTAACATTGGATGTAAAAGCCGGTGATGACTTAAATGACGAGGCTCGATCAGAAGAAACTGACGGCGATGACAATGGCGATAAACAATGTCTTAAATCGAAATTTTTTTCGAAATTACCATTTATGTCTCGAAAGAAAAAAAATATTTTAAATAGTTTATTCATCTTAATGGATATAGTTTATTTATAAATGAGGTTTAAATAGAATATGATTTTAAAAAAAGAAAGTTATATACATATGTGGTACGTGTCGTCACGACGCGAGAAAGAGTGAAAAGCCCACACGTCACAGTTACTAGGCTTTTAGGTTTCTGTAGACGTAAATTAGCCCAAAGACTTTTTCATCCTCTTCAATTTCAAAAACCAAAAGCCACACAAGAGAAAACCGGAGAGGCCGTTGCATTTTCCGGCAAGACGTCGTCTCAACGAGCGCATTGACCGATCATCACTCTCTATATTCTCCGGTAAAGATTTTCCCTGTTTTTGAGTTTCCGATTCGGCAATGTTCAACTGCTATCAATTTTTTTCGTTCGGTTGCGTCAGAATCTGATTTGTGTGATGATACTCCTTGATGCTTATATAAGTATTCGGTTTCTCGATGCGAGCTTAAAATCTACCTGCAGAGAAACGTCGTCTTTGTTTCTGTTGCTTATTTAAAACCTCTAGATTATAGAGAATTTGTTGTTTCGGGATTTTTAGTTCTTGTAGGAACTAGGGATACATTGAGTCTATTTGGAAATTACGATGACCTAATTTGGAATTACTTATTTTCTTCAGCTTCCTGTGGCTTTTTGTCTCTCACCGAAACGTTGCTAAAATGGGTAATCCGAGGAACAATTATGGTAAGAGATCTAATTTAGGTTAATTTGTCGAATTTGATGTTACCGGAAACGGAACAAGTAAGAGACGCGAGCTTTTTTTCAATTGATGATACAGATAATAATGGTGGTGGTTTAGAAGACAGTACTGTGTATCGTTACTTGTGTCCTGTGAGAAAAGCAGGGAGCATTATTGGTAAAGGTGGTGAAATTGCAAAGCAGATAAGATCTGAGACGAAATCAAACATGAAGATAAGCTTGACTTTGCCTAATTGTGATGAGCGTGTTGTTACTATATATTCTACAAGTGAAGAGACGAATCGTTTTGAGGATGATGAAGATCTTGTTTGTCCTGCGTTTGATGCTCTTTTCAAGGTTCATGATGTGATTGTGACAGAAGAACTGGAGGAAGACACTGATGATTACGATGATGAAGATGAGTATAGCAAGAAACAAACTGTTACTGCGAGGATGCTTGTACCGTCTGATCAAATTGGTTGCGTTATTGGTAAAGGTGGACAAGTGATTCAAAAACTACGTAATGAAACCAATGCTCAGATTCGTGTCATCAATGATAATCTTCCTCTCTGTGCTTTAGCTTCGAGCCATGATGAGCTTCTTCAGGTAATGCAAACAAATCTTTCTAAGAGATTTCTCAAAGCTTTAGATTATGAATGTTGTTTGATTGACTTTCACAGATAACTGGAGATCGCTTAGCTGTTAGAGAAGCTCTTTATCAAGTTGCATCTCTTCTTTATGAAAATCCATCGAGATTTCAGAACTATTTTGTCTCTTCCTCAAGTAGTCAACAGCATCAACCTGGTGGAATACTAATGAGTCCTGCAGTAACTCGCTCTCAGAAAAACTACACTGCGTCAAGAGATGTTACTGAAGCGAGAGAGTTTTCTATCTGCTTCATATGTCCAGCTGAAAACGTTGGAGGTGTTATAGGAAAAGGCGGCTCTTTCATAAATCAGATTAGGCAAGAATCTGGTGCGGCCATTACACTCAATACCTCAGAAACTGATGAAGGAGATGATTGTCTACTTTTCATATCATCAAAAGAGGTAAACGCTAACGCTAACGCAAACGCAAAACCTTTTCTTCTTAAGAGAATCTTATTGAATGAAAATGTGAACTGGCTTTTGATGAATATATACAAAACAGTTCTTCGAAGATCAGTCTCCAACGGTTATTGCAGCATTACGTTTACAAACACGTTGCAGTGAAAAAGTAGGGAGAGATACAAATGACTCTGCAATCTCTACTCGTCTACTTGTTCCAAGTTCTCAAGTCGGGTGTCTCATTGGTAAAGGTGGAGCTCTTATATCTGAGATGAGAAGTGTTACAAAAGCGAATATCCGGATTTACCAAAACGATGATGTACCAAGTATTGCTCGTGAGGATGAGGAGATGGTTCAGGTAATGAAAATCGATTTCTAAAGTTGACCCTTCAGAGAGAATTAACTTGAAACCATGTTTTTGTTTTGCGTTGTTGTGGTTTAGATAACAGGAAGTCTTGATGCAGCAATGAAGGCTCTTACGCAAGTGATGTTGCGATTAAGAGCTAATGTATTTGACATGGATCGTGGTCTTGTCTTGCTTCCAACGTTTTTTCCTTATTTCTCTCAAACAACAGAGACTTTGAGCAAACCTAAGCACAGAAATGACGACTATGGTACTCGCATGGTATGATTCACAATTTTCTTATGATTTTTGTTTACTAAAATTACTTACAATTTGCATTAAGATTCTTTCTTTTTTGATATTTGTCTTCTAATTGTTTTTTTGCAGAACTTAAATTCCTCTGGAAGAAATCGTGTTTATTGATGAAGATCAAGCAATCTTACAAGGCTATATTTTGCTAATACTTAGAATTATGGGCGTTTTTAAGAAAAAGAAAAAAATACTGAGGCGTTTTTTGGGATCCAGTAACAGAAAGATTTTCGGTTGTTCAAAGTTTCAAGAATGCTACTTTTGTTTTTTAGGGGTAATCTCCATGTACGGTTTAGCTCGAGAGTTTTGTCCTTTGAGCATATTGTCTGTGATTCAGAGGAAAAACATCGGTTTCACGTAAAAGTCTCAAGTTCAAAAGAATACACAATCCATAATTCAATTCACAACTCACAAAAAGGGAAAACAACGTTAATGATTGTAAGAGGACGTGAATTAGCAAAGCTTCACAACAATATAAAACCAAGAACCAGTATAAAACCAAGAACCAGACTCTTATCTAATCCCGGCTAAGTTGGTTGGTTCGTTTTCTTGGGATTTTCAATTTACATTATCATATTTGTTGGATTTCTTTTATACACCAACAATTATTTATATTAGTTAGACCGATATAAAAAGATTTTTCTCGAAACTAAACCAAACAAACCTAATATGACTAACGTTTAAAGTATATTGTATTTTGAGAAAAGGAGCCGACACAGCACATTAAAAAATTTATGAATAAAAACTAGACTAAATTTTAAAAACTTAGTATGAATAAAAACTAGACTAAATTTTAAAAACTTAGTAAAATAATCAAAATTCGATTGAAAGATAGATCAATTCGACAGATTCTTGGATATTGATAGAAATGTCAAATAATTCGTCTTGATCATAATTGAATGAAAATGTCTCTCATAGAGACATGACACTGGCTAAAGAAGATCATCAAGACAGATCTACAGACAACATAATTATGTTGATACTCCATTGAATGATGAAAACTCTTCCATGAGGAGCTTCAATCGAGTGAAGCATCACATGCATCACATAACAAAAAACATTTGCGTTACCAAAATAACATGATACGAAGCACCACTAGGCAAACAAAGGCTTAGTCAAGATAGGTAAACAGGAAATCCAACGTCACTATACCACTTCGAGCACGTTAAGGTGAGCCGAAAGGCCTCATAAGCCATTTCACATCTGGAGACAAATTCTGATGACACAAAGCAAACTTTAAACGCATTTTTTTTTAACACAAATGAAATTGATAAAGCTAAACCATTGCAAAATCTGTTAGGGAACATACCAAAAATCTGGTGATCGGAAAAAATTGCTGAAAGGAGAATGTACAAAACATGCTTATAAATCTAATCCACAAAGTCAAAGGCTCAAGAAAGATCATTTATAGAGTGAGCTTTCGCCATGATTTCAAGAGCCGACGTCTAGCTTGTTGAACCCACAACTAATAACAACCACATAAAAAGCATCAATAACCTTTAGAATTGCAAACCACATTTTTCCACCCAAAACTTCGATCCTAGATCGGTACATCTACACATGTAACCTGAACTCTGGTAAAATTTCAAAGGAGAAAAACGGGAAGAAAGAGCACACTAGGTAAGAACAGAGAAAAACATAAAGTGTGAGGGTGTACCATCTTCACCGATAGCTACATACCATCCTCAAGCTTTTGCAAAGCCACATAAGAGAGAAGATTCAAGCCGGTCCACATGAAACTCCAACAACTTTTTGTTGATAATCCGAAACCTAACCTCAGCCAAACGAAAAATCACAATATCCGCAGGCGGTCCTTACACCATGACAAAACATCGATTAAGGAATACATAACACACTATTGGCCACGTTAATGATAGATCATCGGCTGAGTCACCTTTTGGCCATTTCCTATCGAATCCCACATCCTTGGCAAACCAGAGAGCAATCCAAAGCCAGAATAAGAAATTACGGTTATCACCAACAAAGCTTCCAAGAACCATGGGACGACATCAACTGGAGCTAAACCACATGCACATCTTCTTCATCTCACACCTTACCACTTTCATAGAGGCCCAAAAACGCATGAGATTCATTCCTCATCAATACTGACAAGACTCATCACGTAAGAAAAATTTCAGATATGCGAGACAAAACACCATACAAAGAGTCCAGATTAAGCCCCTTAGCCATTACTCGAGACCCAAATTTATGGTTGGGAACCAACCAGCTACATTGAGGAAATCAAGCCACCGCTTCTGCAAATATTCAGGCAAGAGAGAGGAGACATCACAATAAAGCCTGGTGAAGCTACATAGCTCTATCCTAAATGGATGTCCGAGGCTTAGTAACCCTCCAACAAAATTAAGAAAATATGAACGTGAGCTTTATGAACCAGAACTCAAAACCTCACCGAAAGAAATACTTTGTGTTGATGCATAAATTAATACCCTCATCGTAACTCAGCTCAACCCATCAATCAACAAGGAAATGATGTTTAGGGAAATCCTAGCTCAGGCCCAACTCAATCACCAACAACGTCGGCGAATTCTAGAACAACGGCAAAGAAAAGGAAATACACGAATATAAAGGCAAATCCTTCAAGATAAATGAGAGTCGGCAATGAATCAGCTCAAAATCATCATTATCGAGAAAATCAACATATTCTTTTATGTTCATCTTCCTAAAAGATAATCACGGAAGAAAGGAAATAAGACCCTTATATAAGGGAGGAGTATCATCAAGAGAAGGGATCCACAATTTCATCGAATACACAACTTAGAAAGAGTAATAGAGAGATTTTAGCATAGAAATTCCCTTTAAATTTTCTTTGTTGTTCTTTAGTTCAGTCGGAAGCCGGAGACCTTTCCTGAGCTTCTGATCCCTTGCATTCGGTCTCAAATCTTAAAAATAAAATGTTCTTTTTCCCTATTTTTGATCTAACTCTTTACAAAAAACTGAGGTCGATATCTTGACATCAACACCAGGAATTCAGAAGCGGGTTGACCACTGACGTTAAAAGTATGTAACGCTAACTAACTTATTGGAGAGAGATTTTTAAGCGATTAATATGTCAAAAACTATCTTAAGAACGCCTCAAAAATTAATCAGATAGAAGGTAGCCGGAAGTAAGACAAAAGGAAAGAAGAAAAGTTTTGGGGGGGGGGAGGGGACCAACACCGTTATCTGAAGAGACATTAGTCACCGGTCACAATTGTAAATCTAGGTCAAAAAATGTTCATCTGTAAATTGATATAGAGAAGAAAAAAAAGAGAGGGAAAACGCCTCCCTCACCAATTTGATTTACAACTTTTTCTATATAAACTATATTTATCACATAATTACAACTACTTTTTTTTTTTAATACTGATATGTTTTTTTTTATACTGAAATATGTGTATGTTTATGTATACAAAATAAATTATTCATATATATATATATATAGTAAATTTATTAATTTATTACACACATATAATATATATATATATATACGCATATGTACATGCAATCTTGTGTAGATATTATACTATATAATTTTTAAATAGATACTTTTCTATTTATTTAATTAATTATAAGATATTATTCAATTTTATATAAAATATTTTTTTAAAAAAAGGAAAAAGAAGATTAGAAAAAAGTAAAAAAGAAAACAAAAGATTTAAACCTAGCCGTTGCCACGAAACCCTTACAAATGATCTCCTCATAAAAAAATGACATTCACTTATTATTATTATTATTATTAAAAATAAAATTTACTTTAGAATTTACAATTTAAACGACTTAAACGCTTCAACACAATCTTCTATTCCATCAGCATCATTACCAATTGTGTTCATATTCTTCTTCGATCGTATCGGTTTCACTTTCCTTTTATTTCTTATGCTTCTTTTCGCGATTCGAGCAATTGACAAAATCTCTTCATTTCCCTCATCATCACCGTCATAATCACTACCGTCATCGTCGGAAATAATTGTAAACATGTCGTCAGTATTAGGAAGAGTTATCGCACTCGCCCTAAACTTCATCTCGAAATTCAAAGGTTTCCCTTCTTTCGAAAACTCACTGATTTTGCTGCCGCTACTATTTCTCCCATTTTGACCGCCACCTCCGTCGTGGTTTTCATTAATGTCAAATCCGTTATCACCACTGTCGAATCCATTGTCGCTTAATAAACTATCGACGTCGCCGAATACATCACTGCTGTCGTCAAAACCATAATTTTCACTGCTATTACCACTGGATCCCCCGTCAACGCTAATGAATTCGTTGTCGCCAAATCCGCTACCGCGGTCCAATTCACTACTTTCGCGGTTGAAGCCACCGGTTGTTCTGCCTTCCACACTGCATTCACCACCAAATCGATTGCGACCACCACCACCACCTTCATTCCAACAATATCTTTTGAAAAATCCACCAATGTCATCTCCACCATATCTCCTTCTCTTACAGCATTTTTTGTCGCTTTCATCGCCGTATCCACCACTTTCACCATCAATGTTGCCACTGATTAGTGATTTACGTTTTTGAGGAACAGTGGTTGTGAAACAAGGTATCGACATGAGAGCTTTGTGAGAAAGAATGGTGTTTTGGTGTTTTAGAGGAGAAATGATAAAAGTTTTTCTGATGAGAATTCTAGAGTGAAACTATGATTTTATATTAAAGTTTAGTATGTATTTAATCTTTTAGTTTTGCTAAAGAAATTGGCAAAAAATCTAATATTTACAACTATTGACCAAATAAAATGTTAGTTTTGAATTACTGTCAATTACGCGCCAAATATTGTTTATTTACTTGTATACCGTTAGACAGTAATTTTAATATATATGTTAAGGTATGTAAATTTTATGTTGAATTACCTTTTTATTGTGTGTAATACTGTTGGCATTAATTTTTGTATCTTTCTTTCATCACAAATTTTTATATCCTTAAAGTATGTATATTTATATGTTAGGTAATTAACTATTTTTATACATTTGTATTTAGATTCACTTAGAAACAACAAGATTACTATATTTTTAAGCCTTTAATATAATAAAGATGCACATTAATTAATATACTAAAACTAAATTGTATTCATAAATAATCATTAATTTGTTCATAAATTTTTCAAATACATGTTTATATATTGTATAGTCAATTAGATTTTAAAATCTTTGACTAAATTAATGGATATTTATTAAAATCAAACGAAATAAATTTAATACCCTATTTTTTGTTACTTTTCTTGAAGTTAAATTAATATATATATATATATATATATATATAAAATAATAATACATAAAATTTATCTACTTTAAACTGTTGTCCATAATTTTGACTGGAGATGATGCAGGTCAATATGAGACTGAGTTTTTTTAATGTATTTTTCAATAAACTTTTTTTTAAATGATAAAGGATAAAATTTTGACTATCCATTTTTAAATATATTTCCAAAATTTGTATTAAAAATTAATTAATCAAGACTATAAAACAAAAACAAGTCTCTCCATTTGAAGACACATGAATTTTTTTTTGTTTTCTAATAACATGGATAATCAACGAAAACTCAACTCTTTGAAGTCAATCAAAATATAACATAATGATACATCAACTTTAACTATATATTTTTGTTTTCGAAAATAAAAGATAATATCATCAGCTTCTCCTTCTTCGTCTTTATTTGAATCAAAAAAAGGTTCAAACTTCACACGTTAACATTGAATGTGAATAATTATTTAGTTGATGTGCTTTCGATTCTTTAAACTCATATGAGGTTTTTGATGGACATAAAAAAAGTAAAGATAAAACAATAACTAAAAAAGAGTACCGATGTGAATAACTAAAAAGAGTACCGATGTTAGCAGAGTCAATAGGCAGACATGAGAAGGTGGTGCAAAATGGAAACTTCTTTTTTTTTTTTTTTCTTGCAAATCTTTTAATTTTTATGCTCATAAATTTTTCATATAACTTATAACGTAGCGGTCTAGAGAGGAGAGAAGAAAAGTGAACATCTTAAGCTCCTTCCGCTGATATCAATCACCGTGATTTTCTTTTACCGGTCATCGTTTGTGACCAAGTAGATACAAAAAAAAACCGTCATTATTTGATAACATATTTGTGATAAAAAAAAATTTGTGACGATCGTATTATCACCGTTTAACAAAAGTCTCAAAATCGTTACAATATTCTTATTGTGACGGAATATAGTTTATTGTTATGAAAAATTTCGTTACAATACCTTCTTTATTTTCGTAGTGGAGTTTTTGCCGCAGAACCCATCTCCTCACAAAGATAGTCACGCTCCTCTCCAGTTACGTCTCCTCAAATAATGGCGCTTCCTGTGTGTAATAATCGTTGTAAGGAATTCTAAAATATCAAATAGATAATCTTATTTACTTAGTTACGATTTATTTTATGTTTGTTTTCAGGTGCACTAACGTATTTGATCTTATACTAATGAATGTATGTGATAGCTTTCTGTGAATAAATACACAAGCTGAATATTTTTTAGTTACAGTGATTGGAATTGCGCTTTACTATATTCAGCGAGTCATTAGCGTCTCATGATTCATTGTGATAGTTGGCTAGTCATTCTGATGGTTGCTCATGATATTTATCAGGTCCTTCTTATTGCTAAAAACAGATCTCATATGTTTAACAATTTATAAACATTGGCACTTAACAATTTATAAAGATGATTTTTAAGTTCTGCTATTAATCACTCTTTGTTTTTTTTATGTGCCTTATAGATAGAAACCACTAAACTTTTTTAGCTACAACTTTATGTGCACATGGAACATTTTCTTTCTTTTATGTTGTGGTTTAGTCATTTTTCTCTAAATAGGACGCAAAAATAGAGTTACAAGCTCACATGATCTAGGGAAAAACCTATTTCATCGATTTTTAATCAAGTTTCAACATATTAAAAACAGGTCACAAAACTTTATGTCCTGGACAAAATAATCGGAATCGAAAAACCGAGTCCATTCGAATTTACAAAATACCCGAACGGGTCTGAAAATTCTATACCGGAGAACCCAAACCGAACTGAGAACCGAATAGATACCCGAAATATCGAAATAAAATATTTATACCAAAATTATAAATTATATTTATATTTAATATATCCCAGTTACCCAATAATTACAATTATAAACCACTTTTTTTCGGTTTTGTGAATTTTTTTATTTCAGTTTTTCCCGGGTTTGATTCAAAGTTTTCAGTTATATGGCTAAATTTGGTATAATTGTTACAAAATAATCATTACATATACGAAAATGATTTTTTCCGGTTCCTAAATGGATATTCGAATTTCAGAACCGAATTAACCAAAACCAAAGAGGACCGAACAAAACCAAACAAAACTTTTCGGTTCCTAAATAAGTACAAGAAATCTGGAACTAAAAGAACATAAAACCAAAGAACCGA
The DNA here is from genome assembly GCA_900116095.1 of Euclidium syriacum. Classification (NCBI taxonomy): domain Eukaryota; kingdom Viridiplantae; phylum Streptophyta; class Magnoliopsida; order Brassicales; family Brassicaceae; genus Euclidium; species Euclidium syriacum. Next base: position 2,536,623 of record FPAK01000010.1, on the reverse strand, counting down.
ACCGAACGCCTTACTCTAGATCTTGCAAGAATGAAATATTGAATTAGAATTGTGTAAAAAAATATATGAATATGATCCACGCGGATAATTACCTAGTTCATTCCAATAGATGATTGCAAGCATACTAGTGAAAGTTTTTTTTTTCAATTGTCTCTCTTAATAATATTAAGAATTTCTTTTAATCAAAGTATTGATATTATTGAAAATGCTCAACTTTATACTAAACTTTTACAAATACATTAAAGATAAATTTTAAAATATATATATACAATACTTATTTTTCTCGGTAAAAATTTGTCAAATGAGCCTCTTAATTCGAAAGACGGACTTTTGGTTTCAAGATGGACTCGTTGTTGAACTTTATCTTTTGGAGTCTTGAATGGACCGCTCAGGGCTGGTTTGATCTACTTATGTGTTCATCTCCAGGTGAACTTGTTTGCTTTTGGATGTTGTGGTCTTTGGGCTGGAATCACCCAAGGTCAATAGAGCGATGCTAAAATAGATTGAAAGCGAGGTTCGATCCACTAAGGGACATATCTCTCGTATAAACACATAAGACTGTGAAAATACAAAAACAATAATATTTATGGTGTGTTTTCTAACGACTCTACAACGGTCAAGAACTCCGAGACATGAAGAAGATATAATATGCATAATTTTTTTTTGTTATTTTAGAAGGATATATGGTAGCAATTGAAAATAAGTTAAAGAGTTTTAGTGGAGCTTGACCAAGAAATGGTCGAAAAATGTGAAATTTGAGACAAATCGTAAAGGAGGGAGAAAGGTTTCTAGAGGGAGTTGGAGAAAGCGATGGCAAAGAGAGTTCAAGGTCACCACTATTGGGTTGTTGAGAGAGATTTAGATATACGAAATTAGAATTAGATCATTCTTCATACTCAAAAAGAACTATATGTATAAAATTTACCTAATATGAACTAGTATACTGATTCAAAAGGATGATCAATCCAATTGTGAAGTAAGGCAGGTTCGAAATACTTGAGTGTTATTCAGTTAACTTCTTTGCCCTGCTCACCAGATGGAATATAAGTAATCTCGATGCATTCGGATGTTGCAGGAGGAGGCGCACCATGCTCGTACCTTATGTTGTTTGGTGGATTGTCCTTGTGTATGCAATAGTCTCATAGTCCTTGGTATCTTTTGGTGTTTCTGAGGCTAATGGGTTGTCAGCAAGCGTTTCATCTCATTTTTAGATGACAAGTGTTGGGAACATTATCACACAATTTTCTTTATTTGTATGACTTATAAAAATATATAAATGAGATGAATGAAAATGATTATTCGAATGATCTTAAAATACCTTACTCAGGTTATGATACTTAACTCGGGCTGATAAGACATTTTTAAAGCGCTCCACAGGTAGGATCGGCTCTCTCGTAACATCTCTTCTTACCTAGATATACAAAAATATGTCCAAGAAAGGGGATCTCACCACCTTCACCCAGAGTTTCCTTCTGAGAACTCCTACACTAGCTCTTGGGCTGCACTTAGAATTTTTTCACTAGTTATAAGATTTTTACCACTCTTCATAGCATCATGTAACTCATACCCAAAAACTATTCATTTATCATTGTTAAGATCAATAGTAATTCCTGGGAGCTCCTCCAATTTGGGAATAGTTTTTGCAGCAAGCGGGTCCTTTAGAACTTCGACAATTGTGGGTCTTACTTTGTCCTCTATGACTCTTTTATCTTCTTTGTATCAACTATTAGGTGTCTTCTCGCCTATTTTAGGAATTTCGAAGCAATTCTTTCTCTTCTTGTGATTGAATCAATCCCGAGCTGAGATTCTAATAGGAGTCCATACAAAGGATCATCAACATTAAAGAATTTTTGACTGATCGTCATGATGGGTGTTGAACCCTGTTGACCAGTGTTTAAAAAAAATCGGCTTAGGTGCTCGAAATTAAGAACCACCACTATTTATGTCTAATCGTATAACGAAATCGTCCGCCTGGTTCAGGAGGGTCAACTCCGGCCAACTTAGCCAACTCGGTCACACACAAAACGTGGTCATTTTTTGTCAAATGAGAAAAAAAAATTAAAAAATGGAAAAAGAAAACGATTAGACTAGGTTTTTTGAATATCATTTCTTGATCAGCGGCTTTTCTCTGCAATTGTTTTTCTTCCTCTTTATACCATATTGGCACAAATTTAGCACTGAATCTTTGAAAACGTTTTCGTTTGGCTAAGTAAAGGAAAAAAAGAATAAAAATGAAAAGAAAAGCAAGCTAAGAGAATAAAGTGATAAGATGATCTCGTAGTTTTGTTAAATTAAGTGAACAAAAATCACCCGCATTATTCTTTTCTTTGGTTATGATTTCATTCTTTTTGTCACGACCCTATTTTTGAGTTTTGACTATTTTTATAGTATCTAATTATTACATAAATATAATATTAATAAAAATATAAAGAAAAAACCTATGAACACCTACCAGTAGCGGAACCAGAAATTTATTTGACCGGAATCAAAAATATTAAATTATTAATTATATCTTATAAAATAAAAGAGTAAATACCTTATTATATTTTTTGTCAAATAAACTAAATTTTATAATAAAAATTCTCAGATTCTCAATAAAAGAGAAAATGTATTATAAGATTTTAAATAAGTAAAGACATAATTTCGTACAAAGAAAGATCTTAAAATATTATATTAAAATTAAATTTTGTGTAATAGAATGGAAATTCATGCTTATTTATTATTATCAGATATTTTAAAATCTTTTTTAAGTAGAATAATTGTCTCTAACAAAAAATGAGTATATTTGTTTTGAAGACACCAATTTATATCGTACACTATTGTATTGCACGACAAGGTAAACAGTAGTAAACAGTAAAATACATTTTGACTTCTAAAAATAAAAATAAGGAAACAAATATACTGAGCTTCGAAATAGGAAATCGTTTTGTAATTTGTAACGAAATAGAAAGTTTTGAATATTGTTTTAAATTAAAATTGATTAGGTGGAGACGTAAAATGAAAAAGGAAATGAATTGGAACTGAAAAAAAGAAAATAGACAAGAGCAGGGACTTGGAAAATAAACAAATGAAATAGTTAGTAAATACAATCAAATTTTGTAAATTTAATGGGGTCAGCTGACCCCACAACCATGTAAGTAGTTTCGTCCCTGACACCTAGACCCCGATTAATTCGCCTAAGCGCTAGACTTCAACAAACGCCTAATTACCGCCTAGCGATTTTTAAAACATTTTTGTTGGCTGTCACTTTTTGTAGTCTTCTGATTATTCAAAAGGATAGGAAATTTCTCTCTACTCTACCATAAAAGTCCTTGTTAGTTTATACACCTTCTTTAAACTCACTGATAATGATAGTACACCGTAGTTAATCTCCCATACTTCAAGTTAATCAGTCTTGGCCTCTTAAAGGGCTTTTTCACATCAATATGATCAGAGCTCTGGAAAATTCCAACTTGTGTGAATTTTTAAGGTCAAAACTCACTTCCTTTACCTCTTCCGTCAGCTCAACCAAAGCAGACATAACTGTAGTAGTGAAGTTATTCACATGTATCTCGTGAATATGAACCCATACAAGGATATAGTTGAGGTAGTCTGGAGGTGATTTTCCCACCCATATCTCCATCACTACGACCTATTCATTGTAATTTTGAAACCCCCTTACAAGAACTTCCACCAAGTCATGCTCATTGTTCAAAATGAATTGAAACCTCCTTTTTAAAACGAAAAACTATCATTATATGCGTTTTTGCCATCTTCTGAGAAATACCACCAAAATGTTTGACACCTTTCGGAATTTTGAATTTAACTCTCCCAATAGTACTCAAAGCATAAGTGCATAAGTATCACTGGAGCAATATAATGGAAAGTCCGACATCTCAAAAGGAACTTCAATCATCTTCCATGATAACTACCATATGAAAACCTAAAGTTGCATCTCTTCTTTATGAAAATCCATCGAGATTTCATAACTATTTTGTCTCTTCCTCATGTAGTCAGCAGCATCAATCTGGTGGAATACTAGTGAGCCATGCACTAACTCGCTCTAAAAAAAAGTTACATTGCGTCAAGAGATGTTACCGATGCGAAAGAGTTTTCTATCTGCTTTATATGTCCACCTGAAAATGTTGGAGGTGTAATAGGAAAAGGCGGCTCTTTCGTAAATAAGATTAGGCAAGAATCTGGTGCGACCATTACACTCAATCCCTCAGAAGCTGATGAAGGAGATTGTTGATGGTGGGGTTACCACCCCTTATCAATAGTTTGACGATAATTGAGGTTCGATCCCTACCGACCTTTCCATGATGATTTATCAGGTTATAAGTCCCTTCAATAGGATTGGAACCCTCGGTCCAGATGACCGAGGGACACCTCGGTGAAGAATGATCGGATTTAGTGTCCAAAGCGGGGGTGTAAACAACTTCGTCCCAAGCCAAAGTCTAAGCTCGGACATAACAATCCTAGCTCATAATTTTCCTCCTCATTTGCGGAACATAATCAATCAATGTATACATACTCCCCAATTCTTAGTGCCAAACAATGGGGGTAACCAATTTTTCGAAGGAGAGAAGGGTATATGCCAAGGCGAACCTCCCGAATGTTTGGTACCCCAAGTATTCAAAACAAGTTATAGCTCCATCCGCACTGTCAAATTCAAGGTTAAAGCACTTCATATTTCTAATGACATGTTGGCTTCCTCAAACATAAATGGTGTTTATATGCAATGGATTGTAGAAGTTTTTAAGTGGTTTTGAGATTATTTTGGATTAGATATTGATGTGATGATAATTTTAGTGTTCTTAAGCATTTTTCCGAATTTTTTTTTGTTTTAATTTACTATTATCATTTATAAATATTCATCGTAGCATCATTATAGCTTATATCCACGAATAATGTATTTAAAGTCTCAATTACGCATTGCATTGTATTTTGATACATTTTAGACTCTTTTGGAGACATTTTGAAGCTTGAATGTGTTAAAGGGTAAAATGGTGATAAAGAATACAAGGAGGCTGTATTTGGGTTCATTTTGGTGCGGTTTAAGTCACATTTGTTTCAAATGAAGAGAAATTCACATTTTGGATTAAGAAAGAATAATGGTGATTATAAATCAATCTCAAGTGCTTGAAAGATAGGATGAAAGATAGGATTGGATAAAGACCTTATAGTTGGATTTATCTTCTCAATTGCTTTGATATTAAAGAAAATTGAGTTTTATTTTCAATTTTTATGGTCTCGCATCAAAAATATTTGTGGTTCTCGAAATACATCCATTTTAGGGTACACATGTCAGTCTATCTTAATAGAGAGCATCAAATGAGCTCATACAAGCCACACAACAATGTGATGCTCGACATAAGAAAGGTGATCACCATCGCACTCAAAATTGGATATGTGAACTCCCAGACACACCGACATTGCCGATGTGGTCGCCAAAAATTGATTTTAGACCTATTTTCAATCCGGTTAACCTGGTTAAGTTCCAACTTATATAAATTAAATTTTTATAAGTTTTGAACCCTAAATTTTATCTTCTAGAAAGTTTCTCACAACCAAAACTCGTGTTATAGATCTTGGGTTGTATATGAATGATTAAACTTCCCTTTCTTTATACTTTCATTTTTTCTTTTGTTTCTTATTATGATTTCTCCTATTTATATTTTTTTGCTTTTGATCTCTTAAACAGTTGTGAGTAGAACCTCACTATGAGTCTTTAAGCCAACTGTAAATTAAAAGGACTTAATGGTTGAGTTATGTTTAATAGGCTTAGAAACTATAAAATCTATCTTTAGGATTGTTAATTTGGCTAGGGTTGTAACACATCATTCACTCTTGTCAAATGCCCTCTTAAAGAGCAAAATCCGTCTTAAACCATGGAATTGGATGTTTGAGGAATTTTCCAGGGAATTATGGTTAAATATTCCAGGGAGGATCACACATGAATTGCATTTTATGGGCTTCAAAAAAACTTTCTTTTGCATAGAAAATTAGACTGCTCTCATCGATGATATATGGAATGATGAATTTTCGGAGTCAAGTGTTTGTTATCGCGAAGGTATTCTATGCCAAGGTGGACTTTCCTTGTTATGCTTTCTTATGGAGAAGCAAAACACAATAATCCCCTGAAGTTAGAGTCGCATGGAAAGAGGTTTACAAACCGAAAAAGGAAGGCAACTTAGAAATAAGGTTGCTTGAATACTTCTAATTGGTTTTCATACTTAAATTATGGAACCTATTATCAATGCAGGTTCTCTCTTGGTTGCATGGGTAAATGCGAATGTGTTCAAGTGGTTTTCTCTCGGTTCAAACAGTTTCTCAAAAACCATTAGGACATTCTCTAGGTAAAAAAAAAGGCTCGAGTATTTCATCAAATGCGAGGTGAACAACAAGTTTGATAATTGGATATAGTTTGGGCCACTTACTGATTATGTTGAAGAGGTTAGTCCAACTTTACTTAAACTCATGCTTGATGCGAAGGATTCAAATGCAGTACGTTGCAGCAACTATAAATTTTATGGAGTCCATTCCAGGAACATCCAAAATCTTGGCGTTCATCTCACAAGTGTTTTCCCTATGAATTCCACACAAGGGTCAAATGAATTCTTGTGGAGATCTCTTGCAAGTACCTATGCTAATGTTCTCTCCTCGAAAGGGACTTGGGAGAAACTTCTTCTTGCTTTCCCTACTATTACATGGGAAAATGCTATTTGATTTAAGGAATCGGATCCTCCGATAACTTTCATTCTCTGGGCTGCAACCAAAATCAGATTTCCATCGCTGGATAAACTCCAAATTTAGGGTCCCAATCCCTTACTTTTTTCATCGTTTCCGGGTTTGGAATTATACAACCACCTCTTATTTAAGTGCGAGTACTACAATAGTATTCGGTTAGTCTTTTCAGATAAATACACTGCAAATTTACTGTTTGTTCTCTCTCGAATTCTCGAGCACGTTGCAAATCTTCACATCGGTTTGCATGTGCAAAGTCTCTACTTTTTTAAAATTTTAGCTTCATAGCATTCTCTATGCCACTTAAAAAAAATAATGTAATGATCTTCACTAACACCTTCTCTTCGACGTCAAAACTACCATTAATTGTTTCATACGAAATCACATGTTTTTATTTTTAGCGGGAGTGGTTTCCTTTTAATTTTTCTTTAAATTTTATTTTGGTTGTATTTCATTTTTTATATATATATATATATATATATATATATATATATATATATATATATATATATATATAAAACATGTCAATTTTGCATGGGTTCCAAATTGTAGCATAGTTTTTTTGTTTAAAAGGGAGGTCTTGTAATAGTTTTTTAGTCTTTTTGAATACAAAATCTTATCATTAAAACCAACAAAAAAAAGAACACATTAGTCTTCCGTTGAATTAGAAAAATATCGGTTACCATTTATAACTTACTATACATGTAAGCAAAAAGATCCACATTTGTGATGCGGTGATGCATGTCACTAATTTGACCAATAATAATTCGAAGGGAATGTCATAAACACGTTAACGGTACCAATTACATAAGCCTGTCACATAACTAGGTCACAGCGCGTTACTTTTATAGTCGTCGTGTATCTTAATTTTCTTTCCTAACTCGCTCGCTCTGCTTCTTCTTCTCATCACTTTTTTTTCTTTTCTTTTAACCAGATCTGGTGGAAATTTTATCTCGACCCCACCACTGGATCTCTATACATTCGTCAGGGTACAGAGTAAAACGAAACACAAAAGCAATTATGAAGAATTGTGAGAAAATCGCTAATCTCGCTCTCGCAGGTTCTTTTCTCTTTCACTCATATAACTGTTACAAATTTCACTCGCATGACCCCGTTCTGGGTTTTAATTTCGATCGGGTTACAATTATTTGATTATCTCGGGTTACGGGTTTCATTGATCAAGGATGTACGTGATGAATTTGTTAAATTTTCGGTTTAGGGTTCTTAGAATCTGCTGGGATTGTTCAATTTTGTTGTGGGGTAACGTAATTGTTTCGGATCATTCGGTATTTAATCGGGTTATAGTTAGTGGGTATGATTGATTGCTTTTGATTTTAGTGTGAGGCTTCAAAATTGAGGTTTTTTTTTGTTTGATTGTTTGGTTTTCAGGTTTGTCATTGGCACCACTGGTTGTGAGGGTGAATCCAAATTTGAATGTGATTCTGACAGCATGCCTCACTGTTTACGTGGGTTGCTTTCGTTCAGTGAAGGATTCTCCTCCAACTGTAAGAAGACGCAATTTTTTAATTCTCAGTGAGAAAATTTTCGAATTTGATCTAAGTTAAATTATTTGAAATGATGTAGGAGACGATGTCGAAAGAACATGCCATGCGTTTCCCATTGGTTGGAAGTGCTATGCTTCTTTCACTTTTCTTATTGTTCAAGTTTCTCTCAAAGGACTTGGTTAATGCTGTTCTAACAGCTTACTTCTTCGTTCTTGGGATTGTCGCTCTTTCGTACGTCTTATATTTTTATGTTTTTGTTATTCAAGTATCTGTGATCGAGCCATGGCTTTTTCGTTTTCCTAATGCAGAATTATGTTTATTGCAGGGCGACATTGTTACCCGCCATCAGCAGATTTTTGCCAACCCCTTGGAATAACAATCAAATCGTCTGGCGTTTTCCTTATTTCCGATGTATGTACTTAAGATTTACTCTATGTTTCGGTATGATATATGGTTTTTTGAATGCTACTTTGGCTGGTGTAATGATCATCCAATTGGAATAGTCCCCTTTGGAAATCTGTTTTAGTTTTCTTAGCATATCCAGTTATTTGTTTCACCCACTAGTTGAAATTTGCTTTTTTTCGTACAGGATATTGTTTTTAATTCCTGACACCTTTCTCTTAAACAGCTTTGGAGGTAGAGTTCACAAAGTCACAAGTCGTTGCAGGAATCCCTGGAACCTTCTTCTGTGCGTGGTACGCTTGGAAAAAACATTGGCTGGCGAACAATGTTCTTGGCCTTTCCTTCTGCATTCAGGTTACTTCCCTTCCATGACTACATAAAATATGTTGGCTTCATTGTCATTAGTGTTGTTGTATGTGTATTTTTCCTTATTTCAAGTACAAGAATCTTGTGGTGAGTGTCTTTGTCTTAATTACGATGTGGTGCATACAGGGAATTGAGATGCTCTCTCTTGGATCATTCAAGACTGGTGCCATCCTTTTGGTAAGAAAGAAGATGTTATTCTTGAAACTTGTTTGTAATTTTTAGACGATAATAATTCATTTAGTGTGTTTATATCTATCTGATTTGCAGGCAGGACTATTTTTCTATGATATTTTCTGGGTTTTCTTCACTCCAGTTATGGTCAGTGTTGCCAAATCCTTTGATGCACCAATTAAGGTTAGTAACAATGTCTCAGAAGTACAGAACAAACAAATATAATGTGATTTTGTCAGTATGATCTCACTGTTTCAAATTTCTTTCAGCTTTTGTTCCCTACGGGCGATGCTCTAAGACCCTATTCTATGCTTGGACTTGGTGACATTGTCATTCCGGGTATGTCTTCTAACACGTAGCTTATATTCAGCTTTTGGTTCATACTTTCTTGAATCATGTTTTTGTCTTTTTGTGGTTGTTTGTTGTATTGTATTAGGTATTTTTGTTGCGTTAGCTCTAAGATTTGATGTGTCAAGACGCAGACAACCACAATACTTCACAAGTGCCTTTGTTGGTTACGCTGTTGGAGTTATCCTCACTATTGTAGTCATGAACTGGTTTCAAGCAGCACAGGTCAGTTTCTTTTGTACATCCATCATTGTAAAACCTAATTTTGGTTTTTGTGGGATTTTTCTCTGATGAGTTTTTATGGTTTTGGCCTCTGTTTCAGCCTGCTCTGTTATACATTGTCCCAGCCGTAATTGGATTCTTGGCTACTCACTGCATTTGCAACGGCGACATTAAACCGGTTCGTTCTTCTCTTCCCTTTAATCAAAATCTTTGACATCAAACCGGCTTAAGCTTATTATGTGTTCTCTTTTAATTTTGCAGTTGATGGCGTTTGATGAGTCAAAGGATGAATCAAAGAGCACTACAGAGAAGAGCACTACCGAGAAGAGCACTACCGAGGAGGCTAACAAAAGTCATGAAGAATGATATGACAAAATGGAGAAAGAAGGGCAGAGGAGAAAATATTTATACACACATAAATGTGTTTTTATAAATGGATAGGAAAACAATTTTGTTTCCAAGTACTAAATCAATCAGTCCCTTCAAAATGTTCACCGTTTTTGATTTATGTTTTTAGATTTTCAACTTCTTCAAAGACTTGTGTAAGTTAAAGTTATAAGTTATAACAGGTTTCCTTTGACTTTTAAAGATACTTACTAGGTTTCTTTTTGACTTTTTTCCAATTATTTATGTTGACTTCGATAGGAGTAACATCTATAGGGTGAATTGTGCTATGAAGTATAACTTGGTCAAAAGTGGAAAAAATTACGCTATTAGCCAAGAAAATCTATTACTAAAAATGTTGAATTCTTGGCATATTTCATCAAATAGGAATAAACAGTGTGAGAATCTTAGCCTTGTGTAATTGCCGAAAAAAGCCTAGTGTAATAAAACAACGGGCCTATTAACAAACACAGAATAAAATCTAAAGCCCATTAAAGGCAATGGTAACGTGCAAGAATGCGTGTCCTTAACTTTAAAGAAAAACCCTTCTTTAACATCTCTTCTCCTCAATCTTCGAATCCCACACAACAAATCACACAACTACTACTATTCTCAACCATTCTCACCTCCTCTTCCTCTTTCTGTGTTTCTAGGGTTTTTTTTCCCCGATTCTTTAAGGCTTTCCGTATCTTCCAATACGTGACAAGCAGAGAAGACCAATCTGCTGGTACGTAGACTATTTGGGTTCGTCGGAATTTCTTCTTTTCAGCGGTATCGTAGATTAGGGTCTTCAAATTTCCACGATTCACGTCGGATGACACTCTTAAGTTATCGTTTTTTTGTATATTACCCTCTTGAATGTTTTCTAAACTTATCACAATTGAATCAGATGCGTTGATTGAGATATGTATTCGTCTAGAGGAAGTGGCTACGGACAGCAGCAGTACGGTTCGCAGTCGGGTTATGGGCAGAATGTAAGATCATCTATCATCTCAAATCCTCTTCTTTTTTCGTTAATTTCTTAAATTTCACAATATGTTTTCCAATAATTCAATTTACATATCCGAATTTCATCTATCAGTTGATTTTACTCTGAAAGTATGACTATTGGATGCTTTTCGCAGTTGTTTATGTGGAATCGTTGCAGATTGAACTCATTGTTCTCGATTATGCTTTTTAAGAATTATGGGTTGAAATTTATGGTTAATTGTTATGTTATTATTATGTAGCTTGGATCTGCTTATCCAGGAAGTTCAGTCAGTGGTGCAGAAGCTGGCTCTCAGATTTCATTGAGTTCTCGTCATCCATCAATTACAGGTGCTCCTCAAGAGACTGAGATTGGTGGATACAGATCTCATTTATCGACAACTAGTCATTACGGAACGCAATATGGCTCTGCGTATGGATCAACTTCTCTTAATACCTCTCAGCCTTTAAGCACCAAAGGTGTTGGCTCATCAGTGTTGGAAAATCGCTCGGGTTATGTCCCTACTCTACCAGATTCACCAAAGTTTGCATCTGGAAGCTATTTGTCTCCATCAAGCCATACTTATGGTCAAAAGGCAGACGATTTATATTCGGATAAGCTCTCTGGCTACATTCCTGTTGATAGAAGACAGTATGGTGAACGGGCAAGTGCTTATACTGGTAGGGAGTTGCAAAATGAACCAACTGGTCGATATGCTGATTCATCTAATTTTGGTCGTCAGGTGCACTCTCTCTCACTGCCTCTAGAAAATCTTAGGAATGTGGCTTATTTCTGTTCAGTTGCGTGATACTTATCATTTTCTTTTTTTTATGATTTTGCAGACTGACTTGTATGATCGAATTGATCAAGCATCACTTCTCAGAGGAGAGCAATTATTAAAAATTCAGTCACTCCATACCTCTTCTGTTGATGGAGGTGTCAGGTATTTTTCGACGGCTAAGTCTATGGTAGATTTATCATGATTTCTTCCTAGCATAGATTTTTTTTGTTAGTTGGATTTCTGGTACCTCTATCACTCTGTATTATTTTTCAGTTCTGTACCATTACAACGTTCTCCCAAGGCGTTTGCTTAAAATCTACTGTGCATTATCAACGAAACTTGCAATAATATTTGAAGAAAATTTATATCGTATTGCAAACATTTCTGGCAGACAAGCTGACTATCTTACTGAACGAAGTTCTACTATACGCCATTCTGATCAAGAAGCTTTGCACTATGGAGGAAGGCTTGAGTCTGATCCTCACGGTTTATCAGTACGCAGCACATCTTCTTATGCTACCCAACATACCCCATCGTTATTAGGAGCTGTCCCCCCTCGGCGAAACTTAGATGACTATATTTATCCGGAGAGTTCTTCAAATCCTGGTTATGGTGTTAGTTTACCTCCGGGTAGGGATTATGGCACTGGGAAAGGAATCCATAGTGCAGCAACTCTGGAGTTGGATTACCCTGGTAGTATGGTGGCTCGTGGTGGTCCGCGTGTTGATGATCTCCGGAAAGATGACCGAGCAAGTTATCTCAGGGAGTTTGAACTAAGGGAAGAGGAACGTCGCCGTGAAGACCTGCGTGCCAGAGATAAGGAGCGAGAGAGGGAACGTGAAAGAGAACGAGTTCGCCAGAGAGAACGGGAAAGGCAAAGAGCTAGGGACCGGGAAAGAGAACGCATACTTGAGCGACGGGAGAAGGAAAGAGAAGGAGAAAGAGAACGTGAGCGTAAACGAGCTCTTGAAACAAAACGAGATCGGACTCCAACAGTAAGAGCTATTTCCAGGGACCCAAAGGAGCGGACTCCAGTGCCAAAAGCTATTTCTAGGGATGTACGTAGTTCCTCTTTGCGGCGGGATGCACAACATCGGGAAACATCAATTAGGTTTTATTTTTGATCTCTGTCATCCTCTTCATCTGGAATACAGGGCATTTTGTGTTGCTGCACCAGACACTAACCTTATTTCTGTTATACCTGAAGGCGTTCTTCACCGATTAAGCCAATAAGGAGAGATTATGTCTGCAAGGTAATAAGTATTCCAAGAGATTCCTCATTCACTGATGTTTTTGCCTATTCCTTGGGGTTACCTCATCTTCCTCTCCGCTCCTGCTTTCTTTTTGTTTTCTGATTGATTGACTTGGGCATCTCTTTGTTCCATACCATTGTCACTTTTCCATCCAGATTCTTCCAAGTTCAGCTTTCTCATTCCTTTTCTCTTCATGAGTATCTTCCTGTACCTGGGGTTTTTATACTTCCTCCTTCCTTTTATGGCCATATTACCTGACCTTCCGTGGTTATGGGTATTATTTTGCCTGCTTTGAAATTAGTCTGACAAATATCCGGTTGAACTATCCTGGTACAAACAAACGGCTATGTTTTTCCTTAGTTTGGTAGTATTTTGGAGGAAAGCTCTGCAACCTGATATATGGCTTCTGGTATTTTGTAGTCTCCAGTAAATTTGCCTGATTGCGAGTTTGTGTTTTTTGGCCTTTGAATTGATTGAAACGTGGAAAAGTTCTCAAGGATGAGATGGTGGATGCTCGTCCTTTCTATTGATAAGATACTTGATGGTGACAATAATGGGAATGACAGTTAGCTGCCCGTGCAATGTTTAAGTTCATTCGTTACTTTTTATTTGCTGATTGTGTGACTTGTTTGCAGATTTTATCTTCGCAATTGGTTGACATGGAGAGGGATTACTTGAAATTAGATAAACGATACCCAAGGCTTTTTGTGCCTTCTGAGTTCTCCAAGGTATCAGTTTGTCTATCTCCCTGTAATTTTCTAGTCCTCAGTGGAATGCTAAATGATTGTAAACCTCAATATATATTTCAGGTTGTAGTGAACTGGCCAAAACAAAAGCTTACACTTTCTATGCATACTGCTGTGAGGTGAATAATTCCGCTTTCTTATATGCAATTTGTCAGTCTGAGGATTTTAATCCTTCCCAAATAGATCAATTTTTGGAGTTTTTGTTTCCCTTTCCGAGTCAGTATTAGAGTTACAAACATTTTCTAAGTTTTATGGATTCACTTTTGCTTAAGATTGTTTCTAAATCAAATCTTCTACGATTGAGGACGGCAGTTTTGAGCATGATTACATTGAAGAAGGTGGAGTCGATGTGAAAAATAATCCCTCAAAGTCGTTAGCTGTGAAAACTGGAGGAAAGTCTATTTGGAACGCCAAGGTCTGTTTTTTAGTTTTCCTCATTATCATATGTTGCCTTATGCTTATGCCTTGATTGTGTGTCATTGCAAAAATCATCGCTGCTATTGTTTCTGAGTGTATTGCAAGAAGTTTGCTCATGTGTAATGGGTTTTCTCTGTTGTTCAGATGATATTGATGAGTGGGCTGAGCAGGACTGCACTGGAAGATCTTTCTTCAGATAAATTGTTTGAGGACCGTATACCTCATATATGCAACATATTAAAATTTGCTGTTCTTAAAAAGGACCATGCTCTCATGGCAATTGGTGGTCCCTGGGATCCCACAGATGGCACGGACCCATCAGTTGATCAATCTTCCTTAATTCAGACAGTTCTGAGGTCTGTTTCTTCGCTTGTACTTTTTTTGTTGTCATTTGCTGCCTTTTTTTCATTGTCTGAGACATGAGAGGACTTTTGCCTTGCAGACACACAAAGGATAAGCTTCAACTTGATCTCAGCAACTGTCGTCACTGGAATCCATTTCTCGAGGTAGGTTCTGCATCTCTTAGATCAAGACTTCGTTGAGATGTGGGACAAGTGAAAACGTCACAGTAGAATATGATAGCTAAGTAGCTTTGTTTTACCTGGTTTTTGGCATTTACAGATACATTATGACAGAGTTGACACGGATGGAGTTTCTAGCTACAAAGAGATCACTGTACTATTTGTTCCCGATTTATCAGAATGTCTTCCTTCATTTGACGCTTGGAGGACCCAATGGTTGGCACACAGGAAAGCTCTTGGTGAGAGAGATCGATTACTTTCTCAGGATGTTAAGAAAGATGTCATTGTAGGAAAGGGCAGTGATGATACGGTTGAAGCAGCCAAGGATGCAGAGAAAAAGATCCTTGGAGAAGACTCTTCCAGCACTCCGACAACTGGAACTAAGAAGATGGTGAAAAAGATTATCAAAAGAGTTGTTAAAAAGCCTGTCAGCGATGGAAAGGCAACTGTTAAGAAAGATGAGAAGTCGGATGAGAAGGAAAAGGTTGCAGTATCAGAGACCTCAGTCCCAAAAGAAGAATCACCCGGTACATCGTCGAACAAAAAAGTAGTGAAAAAAGCAGTAGCGAAACCCACACAAAATCAAGAGAAGGGCTCAGAAATTGTGGCTGGAGCTGAAACAGGTTATACACCAGGTGAGAGCTCAGGTCCTAGTGCTAAGACTAATGAACAGACTCCTTCAAAGACAATTGTAAAGAAGAAAGTCATTAAAAGAGTGGCTAAAAGAAAGGTTGCTGAAGTAGACAACAACATGGACGGCGACTCGAAGAAAGATGGCGACAATGATGAGAAAAAGGTAGTTGAGGCTGGTAAGAAAACTCCTGATTCAGGTACTACTCCAGAAGTAAAGGAAGAAGAGAGTGCCTCCAAAACTGTGGACGTTAAACAGAATGCTGGATCTCCTGATACTGACAAAAAGGAAGGTGCCTCTAGTTCAACTAAGAAAGACACTAAGACAATTGAAGATAAGAAGGCTGAAAATAAAAACAACTCTGAGACTCAGTCTGAGGGGAAAAAAGTTGATGAGAAAAAGGCAAAGGAAAAAATTACCGAGAAAGAGGTTAAAGAGAAAGGTGGAAAAGACGAGTCGAGAATACAACTTAAGGACAGAAAAAAGTCTGAAGAACCTCCTCGGCCAGGATTTATTCTACAATTGAAACGGAACAAAGACTCTAAAGTAAGTGGATAATAACTGGGAGGTTTCTACTTACATTAGGTAATAGCTATAGGAGATGTTTCACTTATTTGGAATTCTTTCTTTTTAGCAGTTGCGTTCACTTTCAGTTTCCCTAGACTCGCTCTTGGATTACACTGACAAGGACGTTGATGAGTCATCATTTGAGGTTTGTTTCTCCGTTTCCCTTTGCTCAGTCTGTTTCTAGTGTACTGCTTTTGTTATCACAAACTGAACTACTCAATCTTTGTTCTTGTAGCTTTCATTATTTGCGGAATCGCTGTTTGAAATGCTACAGTATCAAATGGGTAACCGTATCTTAGAATTTCTCAAGGTTAGTTCATATCACTGATCTGTGATGTTATTGCTTTTGAGTCACATGAACTGTTTTCTTATACTTGGGTCTTTATTTTTGTTTGAAGAAATTACGAGTTAAATTTGTGAGACAAAGAAATCAAAGGAAGAGGCGTCAGGAAGAGTTAGCTGCCAAGCAAAAGGAAGCAAAAACACAAAATAAGCGTCAGAAGACTGATGACAAGGAAACCTCTGTTAAAACCGAATCTGTTCCTGAGAAGGAAAATTCTGGCAAGGAAACTGTAGACGGTTCAGATAAGGAAGCTGTAGCAAACACTGAAGAAACTCCAGGCAATAAAAAAACGAGTGGTGATGAAGCTGGTAATATGGAAGTGGATAACCAGGAGGAGGAAGATAATGATGTTGATGAAGAACCAGAGGAAGATCCTGAAGAGGATCCCGAAGAAGATCCAGAAGAAAACGAGGAAATGGATGATGATGCAAATCCTGAGCAAGAAGCACACCCTGCTGAAGAGGTATATTATTTATGTTGTACATCTAAGCTGTTAATTTAAAGCCAACAAGACGTTTTCTTCATCGATCTTGTCTCTCGTTATCAGCCGAAGAAGAATGAAGAAGGCAGTGAAAAGTCTACTGGCACTGTTGCTGAACCTAAACTTAGTGAAGGAAAAGAAGAAAAGAGTCCTATGGAGGAAAAGACTGATTCCAAATCTGCTGATGAGATCAAGTCCAAGTCTGAAGCGGATAAGCAGCAGGGGAAGCGCGAGAGTGGCACGTCCGATGCACCAAAGAGAGAAGAAACAGTTGATAAAGAGTTGTTACAGGCTTTCAGATTTTTCGATCGCAATCAAGCAGGCTATGTTAGGGTAAGAGGAAGAGTTTAATTCCTTTTTCCCTCAAAAGTGTTTTCATTATCTCTGAATGATGAATATTGAAATACTGTTTTGCATTGTTTCTACTCTCAGGTTGAAGATATGAGGATCACTATTCACAGCTTGGGAAAGTTTCTATCTCACCGAGAAGTCAAGGTAAAAATAAGATTTCTCCTAAGCCTTACCTGAGTTATAGAATCATAGAGTTTGAACTTAGTTTTCTTTTTTGATATTTACAGGAACTTGTGCAGAGTGCTTTGTTAGAGAGCAACACTGGAAGAGATGATCGGATTTTATACAATAAGCTTGTTAGGTTGTCTTTATAGATGAAGATAATTAATAATGTTCCTCCTCTTGTTTGTTTGCTCTTTTAAACTTGGCATTGGTCTTCCTTAATTTTGTTTCGACTATTTTCAAACTAGCAATAAATGATTTTTGCTACTTGATATTGTTTTTATTATTAATAAGATCATTACTCAGTGGACTATGTAATCGTGGTCTAATTTTATATTTAACTATTTGTATTTAAAATTGCATTTTATTCTTTAGATTGTTTAATAACAGTTTTGACATGTGGAGGTTGTAGAGAATGTGGAAAAAATAAAAAATTAATTTTCTACTAAACAATTATAATTAATTACCTTGGCGAACGAAATCAGTCAAAAATGGAGTCAAAATATCTTCCACAGGAGTGGTTAAGCAAAAAATTAAAACATTAATTACCTAATTGGAATCGACCGTCTCTATTTATAAACAAGCCCTATTTTCACTGTTCCTCATTTCCGATTCCTAAGTCTCTCATCTAAAAAATTCGACTGAAGATCAAAATCGTCTTCTCCGAACAATGTCTTCGTCAAAGGGGAACGGGATTGCGTCTTTTTCAAAGGGGAAGGAGATTGTGTCGACGAGCGCTGACAGCGAGATCAGCAAGGCGGTGGCGCGTGACTTCCAGAGCTTAACAATGTCTTCTTCGAACAAGATTGAGGTGATCAGTTCCGACGGCGTGTCTTTCGAAATCGACGAAGCGGTGGCGCGTAAGTTCCAGATCTTAGCGAACATGATTGATGACGACTGCGCCGGTAAAGCCATCCCGCTTTCAAACGTCACCGGAGAGATCCTCGGAATGGTTATCAAGTACTGCACGAAGCACGCCGAAGTTGGTCCGATTAAAGACGACGACGAAGACGAGACGAAGAAGAAGGCGCTCGATTCTTGGGACGCGGAGTTCAGGAAAGTCGATCTAGAGACGATTTTCCATCTGATTCTCGCTGCTAACTATCTCAACATCGCAAGCCTTCTCGATCTCACTTGCCAGACGGTTGCAAATTTCATCAAAGACAAGACAGTAGAGGAAATTCGCGACATTTTCAACATTGAAAACGATTACACTAAAGAAGAAGAGGACGAATTTCGCAAGGAGATCGGTTGGACTTTTGAATGATTCACAAATCCCAACTTTTTAGTATCGTTTCTAATTGCAGATTTCTTGATATTTGTTCATGATTAGAATTGGTCTCTTTCAAAATTAAAAACTAATGTGTATGCTCTCTCATTTCCGATAAATCGTAACTAGCAAAATTCTCAGGCGATTCATATTTCTTTGTTGGCTATGAATTAGAAGAACACAGGGTTTCGCCGCCGCCGCCGTCTGGCTAGGGTTTCTTTGTTTCTTTTTTATTGATTTTTAGGAAAAAAAAAGTAGTAGTAATTACGAAATTTCGGCTTTCTTTTTCGCCTTCGAACGAATTAAACTCCGGCGTAGTCTGGTTTTCTTTTCCGACGTGATTCTGTCGGCGACAACCGTTGGTTTTGCTTCTGATTTTACATCTGGGCGATACGGCGGTGAGACGAATACGACGGTGAAGGTTTAAAAAGCAGCGATAGTGATCTTGAAATAGTTTACAGATTTGTTTTCTTGTTTCAAAATTATTTACGGAAATTGGTGTTGGATAATGTTTAATCTGTGATTTCTTGGCAAGAATCAAATGTTCTAGATCTTGACTTCAGCGTTCCTGAAATTTTCCGGTAATTCTACCGTCGGGAACAAATCCGAGACCCCCTCACCGGCTCTCTCCTTGGGGAACCTTAAGGGATGGACACGTGTCAGCCGTTCCCTATCTAATCTGCCACCTTGGCATATAATAAAACCCATTTATCTTTAAGCCCAGATTATTTAATTTTATAATCCTGTCCTTGTAGCTAAGAATTTGTATATTTTTGGATTCAGTCACTTTTGACTGGTTTCTTAACCATTTTGGATTTGTTTAATCGGCTTTACCGGGAGATTAAGAAACAGTATATTTGGGCTCAGTCACTTTATAGGAAGTAGTAAAGTTTTCGCCTAATCACGAGATGGGTTCGAATTCTCTATATGAGAGTCTAGAAACAAGCTACCAAATATGGCGTCATCACTCATTACCTTTTCAAATCCAGGCTCATCATACAATATTTGAGACATTCCTTTGTTGTGGCTTCATTCTTTTCAATGTCAAATTTTCTACTCTAGATATTATGCCACCAAAAAATTCTTTCCGGATTGAAGTTTGATAAGCCACCTTTAAATCCATAATGTTCACATGTAAAGCTGGTTGGGTGATTGCTACGGTTTAGCGATTACTAACATATGCATTCATGTTTTATCAAATCTTTTGTAGTTTTTTTGGGTGCTTTTATAGGGTTTATTGGCACTTTGGATGAGTATGGTACTGGGAGCAAATTTGGATGGAAATTGGAAAACACAGCATATTGTACAAAATCATAGAAAACATCGATCGAGACCCTGGTCGTAACAAGAGATCATATTTTCAGAATTTGCAGATTTTACCTAAAAGTTTTTTTTGATACAAGTGCCTAATTCGTGTTATCGATCTATGTAAGCAACTTTTCGGCATTTGTTCAGGCTAAACATTATTTAATTCTGTGTGAGGACGTTTTTGAGGAGATGAGGGCGTTTTTGGGGAGATGATTTCGTACTCTGTCTGTGTTTGTAAGAAGAAATATGAATTCCCTTCATTTCCTACTTTAATTATTGATGCAAAACTTTCTTTAAACCATGATTTCTACTTCTTCTTCCATGGTTGAGTACATTTCCTGTTAGGTTTAGATTTTTCAAATTGTTTTCATTAGCTGCTAAACTGGATCTAATAGATTGAGGATTATCAAAAATTGTTCTTAGTTCTTGTTATTGTTTGATCACCTAAAATTTACGATCTTAATTTAATTACCAGGTCGCAAAAAGCGTCCTTAACTTAACTGAAATAACTTTAATGAGCAAAAGGTAATTGGCAAAAAAAGAAGAAGCTAATGTTAAGGTGTTGTGAACTTTTCAAACATGATCTTTAATGCATGTTTATTGCTTGGATTCAAACGACGGCTTAGGATTTTAGGTTCTTATACATATTTATTTAGCATATGAAGCTTATAATTTAGTGATTAGAGTTCTAACTTAATCTTATCTATAATCGAATTGTATATGCAGTTTCTGATTCCCTTCGAATTAATGCTTTTAGTTAAAACCACTTTTAATAATCGACTTTCATTTCTTTTTAGTATACTAGAACTGATAAATATTTTTCTTTGTCT
This sequence comes from Euclidium syriacum, assembly GCA_900116095.1. NCBI lineage: Eukaryota > Viridiplantae > Streptophyta > Magnoliopsida > Brassicales > Brassicaceae > Euclidium > Euclidium syriacum. The sequence continues at coordinate 2,515,871 of FPAK01000010.1, read as the reverse complement.
TAGCTTAATCTAAAATAAAAATTTCTAGTACTGTAGTCTTAAGACATTTCATTAGAGTTCTTAGTGAGTTTCTTAATACGGAAACTAAAAAAAAATTAATAAAAAAATCACGGATCCCACCGAAATTTAAGAAACCGATCCTTAAAATCTTTATAAAAGGATTGGTACGCCGTGATTGGTTAATTTTTTGTTTTTAATTTTTTTTTTCAATTCTAAAAAAAAAAATATATATTAACTTTTTTTTAAAAAAAACCATAGAAGGGTTTCTCCAATGGAGATGCCCTTAGACCTTCAATACACTTTATACTATTAAACTTTCATGGATGTTTAGAGATAAAACTTGAGCTATAGATTTTTTTGACGCTGTTGGAGGGGACCAATAACGCTACTTTCAAATTCTAGTATTAGGATTTAGTTTAAGGATGCAAATGATTTGTCAATTAGAAAAATAAATTTGGAGGAAAATTATAATCTTCTACAAAATAACCATTTAAAAGGAAAGATAGTGGAAAAATAGTCAATTCATTCCGTTGGAAAAAAATTTAATTTGTTAATAATTTTTAAAAAATTTATTCCTCTAATATTTCTAAGAAGATTGAATGGAATAAAATTATTGCTCTATCAATTTTATTACATTTATTTCTATTCTATTAACCTTTAGTCCACATGTTTCTCTAATAACAACCATTTACATCTAGATGTTTTTATTTTCGATTACTTAAACGTTTGATATTCTTATCTTTTATGTTTCAGGTGTATGGCCAATACTCGAAGCACTAAGGAAAGAAAGTTGATTTTTCTTGACGACGAGGAATTAGTGAAGTTAGAACGCACAAACAGGAAAGGAAAACAACAAGTAAACATGGTCAATGGAGATGAGAACGAGTTTGCTGAGTTGTGCGATGCAGATAAATACCTTATTGGTGCAAAAGGGAACATCATCCCAAAAAAACATCAAAATATTGCTCTAGGAAAGCACACCTATCAACGCTCACAAAATGCTAATTAATGTAGCGCAAGGAACTCAAAACAATGTCCAAGGAGAGCCCTACCTGAATATACAATATGATTGATGAGTTTTACCCGAATCGCTTTGCAATCGGAGCACCTCCGTTTCAGAGAAACGCTTCTGAGCTTAAGCCTAGCACCATAGCTCTTGTGAGACAATATCAGTTCCATGGACTTAAAGATGAACATCCTATGGATCATATTGAGGTTATTACGGATCTTTTCTCACCATCAAGGCCAATGTTATTCCTACTGATTACTTTTCTGTACGTTGTTCCCCCACCCTCTTGGAAAGAAAGTAACAAGGCTTAACTAGTTACGTCCTGTCCTGGTTTATTGATTGCTTGGATGAAACTAAGAGATATGATAGAGCAAAATAATCGATTTTTACTATTTGTAAGCTAGAACCATTAGGTTGTTTTGATTTTTAATCCTAAGTCCTAAATGGCAATTAAAATGAAATCAAGAGAAGAAAATGTTTCAAGAAGTTTCAAGATGTTTTGAGAAGTTGAAACCCAATTATTTTTTGTTTCATATACAGTATATAGATTTGAAAAAATAATCTTTCACTAGGACGGCCAACCCCAAAAATAATTTTAAAAACTAAACTCTTAAGTAGATTATTACGGATATTATATATGATGAATTTTTTGTTTTAAAAAAGACTATAATATACAACGTTTCACTTTCAAGATATGTTGAGGAGTAGAAAACCCTAGTTTGAGATATAGATTACAAAATTATATATATCTTTCATTAATCCGGTCAAGCCCAAATTTTTTTTTACAAAGCTATCATGGATTCACAACAACCTATATAAATAGATAAGGCATAGTTTCACCGATAAGGCATAGAATAAAAACGTACAATGTCTTCTTCAAACAAGGTTGTGTTGAAGAGCTCTGACGGCGAGTGTTTCGACGTCGTCAAAGAGGTGGCGCGTGAGTTGCAGATCGTAGCGCACATGATCGAGGACAACTGCGCTGGCGAAGCAATCCCACTTCAAAACGTGACCGCAAAGATCCTGGCCTTGGTTATCGAGTATTGCACTATGCATGTCAGAGAGGCTGGCTCAACCGAAGAAGCAGACGAGGAGGCGAAGAAGACGAAGCTCGATTCCTGGGATGCGGATTTCATGAAACTCGATTTGGAGACCATCTTCGATCTCATTCGCGCTGCTAACTATCTCAACATCAAAAGTCTTCTCAATCTCACTTGCCAGACGGTTGCAGATTACATCAAAGACAAGAAAGTAGAGGAAGTTCGCGACATTTTCAACATTGAAAACGATTACACTCCCGCAGAAGAGGCACAGCTTCGCAAAGAGAACGAATGGTCTTTTGATGGAGTATGATCCAAAACCCTAATTGCCGATTTTTAATGTTCTTTAATCTTTTGGTTGATAACTTGATTTGTCTCTTTTGGATTAATTTGGTCTCAACAATTCTAATTTATCTCTATTATTCGTTATTATTTTGATTTAAACCTATGTTTTTGCTTTAGCAATCTATCTCCCACCAAACCCTTCACGGCGATTTGTAATTCTTCGCCGGTTGTGAAAATAGAAGACTTAGGGTTTTGACAACAAAATGTCGCCGCCGGTTCTTTTCTAAACCTAAGGTTTTCTTCGTTTCTTTAATTCATTTTTTCCAATTTATTATAAAAATTCTTCTTTATAATATAATAACACAATTGATGACCAATTAATTTAGACGCAGAAAAACATATCAAACAGAAAAAACATCGTTTGCGTTTTAGTTTATGGCATAATAGGATAATGTCATATACTTTGTGATCAACTTCAAATCACCAATTTGAGCTTTGTGTATGACATCCTAGTGTTTACCAATGGGTTTTTCCTCCTCACTCTAAAAAACTCTGCTCGTGTTTGAGTAATTCTCTAGCATTCTGCACCTATACGTTAAAACATCAAAATTTGCATTTTATGTATTCTAGGAGGGTCGAGACAAACAATTCTATATTTTGCTTCCCCTCATTCTTATGTGCATGACCGCTCTCGATTATACCCCCTCTTGTTGACAAGATCCACACCAAATTCCTTTCCTGTATAAGCAAGCATATATCTCGTGATAACCATCTTCAATTAATTTTGTTGATTATCTTGAGGATCTCCAATTTCTGATTCTACGTTTTTCGCTCACTTTCTCGCTGTTTGGATGAATTTGACAAAATGTGCGGAGCTTTCCTCTAGTCTGGAAACGAAAATACTTCTATTGGTACAAAGATTTCTTGTGAGGTTTTTGTTCATAAAGTTTAAGGTGTTCTTGGTATTAGAAAAATTCTCCACGGAGGACTTATGGGTTTGCTAAAAATCCTATACACTTATCATATAAAGATAACCGCTCAAAAAGTTCTTCAATAATTTGACCTTCTTCTAACTTGTATCTTTCGCTTGTAGAATCTTCGGAGACAGCGATTAATTACTCATCATTGTAGATGTCATAAACTAGATATTCTAGCCATTAAAATTAAATAATCTAGATTTCCATGAATTTCTATAAACTTAATTTCCACAGAAATCTTGGGTTGAAGTAAAAAATATTCATTTTTGTATGATAATAATTCCCGAGCACCATGATGAACGAGAAACCTATCTAACTCGGATACAAAATAATGCAATAGGAACGTCGATAATGCTAACTTTCCCTCTAATTCCCCGAATACCATGGAACTTGTCTTCTTAACATCATTGACTAGTCGAAAAAAGTATTGAAAACAAGGAAGATAAAGAGTCGTGAGAAAAAAAAAAGCTATAGAGTGAACTCTCAATTTCATTAATCAAATTATAATGTCAAAAATATTAGACATAAACGGCTTATTATATAATAAAATATTTTTGATACATGCAGCCAAAACGTGAATAATACTAAATTTTTTATTGATTCCTTGAATACCCAAAAAAAAAGTATTCTTAAAATAGTTGTATTGTTGAAACAAATATGAAGAGAGCACCTTCAATTTCATTAACTTAACAAAATACTCTATCTACAATATTAGGCTTAAGTGACTTATTTATACTAAATTTAAAAACTTTAAAGAAAACCCATAAAACAACAAAAGAAAATTGTCTAAATAATAAAACAGATGCTATATATAGGACAAATTCTAGATATCACGAATTTATTGGTCCCATAACTCCTTGGAACTATCTTTGAAGCAAAAAAAATCGGCTGGATAGAGGCTCCTCAGGTCTCAGCTTCACCACCTACAAATGATGATGGAACATATCAAAGATTCACTTTTATAAAAGTCTTACGAGGTTTCGAATAAACAACTAAGGGGATGTCGTTTGCGCATCTGAATACCGCCTCTAGAAACTGTATTTGGACGTAGTATCTAGACGCAACATCCTGATAGAGTTCGTTTATGCAATTAAAAACTGTATAAAAATATGTTATTTTACAGTTTTATCATAGAAACACTATTTAGGTCTTGATTGTTTCTAGATTCTAGAGTAGATTTTGGTGGGAAAATACTATTTTTAAGATTTTAGCGAGAAAACATTATTTTGCTGTTTTGGTGGTATAACGATTTTTTGCTATTTGTCCATGAAAACAATAAGTCTATATAAAATATAACATGGTTTGAATTGTAATTGTAAATAAAAGTATTTTAGGCTTTTGGTAATTGAAACGGATTTTGGTACGTCCAAATTTTAATTTCAAACGCATCCAAAATATTCGCAATATTTAAACACATTTGGATACACGTACCAATGAGCAACATCTCTCATCTCGTATCTACTACATCTTAGGGACGTGCAAATGAACAGCCTTAAAGATGAACAACATCATAAAAATGGGCCGATTAACCTAGATTCTGAGCCATTTAAAGCCCAATGATGTACCATACAGCATTGTACTTTTGTCCTTCTCCGCAAAAATGACATGACTAGAGCGCGTGAGGTAGTTTTAAAACACTTTCGATTAATCAAATATGTATAGGTGAAGATCCCATATTCCCATCCACAATAATAAAAGTTATAAGAAATAAAAATAAAATAAATAGGTAAGAATTTAAGATGCTTAGGGTTTAATTTATGTTTGTTGGGCGACGTGTTTATTTCCAAAATGAAAAAATTGCATGACGCAAGCACCTCATCTCTTCTCTCTCCAGTTGCTTGGATTGGAAGTTGAGCGAACCCTTTTCTTTACTTCCAAGCTTAATAATTATAATAATCATTCCTTTTACTTATTATCAATGATTTTCATAGAATCATATCAATGTCGATTTCTAAGTTGTTCATGATGGGACTTGACCTTCCAAATCAAATTACCATTCTTTTACATGAATCATCACATATTTCTAAATTCTAAGGTAAACAATAATACGAGTTTTTGCTTTGGAAAAGATAGTTTATGTTTTAACAAATATCATCTAAGGTAAGTTTTTTGAATACATAATTACCCTTTGGTAATTCTGAACCAAAACAGATTATGAATCTAAAGTATGTGATTTTCTTATTAACTAAAAAATAACAACAAAACTAAACAATTTTTATATATAATTCGTGTGTAATGGGTGAGTGGTTCTCCAGAGTTCAATTACCATTAGTACATTGTGTGGATTAAAAATAATCTCACACTTTAGGTCGGTTAAAAAAAGTCCAATGAATATGCTAATCGACGATATATATATCATTACACATAAAAACTAAGTTTCGTGTTATGGCATATATGATAAGATTTTGCCGTGGTTTATGAAGATTAGTTAGATTTTGACCCGGATTACTCATTTATGTAGAACAAACAGACACACGTTAGAATTAAAATGATAGTAGAGACCCTCAGACCGGATAATTTATATAAATTATTAGACTAGATGTGATCTATATAGTTTCTTTTTATCTTTGACCAACTATTCTATATAGTTTCTAATATGCAAAATATACTATTTTTTTGTACAAACAGTTTTTTAAACACTATTTTCTATATTCTAGGAGGTGATATATCATATATCTAGTAAAAAATCGAAGCACTAGAGATGGTCACAAAGCATAAAAGTTTATTAATAATAAAAGAAGAAAAAAATTGAAAATCTACAACTTTCCACATTCAGTGGGAACAAACGACACCGTTTCCTTCTCAAGATCATGAAGTACATTGAAATTCTGCTGCTGAACATTTCCAAAAATAGACATCCCATTTGAACTTCCCATGGCCAAACACAAAACGCCGGTACTTGAATCCGCCACCATGTAATTCTCTCCCGGAAGCTCCAAATCCGCGCCTTTAAAATGAAAAATCAGCTTAGGGACCGCGATTTTCTTCGCGGCATTAGGTAACGTGAAGCACAAGTCAAGTCCGGTGGATCCCGAATCATCGACTGGTAAACTCATCCGAGAAGCAAACTCCTTCTTCAAAGCCTTAAATGCTGTCTCCTCAAGGTACGTGATGGTCGTGCCCGAGTCTATGATCATACCTCCGGTTCCATCTTCGGCTAATTCAAAAGTAGACTTCTCGAGAGAGAGACGTTGAGATCCAACGGTGACGCCTTGTAACTCAAGGTAATAGAAAGTAGGCTGATTCGGATTTCGTAGCAACGCCATCGTTTTAGTAGTTTCCCCGTTCGCACTTGCAGTTGTTTTGTTGACGATACTCGAGGCTAAAGATCCGATAAACAAGGAGCTAGATGCTTCGTTATCCTCAATGGAGGTCAAACAATAAGAGAATTTAGTCTCTTTGAGCTGAGATATGAGAGAAAGCGGTCCACGACCAAGACCTACAAGACCTGAGCCTTGAGAAAACCCATCTCCATTGTTCTCGTCCCCACACCCAAACCCTATACCTGAAACCGAGTTTTCGCCCTCGAAAGTAAACATTTCCGAAGCCAAAATCCCTTTCGTGGATGAGTAATCTCCATATGTATACGAATACTCACAAGCATCTTTTTCTTGGTTGCAGTTTGATCGAGGCAATGCATTGCAAAGACCAGAAGAGCATCCTATTTTCTTGTAAGAAGAAGATTTCTCGGGATCGAAAATCGGTGTAGGTTGATCGAAACATTCGGTACAAGGCTTACATTGAGTCCATATAAGATCACTTCCGGTATCGACAATAGCCGAGTATTTAACCGGAGGACTACCTATAGATAATTCCATAAGAAACTCGCCGTTTCCGCCGTGAGTCGGCGCTCTAATGTTATTAGTATCATCAGGACGACTTGATGATGCTACAGCCAAAGCAGCTACAGCTCCTAACCTGTTTAACCTGTGGACTCCACGGTTAATCCCTCTTTGGATCTTTTGGATCTTGGTGAGGTTTTTCCCGGAATCCACGTGTTGAAGACTGAATCGAAAACCGGATCTTGAAAGATGGTTTGTGGGAGGAGGACGGTCGATTAATGATCTTCTTGATGAGGAAACCGTGATTAAGCAAGAGAAAAGGAAAAGAAATAAAGGGAATAATAACAAAGAAGATGAGGAAGAAGACGAAGAAGAAGCCATGGTTTGTATGTTAGTGGATTGGTGAGAGATTAAAAGAGTGTTAATTAGTGTGGTTTATATAAAGAGATTTTAGGACAAGATAAGAAAGAGTTACAGAAGAAAGTTAGGCGTGTAAGAAGATAGACATTGTCACTTCCCTACTTAAAAGGAGGAGAGGCCGTTTTTAAGAGATCAATTCAAACAAGCAAGCCCTATTCTTCCGATGTTAGTTGGGAAAAGACCTTTTTTTCTCATCTACAAAACCTGTTAATGAAAAGACAAGAAATTTACTATATGGGCCCATTTGACTCAGGCTTTCTAAAATAGGCCCATTATAAGTGATGGAAAGAAAACACGCGCAGTGGCGGCGCGTGGATGACACTGCTTCGTCGTCCTCCTCTCGCAAAAATTCAGAGTGAATGATGTATCAACAATATCATAAACTGGTCAAAGGTTGATATTGGATGGGAGAGTCATTGTTTGACATAGAAGTTACTATTAATCAATAGAATAAATCAATTTTACAGTAAAAAATAATTCTGTTTGTATCAAAAACTATAGTGTACAAGTCCAAGAAGTGATTGTTTATCAAAAAAAAAAACAAGTCCAAGAAGTGATAAGATCAACATTCAAATACAAGAAGAACAACCACATTTCACAAATATGCAAAACCAACGAAAATATTTATCATAAATCATAAGCAACATTTTATAAGAAAATTATATCGAATAAATAAGCCAACACATTTACCACAATGCACATAAATCATTCCATGTAACTAATCCAGCAAGCTTAATGATATAAAGAAAACTTGATCAAGTCAATTATTAAACTCCATAAATAGATGATCCTTATTCATGCTTTCCCAAATAAGCAAACAGGTATAATAACTAAATGCATAATTTATTAACATAAATACGATGACATTATTGCAAATTAGCTATATCAATATCTCAAAACAGCGGTTTGTGGCGGCCACTAGCTCTGCCGCAGAGAAGAGCGTTTTTTGGGATCAAGTATTCATCTCTAAGAGAAGTTGAAGTTGTGTAAACACGCATGTAAAACTGTTGTCCTAAGTATTGTCTTTCCCATAACTCCGATCTTAAGTTCCACATACCTACATTGTCTAAAGCTACGTATATCGCAGTCCATGATTTCGGATACACCTACAAAAAATTCATCACACACTCCATATTTTTACACTAACCAAGACTGAACTATTTACTGGTCAACTATGTGATCAAGATCTAAAGTTCTTAGAAGGATCTCACCTGAACAGTGCAGCGAGAGACTGCATCATTTAGATTGTAGAGTTTTCTACTTGCAGGTCTCCATTTCCCAAGTTCCATTCTAATAGATAAACAAATTCCACATGGTTGCTATATATAATGGTGATCAATCAACAACTAGAAGACAAAGTAATACTTAGCTTACCCAACAACAAAGAAAGAGTAACCATTAAAGTGCCAACTCTGAACAATATCTTCCCAGTTCTCGAACACAATCTCCACAAAGGCTCTATAATCAGCTTGCATCACAGATGTGACTGGGAATATCTTTACCTTTAAGGGTTGATCAGATATGCTTCCAGGTTTATATACACCGTTGATTTTGAAGTAATCCGCTAGTTTCAATGGTGTATCTGCTGGATAAAACGATGCACTGTTCACACCATATCGTTGCTTTCCTTTAATCTGTCCAGTAGAATCATCAAGTCTGATCGTTCTTATGAGTTTTATTAAACCATAGTGATATGAACCTTGTGGATTTGGCCTTGGTCCACTTGCTGTAAGGTTGGTTCTTCAAAACAAAACCAAAAACCACTCAGAAAATAGCTTGTTCACTGAATTAAAGAGTAAAAAACAGTACCTGATAGCTCGAGCCTGTGTAATAGACCAACTCATTAGAGTTGGTGCAATTGGTATAGGTCCAGAAACAGGTCTAATTGAATTGGTGTAATGAAGAATACCAGTGGTGGAGAGGATCTTTGAGGTAAACCTAGTTGAGACCACAACGTGATAATCTTTTGGAGGTTTATTAGCTGTTATAAGAACTGAATAAGATTGACCGACGTGAACATCGAGTGAGGAGAAGATAGTTTGAACAGTGTGTGTTCCTTCGACTTCAATTAATTTCATCATGTGGTTTTGGATTCTGAAGTTGAGTGAGTTTTGTAATCCAACATTTGATATTCGTAGCCTGTATGTCTTACCTGCAAAGGAAAATATCAAATCGAATAAAGTTGAGAAATGGTTTTAATTCACCAAGAAGGGGAAAGAAATGACCAAAACCTGATTCAATGGTGAAGGTGGTGCCGCTATTGCGGCCATTGATGAGAATTCCGTCCGGGAAAGGAAGCTTTCCGCCATTATCGAGTTTACCCCTCAATTCCTACAATGGAGATTCATTATTCCGATGGCGATTACGAACGCGAACGCGATTCTGAACGGAAACGCGAATCTGATGAAATTGAATCGAAATCTCGAGAGTCGGCATAGAAGGAGGAGAATCAGTTACCTTGTGGTTGGTTTTGTACCAGTCGCCGATGAGGACGGTGTAATCATCGGCGGGAGCGGGGAAGGGGACGGGGATTTTAGGGCGGCTAGAGATACGGATGCCGCCGAATCCGCCGGCGGCTTTGTGAAATCCGAGAGATGGAAAGTAGTAAAAGCTTCCGATCTGATCCTTAACTTGGAGAGCGTAGGTGAAGTTCTTCCCCGGCGGGATTGGGCATGTTGTTCCGTACACTCCGTCTTGGAACGAATTCTTCAAATTTTGAATCCCGCTCCTTTACCAAAAAAAAAAAAAAAAAAAAAAGTTTTGATAAACGAATAAAAGGCATGGAGCATACAAATCCACGTAAGCTTCCAAATGGAGTTGGAATGAGACGGAAGATTTTGTTACAATCACAACACGTATGTATGCAGACGCCATTAATTTGCAAATGCATATAGAAATGATAAAAACATTGGTTTTAAGAAAATATATAAAATAACGTAATCCTATATATCCATTTTCAGTGAAAATAAAATAAAATTTTGTGGAATCATGGAATCTTCTGAGAGTTTGTTAAGGAGAAGAGTTTTTTGAACCTTCTTAATTTTTTATTCTATTATTATTTTAATATAATTATATTCAAACATGATAATTGTTATTGTTATCTCACTATATCTTTTGTTAGAATTATGGTTACTTCAAGGATTTAATGAAATAATAATATGAATCACAACTAATTAGGGTTTTATCTTATGATTCTTCATCTAAGTTATTCTTAATATTTGTTCTAACTTGATCACTTAAAATTAAGATCTTAGGTTGATTAATAGATATAAAAGTATTGTTAATTAACTAGAAACAAACTTAGATGAGCAAATTCGTCTATTCTCAAAGAAATTTGGTTTAGGGTTTTTGTGAACTTAGCAAACTTGATTGAATACATATTTAGTTATTAAAATCTCTCAAATGAATTTAGTTATCTATTGGATTATGTATGGTTAGATCTCATAGTGAAAACTGGTTTTCTATATTTTTTGTTTGTGTTCAAGAACGGTTTTTACTTTATTACCCTGCTAGATTCTTATTTCAATTCTCATTTCCTCATCGAGTTCTTTATGCCTAGCTTTTCCTCCTGATTGTTTCATAACCGATTTTAATAATTTCTTACTGCGTTTAGTTTTTACTTTCAATTTTTATTTGCTTAGCTTATTTCAAACCTACGATATATTGTGTTTTGCTTAGTCTCTTTGGATCGATCCGTTTATCACTAAAATTTTATTTTTGTTCACTTGCAAAACTAAAACTTGTCCCCGATCAGTAACTTACAGAATTTAATCACCATAGAAGTGGAGAATGAAATCTCATATGGTGATATTCTCCTCTTTAAGGTTTATGTTGAGCATTTGGCTATATATATTCAAGCCATGAACTTCTCACTTAATAAGATAAAAAAAATGAAAAAAATACAACAATCATCTGCTCTCTTCTTGTCTTTGTTTTTTTTCCTTAACGTAGAGTTTATATTTGTTAGATTCTATTTTCGAGTGCTGCAAAATAGTCGATTACATGATTGTATCATGGGATTCTGACTTCATTAACCATTACACTACGAGAAATTAAAGAATTAAGGAAAGAGCATTTCAGCTTCGCACAAATCGTTTCTCGTTACTCATATTTCGGTATCGAATTATCGTATTATTGGTTAAATTTTTATTATCGTGTATAACAATTATTTAGTTTTGCCATACTATAGAAATTATGGTTCTACGAACTATTCATTTACTATTTTAAGAGAAATGAGTGGAAATTAAAAATAATCAAAAATAAGTTCATTTTTATTTTAAATAAATTTATATTTAATTTTTGAACTTATTAAACTTGATTAAAGTAAGTTTAGACACTGTATATATATCTTTATATTTATGTTATATCACTTTTTAATTTATGGTTTAAGATGATAATTTTTATTCTTAAAATTATATTCTTTTTTTTGTTGTTGACAATTTTAAAAACTATATTCCAGTTTACGACATGACAGTTTACTAAATTAACATTAGCTAGTGACTAAATTTTCTTTTAACTAAAACTAAGATATTTGTAGATTTCAAACATGTAAAAGTCTAATGAATAATAAATGCACCCTTCAATATAAACTCATGTCTAAAAAACATTGACAATGGAAAATGAGACATACCATGATATAAGAAAAGGTTCATCGAGTTGATTGAATACGTTAATGATGAGATTGTCATTTGTAATAGAGTGAATGTCTGGTCCAGGGAACTTCCCGTTGATTAATATACCCTACCGGAAAGAAGATTTAACAAACTGATCATATTCCAATAAACAAAACCAAAAGTAATAATTTGGCAATAGTAAAGATTCAGTACCTGCTGTTTAATCCCGAGGGGTGATATGTTGCCATAGGTTATGTGCCAGTCGAAGAATCTGTAAGGATCTTCCGCAACAACGCTTATTAGAAACAATAGACTGGTTATCATTGTTGCAGTGTTCCTGCTTTTGGCGTCCATTTTTTATTATGTTTGGTAGATAAAGGAATCAGCCTATGAGATATAGAAGAGAGCAAATGAAAATGGTCAGTAAGTTTATATATGTGTGGGGGAAGAGAAAAATATTAATAGAAAAAGAAAATATAAAGGTCATACAATTAAAAACAAAATAATAACTACTTGTATCACAAAAAAAAGAAAAAAAGAAGAAAAGAAAACAAGATTAGTGCACCGTTTGAATTCACGTAACTATTATTAAGATGTGCACATGCACATGCAAATTTCTTTTCCCAACATGTACATAAATTTATTAAAATAGTCGCGTATATTTTCTCAATTTTAATAAATGTTTTCGAAAAAAAGTTAAATGAAAGAATCTTTATTTGTTTGTTAACTTGAAAAAGTTGTAAATATAATAGGTTTCCAAAATTTATAATGTCACATCTCTTGAAATAGACACATGTATGATGAGAATCCGAATATTTATATAGTCACCACAAAAATATTACATTTAGATATCCAGTAACATTAAATTGCCATATCCCATTTACCTTAGGGTAAATGTTTTGATCTCAGTATTTAAAGTGATTTGTGCTCAAATAAAAAATCCTATATTATTTAAATATGGATTTTAAAATCTAATGCTATGAAATATATAATTTGTTAATACTGTCAATGTTATAAAGTTAATGATTTAAGAAATCTATTGTTATTGAAATCTTTTTTATGTATTGAGATTTCAATTTTTTTAGTGGATTTCTTATTTAAATATTCAAAAACTCAAATCATAATTTTATATGGGATAACCGTTCTACCCGACCGCCGTCCCAGTCAAATAAGAACATGCGACAGCCGAGTTTTTCAGTGCCAAGCAGTCCGGTGCGCTATTTTGAAAGTGGTAATGTCTGATTTCACGACGACAAAAGTGAATATCACAAAGACAATCACTCTCCCGTCGTTTCGTAAGACCATCACCCGCCCTTATGTCTCCTTACAGAAACCAAGGTTGTGACGGTTCAACGTAATCTTGTACCAGTGGAGATCCGCCAACCGAAACATAAAACAGCGCAGTGTACAAGAAACAAAGAAAACATTGAAAACGGTTAGTGGAACAATGAAGAAGAATCAATTATAAAAATCGAGTTAAAACATTTAAATTCGTGCAAACCATTTTTCTCAAACAAATGAAAGCAAGAAAACACAAAAGCATCCGGGTATGTCTAGCCTCCTAATCCTACGGTTGACCTGCCTAAAAAAATTTAACCATGAGGGGTGAGTAACTCTGGAGAGATACTCAATGAGCGGGATCCACCTAGGACTCACTCTAAGACCGAAAATAAACAATCAATAGCCGAAGCAACATGCAATAAAAACAAACAAGCATCGGTGAACATTCCTTCCCCATGAAGTAACGTCCGACGAAGCACAACTACACTACTATGGTCAAATACAAGTTACTTCCCCATTAAGTAACCTATGTGGAACAACCCTAACCCCAATAATCGCTAAATCTCTTTTGGTAGAGAAACGATTAGTACTAAACTACCACATAATTGTGAAACTACCCTTTATACTACGGGTCATACTTCAAGTAGTCCAAAACTCAAACTACTAAACTACTCTCAAAATAAATAAAATCTCACTATCACTCTGGGCCCTGAGCATACGATACCACGACTGCCATTTCATGGAACACCCAATTGTAACGACGAAGGCATACAATTAGAACTTCCAACACCGTTCACTGTCATTCGATACGCGGTGATCCTACATACAATCACTAGCAGTGGAACTATTTATTGTATTCCGGATTTTGTGCCACCAGCCAAGGGTCATGATCCCATGTCTCTCTGGTGTAACACAGTCATACAGACCAAATACACTCGACATCGGTATCGCAGCTCCACTCTCACGTACACCTAAACTTTCAGAGTTCTACAGGCTCTCTCTCACTCTAACGCTAAAAGAAAAAATAAACAGGCTTAAACTATCCTAAGCTAAACCTAACTACCCAAACCCCTAAATACAAATAAATATAAAATACTTTGCAAGGTGTACTAACTATTACTACACAAGGATGATACAACATCCTACGTAACACAGCCAACATCTGTCCCTTCCTGGACACGATGTCTCTCGGAGCCTACCAATCTCACAAAGAGATACGTTAGTTCAAACTTCGCCACCTGAGCCACTTGGAGTCTATTGTCATTATCTCAAGACACAATAGTTCTTTCCATAGAGCCTATCATTCTCCCGTCAAGACACGATAGATCTTACTCCATCCAGAACCCCCAAGACCCACTGCGTGAGTTTTAGAAGTTCTCAGCACTCCCCTCCTTGAAAACGTTTCCCGCAAGAAACAATTTCCCTAGCTTAACTCCGGATCTATTTTAACATAGACCTGTTGACTACTACTCCCTGGCCTTATCGATCATAACTCAAGAGGATTGATAGCCACACTTCTCATACCAATGGTTAGACCTTATAATCATAGCCTGAGTGTATTGGTCAATCCATATTACCAAACACTGACCCACTCGTGGTCTAAGTCTGTTGATCCGAACTTTTATCCAAAACTCTTCTAGCTTATGATCCAGATTTCAACAATTAGTCCATACCAAGTCATTCTGACATGGATACACCGGACACTTGGACTAATCAAGGAATCTCTTTTTCACGCTCTTGGCATAGATCTGACTCATACCATACATACACAGACTGTCTATTCTCAGAGGAAAATCAACAGCTCACTGGAACCATGCATACAAAAACCGGTTCACATTGCCTTCTTTTCGGCTTCTCAGAAATAATTATTTTTGTGAAAAATTATCGTCTTCTCGTTGACTTTGATTTTGACTTCTTCAACTTCTCTTGAAAATCGGGTTGTTACAACCTGTATCAATATTCCCTATATACTAATTGAGAATACATAATGTACTTTAATCACGCTTACCACGACCCAACTCTTCATCAACATCATCCTCCAAAACCCCTACATCTACATCTACTGCAGGCTTCCCATTTTTGGGATGTATTTTAACATTGACAACCAAGTAACAAAAGTATTGTCGATCGACACGGGTGATGGATGGCAATCGACACGAGTAATAACAACATTGTTTCCCTTTCTCCAAAGGGTTGATGGTTTGTTCATTGGTTTAGTTGAGGAGGACTCGTCTTAATCAATGCCGCAACCTGCATTCTCTTTCAGAGTAGCTCGAAGAGTTTATTATGCTTTTGACTTATGTTCAGTGTTTAAGAGTTTACCGTGACGTGTTTCCTGTTCTTACCGACGGTTTAGTTAGGTTGAAAACATTGTTTCAATTCCATGTGAAGGGGAAGAGTCTAATACCTTAGTAGGTTTTGTAAACTAAATTGTTTGTACTCGTACCACCCGAATTCAAATTAATATATTGCTTTCTGAGAAAAAAAACTTAAAAAATGTTGGGTTGTTTGTAAAATAAGAAAAGAAGATAATGTCACTTTTCGGTTCGGAAAGTGTTTGTCTAGTAATACTTAAATTAAATAATATAGTCATTTAAAATAAATATTCAAAGAAAACTGATTGATTAGCTCCGTAGTTCTGAACAATCGCTCTCGTCTTTTCATTTGTTGCATATGTTTCTTCATGAAATTATAGAATGCACCAACCGTCGAATACTCCATAATCATGATTTCTTTTTATATATATACTAGTGGGAGATTTGTTATTTTTAATATTCTAATGAGGAGAAAACTTTAAGAAGAAAATGAGAAAATTAACTGGTTAAGATTGAATTGTTAAACGGTTAAAATTATTTGAATATGAAAGAACTTAGAGTATTAAACAATTGCACAACATGTAAGGTAAATGATTGAAACTGAAACACATGTGCTTATAAGTGGAATGGTCTTCCACTCAAATGTAAAATTAAAGAAATGATTTCAAATATTTGCCATTGTTTGTGATTATTTCTGATAACAATTAAACTATATATTTTATTGAGACATGTCTTTGAAATCTGTTATAATTCGTCCATTTTGTCACATGTTTTCCAATTTAAATTAATATGTATTACTTTTGATATTTACGCTTAACTTGTAATTCATTCAAAACTTAATATCCTTACAAACACCCAGTTCACATGAAAGAAAAAAAAAACGTAGTCATCTATTAGGCGACTACAAAGATTAGACTTTACCAAGAGGCAAAGGAGAAAGAAAGTCTTTCTTTAACATAACCAACTGCACCATACTGCATGTCATTGTCTCACTCACTTACGATAAGGTTTTCTATCCAAAAATGTATGGTTTTCTATCCAAAAATGTATGTTTCTTGCATCACATGGAGCCAATGTGATTTAGTTTCACTCTCAACAATCACCTCTTTCAAATCTCCAATCTGGGATTGCATTTAAAACTCGATATATATCAGCCTAATGTTGTCGAAAAGCTGGTAACACTCGTCTTCTTTTTCGCTAATGTAATTGGTGGGTCCATGAACGCGACGATGATATTTCTCATATAAATATCTCGAATGCTCTCCACTGCCCAATATAAACTTAATAAGAAAGTCTCCATTGCCGACCCAACTTGCGAGAAAGATTTGTGTTCATGAATCTTCTTTGATTTTATTTGATTTTTTTGGTGGTGACAGTAAACATCAATTGCGATATGTTTTCAACAACGATTCCAAAGTCGTATTGGTTTTGAAAAAAGTAAATAATGGATCATTGCATTATAGTAGGTTTACCAAAAAACACGGGAACAAATTCAGGAAATTTTGTGAAAATAATAGAAAGAGGTAAAAAAAAAAAACAATTGCAAGATCATTCAATAGAAAACCTTTACATCTAGGAGCAACATATTGACACCCATGGTCTTGCGTGGATGCTGCACGTTGACCACTTCTATCGGCATTCAAGTCTGAGTGTGAGCCTTCCATATATTAACATATGTGATACTTTTGTTTCTTTGAGAATTGAAAGAGGTGATTCGGTGATGAGTTTGGGAGAAGTATTTATACTCTGGTGAATGGAGGGTTGGTTAGTTATTTAATGATTTTGAATTGAAAACAAATTAGTGGGGGATTTCATCTCACAAATAAAATTGGTAATCAACATAACTTAATTGTTACAAAATTTACCCGCATTGAATGTGATGTTAGGAATTTTAGAGAGCCATTATTAAAGTTTTGAGAAGATACATGTGCAGCTTTTGTTGACGAAGAAGAAGATCAAATGTGAGAGATAAAGTGAGCGTGATGGTGATGCTAGGTTTTAAACAATGGGCATGACTAAGTTATTTTTTACTTATTCTCCTGGGTCTCGATTGAAAACTTAAACAAAAGTCTAATACATCACGTGAAGAGAATTTAAATATTGGGATTTTTCGTTTTGAAAAAATGAAGGTGGCATGTCACAATTGTAGCACTTGAATATATGAGATGTTTTTCTAAGAAGAAAGCACAAATTATATATATATATATATATATATATATATATTAAAAATTGGATATATAAGTTTTAATGGTTTATATGTATTTGAAAATATTATTCGAAAAGCATTGCAATAATAAACGGCAAAAGTGTCTAAATCAAAAAAAGATTTTGAAAGATCTGATACGATGTCATTTTTGGATACATTTAATACAACATATAATTTCTTCTGATTAAGGTTTACGAAACCTTGCTACCTGACTTTGATTACCTCATTCTTTGTTTCAAAGGTTTATAATATCCATAGACATGCTCTATCATATATGGCATACAACCAATTCTACGTTGGAAACGCAACTACCATTATTCTATGTCAAGCGTACATTTTCCAGATATATGTGATGCACAACATATGCTACTTACTTTTTCAGCTATCGAAGTTAAGTCACATAAAAGAAAAGAACCTTACAGTTGAACATCTAATGTTCATAGTTAAGCACTATCCATTTCAACCATGTAGAACCCGATTTATGAATATGAGTTAGTTCACTCCTACAACCCCCTCCCTCTCCATCACTTTTCATAATAAAGAGGGATATACATTTCTTGAGATTCAAATCCTAAATTAGAGAAAACTCATACCGATACTTTTCTTCTATAAAATTTGAGTTAGATATCTATTCATCAAACATGTATCTCTTAATGGAAGTGTCTGATCTTCTTCTGACCCTCATTCTTTTCTCTATTTTTATATTCCCCAACACAACATATTGAACCATATACACCACTGTTGGCATGGTTAAATCAAACATTTCTTCTATTTTCCATATTTCTTGTTTTTTCTAGCTAGTACTAATTCTTTATAACTTCCCACTTGTCTTTCCAAGGATTTTTTCCACACATGTTATCCTTGAAGAATATATTAGTATGCTTCCCATTAGAGGTATTCTCGCATACCTCCCATGAATTACTTCCTCAAATTAATCTTCATATAGCATGCCAAAATGTAAATT
Source organism: Euclidium syriacum (assembly GCA_900116095.1). Taxonomy (NCBI): domain Eukaryota; kingdom Viridiplantae; phylum Streptophyta; class Magnoliopsida; order Brassicales; family Brassicaceae; genus Euclidium; species Euclidium syriacum. Next base: position 2,496,979 of record FPAK01000010.1, on the reverse strand, counting down.
ATTACTTTTGTTTTCCTCTAAATATTTAACCGCTCAACCCCGAGTTTGAGCAAATCCAGAAAATTTAACGTCCTTGATTGTGAACTTAACCAATTTAGATAAACTATTTTGTTAATCCCAAAAGTTTGTCCTAAATAACGATCAATCAATTGTTTTTTTACAAATTTAAATTATAAGAATTTAAAACTAAATATAAAATCTAGCTAAAGTTAATCTTAATGTTATTGCATAATATACATATTCACATAATTTTTGGATGTTAGTAATTCAAAAATTTTAACTTGTGATTTATAAATACAAATATCCTAACTTTATTCTCAATTATTTAGTTATATAAGGTTAATTAAGAGTTATAAAATTTTTCTTCATGATTCTCATGATAGAGTGATCATTTCTATTGTCGAATGTAACAAATATTTTAAGAAAATGAAAAATTGATTATAAAAAGTACCTCCATTTTTCATAATTGAAAAATGCCTCCATTTTCCATAAAATTTTATTTCATCAAATTTTATTTCATCTACAAATTTGGACTCATTCACTCGTCTAAATCGATCCATATTATATCGACTTACTTAGAGCTCATTTAATGAAAATTACATCTTCTTAGATAAATTCTTAACTTAGGAGTTAAGTTTATTATTTTAGATAAATGTTAAGTTGTAGTTTTTTTTTTTAAAAAAAATATATATATATATATTTGTGATTAAAGTTTGTTTTAGTTTATAAATAATTGATATTAAATGTATGTTCATATTAATTAATTTTTAATGGATTGGATCACAACTCTATATTAATGGACCTAATTGTTTTATTAAAATTAAATAAATTAATTAGATGAGGTGTCACAATTTGGTGTGTTGAATTGATGATGTGACACTCTTAAAAAAGAGAAAATAAAACTTTATTTTACGAACCGCATCTTCACTGTTATGCGGATCCCACGTCATATTTAAATAATTTTTTGATCTTAGAATTTATGCGGGTTTCACCGTTGTACCTGCTCTTAAAAAAATTTCTTACAACAGAGGTTGGCAATATCGTTTCTCAAACTCTTCCCCAGACATATAAGAGGTTTTTCCGTACATTACATGTAAATGCAACGCTTTCCACACCAAACTTCGACTTTCTACCTTTTCGGTATATGGAATAGTCATTGCTACAATGTTTAAGTTTGACTAAGTTAATTAATTATTAATCATCTAGTATAAATATTATAAATATTTTACTGAATTGAAAATATTACTACGTCAGATTAATAAAATCGGTCAAGTCTCATATTATACCAGTGGCGGAGCCACGTTGAGAATGAGGGGGGCAGCTGCCACGGTTAAATTTGATAAATCTCCCACTAATTCTTAGTAATTTTCAACAATGCTCCCTTATTCTTTACTAGTTTTTGATAATGCCCCCCTTAAATTCTGACTCTAGATCCTCCCCGGTATTATACACATAAGAAAAAGCATGGCGGAAACGAACTGTAATATTAATATATATATAAATAAAACAATACTTTTTTTGTTAAAGGTATAAATAAAACAATACTTACGAGAAAGGAGAGCCAAGAAGAAAAGGAAAGTTAAGATTTTTATTGTTATGCTAAGGTTTGTTATGAAGAATGGGATCCAAAATTAGAATAAAATGTTAAGCTTATCACATAGTGTTTCAATCTTATATATATAGGTTGGACGAGAAGGTACTTCATATCAAAGAAAAAAAGGTATTTTTATTAGAATCTTCTTTTAGGCGAATCTCTCAAATTATTAAAATTGATCTACTATAAGTATTTGTTTAATAAATAGAAAGGAATTTCTTTAAAAAAAAAAAACCGTTTTTATCTTTCCCGACAACAAAAAAATTAAAAAATTCATTGCTCAAAAGATTGACCAAATAAATTTCAAATTTTGCGTTGACTTAGAAGAATTAGATCCGCTATTAATAAAACTTAACATTTTGTAATGAAGTGTTAAGTGTGATTAATGTGGGAACTAATTATTTGACTCTTAAGATATTTTGGCCAAAATAAGTAAGTTTATTTATAAAAATATATCGTGTTTTTAAATTTTATTTATATATTTTTCTTTATAAAACATGATTAAATTTCACAAAATAATCTTTATATATAATCTCTTCACTTTTACATATACTCATATACGTTTTTTTTTTTAGAATAACATACATATTACAGGATTGTAAAAAATTGATAAAGTTAAGCCTAAAACTAGTAATCAAATATAATTAGTCTGTGAAAAGAATTGATTTATCAAAAAAAAGAAAAATGAATTGATTGATATCAAATATGTAGAAAATCATTAAACTTGTAAAACGTGTAAACATACTTTTTGATCCGTTTGATTTGTTTTGTTGTGATAAACAAATTCACAATCTCATACTTCTTGATCCGTTTGATTTACGAGTTCATAGCTAAATGAATATAAATATTATTTTAATCTTTTATTTTATTCAAGTCACATATATTGATATAGGAGGACGGATGTTAGACATATTAGAGAAATGAAGATATACTATGTCTTTTGCATTCACATATTTTTATACCTGCAAATCTTATCACTGTCTTACAGCAAGGGGGTTCGCAATGTCGGTGCTTAAAATTCCCCTTAGGCACAACAACCTGCAGAGACGTTTCTTTGTGCATCGCATGTGAATTCAACGCTTTCTACATCAAACTTCGACATTCTACCTTTACGATATATGGAATTGTCATTGCTACAATGTTGAAGTTTGACTAATTAAGTAAATTATTATTTAATATAATTGCTTTGTTGAATTGAAAAATATTGATACGCCAAACTAATAAAATTGGTTAAGTCTCATATTATATTTAAGAAAAAGCATGGGAAAAGAAATGTAATATAATATACAAATAAAATAATACTTACGAGAAAGGAGAGCCAACAAGTAAATGAATGATAAGATTTTCATTGTTATGGGTAGGTTTGTTATGAAGAGTGAGATCTAAATTTAAAATAAAATGTTGAGCTAATCACATTGTGTTTCAATCTTATATTGGTTGGACGAGAAGTAAGTACTTTGATGTCAAAGAAAAAAAGGATACTAAGAGAATTTATGGGAATCTTCTTTTAAGCGAGTATCTCGAGTTATTAAAATCAGTCTACTAAGAGAATTTATATATGATCATATAGAAACCTATGGGTTCAATAAATAGAGGAAAAATATTTCTTAAAAAGGTTTTTACCCGTTTTGTCAAAGAAAAAAATTCCAAAAATTTTATTAGTTTAAAACACTATGCAACTATTTCATATTGGCTAATTAAATTTCAAAACTTTGCGTTGATTTATCATAATTGGATCCGCCATTAATAAAACTTTAACATTTTGTAGTAAAGTCTTAAGTTTGATTAATGTGGATCAAATTTGGTCAAGATAGGATATTAATTTTGAGTAATATTAAATAGCTTGAGATTTTTGGCCAAAAAAATAAACTAAAGATATTTATAAAAATAAATAGTGTTTTAATTTTTTTTTTTAAATATTCTTTTTTACAAAATATGATTTAAAATTTCATAAAACAATTTGGACAAATTGCTTGAAATACACCAAAATTGATTCTAAATACAAAACTACACTTACCCTTTATGACAAAACGAAAAATAAAAGCCGCAATCACCATTGAACATAATTATGACAGTTCTTTCAAGATTCTATGAGACCAGCGGCGATCTATTGGATTAGTAGAGATCACTCCAGCGTTTTTAGATGTTGTGGATATGCTACATGATCTCAAGTAAGTTCAATAAAGGCAAAGGCTCATCTTATAATCGCAGTGCAACAAATATGAACTTCTGGTTTTACAAAAGTAATTTTTGAAGGAACCAAAAGTAATTTTTATAGACTGCATTACGAATGCTCTTCGAGACAAAAACCATAATCATGATTTCTTTTTATGTATATATATATATATGAATGATTTGTTTTGTTGTGATAAACAAATTCACAATCTCATTTTTTTTTTTAATCCGTTTAATTTATGAGTTCAGCTAAAATGTATAGAAATATTATCTTAATCGTTTATTTTACTCAAGTCACATATATTAATATATGAGTACGGATGTTAGACATACTAGAGAAATGAAGATTTTTGCATTTACATACTGTTAAAAAACATTTGATCATGAACAATTTCTTACAGCAGGGGGTTTGCAATGTCGTGTCTCAAGATCTGCCTGAGGCACAATAACCAGAGAGGTTTCTTCGTGCATTACATGTGAATCCAACGCTTTCTGCATCAAACTTCGACTCTCTACATTTCCGATATATGAAATTATCATTGCTACAGTGTTTAAGTTTTGACTAAAATGATTATTAGTATAACTATTTTACTGAATTGAAAATATTGCTACGCCAGATTAGTAAAAACGGTCAAATCTCATATTATGATCCCCTATATATTAGTTGACAAGATACTACGTCATGTGTATCATTCAGAGTAATTTAAGGAGAATTAACCAATGAAATCATTTTATTCAGACATGTCATTAAAAACGATTAAACTCATTAAAAGTTAATAGCCCATTAATAGATAAAATATGTAATACTGCAGCCCATTCAGAATTGATGGTCCATCTTCTCCCATCTGATTTTGCAGACCAAAAATGATTCCCGTTTATCACTCAAATATTTTCACCAAACGGGATATACTTTTATTATTTATAACAAGTTTCGAAATTTCGTATTCATGATTTCCTTCTTAAAATTTATAAAATATATCATGTCACATAGTTATTAAATTTATTTTGACATAATGAGATTCTAATTGATACATATCTATATTTATATTGTATATATTTTTTTTGTTAATTTTCAATGAAACAAAAAATTACAACTATGCAATAATATGTATTAATAAATCATATAAATATTTTTAAAATGTTATACCATAAATTAACTATTAATTTTATATAAATTAATTTAATCTAAATATATTAGAAAATGACTTTATGAATACATAGTGTTATAAAATGGTAAGCTTATATATCACATAGTGCTTCAATCTTATATAGGTTGGAGGAGAAGGAATATTGATGTCAAAGAACAAAAATTTGTACTTTTATGAATATCTTGTTTTAGGCTAATATCTCGTGTTATATTAAAATCAGATCTACTAAAAGTATTTATATATTGAATTTTAATATATAGAACGTAAAAACTTTTTTCTTGTCCAATGGCCTATCAAAGTCTTGGGTTTCTCGTACCCTTCTTATGGAAAGTATTTTATCCACATTGATAGACAACCATTCTTATCAAGATTGAAGGGAGAGAAAAAACTAGATATTTGGGTACTACTTCTTTGATGTCTTCAAGTGCGCCCTTCGTTTGGCCATTTGATCTTTCTCTCACCCTTTGTAGTGGTATTATAGGCAGCCTCAAAATCTTTGAAAACTTAGTGTATTCTTCGAATAATGGGTTGAAAACTTTGTTTTTTCTTTAAATGATGGGTTGGACCGAATTATGTTGATAAGCTACAACATCCACGTGATAGTAAAAGAGTCACAAGTAACCGAAAAATATTTTATCCCAAAAAATTCCCCCTACTACTTTAGTTAGAATAGCTAGCTTGTGGAGGGTATGAAACTAACTACTTGGTGTAAGGTTTCATATCAAAATTAAATGGAAGTTTAGGGCGGAGCTTGGGCGTGATAGCTTGAAAGCCTAACACCCTGTAAGAAAGTGATCCCAAAGATGTTAGAACCCTGATGACATGAGCCTGAGTAAAAGAGCTTGGTAGGATGAAAACCTAAAAGGGTAAAACCTTAGGATGTAAGATCTCTGAAAGGCCAGAGCCTGGGATTGTGGGAAGCTTGAAGGGTGAAAACCCTTGGAGGCCGAAGTTTGGGTTGAAGAGCCTGGTAAGACTATACCTTGAAAGATAGGAAAATCTTAGGGTGCAAAAGCCTTTGAATGACGGAACTTTGGTTTATGGGAAAAATTAAGGGTGAAGAACTTTGGAGGGCAGAGCTGAGGGTCAAGACGTGAGAAGAATACACCTTGAAAGATCAAAATCTTAAGATTTAAGAGCCCATAAAGCCGAAGCCAAGGCTTTTAGGAAACAAGCAGGGTAAATAAATTTGGTAGCCAGAGCTTAGGCTGGAGAGCCTTAGGGGAATTACAAGTTAAAAAGTGGGAACCTTAGGATATAACCTCGAAGGCTGAAGCATGAGCTCGTGGATAGCATGATTGGTACAAAACTGGAGGTGAGAGCCTAGGCTGTATGGCCAGTTCCCTTATGGCTCGTGATCCGATAATTAAAAGCTGGTCAAAGAAAAGTGTATATTGATATACACATATATTAATTTATTTTCTTTTAGAACAAAGTTTTAAGTTATAGCTTACAGTGAATGACACCTTAGGCCCATTGCGTTACGATCTTAGGAGACATATTCGATCCAAGTGGATAGGGCATCAGTGCCTAATCCCAGGGTCCATGATCTAAAAAAAATTTACATGAGAAAATGGATCCAAAAACTTTTTTTATTTATTTTTTTTAATGATAAATGGGTCTAAATTTTGGTTTTTTCCCACACAAAAGACCCGTTTTTAATAAAAGAAAATGAAAAATGGGTCTAAATTTTATTTTATTTTTGGTTTTTTTTATGTTAAGGGGTCCAAAATTTTTTTTCTCCACAAAAGATTCATTTTTAACAAAAAATAAAATATAAGAAATGGGTCAAAAATTTTTTTTTTTCCCTATGGTCTTTATTTTGGTTGGCCCGGGTAGATCCACTCAGGTAGATGATGAGGTTTGAATGGTCTTAAGCTTATATACCCTAAAATAAAATGGGCTCATTTCTAATTGCATTTCGAACCGATTTAGATCGATCAGAAATTTCGGTCGAAATTCCTTCCAATATCTGATAATCGGTCGGGTCAGTCGAAATTTTTATGAGGGACCAAATCCGGTCTTTGCTCGTCAGAAAATTAGATTGATTTTGTCTGTCAACAAATTTCTAACCAATTTATGACGGAATTACAGCAGTTAATATTGTCGTTTGACCAGTCAGAAACTCGGTCAGAAATAGGAATGCATTCCGTCTGATATCAACTATAAATATGATTCAACCCTCATTCATACCATTTGCTAAGAAAATATGGAAAAATACAACAAAAATTACATCGACAAATATGATGTATAAGAAACCAATTAAACATGTATGATGTATAGTCCATGTCCTACCTTTCGTAATTGTAGATTCAAACCCTTTCAGGACGTATTGCAACATATGTATCTTAGCGGGTATATGTCGGGTGACAAAGTTTGGTATTACAACAAAAAAATTGAATGAATTGTGAATTATACTAGTATTAGTGAACATTATGTTTCACATAGGTTAGGAGAACCAACAACGGATGTAGAGAACGTAAGTATTGTTCATGGGTTAACGATGCATATTGAAAACATATAACAATGAATGTTGATGATTGAGTTATAGAGAAACCTGATAAAGAAAGTCGGATATTCTACGTTATGTTAAATCCAACTAAACAGTTATTATATGATTGTTTAGAGGATTTTTCGCCATTATATGTCGTAACTAGAATGATGAGCATAAAAACAAATCACAATTTAAGCGAGGAATGGATGAATGCCATATATGAATTTTTTTCCTATTCCCTCGGTTTCAAAATAAGAGATGTTTTAGGCCAAAAGTTTTGTTTCAATTTAAATGATGTTTTTATATTCTTCATGTAACATTAATTGTTTTTCATTTTTTCATCATTAGTATTTTCAGTGTTTTTTTTTATCATTGGTTGAATTAGAAAAATAAAATGATATTATAATAAGATAAAACTAAAAAAATTATGGATTTTCTGTATTGTTCTCACACATGTACTGCGATCAAGTTAAGTCATTGGAGATCAGTTCCAGGAGAATTCGTCCGAGTTTGTCTAATCAGTTGGAGTGAGTTTTTCTTCGCAAGAGGTGTCATACTCCATATTCCCCGAATCCAAATATCTAAGGTGAGTGCGGGATCTTAGCTTCTTAAATACAATTGTTTCCTTGCATAGATTTTCGTAGTCTGGTTTGCTTGACTCTATTTATCAATGTTCCACTTACTTAGTTCTGGTGATCGGCTTGAACAACTCGGATGATCTTGGTGGACTAAGCATATGTCTTGTTAAATTAACTATTAAAATGTTTGTCTGGTTCGATGCTTGTTTGTGGCTTGGTGAGACGGAATAACCGCACTTGCTAAGCAATTGTTTTTGTTTATGCAAGAAACATAATCAAAATGGCTAGGATCGCGGGAATACGGTAGGAAGGAAGGCTGGTGGTGGTTTTATTTGGGTAGTTGGTTTAGTTTAACAATGTAATAGTTTATAACGAACCTTCATTGTACTAGAATCGAAGTTTATAATTAAAATTTAAGTTATATGTTTATCCATGAATCAGCCAAAAAACGGTTAACCTCAAATTCTAAGTTAAAACGAAAGACCAAATCTTCCTAAGTTAAAATAGTTAAGTATGAAAATCGGGTTGGAGTGTTTCAGTTTGTTCTCCCGTGAACAATAAATTGCTCTCCAGATTGTTCCAACATTACCTAGATCCATCATCAGAGGGGTCAACCCTTGAAAACATCGAACCCAGACCAAGGGCGGTCCAGCAGATATGGTAGCCCAAAGGGGAAAAATATTCTTAACAAATTCTAACAATTTCTTGAAAAAAAATCTTCAAAAAGTTCAGAAAACTATTATTTTTAAAATATAACTCCTCATTTTTTTCTTTCAAAGTCATTCATCATAACCCTTTTATCTCTTTATCTCTGTCGATTGATAATAAAGCTAACCTAAATCAATCTAACATGATGGATTACATATAATTCTTGATAAGTTTTGGTTTGGAGAAACTTCTTTTTCTGATGCAATTGATATTGGAGAAAAATATGGCCCTAAAAAAATGGAAAAATTTTAAGCGTTGGTTTATCCTGCTTGTTCTCTAGATCAGGTTTGCCCTAAACTACCCAAATTTTTTCCCTAGGTTATAAGCTCAATAGCATTCTGTACCAGCAGAAAACGGCTTTACCTCGTAACCGAAGAAAAAAGTCTGTTACAAGGTCTAATTACGAGCCTAAGGCTCATCTCTCAATAGATACAACAAGTTATACATGTTTTTTCTTTTTGTATATCAAAAATAGTTTTTAGAGATAGTTTTTAAAAAACTACAAGGTGAATTTTACATTATTTGGAAGTTTCAGACATAATTTGGATAATTGATCAACATATGTTTTACTTTGTCGTGCAACAAAAATCCAGATTTCTAGTATAAAGAAAGTCATGTGTACCATACTACTACCACTGCGAGCAACCCAAAAACTCACTAAGGAAAAATAAAAAAGAATGGAGAAGGAATGGTTTGCTTCTTCTATCTGTAAAATCAGCTTAAATACAAAGTACAATATCAAATTACTCAGGATTTGCAGTCAATTCTCTTAGTATTTTTTAATCCAGATATCAAGAATTAACTATCTTGCTCAAGACTTCTCAGTATCTTGTTTTCAAGTTATGAGTTGTCAACAAGTTTTAAGTCCCCAGCTAATATCTTCACAATGTCTAACGTATGGGACGACATTACCGGTGTCAATTCCTTGCTTTGCTTTGCAGTCGTAGTAAGGAGGCGCATGGAAACAAGGATCTGGTGACATAGCCCTACCACAAGGAGGATTTGGAGAAGTTTTATTCTCTTGCTTATAAAGAATCCAAGCTCTTAATCCTCCAAGTCCTTGAGCTACATAACCAAATGTAGACCAAGCACTAATAACCAACTTATCAGTTAAACTGAGTAAGTACATCTCTGCCCAAGCTTTCCTGTTATGCATTAGCTTCTCTGTTTGTTGATGTCCTTCATGACTTGGCTGATGTATTCCAATCACATCTCTTGTTTCACTTGGATTCTCCCAATACATTGTTTTCAAGATCTCAAAGTATCCTGTTGTTAAAGAAGTCACCAATACAGCTTTGTGTTTCGATCTCTCTTCTTGGTTTTCTCGTTCTTCTCCTGATTTGATTAGTTTAGGTAACAAATCTTCGTTTTGAACACACGAGACGATTTGCTTTGTGACTCGAGGAGATACGCCCGATTTCTCATCAAAGACTCTTATTTGAAGACCAATTCTCTCATCAGCTTTAGCTAAGTAAGCTTGATAGTATCTTGTGATTAGTCCCCAAACATGATTCGAAGGATGAAAAAGGTAACGACCCAAATGATGAAAAACCGTTCCTTTCTCCGGAAACATCTTACCAAGCTCTTCCTCGAAAGAAGGGATCAAGAAAAGAGACGGTGCAAAGAAGTTGTTTGTCCTCATGATCAACCAAGGAACATTCTTTAAAAGATTCTGATCTTCTTCACAAAAGAACATTTTGTCATGGTCATTGTAATCATGAGCTAGATGAAGATAAAGATGAGACAAAGACGAAACCGAAGAACCATTAATCAGTTTCCTCTTCAGCATATCTCCATGACACTGAGCTGAGTTTTGACTAAAGCCATTAAACTGATTACTCAAGGTGAAATCTTTAGGTAATAACCAAGTGGTATCGATGAACGGTTCACAGAACAAATCAGAAAATTGTTCTCCTCCTTCAACAAGCAAGACTCTATCCGTCAACATTGCGTAAAGAAACGTAGAAGCAATACTGATAATCCGGTTTCCTAATCCGCTAAACGACATCCAAACAACATACTTACATCCTTCTGAGTCCGAATCATCACCGGTTTGTTTCGGTTTAAGCAGTCTCTCCGCGTTGCTATATGGTCTAGTTCCTGGTCCACAACGTGTATGAAGCTCTTCGTAAGCTCTAAGCTTTGAAAGTAGATGCGACGAAGGTTTATACGGTGAAGCTTGACGATAGAGGTAAGATTTGTATCTACTCAAGCAAGAATCTTTCTTGAAACCAGAAACAAGTAATCCTCCAAGCAAAGACAAATCTACAGAATCTGATAAAAAAAAAACATTCAAATAAAGATTTTTAAACACATTTTATGAAAAAATTAAGGTAAAGTTTAACAATAGATCATTGTTTTACCGTTTTGAGTATGATCTGAGGATGTGACATTTGGTTCCGGTTTAATTTGGATGATTCTTGATGCTTCTACAAATCCATTTCCTTGATCATGTCCAAAGAAGACTACGATTACTAACAAAACAGGGATAATAACCATGAAATAAGCTAAGATCTCTGTGATTCTCATTGTTCCGAAGAATCTGCATCTCTTTTCTTGGACACCAATCTGTTCCTCTGGTTGTTTATCAATGGCTTTTGAAAGATTCAATCTTCTTCTGGTCGGATACAGATCCATTCAAAAAGAGGAAAAATAGAAATAAAATCTGATCTCTTCACCTTTACCTTCTTCAACGAGTATGAAATAGAAGCAAAGAACATCAGATTCACGTTTTACCAAAAAAAAACAAATACTATGGTAATAAAGACTCAAACCTTTATGCTCTTGTTTTTATCTAATTTGAGGAAAATGTCAAAAGCAACAAAAAAATTTTTTAACTTTATTAAAAAAAAAATCTAATTTAAGAAGAAGCGTCTTACATTAAAAGATCAAAAACAGAGTAAAAGCCAAAAAAAAAATCATACTAGTTTAAGTCCCCAGCTCATATCCTCACAGTGTCTCACATGAGGAACTAGTTTCCCTGTATCGATACCGGTTTTCGCTTTACAGTCATAGAAAGGAGGCGCGTGGAAACAAGGCTCCATCGACATAGCTCGACCACAAGCCGGTTCAGGAGCGGTACGGTTTTCGGGTTTATAAAGTATCCAAGGCTTTAAACCACCAAGACCTTGAGCTACATATCCAAATGTAGACCAAGCACTAGTCACAAGATTATCAGTCATACTCAAAAGATACATTTCCGCTAACGCTTTTCCGTTATGCATCTTTTTCTCTGTTTGTTGATAACCTTCTTGACTCGGTTGATGAATACCGATGATTTCGCCGGTTGTTGTCGGATATTCCCAATACATACTCTTTAGATTCTCCGAGTAACCCGAGCTCAAAGATGTAACAAGCACAGCTTTGAGCTTAGGGACTCTAACTCGATTAGATCTTTCGACCGTTGTGTCAACTTCAGGTAAAAGTTTCTCTTTTCGTGTACACGCCGAGATCTGATCCATCACATGCTGAAACGGACCTGCGCCTACGTCGAAAACTCGAACTTGAATCCCGATCTTCTCATCCGCATGCGATAAGTAAGCGTCATAGTATCTTGTCACTAAGCCCCATACTTGGTTTGTTGGGTGGAATAAATATCTACCTAAATGATGAAAGACGGTTGCTTTCTCCGGGAATAGCTTGTTTAGCTCGTCGTCGAAACCCGGGATAAGCCATAGAGATGGAACAAAGTAGTTATCTGTTTTCACAATCAACCAAGGGACTTTCTTGATTATAGTTTGATCTCCTTCACAGAAGAACATCTTATCATGGTCTCCGTAATCATGAACAAGATGAAGATAAAGATGTGACAAAGTCTTCTCATTACCACCAATCGCTTGATTCTTCAACATGTTTCCATAACAACGAGAAGATTGCTGATTCAACCCTTCAAATTGATCTGTCATCTTGAAATCTAAAGGAAGTAACCAAGACATATCCGGAAACGGTTCACAGAAGAGATCATCCATGTCTTTGCCTCGATCAACGAGTAAGACTCTATCGGTTAAAAGCGCGTAGAGAAAAACCGAAGCTAGAGAAAGTATTCTATTACCTAATCCGCTAAAAGAAACCCACACAACGTAATTGCATTCATCATTGCCATCAATATGTTCTTGATCAAGTTGTTTTAAAGCTTTCTTGTAAGATTCAGTACCTGGACCACATTGCTTGTGAAGGGTTTCGTAGTTTCTTAGCTTAGAGATGAGATAAGGAGATGGCTTGTACGGTGAAGGTTTACGGTAAAGTACTGATTGGTACCTACTGAGACAAGAAGCTTCATCAAACCCAGTAGCAAGTAATCCTCCAAGAAGCTTATCAGAATCATTTGAATCTACAAAACGAAAGAGAAGAGATTCAGACAAAACAAAAGAGAAGAGAATCAGACAAAACAAAAGTGCACTGTTTCACCTAACAACCTCATACCCAAAAAGATCATACTTGACAAAATTACCAGAAGAAAAAAGTTTGATTTTTATGGCAGTTTCCATGAAAATTGTGAATCACATTTAGCTTAAAAGCGAAATCAAACAAGAATATTCACAGAAACTCAAGAGAATTACCAAAAAAAAAAGAAAAATGAAGATCCGAAATTGAGATCGGAAAAGAACTATGGCTATATATAAGAGAAGTGAATAGATCTAAACTAGTGAAGTTCGGAACTTTGACTTGGAAGAGCAACATACCGAAAGAGTTAGTAACATTGGAGAAATCACCATCGTCGAGAACTCTTGCTTCGGCGAAACCCAATATCCGATTGGAATCAGATGGGTGTTGGTGGAAGATCATTGAGAAAGCTAGTAGCACTGAGAAGAGTATCAAGCAAGTAGTGAAGGTTCTCGTGAGTTTCATCGTACCGAAGAAGCTGAGAAACTTCATCGGAAGTAGTTGGGAATAATCGACGGAATTTAAACCGCCGGTGGTGGTTCTGATCGGAGACGATCTTCTCCTGTACGGATTCTGATCCATTTTGATTGCTCTTGGCGGAGACAGTCACCGACTTCATTACTTTATTCAGACATGACTTCACGATTGACTGAAATTAAAAAAAAAAACATAATTTAACTGAATGTCCTCAACTTTTAAATTATTATTGGTTAGACTATAAACTTTGTAAGGTTATTATTTTATCCAAATTAGTTTTTTACTAGAAAAAATTCTAAAACTATACAACATATAGCAAACAAAGAATTTTCTACAATAGAATGGAACTGTTACGGAAAGCAGGAAATTTTTTTGGAAGACTTTAATAAACATAAAGGAGATAACTTAAAGTTGGGAAAAAACTTGTCGTAGCTATGGTCCAAGAATCTAGATTAACATAGGTTTGTCACAAATAAAGTTTTTGAATATGAGTGATGATTCTTTCATGGGTAAATACACCTCAAATTGGCCCACTATCTTGTCCAGTATCAATTTTTTTTTTTTTTAAGCGCTTACATCGTTTCTTACCTGCGGCATACCACAGCTTTAACAGCTTTTACAGCAGTTTCACCAATCCTAAAACAATCATTGAAAAATCTCAAACCAAGTAGTTAGATAAGAGACCGTAGAGGGGAGATTTCTTTGAGCTCTTGACAGAGGATCTAGACGAGCGCGGATGAGGTTCTTAATGTCGAGAATGATCGTCGCGGAATGGCGAGAAACCTGCTGGTGCAGTCGAGTGTTTCTTTCTTTCCACAACATATATATTGAGGCTTGATACAGGAGTTTAAGGATGAGCGAGACGTTTTTGTTGCGAGATGGGTCTTTTATCCATGTCAAACCATCTTCAAATCGGGACGGAGGAGAAACATGGGCTTTCGCTGTGAAGAACGACCACACCTCATGTGAAAATGAGCAATCAAAGAACAAATGCTGCCTTGTTTCGTTATGGGCATTGCACAAGAGACACTGTGATGGAACCTGGATACCCCATCGAAGCAGTCTATCTCTCGTGTTCATTCTATCTCGAGCAACAATCCAAGTTAAGAAAGCGTGCTTTGGAATACGGCCTTTGAACCAAACCGAGCTGTACCAATCAACAGGATTTCCCGGTGGATTAAGATGATGCCAAGTGTCCGCCGTCGAGAAATGCATCGCGGGGAGTCTGATCCCAACTTTCCACATGAACACATCGTCACCACTAGACGGAACCACTGTCAAAGGATGAGGCAAACACTGTTTCAGCAATTGAATAATCGGATTTCTGCTTCTACTACTCGAGATCCACCATTCCCCGTTTCGCAGAGCTTCTGCAACTACCGCATTCTCTGGTAACCCGGAGATTCTAGGACCCCGTTCACCTGTCAAGTCCAGCAAAGGCCCTAAAGAAGTCCAATTATCCTTCCAAAAACTACAAGTGCAACCTGATCGGACCTCACAGATGATGAAAGGCTGAGCTAATGGTCTTAGTTTACATATATTTCTCCAAATCCAACTTCCAGAGGTTCTTGAGTCTAAATCCCAGAAATTTTTGTCTCTTTTATCAATCTTTTATAAGCTTAGCTTGAGGTCGAAGCTCAAATAGAGACGAGTTAGAAACTCAAGTTGCGGACAAGTGATAAGAATTGGGCTGGATAAAAGGTTAAGGTATCCTTGTCTGCTGTTAAGGAGCCCAAATGTGTGGAGTTAGCTGGAGCGAATCTAGGTAGTAGGTAAAAAAACCTACACTCCATCCATATGTGGTAGACTATGCTTTAAAGTAGTAGGTTGGAAAATGATTTTTCGGTTCACTCTTAGAATCAGTAAATATGTCCACAAGAAAATACTAGTTGGTTGTTTAAGCAAAAAACCAAGAAATCCTTGTGAAACATTTCTCAAAACAGAATCCGCAAATTCATAGTTGAAAAACAAAGGCTTATACAAATATTTGACCATGGAATTCTAACAGTCGTCTGTGGATAAGTGGTAAAATTAACCCCCATATGGTAGCATCTTATCCAAAAAATCCTCGACGGATATGAACAAACCAACCATATAATGTTCCTGCAACAATTAACCAACTTGACCAGGTTTCATAAAAAGCTGATAAAGTTATTTATGAGCAAGATAGATGCATCTTGAAAATGCAATTTACATATTTGACCCATCAGCAAACGCTCTAGTTTAAATTAGACCAATTTTCGAAAAAGCAAACCTAAAAATCCAATGAATTATAGAAAACAATCATAGACATATCAAGAAGTTGTCAAAAGAACTTCACATTTTCATTACTTAATCAAGAATCAAACTATACTGATTTATTTGTTTCTATATTTTAATTTTTGTTCAACCTATTTAAGTTCTCTCAATCCTCTAATTATACAAGAGTTTTTTTTTTTCTTTTTGAACTTTATACTTTATCTTTAGTTTTTCTAAGTTATTAGATGGATTCTTATTTAGAAAATATTTTGAATTTATGTTTTATGTGTTGATTTATTAAGATTTAGATTCATGAGCTTATCAAAAGAGTATCCATCCTTTTGAATGGGGCTCTTCGATTCATTCAATTTCAAATAGAGCCGTTTGGCCAGTTGCTTAATCTCCATTCATCTATCCACTTCGAATCACCAATCAGTCTTGGTAGAGAGTACCGTGTGGCCAGCTACTAGGCATTCATCCAAGTCGCCCAAATAAGATAATATCATTGATCTTATATGAAGGACATATGCAAATCTCAAAACAATCGTGGCACGTACGTATGGCCAACGTATTACAGGTCAAGTTGTAGATAGCCCCCGAGAGACAAGTTCCTTTTGTGATGGTCTTAACAACCTTGCCTATTGTGATTGCCTTAGACAGACAAGTTCATTCTCGGGCATCTCAATAGCAAGATCCACACCGATGATTTAAGTCTCTAGAATCTTGGCTACGGTCGAATCAAATGAACGATGCCACCCTTGGAAACACTCCCTGCTAATCGGGAGTATGTCCTGATCCCATATCCACCACCTCCTTTCTTAATTCCTAGCACTTGTTTTCGCAGAAATATAGTGGGCAATTTGGCTTCACTAGATTTAATCCCTTCTACATTGTTGTGATTCATGTGCACTTACAGTAGTTTAATAGGATTAAAAGCTCTATTAAGAACAGTAATGGCATATTTCTTAGTAATGTTATGAGCTCATTTCGAGTCATCGCTCTTATCTTAATTTTATATGGTAATCAAGATGGTTGTCATACTTGTTTTTTTGTCGTAGCTAGCTACAACTTGTAGGGAAAGAATGTGCGACTCGATACAACATAATTTGGCTCCACGTCGTACGTACTTTTCTTAAAATGTATTTCGATTACCTGTACTTCTGTACATCAAGTGTCGTCATAATGGCAAGAAAAGTTTTATATAGCACTGATCCAAAGAGAGTGTGGGTTGTATGTATTACTTGCATTTTATATAACTTAAAAAAGTACTACTATAATTATTTAAACCCGTTCTATTTACATATTAGTTAAACCCGTTTTATATAGCACTAATCCAACCAATCCCTTTCATTGCCCCTTTTATATATTCTCTATAAAAGAACCATGAAAGTCAATGATCAAATACTATAAAGAATTGCTGAAAGTCAACGAAAAAATAACTAAAATCACAGCAATAGTGGTTTCTTTATTCTCTATATAAACTCACATTCAACAATCTCATTTTTTCATAGCAAAAACACATACGAATTTTCCCTCATTTCATCTATCTTAATCGAAACACAAAGTTTTCAATAATACGTCGAACAAAATGGTGAAGAAGATCTTTATTCATATTACTGTGGCTTGTCTTGTGTTGGCAATGATGATTGCGATGGTCTCGGCTCAGGGACACGACCACCATGAAGGCGACGGCCACGATCATCACGACGACCACGCACCGGCATCACCACCTAAATCACCAAACTCTGCCGTCATTATTGTTGCCGATATGTTTACCGGCTTAGCCGCGGCCGCCGTGGCTTTGGTTGCTGGTTTCATCTACTGAGTTCGGTCGTTAATGATTTGTCTGAGTTGTGACTTTATTTTTATTGCCACATGTTTTTTTTCTTTCTTTTTTTTTTCTTTTTTGTGTGTGTGTGTGTGTGTTGAAATTGTTATTTGGCGAAGGATAATAAGAAAATATCTTGTGACTTGTTTTTCTTGGTCACGATCTTGTGACTTGTTTGTTAACGTTGACATTATAAAAGGTTGGGATTTCGGGTATTCAAGTAGGGTTAGGTTTTTGGGTTAGTTTGGGTTTCAAAAATTTTAGAAAATTCTTTAACAAACAAAAATTCTACCAAATTAACCAATTTTCAGATTGAATCGGTTACTTCAGGATCGTTTCAATTAACTCGGGATTTTTGAAATAGTCCAATTTAAATAAGATTACATTTGTTACAAAAATCAATTTCAATTTTTTTTAAAACCACCGAATACCTGATTGGTACCGGTTCGCCTAATTGATAACCAAATCAAAAAATATTGTGACCCACAAAACTACTAAATCCTTATGGTTAGAACTTAGAAACACTACCAAAACATCCTTATTATTACTTATATAATTTAAAATATTGGGCCTTAAACCTATTTATGGCTTATGTGGCTTTATGCCATTGGCGGGCATGTTACCTGTATGTAAGCAAGAGTAATCGCTTGCAAGAGCATTTTCTTCTCTTGATCTAATAAACATTTGATCTAAATGTGATGATGTATAGAACAAATATTAAAAAAAAAAAAAAAGAGAGACAATGTAAGATTTGAAGATCATCAGTACCCCTGATTCATGTACGTAAATGGTTCATTAAGCCAATGTATGGTCAATCAGCATATTATTCTCTGAAAAAAAATAAATTACATGAAAACAACAACACTTATAGTAGCTGAAATAACGAATTCCCGAAAGATATTAAGAACAATTACCATGACCCAAAAAAAATTAAGAACAATCACAAGCTTCATCATTTTATCAAATTAATCATACCATTAATTCGATCACCAATAATATATCCGCTTAGGTTCATCCCGTATACTTGCGATTATAGCATTATTTGCAGCTTTCTTCATACTTGATTCGAGCTCCATCGCCGCCAACTCATCTTCAACATCCATCAACGACTTCATCCTTGAAGCCACGGAGCTTGATTCTCCTCCTCCTCCTCCTTTCTCTGGCTCATGATCTTCATCAACCGCACAAGAATGAACATGCGTCCCGTAATCACATTCTTTGCAATAATAAACCCAAAGATTATCCGACATATCTTCTTCACAAACATCACATATGTACATCGTAGTCTCTTCACGACCTTTGCACGGTGTGTTGTAAAGTAGAGTGAGTGGGTGTTTGTGATCTTCGCGCTCCACAGTCTCAGGGATAAAAGCACATCCGACATGAATATCGTATTGACACTCAGAACAATTGTAAGTGAATCCGGATCCATACTCACCGCACGCGTCACATTCGTAA
The DNA here is from genome assembly GCA_900116095.1 of Euclidium syriacum. NCBI lineage: Eukaryota > Viridiplantae > Streptophyta > Magnoliopsida > Brassicales > Brassicaceae > Euclidium > Euclidium syriacum. The sequence goes on along the minus strand of FPAK01000010.1, from coordinate 2,477,898 downwards.
GATTGATGACTATAAGGTGGGGAATAAAGCAAGGTTAAAGAATGGTCAGGATGAGACTTGTGTTTGATTTCACAAGGTAGGTCAAAACATGACTTGTGCAAGAAGTAATCGCAGTCTTCCTTCCTACACTTGAAAGCTTTTCCCGTCAGGTCGAGCTCGCATCCAGAGCAGATGATATCATCTTCGTCGTGGGCCTTCAAGGCGCGCAATGGATGGTTGTGACTTGGGTGCCTTACTGATGGGCGATTAACCGGTTTTTTCGAAGTCATTGTGTATGGATTTGGTTGTTTAAGTGGAAAAAGATTTTAGGAACTATAAATAGCAAATTATGTAGAGGACTTGTGAATTCTCTAGTTTTGGCTAAATAATTCCAAGTTTGATTTTAATTATTCACCAAGTTGTAACTTAGCTTAATGATACTGATTGTATAATATATAGAAGGCGTCTGACATTAGAGAAGCAAAATTTGCAGGCCAAACTATAATAGGATATATGATTTAGAATCTCCAATTTGGGCGATTGGTAGGAGTAATGACAAACCACTAGAGTTAATCATTAATTGAGTTAATCCAAGTGGGTAACAGACTTAATCAAACAATCGAACCGTTGGCTATTGAAGAAGTCGTCCAAAGCTCATCACACGGTAAACACTAAAAGGATGACTTCCGCAAATCAATTTAAGTCTTACATGAAATCAATCCAAGGACCAAGGCATCAATTTATTTACCGCATACCAAAATAACAAATAACATTTTACAACTTGCAAAATCTCTCTGAAGAGATTTGTGCCATTGTGTATGGATTTGGTTTTGAAGTGGAAGAAGAGTTTAGGAACTGTAAATAGCAAAATATGTGGACGACTTGTAATTTCTAGTTTTGGCTAAATTATTCCGAATTTGGTTGAGCCAAAAACATGCATAAAGAAATGTCAAAAGAGCTAGTTTTTGACGGGCTGGAAGGATCCGAGCTCGGGCACAGCTCGGCTCAACAAAAGTGGGTCGCATGTATGGTCTTTTTAATCTCTTTCCCAAACATCAAGTGTTAGCGATTTGAACATAACAATGAATTGGTCCAAATGTATACTACTCCAAAAATTTTAAAACTTTCAGTGTGGGACAAATAACAAGTCTTTCATTAAAACTTATTCAATTCGGGTAAACCCAATGACACTTTTTTTTTTTTTTTTTTTTTTTTTGTTAACTCAGGTAATCCGGATCCGAGGGACCGATGACACAACTTAGCTGGGTCCTTTTCGAACACCGACACCGATGGTCAAGGCTAGCCGACTAATCCTGAGGCCCAAAAAATCATATGAAAACTCTGGTGACCAACCTGAATCGAATCCAGGTGGCGGAAGTCTCAGCTAGAACTCTTTTACCACTTGGATTTTTACCACTTGGACGAATGCAGATTGGTTTACCATCTAAAGATACATTTGTTCTCACACACATACAGTTTAATTAAGAAACAAATGACTTATTAAAATTGCTCCAGCAGAAATAAATCCCTTATTAATTCTGAAGAGGAAAAAAAATTGATCAGCCATAAGATAAGTTGTAAAGCTAAATAATCCCCCAAATAAAGAATCAATCACTGAGGACAAGCTTGCTTACAAGATAAGCCAATGAAGTCATCCATGTCCCAAGGCAATAACCGATCTTCAAATCCGATGAAAACATGAGAAAAATTGAAACGATCCATCCTAACAGATATCATTGTCGACATATTCTCGAGATTGCCGGGGAAGTCAATTGCTAGGTTTCGTTGCATTTCAAAGCTATGGAATTCCATGCTTCGCCGTCCATATTTCACCGAGTTGTTTCTGACTAGATCCTCGGCTTGTCCACGTCTCTTATTCGTCCTCCCAGTAGCCTCTGATGAGTGGAGCATCTTCTCATTGCCTCAATGTCAAAATTCATATGAGAAGTCGTCGTCTCTTGTAGTAACTGCCGATTTTCATATGAAGTTTCGTGGAGTTGTGCACCGAAACATGTGTAGCAACACCTCTGGTTTGATTTATTTCCCTGATGTGTGGATCTCAAAAGAGGCTGAGGATACCTCTGATATCTAACCCTATCACGGGACAGTATGTGAATTTACCTATCCTGGAGAGGTACCGGAAGTCAAAAAAGCCTCTTATGGTTTGTTCCGATTGACAAGCAATTTAAGGTAGTGGCCGAGGCTTATCCGTTTTGTAATGAAAGGGCTCGCCATAAATTTATGACATTAGGAAGTGGAAACTGAGGTGGAGGAGTAAGTACACTTGTCTCGGATATGGTGAATCTTTGTGTCAAGGGATATGTATCAATGGGGTTTGTTATTACTTAGGGGGTGATTGGTAACATGGCTGTGAGAGTTTTAGAGTTTTTTAAAGTCTTGAAAGTCATTTTTTTACCAATCTAGGACTTTAGTTTTTTTTAAAGCTTTCACAGCCCAAATTTTTTTTTTTCCTTCTTTGTTGCTGTATTTTTTTAACAGCGTGGGTTTTGGGACTTTCAAAAAATTCAAAGCCAACTTTTTTTTCTTTTTTCTTTTCTTTTTCACTTAACACAACTTTAAACTCTTTTTATTTCTATATTTATTTTAAAATTTTAAAATTTTAAAATTTCAATTGATTAGTATTTATCTTTTTAATTCTGTTTTTCTTGAGATCCATATTCACTATTTTTTTTTTAAAATCGATAATTTATATTTTATTTAAAAATAAATATTCAATTTATGAGTAAAATTATATTTTACTAATGATTAAGTTTTTGACAATAACATAAAATTTTAGAATTTATTTCATATTGTGAAAAGAAAATAATTTAAAATAGTAGTAAAAACTTCTAAATTTTTTGTTACCAATCAGGCTCTTAAAATTTTTAAAAGTGAAAATCAGAGTTATGACAGCCAAATTCTCTACAACCAAATATCTAAAGCGAAAGTCCTTACCATTCGGTCCCTTAGTTGAAACGAGTTCTATTGAGGGTTGTAGCGGATATTGGCACAATTACCATTTTAATCTCTTTTTTTAAAAAAAAAACAAAAAAACAACTTAAATGTTACAAATCATTTTATTATATAAATTATTTGGGCTAGTAAATATTTTTGAAGCTTTTCTGGGCTGCTAAGTACTTTTGAAGCTTTTCTGGGATGCTAATTACGAAACCTTTCTGCTAATTGGTCTGGAATAGACCTTTAATAATGTGATATATAATAATAAATTAATAATAATAATATATCAATACCGTTTTAATTTTAATTTTAATGTATTTTGAATAAAATTGCAAGGTGTTATAATTAATACTAGATTTTGATCCGTGCGATGACGCACGGGTTGTTTTTTATCCTTAATTTTTTTTTAGTGGCTGTAATAAATTTAGATGTATTAGTTTTAAGATAATAAGTTATGTGTAGATAATGGTGGAAAATGTTTAGAAAGTAAGGTATTATGAATTCGGTATCTTCGTAGTATTTAGTGTTTGGACCATTGTATAATTCGATGACATTGAATTAACTTATTTAATCGTGATATATAGTGGTAGATATATATATATATATATATATATATATATATATATAAAATTCATATTGAATGAAAAGTTTGTGAACTTGAAAGATAGGAAAAATAAAAAATAGATCGAAAATAAGATGGAAAATAAAATGTTAATTTTAAATTTTCGAACATTTATATTATAATGAATCATCTATTAAGTACTAATTTATAGTTGTTAGTGATGTACTCGTTACTTTGTAAACCATCACGGAACATAAAAGAAATATAGTTAGATTAAAATACGGACAAATAATGTTTTTTCAAATCCGAAAAAAATATAACCAACATCTTATGTAAATATGGTACTTGAACTAAAAAATATAGAGTTTGAATCAAAAATATTTCTACAATACTTCTTAGTTGGATACAAAGAAATTAGTTCCCAATAAAATAGTGTAAGTTAAAAAGAATGATTCAAAACTGAAAAAATTGAATATCGAGAAGCAAAGAATACCAACCATTCTTATTATTTTCGACTTTATGGAATATCTCTTTCAAAACCACATTCTTTGTTTTTTAATGAGGCCGTTTTAGATATCACTTTTAAAAGGGCAACATAAAGTTGTCCCTATGAAAAAAACGGGTTTAGAAAGAAACAACCCAACATCAGATAACGTTTGACCTTGGCTCTTATTTCCGAAATAGAAATGTGAAAATGTCGTCTTTAGTGACATTGTCGGTTTGTTAATAAAAGTTGTAAAGATGTCCAAGAAAGCAAAGTCTTTATTATTCGTCTTAATCTATTATTAACTGAATCTTAAAAAATCTTTTCGTGTCGACTACAAAAGAAACATTTTCGCCTTTTGACGCTTAACCACAAAACTTGCTTTAATGAACCGGTCAAAACTCGGTGTGATGTGTTATTTCTTTTGACCTCGGCTTCTTTTTCTCACACTCGTTCTTCTCAAAAAGAGTAAACTGAATAACACAAATTATTGGTTTAACATTAGTTTATTATCACATGTTTGAAAAGTAAGTGGCAAAATTAAAAGAATCCATGTTTCAATTTTAACCCGTTTATAATTCTCTTCAGTTTATATTAACCTAGTTATCATTGACTTATTTCTAATTTTTTATTCGTTTTGATTTGACTAATGTTTTTCTCTAACCATTTATGTCAGTCTTTCAACAATTTTGGGTTTAAATGATCGAACATCGTTAGAAGCAATTAAAATGGGCGGTCATGATTTTGATTTTAAAACTATGATTTTGATTTTAAAACCATGATTTTAATAGTTAAAAGATATATGGTAGATATTTTGAAGTGTTTAGTGATTTTGTTTAAAACGTCTACGAAAATAAAAATTAAGAGAAAAATTAATGTTGGTATCTTTAGTCAGATTAATAAAGGAAAATTCTATAGTTGGAAAATTTTGAATACCTCTTAAAAGTATATATTTTTGAAACGATAATATCCTAAATCAATTGACAAAAAAACTGGAAATTAGTCAATGACGTATCAATCAAATGTTACAGATCGTTTTATTATATAAATTATTTGGGCTACTAAGTATTGATTGTAAATAAAAAAACAAAAAAATGTAAGGATGTTGGCACAATTATCATTTTAACCTTTTTTAAAAAAATAAAAAATAAAAAAACAACTTAAATGTTACGGACCATTTTATTATATAAATTATTTGGGCTACTAAGTACTTTTAGAACTTTTCTGGGATGCTAAATACGAAGATTTTCTGCTATTTAGCTTTTCTGCTATTTAGTTTGGAATAGACCTTTAATAATGTGATATATAATAATAAATTAATAATAATAATATATCAATATCGTTTTAATTTTAATTTTAATGTATTTTGAATAAAACTGCAAGGTGTTATAATTAATATATTTATATAAACTAAAATTAGAAGGATTTAATTTTATTAGGCGCTAATTTTCAGCATAATAATTTAAAAATCTATTCGAAATTTGAAAAAAAAACTCCTAAAATTCCATCCCGCGTAATCTTCGATTAATCCCTGATTTTTTTATTAGGCGCTAGACTTAATCCCGCCGCAAGACTAGCGCCTAGCGATTTTTCGAACCTGGTTGTATATATTGTTGCAAAATATTTCGATTGTGAATTCCAGAAGAAATCTCAATAGTTCGTTTTCAACCCACAGAAGAAAAAAAAGATACAGATGAAAAGGCCGATTGCTTGTTATTGTGCACTGAATGCAGAATAGTTGTTTACTTACAAGTCAAAACATGATTGGAAATCAAAGAAACAAAGCTTTTTGTATTTACTCAGTATTCTAACAAAACAGTGTACAGAGCGATGGCTTTCGCAATACATGAGAATATTTTTACTTGTTCCATTGTTCTTCAACTTCCGATACAAACCTCCATCTCCAACAGATCATCACGCAGTAACTTGTGAGATATCAAAATGAAATCACCTTCAGGAATTTGGAAGCTCAGTTTATGAATCCTCTTCAGCTCCACTGATTCGTACACCATAGTTTTTCCATCCACATTCTCCGCCGCTATCCATATTTTCAATTTTTTTTTTTCTTTTTACTTTTTTACTTGTCACGATATATCATATATGTATATCATATATGTATATATATATATATATATATATATATGGTAGCTACCTCTCTTTAATAGCTAGGTTTCTCTAAGTTTTTGATATAATTCTAGCTTACATAACTTTCTCTCTCTGTTCGATCAGCAAATAAAAAAATCATGGTTTCAGATTCCATCCCGATCGAACTCATCCTTGAGATATTGTCTAGACTTCCTGCAAAGTCAATCGCGAGGTTTCATTGCGTGTCGAAGCTATGGGCATCAATACTTGGTCGTCCATATTTCAGAGAGTTGTTCGTGAACAGGTCCTCGGCTCAGCCGCGTCTCTTATTCGCTATCGAAGAAAAAGGTGTGTGGAGCATATTCTCGTTACCTCAACATCAGAGCCCATATGAGAAGTCGTCATCGTCGCCTCTTGTAGTAGCCTCTGAATTTCATATGAAGTTTCCTCCGAACCATATGCAGATGTATCCTCGTAATGAACGAAGATTTGGATTTGGCTATGCCTCTGGTTTGTTCTATTTCTATCCTATGTGGATTAAACAGGGGCATTACGATGGAGTGCCCGTGGTATGTAACCCTAAAACAGGACGGTATGAGACCTTACCTTATCTCTATAGGTACCCAAGGTCGTATAGCTTTTTAGGGTTTGATCCGGTCGACAAGCAATTCAAGGTATTGTTCATCGCTAATCCATGCTGTCCTGATAATCATAAAATTATGACATTAGGAACTGGAGAAATGAGCTGGAGAAGGATCAAATGTCCCATAAGACATGTGAGTGTGAGTAAAGGGATATGCATCAATGGCGTTTTGTATTATTTAGCTGACATGTTTGAACATGTAGGTTTTGAGTATGATGATGATGATGGAACTTATGAGGCGAGGCCAGTTTTTGTGATAGTTTGCTTTGATGTTAGGTCTGAGAAATTCAGAGTTTATTTACCCAGAAGGCTTTTGTGAATTGATAAACTATAATGGTAAATTAGGTGTGATTTATTATGATGATTTCGCTGATGATGTCATCAAGTTTCGTGTGTGGGTTCAAGAGGATGTGAAGAAACATGAATGGACGGAATATGCATACACTGTGAGGGATGAGAAATTCGTGCATCATTATGTTTCCGTCGTTGGAGTGACTGTTACGGGTGAAATTGTTTTGTCCATGGCCGAATATACATCTAAACAACCTTTTTATGTTTTCTATTTCAATCCCGAAAGGAACACTCTCCAATGTGTTGAAATCCAAGGTTTTAGAGAATATCATGGAGCGTTCGACAATCCTAGTAGAGTCTACGTCTTTGTAGACGATTGTAGTAGATTTTACTCCTTTGTAGACCATGTAGAGGATCTTGATGTTAACGATTCAAAGCTACTCAAGTCAAGCATCTATGTTCCATATGTGGACACATCAAAATCAGAATCAGAATCAGATGAATATTCAGAATCAGAATCAGAATCAGAATCAAGTGAAGATGAATAAGAATATTCAGAAACACAAGGAGAAAACTGAGACGATCATTGGAGCAAGGTGAAAACAATCGGCATTTCATTTTGTGCTTTCTTATGCGTTTATACTCTTTAATTATGGACTCTTTATTTATTTTATTAATTTAATAAAACAAGTTTTTTAAAAAAATTTCATCTCTCTTGAGTTCTAAATCAATAATATCCTCCTGTGCGGTTAAGAAGACAAGACAGCGTAGTAGACTTTATATGTACAATATGTTGATGCTGTGTTGAACAAAAAAAAAAAAAAAATTGTATATCTTGATAATAATTAAGTAAAACAGCTATTGTGTCATGTTGATTCGTATGATGAGAAAGATCCATTAGTCTCTATAAAAATATCAAATTCTCTTATCTTCACCTCACAAATCATATGGACTCGTTTTGGAGCCGTGGAGTGGAATAAATCGTCTGAACTGGCTTATTAGGACTCGATACTGAAGATTTTCTTGTGGGACTTGAATCTGATAGCTGTGTTGTAGGGCTTGATGATTCGAGATGATTTTCTCCTGCATGTTGCTTCTTATTATCCTGTTGTGGATGTTCATATACTCACGAAGGGGATTGCTTCCTGAAATAATGAGAGCAAAAACATTTATCCCAACGAATGCTTATGATTCTTTACTTCTCTAATATGCTTAAAGAGGCTTTGAGTAATATGAGAATTCTCCATATCCAAAACGGCCTCTATTATATCGTTTCTTAGAATCCCACTCTCCGATTTCGAAAACCCCTTTGATTTTCCATTCAATCTCATTAAATGAATAGATTGTGATTTTTCTAAAAAAAGTTAAAATCAATCATCCAGTAACATAGATTTTGTTTGGATTTATAAATCAATTATTATTACGTTGTCAACAAGGAATACATTCAATAAAAAATAAAAAAATAAATTGCGCATAAAGCTACTTATAGAAACCTTTCTACAACAAATTAGGCAATTTTCCATAAAAGTTAACGTGTCTTTTCCATAATCAATTTTGCTTAATAAAATTACATTTATGATTAACCATAAAGGGTTTTCGAGAGGGATTTTAAGCTTCCACATGTGTGCATTACTTGACCTGCAAATCTAACGCATCTGATCAGAATCAAACCACAATGTCTTCTGCAAATTCCGAGACCAAATCCAAAACCGGTAACGATTCTTCACCTCATCAAGGAGGAGAGTCATCTAAAACCGCAAATTTTAAAGAGAATTTGAACGGAACAAAAAAGGAGACAGATGAAGATTGCGAAGAGTGTTCGCTTCGTCGGTTTTTGAAAAGTGGTGGGTGCAAAGATTTGTTCATTGAAGTCGATAACTGTGTGGACGGAGAAGATGGCGGCACGAAATGTCGAGATACTATGTTTAAGCTTAAGACATGTATGTACGCTAACTTCGATCACTACGGATGGTATCTGGATATGGAGAAAGCAGCTTTAATAAAGGCGTTAAACGAGTTGGAAACGGCCGAGGCGGCTGCGGCTAAGTATAAGGATGAAGAAAAAGAAACGAAAGGAAAGTGAGGGATTATCACAACTTAATTTGCTAAGTTTTATGTTATTTGATTTTAATGTTTCTGATTATTACTAGGTCATTGCTTTGTTGATTGATGCCCATGAATGTTTCTTTTATGATTCGTTTGATGTTTTTCCTCTATACATGAAAAAGTTGTGACATCAAATAACTCAGGAGTAAGAAAACACAAAGTAGATTGCTTAATGGAGCTCTAACTTAAATCACTGACCCTAATTACTATAGTTAACTCCTAAATCAACCACAAAGTTGTAATCAGCTCTTAGAATCCCTCTTTAACATCTCCTTGTTGATCTCGATGGACCGCCATTAGTCTAATCCAATCTTAATCAGTCTTTACAGAATTCAAGACTAGAAAAAATCGAAAAACTAGTTGTCTTTATCGTCGTCTTCATCGTAGTTAAACGGTAATGGAACAGTCTTGAATGCTCTGTATTTCCCCACATTGTTCAAATGCTCATTCTCTAACCTGTTTTTTCATAAACCAAGAAAAGTTATATACTATCCATTGTTGTGACCAGTGAAGAAAACTAGAGAAATTGATTACCTGAAGAAATTCCATATCCCACGACGGATAATCTCTAAACTAGCTACAACAGCAACCATTGTTTGTCTATGCATAAACGAGAAATTGAAATCCAGAACAGTCTGTAACCACGCGAATCTAAGCAAGATGTTCAATACCATGGCGATAAAGTAAACATTCTTCTGAGGAACAAGGAGTTTATCACGAAGCCAACGATTCTTCGATGTTCGATTCAATAGACCCCAATCATAAACCAAGTCCCAGTAAGTACAGAAGATGGCTGCAATGGCAGAGAAGACTCCAGCTAATATCCTCCATATAAATGCATTATCCGAATCAACACTATAAGCAGTTCTCAAGCAGACAGCAACTATAGTCAAGAAATACTTAAGACCATTGTATCCTTGTTCTACGCTTTTCTCTTCAAACACACGTCTCAAACACTACACAACGAAATATCGAATTTTTTATAAGCAAAACGTTATATGATTACTGATATGAAGAGAGTATTGAAATGTTTAAAATTTGTAGTAGTAACCTGAAGGAAACGAGAAACGTATGGTATAACGGCGACAATGAATAAGAAGGCGTTGTAAGCGTCTGAGTCTGTGCAAGTGTTATGTCTCTGTTTGTAATCTCCGTAACCGTAATGACATATGTAAAACTGTACGCTTCGAAGAGCTTGTACCTGACTTGTTAACTGATCAGCCACTAAGAAATCAGGTAACGTTACTTTGTAAAGAGGAGCAGCAAGGGAGTGAAATAGACATGTGAGGAAGAAGAAACGACTCGAGCGGTAAAAGACGTTGAACGGCAAGACTAGAACTACAAGCATACCCTACAATCACAAAAGTTATGCTATTGTTATTGTCATGTATATGAGTTTTCACATTTAAAATTGGGTTTATAGACTTACAATGAGGAGGATAAGAGGAAGGAGTTCGGTTAATGCTTGGTAGTCTTTGGTTTCGGGATCAACTTCCATGTCGAGATTTGCGAGAACACAAAGAAGTGCAAAGACTCCAATACTGAATCCAACAAATAGAACTTGTCTATAGCCAAGTTCAGTTCCTTGTTTGAAACCAAATATGAATGAATAATTCACTCGATACCGTCTCCAATAGTATATATTACCAGCATACATCATTATGTGCAGCACGATGAATCCGAACAAGCTGCAAGAACAACAAAGAAGGAAACATTCATCTAAACGACAAGTCCCACCTCGAATTGTCAATATATATTCATGGAAACAGAGGAGAATCAGTGTTTCACCTATAAAGAGGAAACATGATGTTCATGTATTGTTTCTGGCCTTCCTCTTGCAAAATGTTACGAGTACGGATGATCGCAACTAAAGCTACCACTAGTGAAAACATGCATCCACCCAAGAAGCCTGTGGAGAATGTAATTCGATGTCTTTCTCTTTTAGCTTTGGGTCTCAAGACGTTCATTCCTTTTGTTCTGTTAGCATTTGAGAAATGCTTTATGAATGTAGCTTCAACACGCTCCATGAGTTTCATTACCTGTGAGATATAAAGAAAAAAGAAGATCAATTTGAGAAGAAACAGAAGAATTATCAAACAACTGAATCGGAGAAAAGAAGAACTTTTACCTCATCAGAGCTTCCGAGGTAAGAGTTATCAACCATTTTCATGTAAGACTTTGTAGCATGCCTCGAAGTTATCTGTCAGAGTAATTTCGTCGAACACCTTTTAATCATGAGGAAAAAATCCCAAAAACCAAAATCTCAATCTCTGACTAATATCTTACCTTATCATACTTCTTCATTATCTTCGAAAACGCTAACACATTCAAAAAGCTGCAAATGTTTTCATCGAATCACAAATTCGTCAATCATAAAACTCGCTTTGATCATTAAAAATTCAAACATATACGAGAACGCACCTGTAGCTCTTGAGTAGCCGAAGCTTCTGGTAGAATTCGACGAAGGCACGTCTGAGCTTGGCCTCGATTTTCTTCAGATTTTCTCTGCTAAACTTAAGCTCTGTCTTCGGGACCTGGAGAACACTTTTAATGGTCGATCGAGGGGATTCCATTGTGTTATTGATCTTGACACGATCCAAAACGTCGATCGGAGCTGGCCTCGAAGCTCCAAACCTACTCATGTCAACGGCCACTTCGTCAGACACAATGTCATCTTTTTCTTCTTTAACTACATCATCGTCTTCGTCATCATCTTCGTCGGATTTACCAGCTTTACTCGATCCTCCTTCTTGTATCGCCTCCATGTGAGCTTGAGATCGAACCTTCACTGCAACAAACCCAAAAATTAACTGTAATCAATTTTCAATTCTGCAACCCGGTACAATGATGGTTCCATAAAACCGGAATCAATCATTAATCAAACCGGAGAGACTAGTGACTCACTAATCACTGCAAAACCAGAAAAATAAATAAACCAATTTCAATTTGGTCATTCAGTTCGATTAGGTTTGAACTTACGGGATCTAGCTCCGGCGGGAGTAGAAGCGGCGACGGCAGCGGCGGAATTGGCGACATCTGAAGCTAACTGAGTCATCTCCACCGTCCGTTCTTCCCATCGCCAACCATCAGGATGGTCCACTTTAATCCGAAACGCGATTAACGCATCCATCTGTTTGTTAAGCATCGCCGCTTCCTTCATCACCTCATCCACTTTCTCTTTATAGAATTTCTCCACTTTGTTGAATTCATCGTCCAATCGCCGGAAAAACACTGTCTCGTACTCTCCTCCTTCCTCCGCCGCCATTAAAAACGTCGTCTCGTATCCGTGACTCGCTGTGTTCACCAGAATCGGCGCCGTCTTCGACTTCATTCCTTCCTCGATTTCGTCGTCAGAATCTGAAAAATGACCGATCTGAGCACCACCGCTGTGGTGTCCGCTGCCGTGGTGTCCGTCGCCGTGGTTTCCACCGCTGTGTCTCTTTCGTCTCGGCGTCGAGAGTAAACCACTGAACGATCTGTACAGAGTTATCTTTCGGTGAAGTCCTTTGACGCCGTGATGATGGCCGTGACCATGAAGATTGTTTTTGCGCTTGAATTCGATGATATCTTTGAGAAGAGATTTGAGATAATCGTAATCCATGTAAGCTTGGTGCCATTCCGGTACCATCTGCGACGAGAACTCTTTCCCGAACTTCATTCTTCCTCTGTCCTTTTCCGATTTCTAAAAAGAAAACGAATATTTATTAATTTCTCTGTTGTTCGTTTGCGTGTCTTAAAGAGAGACACAGAAAATGTAGGTGTGTATAGTTGTATAAGATAGAGAGTGTCCAACCAGGGTCATTATATAAGCATTTGTCAAGATTTTATTTATAATATTTTTTCAATCTTTGTTGAATCTTGGAGACCCATTTTCCAACGTAGTCAGAGAGGGAAACTATAAGCGCGTGGGAGCTGATTTGTAATTGTACCTATCCAATAGATAGAAGAAAACTACATCAAAGCACAATTGATAACAAAAACAAAATACAGCAAACAATTGGAAAATTTTATTCCAACTGTTTAACTAGAACGTCTTCTAATCTATTCTAAAAAATCTCATATTTAAGGAGGTCGAATCCAGATAGTATAATATTACATACATCCGAACTAGATCCAGACCGGATAACTTAATTTTAAGATCTGGATTTCTAGACTCGGATATGGATCCGTAAAATTTACTTAAAAGTATTTACAATGTTATTCTTATATATATTATTTGATTATCACTGAAACTATTCATATTAATATTGGTGAACCGGAATTCACAAGAAAATCCACTAAAAAGTTTATCACAAGTGGCAGTGATACAAGAGTTTTTAAAAATACAAACTTGAGGATTTCAGAAGTTTTTCTCTATGTAGTTTTGTATCTCTTTTTTGTGCTATACTTCTAGTCATCTCCTTATCTCGGTTATAAAATTTGGTTCATCTTTTTTTATTGTAACAACCCAGCAACCATTGTAAAAAACCGTTAAGAATAGTTTAAAACCATGTGTATCAGTATATGAAACTAGTTTCGAAAAAAATCAACCTTAATATAAAACAGAGACTTCAACTAATTATTTCTTTCCGTCCTACTTGAAAGTACGAACCCTTTTTTTTAAAGACATGAGCTTAAAGTTAATTCTTTTCAATCTTTTTGAAAAAGAAATGAATCCCATAATAATGTGTTCAGAAAGGGAAACTAAAGCGCGTGTGGACGGACATGAATAAAGAGAAACGAATATAACAAGAATAGTTTGTAAATAAAATAATTGACACCAACCAAGTCATTCAAATTAAAAAAAAAAAAATGACTAGTGAACTAAAATTGACTACTTTTAGATATCACATTATTTTAGTCTACTGTCTGTCTACAATAAAAAATACATCATCTATCTACATTTGGTCCGTCGTTAATTTTTACACGGGTTATATCGCCTATCTTACGGAAATCTCGTAGCTTACTTATATAAATGATTAGTCAATATAAAAATAGTAATAGATTGTACAGTTCCCACTTGCCTTTAGTCAAATGCAGAAACTACTTTGTACGTATCATGTGAGTTTATACAAACTCTGTTCTTGAAGATCTCAAAACTTCGATCCTATTCTTATAGAAATAATAATTACCCTGGTCGTACTTTTACAACCTCACACATCCTAATGTGACATCGAAGTTGCCGACGTCAACTATTTGGACTTAAAATAGCATCCGTCAATATAACAAAAAAAGGGGCACATGTTTTTTTACCATGGAAAAAAATTCCGTGTTAAGTATTCAAAAGTTACGATCGATCTGACAAGAACGATCTACTTCGTTAAATTAAATTTCAAGATCTTTATGTTTCTAGAAAGTACATAGCCAATCTATAGAATGTATCTTTAGAGGATAAGCTCCAAACACTTACTTATTTTGTATTAACTGTATAATTATTGAGAAAGAAACAATAATTCTTGGTCAAACGATGCACAACTATTTAAGAACATAATTTATACAAAGGTATTTTCGGAGCTGTCCAATAAAAAAATGACCCAAAGCGATTTTTTGTGCATTTTGACCGAAGGAAAACGGAGAGAATCAATCCAATCACCATTAATCTGAGATTGATGTCCACATTATTTCTATCTATGCTTGTTTCTGTTATGGTTTCAAATTTCAAATAAAATAAAATGAGAAGATATTTGTGGTCTATAAGCCACTAAATTTTGAAACATGCTTAGTCCAAAAAGAACATCTTTGGACTATAGCTTCATCGACTCGAGCCCAAAACCCGAAATTCGACACACTTGTTGAACCACATAAGTTCAGTGTGAGTTTATGTTCGAATAGTATGTTTGGAATTAAGGGACGGAGTTCTTGCGATGAGCTAACTTTGAGTTCGGGGAAGAGCTACGAGTTTCTGAATAGTACTTGTTCGTATTGATCGTTCGATTACAAAGAGTTTGGAAGATAAGATCAAAATAGATTTGAGATCGGAATCTAATACTTAATGACTTGATGGTCGAATCAGATATTAAAAGCAATCTAAGCTATAACTCTCTGGAACTTGATCGGACTCTCTTGCCTAGATCTTGTATGTCTTTCTCATTATATGTATATAGGTTAATTTTTCATGTCAGGAGGGTGGTTACGCTCTGCGGGTTGGACTGTGATCGGCATGTTTCTTGCTCATTGGTCGATCTTTGTTCGAGCGAGGGTGCATCCTCTTGTGGTCGTTGGGATGTAGCAAGGCTAGTTCGTAGGTCTAGGTGTTCCTTAGTGGTTGGCTTCAGACGTATCAGGTCGTAGACCGTTGGGTCTTTCTCAGACTCCTTTGGTTTTCCCTCTTGGACTGGGCTTGTGAAATGCTGAAATAGATATGGGTCGAGTCCTTGTGAGGGGGTGCTAAATCCACCCAGCAACAATATAGTGTATACAAAGTTTGAGCCTTGTTGTAAGTTCGACACATCTCCACTTCATATACAAGAGGGATTTCACCTCTAACTTCCAATGTGGAATATTTTTAAATATTAACACTTAGTCAAATTTTAAAAGCTTTAAAAGTTTTCTAATACACCAACATCGGACCTCTATCTTTCATTCAAACGAATTTGGTTTTTTAAATATGAATACACTTTCATCATAGTTCTCACAACGATGAATTCAATGATTCCAAAATCCGGTAATTTCAACAACTAAGTTCCCCAAAAAACCCACCGGAATATTGACAAAAGTCATTTTACCAAGTTAAAACAACTATAAATTTATCTTTTTATTGAGTAAATAAAATTGTAATTCACGAAAAAAATTTCTACGTAATAATTTTAGTTTTTTTTTTTAATTGGATAAATTTGTGTGTGATAATATATGTGTATTTTGGGGAATTTAGACCTTGATTTGTGATGTTTTAAGGTTATAAATAACCTTTTTTCTTCTTATTTGTGTTTAGAGTATAATGTTAGCATTTGATGTAGTACACCTTGTGGTGATTTCTAGGTGCCAAAGGGAAAGCTTGGAAGATGAACCACTATTTAGGAGCTTATAGAGGGAGCTTGTAAGGAGGAAAGAAGGAGAAAGAAGAGCAATTTGGAGCATATGAACAATTGTTGCCTCCGGCAGAGAAGGCATGGTGTCGACTTTAACAACTGCCGATGGCAAGATCTCCTGAAGAAGCATCAGCATTCACAACGCATGCCGCCAACATGACACAGGTGCAAATAAAGGGTCGAAGATGAAGAAAAACCAGAGTTGACCACGCCCATTTCCTTCCCAGTTTTAGCCATTTTAGGTTAAAGGAATAATTCTTTTTTCCACTAAAAAGTGTTTTTGCTATTTCAATGAAAGTTTGTGATGAGATTATTTGAATTGTTTTTGGATTTAAATTGTTTCTTTTTATTTTCCTTTCATATTCTTATGTTTTTCTTTCAAAAACCTCTATGGAAACTCAACAAACCATGAGTGAGTTGTTGTTCAATGGATATAGGTTAGGTCTTTATTAGAAAAAATTAGTGTTGGTTTTTTAGTTTCTAGGCTATATTAATAGGAATATGTCATTTAGATGTGATTAATACTAGGTTGGAAGTCATGAATCTAAATCTAGAACCAAGAGAACCTTATGCCTAAAGAAGTGTTTGATGAAATTTTCTAAAGATATTTAATTGAGCAATTTGCATCTAGCCTAAGAAATTAGTTGATTAGGTGATTTTGTATTGATTAATAATGATGCTTAGTGACTTACGATGATTTTTTAGCATGTTGGTTCATGAAATTAAGCTTTGATCATTAAATAAGTCAATATCATGAGAGTGGATTAATTATGTGAGCTGAGTTAAGAACCTGCGGGATCCTGATAGGAGGGTCTCGGACCCAACTCCGTGAACCACCACCATATCGAGGAGAATATTTTGAAGAGATCGCTAAGACATGGTGACTTGAGAAGGATGAAAACATATCAAGATTGAGTCGATAAGGAAAAGCATGCACATAGCAGTAAGGCACAAAACATGTACATAGGGCTAGATTAGCACAAAGATGAGAAAGAAGGTTGCACAGCGAATATAGTCAATATTGGAGAAGTAGAGGGAACAATGCCTAGCTGAACCACCTTAGCATGAAGTAAAAGACACAACAAATAAACAACTACATAACAAAACGGACGCAACAAAAGTGTAATAATTGGAAAAATCAATAAGAAGAATGGAAATAACGATCTAAAGATTATCAAACAAATGCAGAGAAGCAATCTAGAGATTTCACGAAACTCAAAATCGCAGCCACCTTGAGAGAGAAAACCATAGAACCCTCTAAATTTTTTTCTTTAAACCAAAATAATTAAATATTTTATTATCTTTGCAAATAAGAAAAACTAGTTGTAAGAATCCGGGATATGGGTCAATTGGTTGCATCATAAATGCTAAATTAGTTGTGTCAAAAATGGTGATATGTTTAATCACGACTCTTGGAATGATTCATTTCTTGTTGGCAAATGGCAAGTCTAGTTCTCGAGCCTTGTTTTTAATTCAATGAACATAGCCATCCACTTTGACCTTTCCGATTTTGTGGGAAACAATACGATAACCAAATGTAGTATTTTGGGTGGACAGCTATTCGAATATTCTTGATCGACATCTATCGTCATCATAAGTCATAACACCACTCTGTTATGATGGAATATTTGGCTAATCTTAAAAATTACAAATTTCCAAATTTAAATTATTAACAGTAAAACCGGATTAATGATATTAAACACAAAATTTATCTGCAATCATGGGTCATTGGTTTATCATAAGCTCCGATCAATTCGGGTTGTTGATGATGATTATGAACTGGTACTTTTAACTCCTTGAGTTGCATCTTGAATATTCGATTGACGTGGATTATTTAACCGTTTCAAATTTCATTGTGCTTCTTTGTGTTTTTTTTTTTTCAAATCCCATTCAAGTTTTAGGTATTATTAAAGTGGTTGTGTCATTATAATCATTTTTATAATATTATATAGTATTTTATTTGTATATGATATTATATAAAATTTCAATTTTACTAATATTTTAATTTTTTTATTGTTTTTACAAAAAATCAGACATCTACAAATATCTTAAAATAAGAAAAAGTATATACAAGGTACGAATCCAGATATCTGAAATTATCATATATCCGGATCCGTCCCATTCATACTCACTAGTCGAGATGCTCTAACATATACAATCTTAAACTATTTCAGCAACATATTTTTCATGCATCATATATAATTTAGTACCACCTTTTCGGTCCAATCAATAATTCAACACTTTTGATGAAAAAGGTTAAAAAGCTGAATAACACTTTTGATCATCTTAAAGTCACTTCAGTACCTTGTTAGTGTTTGGTAGCTAGCGCGTGAATCCCGCTGCCACACGTCTTCCCTATTTTGTATTCTTATTACTTTATGTTCCTTTTGTATGCTTTTCTTTAATATGTTTTGTAACTTTTGTTTTACTCTTTATTCTTTTTCTTTTGTATTCATACACGGTAAAACAATTCCATCCGGAAGCTTCAAACCGGACATTGTAAAAATCTGATATTCGATTTTATAATCCCGAGCCTCCCATATCTATCTTTTGTGGATGTGTGTTTTCCTTCATGGTAGAATGATTGTACTTTTTTACTGCATCTCTTTTCTTATTTAATACACCAATTTTTTATTTTTTTTTGGTTTTAATAATACACCGAAAAAGCTGGTGATAAAAAAATATTGTTTACAATAAAACACATGAAGACTTGATAAATGAAAAGAACCTTAGATACATGACTATGCATAAGAGGATCACACTTGAATGTGGTTGACCAATTGGTGAGACATATCACTTTTTCTAGATAAGTAGAATTGACTAGTATCCTTTTCATATATACTAATAAAAAAAATACACATGGGCCAAATAATACTATATCATTATCAAGTATTAGACTAGTAGTACTACTAAAGGCCAAATTTATATGGTTACGATGTCTTCAACGAAGCATTTATTGATCGTCGTCGTAATAATTGAATGGTAACGAAACCGTCTTGAAAGCTCTGTGTTTCCCCACATTGTTTGAATGTTCATTCTCTATCCTGTGTTTACGAACGAAAACCAAATCAATAAAGTTTATCAACCGCTACTGAAAATTATGAAGTCGTTGACAAATAATTAAGAAGTAACCTGAAAAAATTCCATATGCCACGACGAATAATCTCAAGACTTGCAACAACCGCGATAACCGTCTGTGTGTGCATTGACTCGAATTGGAAATCCAGCACTGTCTGCATCCATGCAAATCTCAGCACCACGTTCAAGATCTGCGTTTAGTTTTACCAAATCAGTATTTTCTCTTGAAACAATGATATAATCTAATGTTTCAAGGCTCTCACCATTGCAATGAAGTATACTTCCTTGTGTGGTACGAGGAGATTATCACGTAGCCATGGATTCTTGGATCTCCGGTTAAGAAGTCCCCAATCGTAAACCAAATCCCAATACGTACAGAAAACTACAGCCATAGCCGAGGCAATACCACCTAGCAATCTCCAAAGAACTTGACGATCTTTTTCGCGGTCGACTTCATAAGATATCCCTAAGCAAACAGCAACAACTATCAAAAAGTACTTGAAACCATTATACCCTTGTTCTATGCTTTTCTCTTCAAACACTCGCCTCATACACTGAAGGAAGCGAGAAACGAATGGGAAGGCAGCAACGATGAATAAGAAAGTGTTGAAGATTCGTGACTCTTTACAAGTGTTTTGTCTCTGTTTGAAGTCTCCCCAACCATAATAGCAAACGTAAAACTCGATGCTTCGAAGAGTTTGCGCTTGGCTACACAATTGATCCGCCAAGAAGAAATCAGGTAATGTCACCTGCATGAAGAGGATATGTTTGTCATTAAACATTGATGATGGAGCTGTTGAAGTTTTAATGTGTTATTACCTTGTAAAGAGGAGCGGCAAAGATGTGAAACAAGGAAGTGAGGAAGAAGAAGCGGCTTGATCGGTAGAAGATGTTGAATGGTAAGACTAGAACTATGAACATAGCCTAGTTTACATATTATAAAGTTATATAAGTATTATGAATTTTCAAAAGCTGATGATTGGATTTATGGAACTTACAATGAGGAGAAAAAGAGGAAGAAGTTCGGTTAATGCTTGGTAATCTTTGGTTTTAGGATCTGTCTCCATATCAAGATTGGAAAGTACACAAAGAAGTGCAAAGACTCCAATGCTGAATCCAACAAATAGAATTTGTTTGTAGCCAAGTTCAGTTCCTTGTTTCAATCCAAATATGAAGGTATAATTTACTCGATACCGCCTCCAAAAATAAATATCAGCAGCATACATAGTCATATGCAGTACAATGAATCCAAACAAGCTGCAAAAATGACAACAACAACAACAAAAAATGACATTTTCAGTGTTACTATATAGTATTTTTGTAGAATGCACATTAAATGTAAATGTAAACTTACAAAGAAACACAAGTGAACAATATTTGACGCTGAAGTCTTACCTATAAAGAGGGAACATAGTATTCATGTATTGTTTTTGGCCTTCTTCTTGTAAGATGTTTCGGGTGCGTATGATAGCGACAAGAGCCACTATGAGAGAAAATATGCATCCACCCAAGAACCCTGAAACATAATTTTCTCATTAGTACACAAAAGAAATTGAGAATCAGAAGACGAAAGTAATACCTGTGGAAAATGTAATTCGGTGTCTTTCTCTTTTAGCTTTTGGTCGCAAGATGTTTATTCCTTTTGTTCTGTTACCATTTGAGAAATGCTTTATGAATATAGCTTCAACATGATCCATAAGTCTCATAACCTATATATGACAAAAGAGAATCAATATTAGGAAGAATCAAAGGAGTTAATTAATACCCACAGTTGGATTCAAAGCTTAATTACCTCATCAGAGCTTCCAAGGTAACCGTTATCAACTATTGTCATGTAAGAATTTGTAGCATTCCTCAAAGTTATCTGTAAGAGTAATTTCATGAGGTCAAAACTTATACAAAACACTAAAATCATAACTAATCTTTACCTTATCATACTTCTTCAATATCTTCGAAATCGCCAAAACATTCAAAAAGCTGCATATTAATTTTTTTATGATTCCAATCTCAAATCAATCAATCATAAGAACTCAAAGGATTCACCTAACTGATAAATACGAAATTTTACGCACCTATAGCTCTTGAGAGACCAAAGCTTCCCATGGAGCTCGACGAAGGCGCCTCTTAGCTTCTCCTCAATTTTCCTTAGATTATCTCTCTTGAATTTGAGCTCCGTCGGGTTCAAGATATTGACGAAATCTTGAACCTCGATCGGAGCTAGCCTCGCAGCTTTCATCTCGTTTTTACTCATGTCATCTTCGTCGTCTACGTTATTGTCTTCTTCGTCAGATTGAATAGCTTTGCTTGATCCTCCTTCCTCTGTGGCCTCCAAGCGAGCTTGAGCTCGAACCTTCACTGTAAAACAAACACTTTATTTTATTTTTTCTAATTTGGATGGATAATCAGAAATTCAGCTATCAAATTAGCTCGTTTCGTTACCGTTTGAAAACTCGAATTTCCGTGAGTAAAATCATATCTCAAATATGTTCCTTATCAAAAATAAAATCATTTCTCAAATATGTCTCGACCAATTTCAAATCTTAAATCTTGATGCAAATTTTACACAAATCATTCCAAATGAACACGTGTGTAAATGGTTAGCAACAAAAAATAAATTTAGATATAGAACCAAATTAACAGGAATTAAAATTGGTTCGGTTTTCAGAATTATATTTTTTTTCGCTCGGTTTATATATCCATAATGATCTCAACTTACGAGTTGTATCTCTAGCGAGCTCCGCCGGAGAAACCCCATTATGCGAGGCCGAGCGAGTCATCTCCGCCGTACGCTCCTCCTCCATCTTTAACCGGAACGCGATTAAAGCATCCATTTGTTTGTTAAGCACCACCGCGTCTTTCACCACTTCGTCCACTTTCTCTCTGTAGAATTTCTCCGCTTTGTTGAATTCTTCATCTAATCGCCGGAAGAACACCCTCTCGTGTTCTCCTCCTTTCTCAGCCGCCATCAAAAACTTCGTTTCGTATCGGTGACTCGCTGTAGAACTCACCTGAATCGGCGCCGTCGTTATTCCTTCCTCAATATCGGTGACTGTTGAAGAAGGCCTACTAATCAGTTGAGGGTCGTGTCTCGTTTGACCGTTGAACGCGCGGTAGAGAGTCGTACCTCCTCCCTGAGGATTGGTTTTGCGTTTGAAGCGGTTGATTTCTTTGATAAGGGTTTTGAGATACTTGTAGTTCACGTAAGCTTGTTGCCACTCTGGTACCATCTCTGACGAAAATTCTTTACCGAATTTCATTTTTCTTCCTCTGTTTTTTTTTTTATTTCAGATAGAGAAGAGCAGTGTGATTTATATATGTATATATAGAATCAAAATTTTGATTTGACTGTAAATTAATTGAAAATATCTCAGTATCGAGTCAATTAGCTAATTAGGACGCTAATTAAAAAGACATTGAAATGCTAGCACAGTTGGGGGGGGGGGCAAAATGACTATATCCATATAATTCAAGTCATTATGCGAATATTTAATTATACCAAATTTAAATAAAATTAACTCAAGATAATCCGTTATGAATACATTAATGGGAAGAATATCTAGGTCCAACGTATGAGACGTTTTTTGAAAGTTTTTTTTTTTTTTGCGGTGTTGAAAAAAAAGGACACTCGTTTGGTAAGAAAATAGTAATCGTAAACACCTCTGCCTTGAAAGGAAAAAGAGTTTCTTATTTGTTTTGAGTATCTTACAAATTGATATTAGGTTTAGGTACTTTAAAAAGGTGTTATTAGGTTTAGATGTTTTTAGAAGAGTTTATTGTCTAAATAATCTGAAAAAAATTCATTGTTTTAAGTATCTTTGTAAAGTACTATTAGGTATTTTTTTTTTTAAAGTGTAATTAGGTTTAGGAATTTATAAAAAATAATTTTGTCCACAAATTATTGTCGATATTTCTTAAAACATACTCCACAAATAAGTGTCATTCTATCTTTTTTTTTTTTGAAAGAGTATCATTCTAGGATTTCAATGCAAAATTTTGAATAAAAATCCAATTTTAATTTTTGTTTTTCAATATACTAATTGGAAAGAAAAAATTATTTAGTGTATTAATAATGGGTAAAATATATTTTTAAATACTTTTTAATTTATATGAAATTTTGTAGAATGACACTTATTTAAAAATAGAGGGAATGAGTTTTATTTTAGTAGACTAAATTCAAGTAGCCAATTAAAAACTTAAAATTAACGAATTTTGTTTTTCTCTTCAGATAATTAAAGTGGTTTCATATCTTATATAGATGAAGTTAAAACATATTCTGCTTCTAGACATCTGATATGTAAAATAAAAAAAAAATCAAACTAATATATAGCAATTAACTGTAAAAATATAAAATCTACAAAGTGTTTTCTTGGCAATTCATGAAGAATAAATCTAAAGATAAAAATAAAGATGTTAGTTTCTCATTTTGGTGGTTATTTAAATTTGAAAAATGCATTCAAGTTGATGGAAATTTTAATTTAGTTTGCATATAAATAAAATAAAAAAAGATTTAAAATATATAATATTGGTGTGTTATCAACTTTAAAAATGAAATTTTATGGTTATACACGTACATCATTTAGTATCAAGATTTCATTATATGTTATCTTATCTCATGGTACAATACTCTGCTTTTCTTCAAGTGTTTTGATTTGGCTATATAAACTATGCTTTCCCTTTTCTATGATGCATAACAAAAACAACTCAATCATCAACTTTGATCTTAAACTTGCAAATTTTTTCCTTCAATCTCAAATTTTTTCTTTGGTTGATAAGTTTTCATAATGGTAAACAAATCTAGTCGAAATGCTCTATTATTCTAGTCGAAAGTTCGAAAATCATTGAGTGTTAACAAGGTCCGCGACTTAGGTATTAGTCAAGTAGAGAATGAGTTTAGTTTTCTATTGGATTTAGGTTCTTGTCTTTGTAATTGTCTAAGCATGTGTAGAATTTTCGTCTGAGTTCCCTGTCGATCGACACGCTAACTGTAGAACGGTAATAAGCGTTTGATCAAGATGTATGAAGGGGAGTACAAGAAACCAAAGGTGAAGATAGCCATCTTTGATGGTACTAGATATTTTACTATATGTAAAAGGATAATGTTAGCCCACTTGAGTCTTGATGACTTGGAGGAGGAGGTGTTACCCCAAACTGAAGAGCCAGAAAAATCGAAGGTTAAGAAAGAAGAATCAGCGGAAGATTTTGCAGCAAAAATCAAAGTAGATGAACTCATGAGGAAGAAGCGAGCAAGACATGCCATGAATATTTTGTCCTTGCACACAGGAGACAAGGTTGCAAGGAAAACAGAAGATTGCAAGACAAGATGTGATCTCTGGAAGGCTTTAGAGAGATTGTACAACACAAAGACTCAATCGAGTCGGATTCACTTGATGTACACATGATATACATTCAAGTGTGATGGGTTCTAAGTCTATTGATCATAATGTCGATGACTGGTTGAAGAACATGCCAGAATTTACTAGTGTTGGAGCTAAAGTTTAAGATGAAGTGCAAGCCATACTTTTCCCCAGCTCCTTGTTACCACAATATGATTCTATGAAGGAGTCATTGAAGTATGGTAGAGAGTCAATTAAAATTAATGATGTGGTGAATATTGAAAGAGCTAAAGAAGTAGAGTTTAAAGCTCAAGGTATATCGACTTCTCAGAAGACTGGTG
Organism: Euclidium syriacum; assembly: GCA_900116095.1. Classification (NCBI taxonomy): domain Eukaryota; kingdom Viridiplantae; phylum Streptophyta; class Magnoliopsida; order Brassicales; family Brassicaceae; genus Euclidium; species Euclidium syriacum. The sequence continues at coordinate 2,453,031 of FPAK01000010.1, read as the reverse complement.
AAGTGTATGTGACTCGAGGTAGACAAAAAAACATGGATCAACGAAGTTATGATAATAGAAGCAGGATCAAGTCAAAATCGAGTGGTGGAAAGCTCAACTGCTCGTACTGCAAGAAGGATGTACATAGGAAGGTTGATTGTTTTGCTTGGAGGAAGATGAAAGGCGGTGATGTGGAAGATTCTACTATAGCAGTTGCCATCGATCAATCAACATGAGTTGATACGTTACTAGTCTCTGAAAATTGGCATCTTGAGAAGTAGGTGATTGATTCGGGAACTTCTTATCACATGATCTCAAGAGGAGATTGGTTTGACACGTTTGAGGAGGTCAAGTCTGGAAGGGTGCTACTAGGAGACGGTGGTGAAGTTTCTGTTGAAGGAATTGGTTAAGACATTGACTAATGTCAGGTATGTTCCCAAGCTGAAGAAAAATTTGATATCTGCCACTACTTTTGATAAACTTGGGTTCAATCATGCTGGAGGCCAGGGAAAGACAAGGTTCTATATGAATGGGAAAATGAGATTACAAGTCTGTGGTTCTTTATACTTGCTTGATGGAGATACTGTAACATGACAGTCAAATATTAGTGTTTCCGAGAAACCTTGCAATGATGAGACAGTCATGTGACATAGAAGGTTGGAACACATGAGTATGAAGAATCTGATGATCCTAACAAAAAGAGACATCATTGATAAAAGGAAAATTGGAGAGATGAAATTTTGTGAGAGTTGTGTTATGGGGAAGATGAAGAGATTGAGCTTCAATATTGGAAAGCACAATTCAGGTGAAGCACTAAAGTATGTACATTTATATATTTGGGGATCTCCATCTGTTATTCTAAGTATCTCTGGTAAGCAGTATTTTCTGTCTATCATTGATGATTACATTAGGAAGGTATGAATTTTTTTCTTTATCTGTTAAAAATAAAGCTTTCATAAAGTTTTATGAATGGAAAAAACTAGCTGATAATATTATTTATTAAGCTTTCATTCATCACGGATATTTGAATTTTGCAAATCGAATCGAAGCGGATCTAATGGATAAATTGTCCAGTCCTAGACTAGTCGTCTTTGTCATCGTCCTCGTCGTAGTTGAACGGTAATGGAACCGACTTGAAAGCTCGGTACTTCCCCACATTATTCAAATGCTCGTTTTCCAACCTGTTTTTATAATAAAACCCCAATAAGATTATAAATAGATCAAAATAGAAGACAATGAAGAAGAAAACAGAGCAAATAGAGTGTATTAGTAAGAAAACCTGAAGAAATTCCATATCCCACGGCGAAAAATCTCAAGACAAGCCACAACCGTAAGCACCGTATTCCTATGCAACGACTTGATTTCAAAGTCTAATACCGTTTGTAACCACGCGAATCTCAAAACAACGTTCGAGATCTGCAGTTTTGTTTCAAAGAATCAATTTCAAAGTCTAATATCGAAAATAAGATAAAAAGGTGTTTTTTTTTACCATAACAATGAAATAAACTTTTTTCTGTGGGATGAGAAGCTTATCGCGAAGCCATGGGTTTTTGGAATTCTTGTTCAGAAGTCCCCAGTCATGAACAAAGTCCCAATACGTACATAAAACAGCAGCAAGAACTGAAGTAACACCAGCTAACACTTTGAGGATAAATTTATGATTCTTGTCGGTTTCAAAATCATAAGCCGTTCTTAAACAAACAGCTATAACTGTCAACAAGTACTTGAATCCGTTGTATCCTTGCTCTAAGCTTCTTTCCTCAAACATCCTTCGCATACACTACACAACACACATCAAAATATTTATGAATAATTACCGAATCAATCATTGTTGGATTTGAAAAAGATTATATTTTTAAGTACCTGAAGGAGGCGAGATAGATATGGGATAACAGCAACAATGTATAAGAAGATTTTGTAGATTTCTGATTTTGTGCAATTGTTTTGTCTTTTTTTGAAGTCTCCTGAGCCGTAGTAGCATATGTAGAACTCAATGCTTCGAAGAGCTTGTACTTGGCTAGTTAGTTGATCTCCTAAGAAGAAATCAGGTAACGTTACCTTGTAAAGAGGAGCAGCAAGGCAGTGAAAAAGACATGTGAGAAAGAAGAAGCGACTCGAACGGTAGAGAATGTTGAATGGCAAAACTAGAACTACAAACATAGCCTGCATTGATCAAAACATTCATCATCATCATCATAACGCCATGAGTTTGGATTTTTACGGGACTTACAATAACAAGGAGAAGAGGAAGAAGTTCGGTTAATGCTTTGTAATTTTTGGTTTTGGGTTCTGCTTGCATATCAAGATTTCCAAGAACACAAAGCAAGGCAAACGCTCCAATGCTGAATCCCAATAATAGAACTTGTCTGTAACCAAGTTCTGTTCCTTGCTTGAACCCAAATATGAAGGCATAATTTACTCGATAACGCTTCCAATAGTATATATCTATAGCATACATGGTCATGTGAAGCACAATGAACCCAAACAAGCTGCATGAACAACATAGAGTGCGTTTATACAACAAAAAACAAAAGATAGATTTTTTTAACAAGAGGCAAAGTAAGTTTTTACCTATAAAGAGGGAACATGGTATTCATGTAATCTTTATGGCCTTCCTTTTGCATGATTCTGCGTGTGCGTATGATGGCGACAAGAGCCACTAGAAGAGAAAACACACATCCAGCAGAGAAACCTGAAACGAAATTGCTCATAAGCACACAAAGAACAAATTTTCAAGAAAATCAAAACTCCATTTGATTTCTACCTGTGGAGAATGTAACTCGGTGTCTCTCTCTTTTCATTTGAGGTCGTAAGATGTTCATTCCTTTTCTTCTGTTACCATTTGCGAAATGCTTTATGAATGTAGCTTCTACACGCTCTATGAGTTTCACAAGCTGTGTGATATACGAGCAAAACAAGATCAATACAACTGTTAGAATCCAATCTAAGAAAATCTCATCAACCTCACCTCATCAGAGCTTCCGAGGTAAGAATTATCAACCATTTTCATGTAAGACTTCGAAGCCTTTCTCGAAGTTATCTGTCAAATTGATTTCAGTGTGTCAGTCTTTCGAAAATCCCTAAATCAAAATCTATGTTCTCACTAATCATACCTTATCATACTTCTTCAGTATCTTCGAGAATGCCAATACATTCAGAAAGCTGCGTATATTTTCATTGGATCGATAAATCAAATTTCGAAAAGTTTCATGCGTGATCATCAAAAATCGATATATTCACGCGTACGCACCTGTAGCTCTTGAGGAGCCGAAGCTTGTGGTAAAACTCGATGAAGGCGAATTTGAGCTTCTCTTCAACTTCCCTAAGATTATGTCTATTGAATTTGACCTCCTCCAGGTTCGAGGAATGGAGAACGCCTTTAATGGTGGATCGAGGCGTTTCCTTAGTGTTGTTTATTTTGATGTGATCTAGAACCTCGAGAGGGGCTGGTCTCGCACCTCCCAGCTTGCTCAAGCTGCTTCTTCTCACCTCACCGGAGCCGTGATCTTCATCTTCGTCGGATTGATCAGCTCTGCTGGAGCCTCCTTCCTGTATGGCCTCCAGGGGAGCAGCTTGAGCTCGAGGCTTTGCTGCAACCAAAAGCGAGAGAGAAATACATCGATTTCAAATTGGCGAATTCGTTCGTTTACGTTGAGACCAAAATAAAAATAATTTTACTAATGAGATCAATTTTACTCAATTCAAACTTTGTGCATGGACTTTTTTTTTTCGCTCAATAATTTCTAATTTGTGTGATTTTTTCTTTCAATGAGCGTTCAAAAAAATATGCAAAAAAACATCATTTTTAAGAAATAGTTGCATTTTTTTTTGTTTGTATATAATAAATAATGAAATAATTTGTTAAATAATGAAATACTTATATTATATTGTATTTAAATTGTTCGTGTTTTTGTTGCTTTTTCTTGGTTTGTATTCAGTGATTCCAAGAGTCATACAAAATGGTTGTTGAAAAAACAAACATAATAACTGCAATTATATCTTACTGGTTCGTGCTTTGGCAAGTGAAGAGGAAGCGATCGCCGCCGTCGAAGTAGCAATACCGGAGGCCAAACGAGTCATCTCCACCGTTCGTTCCTCCCACCCCCATCCAATAGGATTCTCAACCTTAACCCGAAACGCAATTAGAGCATCCATTTGCTTATTAATCATTATCGCATCTTTTACTACTTCTTCCACTTTCTCTTTATAGAATTTCTCAATTCTGTTGAACTCATCATCGAGTCGCCGGAAAAACACAAGTTCATACTCTCCACCTTCCTCTGCCGTCATTAGAAACGTCGTCTCTAATCCATGACTCGCCTTGTTAACAAATATCGGAGTTTTACCTGTTAGGAATTCCAATACTATTATATATGGAACTACTCTATTGGTTTTGAGTTAGAAACCAATAATATTACCTTCTTCGATGTCCGTTTCTAAAGAAGAGCTCAGTTGAGTGGAGCCTTGTCTTTTTCTACCCGGCGTTTGGACAAGACCGCTAAATGCTCGGTATAGAGTCATTTTCCGGCTAAGTCCTTCGCCCTGATGTGAAGGAGGAGGAGGAGGGTTGGTTTTCTGTTTGAGTTTGATGATTTCTTTGAGAAGGGTTTTGAGATAGTCGTAGCTCATGTAAGCTTGTTGCCACTCCGGTACCATTTGTGACGAAAATTCTTTACCGAACTTCATCTTCCTCTTTCTAGATTCCTTGTCTCGATTCTTTCTTTTTTGTGTCTGAAAGTGATACAAAAGAAATGTGTATAACAAAAGAAGCAATTTCTTATATGACCCCAATTGTAGAGAAAGTTAGTTTAAAAATAAGTTGTTTATAGAAAATCTGACATGGGCAATGTTTTCCACGAGCGATGTTTTTGTAGAGCAAAAGTAAACGCTACCTACATATGCATTACTTTTATAAGATTACCGATCATGTGGACTTGACCAAAATCCTTAACAAACGTAAAAAATGCTAGTTTACAAAAACAAAACATTAATATGCAATTCTACAAGAAAAAAATGTATATAGAAATAAGTATCTAACTTTATCAAACGTCCAAAAAAGAAGAAGAAATAAGTATCAAATTTTATTTTTGATAATATAAATATATATAATATATATATACACAAATACAACCAGTTTTTTTTGGGATAAATACAACCAGTTTTTCATATTCAAATACAACTTAAAATAATTATAAGAATTTTTAAATAATGAAAATGCTTAATAACTCTTAAAATTACAAAAAAAAAAGATAACTCAGGAAAAAACCTCAAATCATACAAATATAAAAAGAAATGTTGATGTGTGTTTGAATGATATTTATGTTTTCCGGGTTTTTGAACTACATTCTATCAGGATATTTTACTAGGATCAAAATATCATATAATTTATCATCGTTTCTATGTAATCTTATTTATATATATATATATGTAATCTTAGATATATACCAAAAATATTACAACCATTAGATATACAATTACGATCGTGCTTATAATATTTACGAGTTACAAACTAAAAACCGATAATCTTTGTTTTTGAACGAAGGACGACCAATAATTTTTTAGTGTGTTTAGTAAATTTCTATAAAAAAACACTTGGGGATGAGGTGACTCGACCACCACCACATGAGGGCCCCATGTCCTTTCTTGATCCGTGGATATCATCCTTGTCCAACGTGCAGTGCGTTCCAAGCTGAGTTACTCTTGGAAGTTCGAAAGACTTATTTATGAGCCCTGCAAATCATCATAAAATATTTTCCTATATTTTTTCTTTACTCACATGGTATTAGAATCACTTCCTAATAGATCATCAATTCTCGCTATAGTTCAAGCACGTTTAACTCTAATTATTTTTCGCGAAGAGTGATGGAAAAAACAAATGTATTTTGGTGATATAAACAATCAAATAAATTATTTTAAAACTTTTAATGCACTATCAACTTCCAGAAATGAAAGTATTACAATTACTCCCACTCATAGATTGCGACGCTGTGTATCAAGACAGTTATCCCTAATAGTATGAGCTTACATGACTACACACACTCGTTTCGGTTCTGATGTAGATAAAGTTTTATCCTACAAAACTACAAGTGCACAATTAATACAATTATAGTTTAAATGGGTCAAATTTATAAAGACTTAGTAGAACACAATATATTATAATTTCGAATTAAGATAAGATAGTCATATGAATATAAAAACGACATCGAAAAGTAAATCAGTAACAGCTTGACTTTGAGGTTGTAAATTTACGTAAAACATTAGACTTAAGAAAATTCTCATGAAGACCGAATTGTAACTGGAATCTAACAGGGAATCAGTTAGAAACCGTTCTATAACAGAACACTTTGATATACAAAATCAGCTTGCGAGATCTAACTATGTTTAATCAATTAAAAAACCAAATTATTTACAAAATTTAATAGTTAAACATGCATTCAATCAAGTTTGTTAAGTTTACAAAAACCCAAAACAAAATTCCTTTTGTGAATAGGTAAAATTACTCATCTAGATTTTTTTGCTAGTCAATTAACAACATTTTCATATCTATTAATCAACTTAAAATCTTAATTCTACATGCGCAAATATGGTGAGATTAAACGCAAACATGTTTGAGTAAAAAGCATAATGGAAATCAAGAGTAGAAAACAAAAAGGTTTTAATATCTCTTCTCTCTATACAATATATTTTTTAAAAACCCTTAAAAAATAAGACATAGTTTAAAAAATGGCTTAAAACATGTATTTATAACATATTGGATGTCATAGATGTTTTCTTTTCCTATTAGGATTAAATCTGGGTAAAATATGGCAAAAAACCTTTTTTGACAGAAGAAGTGTCGATCGACACATAGGGTTGTGTCGATCAACACACTCTCTGAAACATCACATCTTCTTTAACTCCCGACAGATCACACATGTCTTCACTAAAACATGCATATATGGAGCTACAAAACTCCAAATGACTTGATTTAAATTTGATATGAAATCTACCTCTATATCTTTCTTTTGGCACAAGTTTGGTCAAATTTTAGTACTGGGAAGACCTCCAACGAATTCAAATCTTTTGAAATTCATATCCAATACTACATCTCCCATGTATCGGTTTTGCTCATTTTTGCTCAACTTTCTCCAAGTCATCCCAAATTCTCAAAAAATCTATTATATAGTACATAGATCTAGAAAAAACTCTAAAACTAATGAAAACATGGGTTATATACCTGAAAAACCACATAATATCAAGTTCGGTTCAGATACGACTTGTAATGCTTCGACCGTCACCGTCTAGACTCCTCACTCCCTCTCTCATCCCATGGGCCTCACCCTCGTGCGACGATCAAATCACTACAGTGAAAAGCTCGAAATAGATTTTTCCTAGTTTTTCTCTTCACTCAAATGGTACTAAAAATAACTTCGTAGGCCACTCATCCTTGACTCTGAAGAGTATATTGTGGTTATATAGATAACCAAATCAATTCTTTTAAGCACTCATCATGCACCACATTCTTCTAGAAATCAGAGTATCACAAAACTGCACGATATATGAACCTCTTACGTGAGATTTCAATGGGTAAAGGGGAACCCAATATAATAAATTTGGGTACATGACATGAGAGCAAACATGAATTTTATAAATCTTAGGGGTATCACTTGACCCCGTATTGTTTGTTATAGGTCTGCCCTTGGTGATACTAGAAGCCGCCATAGTTATTTCTCTCCTTGCTACATTAGTAGTGGCCCTGTCATTACTCGTATAAAGCTCGTTCATTTTACATTGAGTCGGCGTACCATCAAAAATCAATGGCTCGTATACCTTCTTGTATGCCTTCAACATCAGCTAGCCTCACTTAAAGTTGGCACACACCTTTAACTTTATGAGCTTATAGGGTATGACTAGCATGATGTAGTACATGGACATTGGTGGGTTTAACCACACCATCTAGATATGTTACGTTCTCTTTTTAGTAAGATAAAATTTCCATTTGTAACTATAGAAAATGGATCATTTACTCGTACCACACCTACTAGCTACAACAGTTTGGCGTCTAATCTCCAACATCGACCACTTCACCTTGTGTATCCAACCATAAAAAATTGGTTTCAGTAGGCCAATTTGTTACCCATAATAGCTGAAAAATTGAGTTTCATTAGTTTGGTTTTGTTAATATTTTCCCCATGCATACAAATATGCTCTAATGTAACACTTCTAGGCTATATACTCGGTCATCAAACCTGCGCCGCCTTCATATTCATTCCCTCTTATCATAGCTAATTCAACATTGTGGCACCAAATTCTTGGCCATCCATGGAACTATATATTCTCCTATATTGTTTCGTATGATATTATTTTTCACACTATGATCGGCGTAAAAACTCGTGTCATGCTTTTTTGGTTGGTAATCATATTAGGTTTCCCTTTAGTTTCTTCTCAGTTATTTTTGATCCTTTACAAACCATTCACTCAAATAGTTGGAAATCTCATGTTTGTAATGCTAGCGGGCTAAAGTATTACTTCATTTATTTTAATGATTTTAGTCATTTTATATGGATATATCCGCTTAATTGTAAGAGTGATCTATTTAGAAATATGTTCACTATACACATATGTTCAAATACAATCATGGAGATCAAGTTTCTCCAATGGGACAATAGAAGTGAATACAAAATATTATTATGAATTCTTGGAATTCAATGGCACCATAGTTCATTTATCTTGCCTTTATACCTTGCAACAGAATGACAAGGCTAAGTGGAAGATTCGTACAATAACAACATGATTGTACTCTCAAGTTTCAATGGTCTTCCGCTAACAACTAGGATTATGCGAAAATTGATTATGAGCCTCTAGTGAATCGTGTTCGCTCGAAATTAATGAGTTTACCCCCTTGTTTTTTTCTTTCTTATCATTTTATGGTCGTTGTCACTTGTCAGTTTATTTCCACAGTTATCTCGAGTATCACCTCTTTTTGGTGCTCAGTCTTCCAATTACTTAATTAATGGTTTAACAAAATTGAGAGTTTATGTTGTGCGCTTTTGTGGAAAGGAAACCCTTTAGCGAAAGGAGAAGTTAAGATTTCTTGCGCTGATCGATGTTGTCATAAAATTGAAGGAGGTTTGGGGATTCATAATATACAAGAAGTTTCTATCTGCTACAGCCTAAGTATGATTTGAAAGAGAGTTTTTCGGATGGGAGATTCATAATGGTCAATCTATTTATTTCTAGACTGATATATGGTGCAAATCTGGTTATTTTCTTTAAGATTTGGGTAACACTGGTACTTTAAAGCTTGGAATTAGACTATGGGATAAGCTTCTAGTAGCTGCACTGAATGGGAGTTGACAGTTTAGAAAGTTATGGAAAGTACTAAACTTTCGCCTCCAACTGAAAATGCGGGAGATGATGTTATATTTTGACGACATGAATCTCTTGGTTTCAAGGCATGTTTCTCACAAAGGAAGACTTAGAAACTTATATGTGAAGTCCATAAAAGATCTACCTTGGAATAAGTTAATATGGTTCTCATAAAGATTTTTTTTTTTTTTTGTATTTATTGTGTGGTTCGCGTTTAAAAATCGGACCCACAAGAGAAATGATGAAGGTTTGGGGTGCACATCATCCTTATGTGTTGTGTGGACAGCCAAATGAGACCAGGAACCACCTTTTTCGCTCTCCCTTTCTCATTCAAGGTTTGGTTTGAAAGTGTGTGGATCGTTATTTGGCATGACGACTAATCTAGGTGGCACTTCATATATACATCCATAAAACTTTATATATATATATATATGCATGTTTATATACTTTTATATTTTATTTCTCATATATCTTTTTTCTTCATAAAGGTTCTGGTACTATTGAAGAAAAGAAAATGAACCACATTGGCTCTGAGGAATTGCATTAGTTTTATCTTTTATTCTTTTTTTTTCTTGCATTTTTTATCTTTCAAAAAGTTCTCGCAATCTTGTATCTTTTTCACTTTTCTAGTGGGATGAAAAACCCATCTTACCCTTGATGAAGAGATGATGTTTCTGGTGGATAGCGGGTGATCTACGCTTGTATCAATTGGTGTCTACATGGTCAGCTAACCGTGGACGGTACCATAGTCATATTACATGCTATTCATGGATTCCACTACATCATGTCATATGATAGATGTTTTCGGTGGTCAGCAAGTGAATGTGCGTACACATGATCGGGAATTCGTGAGCAGTGTCTTTGTGGACAACATTTTCTATTCACCAGAAGCGTTTAGTATGTGACATGAACGTGGTAGCGTCCACGAATTGTTGACCATGTGGAGACCTAATGTTTAGACTATCCATATGAGTTTTCATGTGTGTGTGCATGCAATTTCTATCATCGTATAGTATCTATGAATAGCTGTCCACTGGAAAGATCTAGTATGTGACATGATTGTGGTAGTTTCCACGAATAGCTGATCGTGTGGATACCTTGGGTATATTATCCATCTGGGTTTTCCGAAACAAGTCCGATTTGATTTTTTTTTTTTGAATTCCGGTTAATCGACCAATTATAATGCCTTTGCGACGGTCTTTGTAGCCGAAAATTCCACCACTACAACATTGGCTGCCTTCAAAATCGTTTGGAATGAAAAAAGAGAAAAATGATTAAAAAATAAAAAATAAAAACGATTAGTTGTAGACACTAATTGACATAATCACATCAATTTTTCAAAAAATACGAAATTACTATTAAAAACATAAAAAAAAAAAAAAAAAGGCAATTACTTCCTGGTTTTGGCTTTTGTTTCGATAAAAGTCAGTCGCCCTTTGATACTTTATTTATTATTTAACCATACAATTGTTAAAATGTCTCAGTTTGAATTACATGTAGACGTTTACGAAGTCATCGCTCAGTGGAACATCGCTTTCTTAATCATATTTTACATTACATAGGTTAGTTTCCGGAAATAAACGATAGAAAATGTTAAAATATCCAACTTTTGAATTATCAATATATGTCTTTTCCCATTGTTAGAAAGTCAATATATCTTATAGTTATACCCATTGTCGAAGAATCAAATTCAACGGCGAAAACGTCAAATGCGGAAATGATTTACCTACAAATCTATTTTTTTTCTATCAACTTGTCCGGAACACAAATGATCGGTCTATTAAGGCCTTGACTGATTTAACACAGCAGGAGTGGTTGAAGATGCGAGAGTTTGAAAAAGCAGGCGGTTGTGGTTAATATTGTTAATAAACATTTGTTACGATAACAGTTGGAAACAAATGTGTTTACGGAAGATTTTTACTGGATGACAAACGGTCGCAATTAAGTTAAAAATTACTAAAATAAACATAATTTTATTATTATTTAACACTAAAAACCATATTGTTATAATAAAATACTTCTCAAAATAAATTAATTTTAAGGTTTGTACATACAAATTAAAATTTCATTTACCATCAAATTCATGTAAAAAACAAAACTTAAATAACTCTAAATACCCAGTTCATTTTCTGAATTTTTGACATTTTTAAAACAAAAATTTTTTTTTTTTTCCAACCAAACATTTATTAAAATATAACGTTGATGTTAGTGGTCCAAATAGAAGATATATAATTTACATATAAATAAGGGAAAATTGAAATAAATGGATATTTTTTCCTTTACTTTGTGCATCTACACCTATTGATAGTCGTGGACGATGTTGGATTTTTCTTTAGGTTTAATTTGGTTTTGTCCTCAATAGGAATCATTACACACTCCGATGGGAGCTAGGTGTATTACTCGGAATATTTCCCTTTGCATGCCAAGTTAAAGGCTCTACTTTGGGAAATGTATGTTTCATTGCTCATATCTATAGAAGAGTGTTTACTTCATAGACTTTGCGAAGTTAATGCAGATGATGACTTCACAAGAGTCCTAGCAAGCTTTCTTAAATTTTTCAAATTACACTTTATTTCACACTTTTTTACATTTTCCAATCATCAATAAATAGAATCCATCGAATCAAACTCTAATTTTCAACGAATGTTTCAAGCTACCCACATGGAGAACATGTTCTCCTAACGCGATTTTTCGGTTTCCAGTTTCATCAACCGCACTCAAATCTTTACATACATTGACCTTAAACCTAACCAAAGCCTTTTTATTCTTCAGTAGACGAATCTTCTTGAACCCTAGAAGATGCTTAATCGGCGATCTGTGTACAACTGGCGGTGTCGTGAATAGTAACAACGTGTGACTCCCCTCTCGATCTTTGGTGTTTCTTACTTTTAGGAGGATTTCGAGATCCAATCCTCCGCAGTGTGGTCCGACCGCATCCAGTGATTCGCATTCCGACGATCGGCAAGGATGATTCTTGTCAAGACGAAGAGGGATGAGACGTGGCACTTTGATTAGCCGATGGCTGAATTGAGTGTAGCTAATCCCGTCTCCAAAGGCGTAGACGGTTTCCCTTTGTAAAACCGGTAAGTCCGACTCGGATACCCATTTGATTCGTCCGGTCTCATGTTCATATTCGACATCGGAACTTTCTCCACATACGATTGAGGATACCACGTCATCAGTAACTTGCCGCCTATAAAAAAACACCAAGAATCCACCAGTTACGGAAACTACAATCACTAAACCAAACCGGTCAATTAAAACCTGTTTAATTTGTAGCCGAGAGTCTTACTCGGGTTATGACGACCGAAGATGACGTCAGCGATGGCGAGACCACCGGCTTCACCAGGATATCCAACCCACATTATGCTTGTGATCTTATCATCATTCTTGGCGAAGCTAATGTAAAATCCTCCACCGGACATTATGACGAGCACCACTGGTCCTTTCGCCGCCTTAGCCACTTGATTCACAAGCTCTTGCTGCTTTCCGGGAAGATTCAGGTTGACTCGGTCAAGATCCTCCGCCTCAATTGATAGATCTGCGCCCATCACGAGCACAACCGCATCCGATGAAGCCGCCAGAGCCGTCGCTGAGTCTAAATCCGCCTCTGCACATGCTATGGTTGAACATCCTGGCTGATACGTCGAGGAAATCGTTGCAGCCAGTCCCTGAAGCGGTGTTGTGTACTTGCACGGTATTCCTAAAGATAAAAAACAATCTCCGTTTTCACACATTTAATTGGAAATTGAATCAGAGTCTTGTGTCAATTTAAATTTACATGCGTAGTTTGCAATCATTGGTGTGGTGACGTTAGCGTTAGGTCCGATCACGGCTAACTTTTGAATCGTCGAAGGTGAAATCAGAAGCGAACCAATAGAGTTCTTAAGCAACACAATGCCTTGCCTTGCGGCTTCTCTAGCAAGTTCTTGATTCTCAGCGGTGCAAACGTCTTTAGGACCAAGACCACCGTGGAGGTTCTGCTTCTTTGGGTCTCCATCAAAGAATCCCAAACGCATTAACATCACGAAATTGTTTGAAATCGCTTTGTCGATAGCTGCTTCGTTCACCAGACCCGCCTTGACGGCTTCCATTGCGTGTTGACCCGTGAAATGATCGCAATTCAAATCCAAACCTGCCAATAAAGATTTGGCCACACCTTCACCTGGAGTCTTGGCATAGTGTTGACTATTATACATCACTTCTACCGAATCACAATCCGAAACAATGTACCTAACAAAAACACACAAAAAGAAAAACGGATGATTTAAAAAAAAAAACTAAATTTTTCATAGAGCTAAACCGTCAAGAAAACAAACTTACCCATTTAATTTCCATTGACCGCGGATCACACCGGCAAGAAGATCAGGATCAGCGCATGTTGGTTTACCATTAACTTGGTTGTAAGAACACATGACACTAGCCACATTAGCATCAACCACACAACTCTTAAACAGTGGTTGAAACGTATCATCCATATCTTGTTGGTCGCCTAATCCAAGACGTAAACACACAAAATTCAACAAAACATTGAAATGTTTTCTAGTGTGAGTAACTAATTAATAACAAAAGCTATTTTAGATACAAGAGAATCATACGACAATTTTTGTTACCTCGGCGTTGAAAGTGTAATGATGAAATATGTTCCAATTGTCAATATCATAGGCGGTGTAGTGTTTGCAGCAAACGACGACTTTTAGACGGTTAGGATCTTCACCGTCAGTCTCCTGAAGACCTTTGACTTAAGCCACTGCATATTTGCTCGAGAGCGTCGGATCCTCGCCAAGAGTTTCTTGTCCTCTTCCCCATCTTGGGTCTCAAAATATGTTCACATTTGGCGACCAAAATGTTAATCCGGCTAATCCCATATTGTGCATTGCCCTTGTCTCCGTCGATACAACCTTAAACCAAGTCATTGATACAAATTTTATCAAGGCTAGAAGCAAGAGAAAAGATGTACAAGGATCTTTACGTGTACCTAAAAAAACAAATTTACATAATGAGTGAGTTTTTAAATTATCCAAAAATAAGAAAAAGGATAATAGTTTTACTTGGCCAATGGCTTGGAACAGAGATTCATTGAAGGACGCAACAGTGAGTATGACTTGAGGGAAGCTAGTGGCCCAAGGGACTAGACTGGTAAAATTAGAACCATCCCCAACATCTGAGACGCCGTGAAGAACTTCTGACCACCAATTATAAAATGGGATTCCAAGACGGCTAACACCAATAGCTTTGCTCCCCAAAAATCCAATTTTCTCGTCTAATGTCAATCTTTTGACAGATCGTTGACTCGGGCTTCGAGCGTCAACGCCGTTTTACAGAATCCAAATTCAGTGAGAGATGAGTTTCGAATGACGTCACATGCAAACATTGGTGAAGATTGGGCGTACGACGACTCGAAGATGCAGATGAGGAAACAAAGGAGAAGAGTGGAAACAGGGGAAGGTGCTATGTTTCGCATCGTTTGTCGGATATAGCCCATTTGTGTTTTTTATTTTGTTTTATTTGTGTGTATCTTGTTTATTGACACTACTATTATATACTAATAAAACTGGTATGTTGGTTCGAGATTGTTATCATTTCAAAAAAGTCAAAAATATATGTCATTGTATATAAAGAAAATTACTTAGAATATCCAAAATTTTATCTAATATATAGTTAGAGTATTCTATCCAAAATTTTACGTACAACCTGTTTTAAAACACTATTTGAATAATTTTAGTGGTTATATTTGGTTTTAAGTTGTTTGAGAAATACTTACTAAGTTTTTTGTTAAAATATAGGAATATAGAATATTTTCTTTTCTTCTTATTCTCGATAACATTAACTATGTTAATTCAATAACGCCTATGTAACTAAGTTTTTTTGTGATGGCCATTAAAAACTACATGGTCCGAATCAGTATATGTATACTAACCTAGCTTGTTGTAGCTCTCCTTGGACTGCTCCCTTAGTCAGACCATATGGCTCCCAGTTTATTCTTAAACCTAGTAACACGGCCATCTCCCCAGGTAGCAAGTCTATGAACAAGTGCATCCCTTGAATCACCCCTTTCACTATTAAATCAAACCGAACTCGGCCTCGTTAATCCTCGTTTCAGGTAGCCTGACCACACTACCGAGTATAAATCTGGTGATCCTGATTAGTTTAAAATTGTTAGCTAAGGTTGAGTCAAGTAGCATATATGTATGAAAATCGAATGGAGATGGGATCCTTTTCTCGTGAAGAAAATGATTTTATTTGTAGAGATTACCTACATCAGACTAGTATAACGAGTTATTATATCAACAAGATATCTATAAGGTAGAGATTCGTCGTATCAAATCGATGTGATGCAGTTTAGTGCTACTATATCAACCGAATAAACAAATATATTTACCATCTAAATAAAGAGTCATAAATAAAAATAGCGAGTGTACTTTGCTACTTCCTAGAGTGATCCATCTCACATAACTCCCAATAATGCCAAAATTTTGTCTAGCCCTTAGCGAGTTAGCATAACTGCAATTGGTCTTCTTTGTTTTCGAGTCAGTGAATCTTAATTTTGTTGGATGTTATAGAGTTTTATAGAATACAATAATATTATTGAGCTGTGTTGTTTTGTTAATCATAAGACCTAATGAACAAAAAAGACCATTGTAATCTTTTAATATAAAGATATAAAATATTAAATAAAATCAAAGCATTCATATCTTTCCCATCAATTTTCTATCTTCGATCTCCCAGGCGATTCAGACATACGACATGCACCAGCAACTAACTATCTAATTTTCAGCTTCTCATACCATAACCTCTATATCCAAACAAGGATAATTCATTCCTTTTAGAGCAGGTTCAAGAAGACCACATACATCAATGAAATTCCTAAATGATTGAAATGATGATCCATTTCTAGATACCCCTTCTCTTTTCTTGTCATTATAGAGGATCTCATTGAAACCTCTCATAAGCATCCATAGTTCTTCCCTGTGTTCTCCTAGCCGGGTTAAGTGTTCCTACACTTGTGCTCTTATACATCAGGTCTCCACAAACTCATGTGAAATAAAATTTCTTACCATTCCAAACTACTTTCACACCAATTCGTCTAATTTTCTTGGAGAAGACGGTTATGTTGACTTCTTCTTTCCATAGAATTGTTAATCCTCCTCAGAACTGGTACTTACATTGTGAAAGTCAAATTGGATGTGGAAAAAATGTTGCAAATGCGGCATAAAGCTAAGGATTTTATTAAGGTGCAGGTGCGTAATGGTCTTTCAACCTGGTTCTAGTTTGATAATTGGTCGATATTGGGAAGCATTATTATGTCAAAGGTGATCGTGGAAGGACTGATCTTGGGATTAGTTCATACTCTATGGCTGCCAAGGTTTTAGCCACTCATTGCAGAAGACGTCATAAAATACCAGTATTAAACAAAGTTGAAAATGAGTTGGACGTTACTCGTCGGAAGATGGTTGCTACTGAGGACGACGTTATCGGATGTGTATCAACAAAAATTTGTCACCAAATTCACGTGGGAACAAATCCGGTTACGAAAGGCTCCGGTTCCTTGGGATAAAGGTATTGGTTTAGTCGGAATACACCGAAATATGTATTTCACACATGAATAGCAATCCTAAATCACCTACCAACATGTGATCGAATGCAAATTTAGAATTTTAATATTTCTATGTGCCATTTGTCGTCATCGGATGGGGACAAGCGATCTTCTCTTCTTTCAGTGTCCTTACTCTCACCAGGTGTGGACTAATCTTGCATGAGAATTGCTTCCAAATTATTTTTCTACAGATTGGGAACAAATAGTGTCACTTCTCACTTGTCCAAATCGGTGTCGTTAGAAAACTACATTATCCGGTATTTAGTCCAGGCTTCGATATTTCACTTATGGAGGGAATGAAACGAACACAGACATGCGGTTATGGGAAGCTATGGTTGGTGATTTATGGAGTGGAAACTTAATGTACAACTTCATGGATATTTTAAATCTCTTATCGCAGAATGTGGGATACGACACTAGGATTTTCGTGCTGCGGTACTCCCTACAAGCACTAGTCCATGCTATTTGGTGTGAACGCAATCGAAGAAGACATGGTAAGGAGCCTATTGTAAGCGAAGTTTTGGGGAAAATGATTGAGGTGAACATTCGAAATCGATTGAGCACAACAAAAGGAAAGGGGAAAAAGGGATACGAGGATGGACTCCGGATTTGGTTTGGCTCTCGAAAGCCACCATAACTGATGCAGCTAGATATTTGGATATATTCCAAATATCTTTATTCTTTATTATTGTATTTAAATAATTACTATTAATTATGTTTTATTTATTTATTTTAGTTATTATCTATTAGAACTTTCTAAAACTTTAGAATTAGAACTTTATGATTTACTATAAATAGCCTCTTAGGCTTATAGTTTGTATTCAGTTTTATTGATATTGAATAAAAAGATTTTTAAAGAGCTTGTTTAAGTCTTAAAAGGAGTACTCTCGAAACCTAAGAGCCTTTGTTAAGGCGCTGTGAGGAGTACTCACGAACCCTAAGAACCTTTTATCAAGGCCCTGAGAGGAGGACTCTCAAAATCTATCTCTTTTTCCATTCCGCTGCCGCATCATTTGGTATCAGAGCCAGATTCCTTTGATTTTTCAATCGAAGAAAGATTCTGGATGTCATGGTAAGTGCTAGCTTCTATCATTTTGTCGAGAGAGAAAGAACCAAGAGATCTACAGAGAAATCTATGGCGATCCGATCTACGCTGTTTATGAAGACGAAGTTCCTGTTATTGACTTCATCTTTAAAGAAGATTCTTTTGCAAATCTCGTTTGTGCAAAAGAGGTACAAAATTCGATCCGTACAAAATTTGTACAGATTCGGGTTTGTGCGAAATTCAGGTCAAAGCAGTGCAAATTTCGGGCAAAATCAAAAGAAACCGGAATTTGAAGATAGAACATGGAAGATTTCAGCAACGAAGAATCGATTCAAGATTCGAGGACGAATCTTCTCAAACCCGGAGAGACTGATGCAGCTAGATATTTGGATATATTCCAAATATCTTTATTCTTTATTATTGTATTTAGATAATTACTATTAATTATGTTTTATTTATTTATTTTAGTTATTATCTATTAGAACTTTCTAGAACTTTAAGATTTATTATAAATAACCTCTTAGGCTTATAGTTTGTATTCAGTTTTATTGATATTGAATAAAAAGATTTTTGAAGAGCTTGTTTAAGCCCTGAAAGGAGGACTCTCGAAACCTAAGGGCCTTTGTTAATGCACTGTGAGGAGCACTCATGAACCCTAAGAGCCTTTTATCAAGGCCCTGAGAGGAGGACTCTCAAAATCTATCCCTTTTTCCATTCCGCTGCCGCATCAATAACTATTATAAAAGTGTTTATTTTTCTTACGAATAAACTCAAATAAGGTTAAGAACAGTTCGTAAAAGGTTTATTTTTTTCTAAATATAATTTAATATTAAATTTTTTAAAAAAAGAAACGAACACAGACATGATGCTCAAGTCTGCAACAGCTCATAAAGGTCATCGGCAAAGCCATCAAAACAATACGACTCTTGCACGACGCTTGATTCGAGAATGGACTTCAACATTGGTTTGCTTCATATATATTCTATATGAAGTGGAACATCTCTTGTGTATATTAGTTCAAGATTCTTTTAGTTTTGCTCGCGTCTATTATGTAAAAATGTTTTTTCTTTTGATTCAATAAATTAAAAATTGATAAAAAAAATCAAAATTTTGCATACATTTGATTTCATCATATATATTCTATATGAAATGAAAATGCAAGAGAGTGATTGTAGGAGTTTTAAACCAATTGGTATATATATATATATATATATATTTTATTAATTATATATATTTTTATTGTTGGTAATACGCACGAAAGTGATTGTAAAAACTTTAAACCAATCATTAATTATATATTAATTTTATTAATTATATTTTATTTTATTGATAATTATATATTTCTTTGTCAATTATATATTATGTTAAAATACATATTAAATGCAAATGAGACATCCCTTTTAAGTAAAATTATTTTTTTTAGTTGAGCGATTTGATTTATTGTGTAAGTATCTATTTGTTTAAACTTTTTTCTTTTTATAATTTATTTATTTATAACATAGAAAAAATGTAATAATTTCAACTAACAAAAATTTAAAAGAAAATTAAACCATAAGATCATTATGGGTATATATCATGCAATTTAACAAAATTCAATTATATGATTTAGTATATGTTTTGTGGATGTGTGGCATGAGTTTTTCACTTTCTCTTATTCAATATTTTACACGTCAAACCAATGCATTTTAGATAATAAGGTTTTATTTCATATATTTAAATAACTTGATTTTGTTAAAGAAATTTGAGTCTAATACTAGCTTTAGATTTTTTCTCAACCGAGACCGACTGTGATTCTTTTACCTTTTCGATATAAGTTTCATCTAGATCAGTCATATACAAGGTTGTTTTGGAATATTTTCTTACCGTCTAGATGATCAGTCTGCACCTTGTGCGGGAATGAGTTTAGTCCGATGAATTTTCTTTTGATTAGATTTCAAGTATTTCCAGCTCCCCTTGGGTTCACTAAATAGTGGTAGGTTTTTAGATAAAACCACCAGGACGCCTAAATATAAGAAATGATTTTCAGGGTCTATGTTATTTTCTCCTTGGGTTCATTACATACGGGTAGAGTTTTAGATTAAATCTTCAGAACGTGTATCTTTATGAAATGAACAAGATAATGGTAGGAATCTAGATTAAATAATCAAAACGTCTAAATATAGGGAAGATTATTTACTTCTTTTGCATTACGATTTAACCCTTGGTTGACCAGATAGTGCTAGGGGTTTAAATTAAAACCTCGAAACATCTACGCATAAGGAACGCCTTTTTAGCTCTCGCGTCTCACGATGTTATTTGTAAGTTCACTAGGTAGTGGTAAATTTTTAGATAAAACCATCAAAACGCCTAAGTATAAGAAAGACTTTTCAACGTCTATGCGTTACGATTTTATCCTTAGATTCATTAAATACTTGTAGGGTTTCATATTAAATATTCATCACATGTACCTCTATGAAATAAACTAGATAATGGTAGGATTCTAGATTAATAGTCAAAACGTCGAAGTCTAGGGAAGACTATTTATCTCTTGTGTGCTACGATGATTTAACCCCTTGGTTGACTATATAGTGCTAAGGGTTTCAATTAAAACCTCTAAACATCTATGTATAAGAAACGTTTTTTAACTCCCTTGTTTTATGATGTTCTTTGTGGGTTCACCATATAGTGGTAGAGTATAAGATTAAATCTTCAACACGCCTAAGTATCTAGATTCCTTTTTAGTTCATTTTTGTTACAATATTTCTTTTGATTAACAAGATAGTGTTAGAGTTTTAGATTATACCATTAAAACGTCTACATAAACTGAAGGCTTTTTATCTCATGTGCTTTACGATGTTTCCCTTAGATTCACTAGACTACTTTAGATTAAATCATCAAAACGCCTAATTATAAGGAAATCTTTTTGGCTCTTGACGTTCTCCTTGAATTCACCAGATAGTGTTTGTAATATAACGAAAGGCCCAAATGATTTGGTAAGCTTCTCATAACGGTAAAAAATTAAAACAATTAAAAAGCAACAGTCGAGATTAAAAGTGTTGAGGTCAGCGTGTTTTTTCGATTTTGGTCGGGTCAGATCCGATTTTAAGCTGTTTTCACTTACGAAAATACCCTTAATCAATTACATTAATTTTTTTTATAATAACATTGGTATTTCTAGTAATTTTAGCTATCAAGGTAAGATTATTTTATATTTTGTACTTTATTTTTAATAGTATTAACATATTCACAAACTTAAATATTAGTATATACTATTTGATCTCTATTTAGCATTTATATTTAATAACTAATTGATAACAAAGAATTAAAATAAATATATATTTATATTTAGCCCGTTGCGCGGGCCTTAATACTAGTACTAAATAAATGTAGACAATCATTTTATTTTGTAAATTATAAATTCATGCCCCATGCCGGCCAATCACCTAAGAGGCTAGTTTTGTACAAGAAAATCGAGTTTGTTATTATTTTCCCAACCTCATATGGGAAAGATATAAGGCCTATGACAAACAATTCAGAGCCCAATTTATATTATAAAATCTAAGCCCGCTAAAATGGGCGTCGTTTGACATCTCATCAATAGTTTTAGGCTCTCATTCTTCGATCTTCACAACGATCCTTAACCATTCTCAACTCGTCCTCTCCTTCTTCATACTCATTTGTATTTCTAGGGTTTTGTTCTAATTGCTCAAGTGTTTCTGGCCCTGCCAATACGTAGTACGCAGAGAAAGAAGAACGTACCGGGGAAGACAAATTCATTCTTCTGGTAGGTCAATTTTTCACTCCGGCTATCTGGATTTGTGTCGTTACTTGCTAGATAGAATTCGTCTAAGTTTATCTGATTTTACCCAGTGGTCTCGTAATGTAGGATCTGGAAATTTCCGTGATTCATGTTTGCTGATACATCTCAAATGATTAATTAAACTCAATCCAATTGAATTATGCATTTCTATTTCAGAGAATCAACAAGCGTGAAAATGGCGAATAATAAAGGATCAGCGATGTCTCTTGAAGCTTTTGTGTCAACAATGGCTCCACTTATAGATATGGAGAAAGAAGCTGAGATATCGATGTCGTTAAGCACTGGTGCTTCAAGGAATATAGACACTGCTCAAAAGAAAGGCACTACGATTCTCAATCTGAAATGTGTTGATGTTCAGACAGGTCTCATGGGGAAAACTCTAATTGAATTTCAATCAAATAAAGCAGATGGTGTTCTTCCTGCTCACAAATTTGGTAACCATGACGTGGTTGTTTTGAAACTCAACAAAGCTGATCTTGGTTCCTCTCCTCTTGCACAAGGAGTTGTTTATCGGTTAAAAGATTCGTCGATAACTGTCGTCTTCGATGAGATACCAGAAGAAGGGTTAAACACTTCTCTCCGGTTGGAGAAGCTAGCAAATGAGGTAACGTATCGTAGAATGAAAGATACATTGATACAACTAAGCAAAGGTGTGTTAAGAGGACCTGCTTCTGATTTAGTTCCTGTCTTATTTGGTGAGAGACAACCAACAAAGTCAAAGAAAGATGTTGAGTTTACACCGTTTAACAAGAATCTTGATGAATCACAGAAAGATGCGATTTCAAAGGCGTTATCTTCAAAGGATGTGTTTTTACTCCATGGTCCTCCTGGCACTGGGAAGACAACAACGGTTGTGGAAATAGTTTTACAAGAAGTGAAACGCGGTTTGAAGATTCTTGCGTGTGCGGCTTCAAATATTGCAGTTGATAACATTGTTGAGAGACTTGTTCCTCACAAGGTTAAGTTGGTGAGAGTTGGACATCCTGCAAGGCTTTTACCTCAAGTTCTGGATAGTGCTTTAGATGCTCAGGTTCTTAAGGGAGATAACAGTGCTTTAGCGAATGATATCCGAAAGGAAATGAAGGCGTTAAACGGGAAGTTGTTGAAAGCGAAAGATCGAAACACAAGGAGAGGAATTCAGAAGGATCTTCGAGCTTTGGGTAAAGAAGAGCGTAAAAGGCAGCAATTAGCTGTATCGGATGTGATTAAGAATGCTGATGTGATTCTCACAACTCTGACTGGTGCGTTATCACGAAAGCTCGATAATACGACTTTCGACTTGGTGATTATCGATGAAGGAGCTCAGGCTCTTGAAGTAGCTTGCTGGATTGCTCTGTTAAAAGGTTCAAGATGTATACTTTCAGGAGATCATCTTCAACTCCCGCCGACGATTCAAAGCGTTGAAGCTGAAAGGAAAGGATTAGGGAGGACACTGTTTGAACGTTTAGCTGATCTTTATGGAGATGAGATCAAGTCTATGCTTACTGTTCAGTATCGTATGCATGAGCTTATCATGAACTGGTCATCCGAAGAGCTTTACGATGGAAAGATAAGAGCACATTCAAGTGTTGCCTCGCACACGCTATTTGAATTGGATAATGTAGCGAAATCTTCTTCGACTGAGGCGACTTTAGTGTTAGTAGATACAGCAGGTTGTGATATGGAAGAGAAGAAAGACGAGGAAGAGAGTACTTATAACGAAGGTGAAGCAGAGGTTGCAATGGCGCATGCTAAGAGACTAATCGAAAGCGGAGTTCAACCTTCTGATATCGGAATCATTACGCCTTACGCTGCTCAGGTTATGCTGCTTAGGATTCTTAGAGGTAAAGAAGATAAGCTAAAGGAGATGGAGATCTCTACAGTAGATGG
The DNA here is from genome assembly GCA_900116095.1 of Euclidium syriacum. Classification (NCBI taxonomy): domain Eukaryota; kingdom Viridiplantae; phylum Streptophyta; class Magnoliopsida; order Brassicales; family Brassicaceae; genus Euclidium; species Euclidium syriacum. The sequence continues at coordinate 2,429,394 of FPAK01000010.1, read as the reverse complement.
TTTTCAAGGACGAGAGAAAGAAGCTATTATTATCTCTATGGTTCGATCGAATTCAAAGCAAGAGGTTGGGTTTTTAAAAGATCAAAGACGAATGAATGTCGCTGTTACTCGCTCAAGAAGACAGTGTTGTGTTATCTGTGATACAGAGACAGTGAGCAGCGATGCGTTTCTTAAACGTATGATTGAATACTTTGAAGAACATGGCGAGTATCTCAGTGCCTCTGATTACATCAGCTAGTGCTAAACCAAAGTGATAATTTAGCTAAACCAGATTTGGTTCCTGGTATAAAGATGATAAAGAACAGGAGGCTTCACTGTGTTAATTAAATTAGATATTTTTCTTATGTAGAATTGCGATTTGTGTCTTGACAGATACATTCTTGAGGATTGGCATAGAAGTAATCTTCTTCTTTAGGTTTATCAGAGATTACTTTCCGATGTGTTGGTTCTCCCATTCTTAGTCCTTCATGACCTTCTTTGACAGCTACTGCAAACTCATCCCAAGAGAGTGTCTTGTTGTTATGTAAGTCCAAAAGCTCTACTAGTCTCTTCCGGTTTAGTAGGATTGTTTTCTTAAACCCGACATATCTGCACACACATCTTGTTGTGAGAATTTAGTAAAGCTTAGAATGGATTTTGATTTTGATTATGGAATTTACCTTCGATGACCTTCAACAAGTTTTGCCATGTTTCCAGAGTAAGTAGGAATAAAAGTGTTGCTAGCTACTGACACTAAGAAATCTAGAGCTGCCATTTGAGATGAATGGTTCTGAAACTGTTGTAGCTCCATTGCATCTAATAACATTTCCTTTTTCACCTGAAAAAAAAACAAACTTTGTTATAAATTATAATCATCATTTCCAAAGATTTGTATCGTTTAGAAATTGATAGGACTAAAAAAACTCACAAGTCTTGGAAATGATTTCTTTAGAAGTTTGAGTCTCTTTGCACCACCGTAAATCTCACCAGCTGCAATGTATATCTGTGTATCCTTTTGAAACCCTAATGCTTTTAGAACCAAAACCGTCTCCTCCGGTGTTAATGGACACAATCCTTTCACTCTCCTTTCTTCTGAAACTATCTCTTTTTCTCTCCACCAAGGATATGCATACCTTAAAAGAGAACCATGAAATCAATATTTAAATAGACTAAAAAACCAGAGTATTAAGCTTTATTTACCGCATCTTCTTGAGTTGTTCAGCTTCTTCATCAGTGCAACCATGATTACAACCAGAGAAAGCCAACATGTCCATCTCATATCTTAAATGCAAAGCCACAAAAGCTCCTCTTCTTTGGAGAATCCGAACTAACTTCGATCCCAAAGCCTCAATCCGTGGAGTGAATCTAAGTCCTTGGAAATTCACTCTACATCTCAACCTCTGTAGATTGAGAGATAAACCATTGTTCGCTAATCTTGCATCACTCCTCTTGAAATGTATAACTTTATGTTTCTTGAATAATGGCAATACCTAAAAACAAGAAAATCCGAATCAATCAAAACACAGTATTATAAGCATTACATAGAATCAAAACACTACCTTTTGCAAGTAATATGTTTCATTGGACCAACTCACAGGTGGCATTTCGAAGAATCGGTCTCCATATTTCTTGCTATAACGTTTTGGAATTCTTCTTATGATACGAACTTCATCTCTTAATGAATCAATGAAATGCTTTATATCAAAAATGTCCTCAAAGTCACTGCATATTAAAAGAACTTTAGATTTTAGCTCAAAGGATATTATATAACATAGAGAAAACATACCTTGGATCAGCCCAGAAAGATTTTTTATCAAGCTCTGGAACAACAAGAGTCAAGTTTAGTAGCTTAGCAACAGTCACCATATCACATATCTGAAACAAAAGAAGTGTCAACGATTTTGAAAAATCCCTAATTCTGCAAATATGGAACAGAGTATAAGAGAGTGACGAACCGCTGCACGCATTTGATTCAGACCGCCATTACAGGAAACCTGTAGAATTCCATTGCTTGTATAATTTCCTGAGAAAATTCACACTCTCAAAAACCCTAATCAACCAAAACGAAGAAGACAGAGACAAAAACTGACTTCGGGGAGGAAGAGGAGGGGGTAATCGAGTTGGGTCGACGGGGAGGGTAAATCGGTAAATATGATTTGTTAAATCAGTGAAGATTCTGGAATGCCAAAGCTCGCTGATGGAGAAGAGGTGAATCAAGCAAGTCCAAACCAAAATACTCGAGCAGATTCTGATGAACCAAACTTGTAACCGAGTTCTGGGAAGTGTTGGACTTGGAGTCTTATAATCGCTCCGCGTCTGAGTATTCTCCGATCTTACTTCCATCTATTTCCGACGACCTTCATCGCCGCTTCATCGGAGAATTTTTATTTAAAACCCTGAATTTCGCGAATATACTGATATGGATTTTTTTTTTTTTTGAAAAATTCCGAATTAGCTTAGTTGATCCTCGAGTGTTTGATTTTCTGGGAATTGGTCTCGTAAAGTAAAGAAATTATTGAGAGATCCCAAAAAAAAAAGACATGGAGCGAAAGATCACGAAGGAGGAAACGGTGGGAAAATGAATGCAAAAAAAAAAAACAAATGCCGACAAAAATCAGATACAACCGTTCAAAGTTTTTAAGTTTTCTATTCGCGTGAGAAAATCCTGAGAAAATCACCTACTGAGAGAGAATTTCAAATCTTTTCCCAGATTCGCGAAGAATAGAATCTTTCGAACTCAGAGATATTTTGATATTATTAAACTAAACTAGTGTGTCTCGAGAATTACGCAAAGTCGAAAACAATTGATCTTGATTAAAATTATTTATCAATTTTGTTACAAAATTTAAGAAAAATCAAAATAAACATTCTTTGTATATTATAAATATTGAAAAATATTAAAGTGAAAGATTTAACTAGGAAATCCGATGTTTTGTAGATATGAGGTACATAGTTGAAATTTGATTTCGAGATAGCAAATTTGACAAAGACTACAACACCGTCTTGAAAATCTCACGATAACAACCTAATATGTTATATGTGAGTAACGAAAACGTAAAAAGAGAGTATATGATGGGAGAAAAATGAGTGCCTTGGAAAATGGCGAAATATATTATTGTAAAAAATTGTTTGAATAGATTTGGTCTCAAGTTTGGAAAAATGTATGCACAAGACAAAAAAAAAGTTTCAAATTTTCGCTAGAAAAATGTTTGACATAAATTAGTGACTGAGTTATTGGGTTAAAAACGGGATAAATCGTATGACCATAACTAGGATAGATGCATTTATCACTTGGTCGTGAACTTTCTTATAACACGTTGCACTTGTTTCGATAGATAAAGCGTGCTCGCTTAACCAACTTAGCGATATAAATGTTTATACATTTACATTTAATAAGGTATTGATTTGGGATGTTTAATATGGAATAGCGTTATATTCATATCATATTTTAAGAAAATGTATTATTAGGTCAACAATAAACAATAAACATTCATGTAGGGAAATGTGTTTATGAGAATCGAATATAATACCTTTTTAAGGGGAAAACGGTTGTGAGTTGATCGCGAGGACGTATTTTTTGCTAGGCTTTCAATTGACTTCTCTTATTATATGGCACCTAATAATTCATTGTTTTCCAAATGGAAAATGTATCTTCAATATTATCTATTGCTTGATAAAATAAATAAGTTTTGATATTGATTTATCTTTTAAATACAAATGATTTTATCCAATAGTTTGTATTCTATATTTTAAACGAACATAGATTTCTTCGAGTTATTATTAATAAAAAAAGTTATAGGCAAACAATTAAGTTAATTATTGGGTTCACCCCTTGGGATATGAATCCAAGTATTACTCCTAAAATCTACTAGAGAATTACCCACACAATTCTTGCTATTTATATACTTTTGGTTTCTTATCTATTTGTTCTGTATGATTTCTGTATTGGTTATTTCTTTTGGTTTTCATTAAATAATAATGTAGGTTATTTTGTAGTACCGTTTTTCCTCTTCTTCAGTAACAACGGTGAAAATCCTTTTAAACGAAGACCGTCGTTACAGTTTGTATTAAATTAAGTTTTAATTGGTTTTGAAGACACATTTGAAACCAATGTGAACGGTTATATTCTAACCATACGAAATTTCCTATAACGAACTGTTTAAATTTTTTTTAACAGGTTATTAACTATCCTTAGAATACCATGAGAGAAGTTTAATAGATAGATATAGCACAGTTCGTTATTCCCATTTCATTATCTCTTCTAAGACAAAAAAGAAAGCGCATGCAGTTACTAATATTGAATGATGAGAGAGCGTTGATCAAGAATTACTACGTTTTTGACCCTTTCTGTCTCTTTCTCATCTCCAAAGGTTTTTTTTTTTATTTATTTATTTAAAATCTTTTTCTCCAGACGTTTCTTTTTCTCTAGTGATGCCATGGATCTTCGTTGGAGCTCGATTTTGCTTTTGATCCTTGGGTTGTTATCTCCGGGGACACTGTCAATGCGATACGAATTGAATAATTACACGAAATGTATCGGAGAGGATATTCATGCAAACTCCATGTCCGTTGGCAAATACTTTATCGTAAACCCTAACGAAGATCATCCTCTCCCTGCTTCTCACAAGATCAGTGTCAGGGTACACATTCCGACAAATTTCATCCTCATCTCTCATTCGTAATATTTAAATTTTCTTCTCTTGTGATTGTACGTAGGTGATGCCACCAAATGGGAAGCTGGTGCACGAATCCCATGAGGTGGAGTCTGGGCAGTTCTCGTTTACTGCTGCTGAGACAGGAGAATACATAGCTTGCATCTTACACGACGGTCCTAAGCTGGAGACGACTTTGACCGTTGATTTTGATTGGAGGACTGGTGTTCACTCCAAGGACTGGATCAATGTCGCTAAGAAGAGCCAAGTCGAAGTAAGTGCCCTCCTCCTTTTAAATCTTTAGTCTTATTTTCGTAAAAAAATAAAACAAAACTAAATTGGAAGAATGAGATCAATCCATTTCTGTAGCATTTTTCCATGTAAGATATTTAATGTTAATCCAAAAACTATGTATGTGGTTTATGTCCTTGTTATTTTCTGCAGTCAATGGAACTTGAGGTTAAGAAGTTATTTGACATTGTTAATTCCATCCACGAGGAGATGTTTTATCTCCGTGAAAGGTAAATTCACAAAGAACAAAACTGTTTTTTTTTGTTGATCTGAAGAAATAGATAATGAGCTTTAATACTTCTTGTTATTATTATCTTCTGGTTTGGTGGTACCAGGGAAGAGGAAATGCAACAACTGAATAGATCAACAAACTCGAAGATGGCGTGGTTGAGTTTCGTGTCACTAGGAGTTTGTTTATCGGTGGCTGGTTTGCAATTTTGGCATTTGAAATCTTTCTTTCAGAAAAAGAAAATCATCTAAAAGTAATAGAAAGATATACACACTATATTACACGTATGCTCATATCTGTGTGATTCATTGTGGTAATGTAAGACTAAAGACAATTAAAGAATTATACATAGTTTTGACTATACAACTGAATCCATTTTCCTTTATATAAGCAAATTTTTTTTCTTCTTTGTGATGGTTTTTGATGATCTCTATTGAAGAGAGTTAAGTTCGCATCGGATTCAGTCATGTTTACGAAAGCAATATCGACAAGAAACAACCAAAAGAGATCTATGCAATTTCAATGACATGAGGTAAATTTTGGGGGTTTTTTTTTTTTGTTAAAGGATTTAAAATTTTGGGGTATTTCCAAGTTGCAAAGTTTGTCTTGTATCAAGAAACGATAATAAAATTGCTGATGGTTTGGCAAAGGAAGCTTGTTAATGGCAAACAAGTTGAGATTGTAATCGATTTTATTTGAATGAATTTCAAAACGTCCAAAAATAAAATCAAAATGCGTAAATATAATATCCTAGTTATCAATCAATAAGGAAATATTTGGTTAATCAAAATTAAATTGTAGTAAATCTGAGCTCTCTTCAAAGCCTTTAAAGCAAATCAATATTCGGAGCAAAGTCAAAATCTTTAAAGTATAAAAGCTAATATAATCTCTCATATGATCTCAAGGTAAAAAAAAGAAAGAGCAGTAATTACATAAGGGAGTGAGACGTTGAACAAGAATTTTCCACGTGTTACAGCCAATTAGAACATTACACGTGGCCATTCTTATTCTTTTTGAGACTCTCTGTCTTTCTCCGCATTTTTCCCAAGACAGCCAAAACTTTTGAGTACTGCAAAGATTTCTCTCTTTCTTTACAACCGCCATGGATATTGGTCGGAGTTCGATTTTGCTTTTGCTCCTTGCGTTGTTATCTCCGGGGACACTGTCAATACGGTACGAGCTGAATTCTGGGCAAACGAAATGCATCTTTGAGGATATTCATGAAAAGTCCATGTCCGTTGGCAAATACTTCATCGTGAACCCTAACGAAGATCATCCTCTCCCTGCTTCACACAAGATCACCGTCAAGGTACACATTCCGGCGAATTCACCTCCATCTATCAATCGTCTGATTTCAATATTCTTCTCTTGTGATTGTAGGTGATGCCGCCGAAAGGGACGATGCTCCACGAAGCCGATGACGTGGAGTCCGGACAATTTTCTTTTACTGCGTCTGAGACAGGGACCTACATAGCGTGCTTCTCCGCCGTCGATCATAAGCCGGAGACGATGTTGACCATTGATATTGATTGGAGGGCTGGTGTTCAGTCCAAGGACTGGATCAATGTCGCTAAGAAGAGCCAAGTCGAAGTAAGCGCCATATGAAATAGATTTTATAAACTTAAAGGACTTAGGCACAGTTTCACAGTTTTAGTAATCTTTTTTATGTTGGATCTTGATGTTTTTCTGTAGTCCATGGAGCTTCAAGTTAAGAAGTTATTCGATACTGTTAATTCCATCCACGAAGAGATGTTTTATCTCCGTGAAAGGTAAATTGACAAAGAACAAACTTTCTTTTACCTTAGTTTTTTTACTGGTCTGAAGAAACTGATGATGAGCTTAAATACTTCTTGTTATTATTATTTTTTGGTTTGGTGGCATCAGGGAAGAAGAGATGTAAGAACTGAATAGGTCTACAAACGCAAAGATGGCGTGGTTGAGTTTCGTGTCGTTGGGAGTTTGTTTATCGGTAGCTGGTTTGCAGTTTTGGCATTTGAAAACTTTCTTTCAGAAAAAGAAACTCATCTAAAAGTTATAGACATATACACAAGCATACTCATATGCTCATATCTATATGATTGACTGTGGTAAGACTAAAGACCATTAGAGTGCAAATACATATCTTTGAGTATACAACTGATCACTCATTTCCTTTTAAGCAAAACAAGTTTTTTTTTGTGATGATTTTTGTTGCTCCATTCTTCTTTTTCTTCTTCTTTCATCCATCTTTTTATAGCTTCTACCTATCGCCAAAATAGTTAAAGCTTTTGCGTTTTCAAATTTTTTTTCTTGTTTTTGCACTGTTAAATTGATCATGTGTAATTACAAGATCATTCGAGCAAATATATTCTTATTTCCATCGATTAAGTTCAGAACATATCGTTGTCTTTACTTATTATAGGCTTAGTAATTAGTTTTCAAAACTAAAGGTGGACATTCGGTTTAGATAGTTATTTTCAGTTCGATTTATTCGGTTTTCGGTTAATTCGATTCTAAGAAATTTTTGACAATCGGTTACAGGGTCCTTATATGGTTCGTATCGGTTGGGTATTAGGATTGTTCAGTTCGGTTTAGATGGTGCGGTTTGGTTCGGTTAAGTCGGTTATTCGGTTCAAAAGTGGGTTTTTCGGTTGGTGGTTCATTTTATCAACTAAATTAGTTTACTCTAAAACATTTCAACATGTATTATATATGTTGAAAAAAAAAAGCAACAGATCCTTTTATTCAAATTCAAAATAAAAAATTGTAATTAATTAATTAAATGTCTAATAAAGAGAAGGAAAACTCAAAACATAAAATAGATAGAAAAACCAAAACCAAAATTTCAAAACCAAACTAAAAAAAAAATTCAAACTCTCAAGTTAAATAATAAAAAAAAAAACAATGTCTTCACTTCAACTCACACCACCGTTCTATCTTCTTCATTTGCTTGTGTCTCTTCCTCATCACTTTGGTATTGAAAATCTACAAAATAAAAAGAAGTTGGTGATATGATTTATATTCTTACCATTTAATTTCAAGATATAGAAGCAAATATACAGTGAAAAACAAACATACCAAGTGACTCGAAAAAATCAGTTTTTTCAGCCATTTCTTTGAAATTTGTAAATGTTGTGTCTCAGACTAATAGTAAACGCGCAATCATTGATGTGTGCATACCAAAGCTTCTATTATATATGGAGTCAAAGAACTTCTATAAGGGTCCAAGATTCTACCATTGGTACTGAATGCAGATTCTGAAGCAACGGAGTTCACTTTAATTGCAAGAACATCTCCAACCAATTATGATAAGATTGGATATTTTGAACTATTACGCCTCCACCAAGATAAAACATCATATTCCATTCCCAAACTATTTTTCTCGCGTGACTCAGTTTTGTTCATTAAGTAGAGATCCAACTTACTAAAAGTTTCTTCATTTCCTTTGTCGCTAGCTATCTGATCATATAACAAATTTGGCTTCAAAAACCCATAATCATCATCATCATCAGACATGTAGAACATATAACTTGAATGCTCGGAATCACTTGGATTATTAGTTGAAACACTTTCACTCTGAGATGGTTTGTTAAACCTCACATTATATTCTTCATAAAGCTTACGCGTTGCACTTGTAACTGAATCTCTAAGCTGGCCACTTGCTACACTATCTTTACCCTAGACATATGAAAACAAACCATCTATCATGTGCCTGCTAGACTTGCATCTAAGCACCGTCTAGAACTAAAGCATCATCTCCCCTTTTCCTCAATGTATTCTTGAATACCCTTAGAGCCTTATCGTTTCCTGAAGCATTATCAACTGTGACAGTGAAGACTTTATGAATTCCCCCATTCTTCTAAGCAGCTTGTAAGATGTTCTGCAATGGTATCTCTTTTATGATTTGTGACAGGTTTAAAGCTAATGATCCTCTTCTGCAAACGCCAATTTTTTTCTAACCCAATGAGCCGTTACAACCATGTAACTGTATGAGGTAGTTGGAGATACCCATATATCTGTTGTAAGAGAAAATCTTTGCTTATCCTCACTAAACAACTTCTTCAAAGCAGCTTTCTCTTGCACATACATCTCAACAATGTCTATAGTGGCTGTTCTTCAAAGCAAGGTTGGAGTTTTAGTGAGTCCAAGGGGCTTGGTAGTCTCGAAAATCCAAGTATAACAGATGCTTCAGAAGGGTTATGAGCCAGCCACGATAACCACTACTAACATTGGGACAAGTTCGAAATTAAAGGACATTCCGATTATAAACTCTAAACTTTCTTTTTTTTGCTTTTCCCTTTCTGATACCCACCTTTCCATATTAATTTAAGCTCACAAAACAACCCCAAAATTGAAAAACGATAGTTTCTTACACCACCTGTAATGAGGTCACTACAAGTTCATCTAGAATGCTAAGTACCTAACTTTTTGTATGCATGATCATATGCAATGCTAGAATTGAATAGGGCTCGAATGATTTACGAGTGATCAAATTGAAGTTTCTGGCTTCGCCAGCTTCCATCGGCATTTCATTACCTCGTGGTGTCCAGACAAACCTCTTAGTTGGTATCTGATTTCTCAACGATTTTCCTCTTGCTCAATTGTCTTTCCACTTTTAGCTAGATACACACCCTCTTAAAGTCCCCGGCCTTCCCATATACAGTCTTAGAGTCATTACTAGTCATTCTTTTTGCTCTTGGTTCATTCTTGGGAAGTTTTGTATCCCATGTTCTTCACCCCTGCATCGAGTACAAGCACCCACCACTTTAAAGGACTCTCCATTGTGCATATTTCCACTTATCACACATTCCATACGTTTTCCCAAAGACTTAGTGGACTTTTCAACTTTGTTCTACTTTGAGTTCTTTATCAGCGCACTAGGCTGCCATATTGACATGAAAATTTGGAACCTTTCAGCCGGTTCTCCTTAGAGATCCAGATTACAAACATGGCAGCCGTTTACAATAGTGATTTGATTGGTCTAGAGGTTCAACCAAGACAATGGTTACATATAATAATCTGGAACTAACACATGAATCGTTCAACTTGGGCATGTTCATCCTCAAGCTCCTTTCCCACATTCTTCGACGACAATTAAATTTCTTTTTAAACTCTCAAAATTTCCAATTCCCTTCGACTAGTTACAAGTATTCACATTACAACCTCTCACAAGCTTCGGATGGGAAAAACTTCTCGATAAACTCACCTTTAATATAATCCGCATAGGTGCGAACCTTTTCACCCACCTGCTTCTCCATGGTTACCCACCAATATACGCATATTTTTATAGGAAATAGACCACAATATCTTTCCAAGAGCTGGTTAGGCATCTTGTGGACTACTTCCTTACAAGACGACTTCTCGACTCATATGTCGTTATTGGATCTGAGCCACTAGAGAATCCATCTTCTGTTCTATCATATGTTCCAACCAAGACATTTACGTATTTCAGTTAAAGTTTAGATGGAGCATTGACCACCATCCCTCAAGATTTCTAATAGTAAAGACAATTTGAATTTTGTTTATTATTATCTCTTTCAATATTATTATAAAAAAGGGTGGAAGTGAAATTATGAAAAGAAACGCAATGTTCAAAATTGCATTGCCATTATAAAATAATTAAATAGGGATCATTTTAAAACTATTATGTTATTTACTATTTACCACTATGATATTATATTAAGAAGCATGGAAATGAAATTGTTATAAGAAAGGCACATGATGCAAAACTGCAACGCTAAAAGGATATAGTTGTTGCGGGAGGTTTTAAATAATGAAAGAAGGTTCAATTTTTTTAATGTTGTAAAGTCTCTTTGTATTTTGGGTCGTCATGCGGCAAAGTCTTTTTGCATCATAGACGAAAGTAGAGTTATAAAACAAAGAAAATGAAAACATGACCAAAGCCGATAAACAAAAAAAGTGCTAAAGCTAACTTTTTTGGATTTCAAAACACTATCTAAATCTTAAAGGCATGTTGCATATTTGTAAATATTAGAGATATAAGTTTCTGTTTTTAATACCCATCTCCAATATATGATTTCGAGTCTCTTATCTCCTCATTTACACACTCAACTTCTAAACTAAACTATAACGAGGAGGTTTTCTTTCTTTTAGCATCTCCATCCTTCAAACAGACCAAAATTTTCTCGTCGATTTGTATTGAGCCTTCGTAATCTTTGTGAAGGCTTGTAAGAGAGAATCAATGTTTGTAATGTATATAAACGGCACTGCCGTATTATCAATACAGAAAAAACCTTTTTACCTTTCCTAAAGTTTTTGATATGGTATCAGAGCTTATGACCTAACTACTCCAAGATATGATCATATGAGCCAACAATCTTGTCAAATTTCCGCTAAACGAACGATCTATGTTCTTCTTGATTTTCCATTTGCTTGGTAGTCTGTGGTTCTTTTCTTCTCTTTCATTGACGTAATTTTGTCAATTTTTCTCTTACCAATACAACAGCTCCACCACGAGTTGAAACTCGGCAAACAATATCACCATATGATCTGTCATCTAATCATCATATGATCATTCATCTACTGACAATCTCGTTAATTTAATCTCTAAACCTCCTTTACGTGGTCCTAACTATGACGAATGGTTCACCAATTTTTGCTTAGCACCAAGGCAAAGAAGAAATATGGGTTCGCAGACAACACTAGCTGCAACATGTCAAACTACTCTGAATGTTCTGTGTTGTTATTCATCATAGAGATTACATTGTGTTTATACACGTTTAAAGATTCTATAAGCTGGAGAATAATATACTTGGAGATCTACATCAATCTAAGATATACAAAATTTTATACTTATCATAATAGTTTTCTAGAAGTGTCTAGAATCTTTCAATACTCCCCCTCAAGATGGTGGATGAAGGTCGCGAATGCCTATCTTACCAAGTGATGTTGCATTTTTATCGTCCAAGAGTTTTTTTAAGAAAATCATCGAGTTGTTCTATTGTGTGAATGTGTTGAGGAGAAATTACACCAGCTTGTAATCCTTCTCGTACAAAGTGCCAATCCACTTCAATGTTTTTTTTTCGCTCGTGAAAATCGAGATTCGGAGTGATATGCAAAGCCGCTTGATTATCACAATAGAATTGAATAGGACCTTCATGTCGAATACCAAGAGTTTCAAGAAATATACTTCAACTCTTGATAAAGTAGAGCCATCAACCTATATTTCGCCTCAGCTCGAGATACCGTTTGTTGTTTTTTTGTCTTCCAAGAAACAACCGAACCACCAATCATTACCAAATATCCAGAAAGAGATATCCGTGTTAGAGGACATAGAGCATAATTAGTGTCAAAATAAGCGAAAAGAGAATGATCATTGTTGACACGTAAGAGTATTCCCTGGCCCAAAGTTCCCTTTTAAGTAATGGACCAAATGAAGAGTGAGTGGGTGTTGCATAAACTGTGCTAATACATGGACAACATAGCTCAAGTCTGGTTGCATGAAAACTAAGTAAACAAGCATACCTACCAAGCGACGATAGCGCTCAGGTTTCAACACAAGTGGGTTTGTATTACAGGCAAGATAGTGATTTTTCTCAAGAGGAGAAATAACAGGTTGTGCACCAAGTAATCCACACTAATCAATAATGTTGAGTGCGTACTTCCATTGTGATATATATAACTTATTTTCCACGGGAGACCTCAATCCCCAAGAAATATTTCATCCCCGAGAAATATTTCATCACTCCCAAATCCTTCATCTTAAAACATCGGTTACAAGCCTTAAATTTATCGATCATAGCTGAATCATCTCTACCAATGGTAAGGTCATTAACATAAATGAGCACATATACTATGGATGCACCCGTCGTCAATGTAAAAAACGAGTAACCTATATAAACTTTGGACAAATACAAAACCCATCAAAATTTGAGATAGTTTTGTAAACCAACACCTAGGAGTCCTCCTTGAGACCATATAAAGATTTTCAGAGTTTACACAGATTATTGGGCTTAGTAGATGTAAATTCTAGAGGAAGCTTCATGTAAACCTCTTTGTTCAAATTATCATGTAAGAAAGCTTTATGAACGTCTATTTGGTGCAACTCCCATCCTTTAGCAGCGGAAAATTGTAGTAGAATGCGAACCGTATACATCTTGAAAACTGCTGTACAAACGTCTCATTATAATCATAGCCTTCTTTATGTATTTTTTTAAGAGCCACTAATCTTGCTTTGTGGTGCTCAATCGTGCATCTGATCGAAACTTTGTATGAAAGACCCATTTCCATCCAATCCAACGCTTCTTAGGTGGTAAAGTTACAACTTCCCAAGTTCATTTGATCTCCAAAGCATCGTATTCAGACTCAACTGCAATCTTCCATATGTCCTTCTTTATTGCATCAATATACGATATGGGATCATCGGAAACCATTAATTCCGTGCAAAACACTTGATAGTCATGATATAATCGATGACTAAAGAGAAAATCAGTTAAGGGTAAGTGAACTTACTTTTAGACTTAGGTGCAAGTGATGAAGAAGAACGAGAGGGGTCTGTCGAGATGCGAATATTGTATGTGGTATACGATTCAAGAAAAATCGATTGAGTATGTTGTCACTTACCCCTAGCCAAATCTTCAGGTGATGACAACCACTCTGCTGACACATGTGATGTACCAGCAGCTGTAGTAGAATCAGCAATCGAAAGTTAAATATGAGACATTGATTCAGCTCCCCTATCTTTGTATCGCTGGAAGTGGGGGTTTCGACATCCTCAAATACAAGTGGATGTGGCAGTGGCAGCAATAGAGCAAACTCAATCGATATTTTTTGTTCTTTCTACAAACGGAAAGTCCTCTTTGTGAAACAAAACATTGCGAGAAATAAATATGTTCTCTGTTTCCTGATCAAAGAAAATTCCCAACCCTTCTTATTAAATGGATATCCCAAGCAAATAAACCGAGTACCGCAAGGCCACAATTTATTTGCTATCTCGAGAAACCCGTCAAGCATAGTAGAGAGACCCAAAAACTCTAATTTTATCATAGGACGGTGGCAATTTGTGCAACATCGTTCATCCCGGTAGCAACAGGACATGTTCTTCTTCATGACCACTAAGCAAGAATCCGTTGCAATTATGTACAGACTATGGGAGAACAGGACATGAAGTAACTTCTTGTTTTAAAATTTTCGGCTATCCTGATTGGTGGGAAGATAGACCGCGCAACCGCATATCACCAACATCAAACGAAACATGATGCGAAACTGCACCACAAGCAAATGTGACTCAGATAGTTACTGCATATCAAGCTTCACTTCCCGTTATAACTTTTATTTATGACACATATCGTCAAGGAGTGGTATCACTGATGTTCACTAGAAAACTATTCAACACTAGATTGAGACATAAAGAATTTAACGCATTTCTTTTCAAGTTGGGCATTCAAAACCTATACGGTCCAATTTGAGGGGAGGTATTAGGATCTATTACATTTTTACTAGTTTCTTTTTATCAGTTTTATTTTCTTAGTTTCCTATTCCTGTTTGATTTCATTTTCCTCTTTGATTTAATTTTACATTATACTTAGACATCCTTAGGCTATGTATAAATACTTAGGACAATTCAAGCTTTAATCATTATTAATTTCTCACATATCTTACTTCTCCGAGTCTTCAGAATCAGCGGATGGTCCCTTCAAGGTTTCATCAATGAACCTGATCTTCCTCTTGGCGCGAAGAGAATTCATCAGCAGCTTCGCCCATCGTTCATGATTAGCTCCATTCAACAAGATCGAAGTCTGAACTTCCATAATGTTATCCGTCAGGTGCAAGTAGGAGGAAGAAATCAATTTGCCGATGACTAGAGCATGTTCGTGATTCAATTATGTATCACTTGAATTACTTGTTGATGGTGGGGTTCTACCCCTTATCAATAGTTTGACAATAATTGGAGTTTGGTCCCTGCCGAGCTCTTCCCTGATAACTTATTAGGTTATAAGTCCCGACAACAGGAATATCGACCCTCGGCCCAGATGACCGAGGGATACCTCGGAGAAGGTTGATCAGATTTATTGTCCGGAGCGGGGGTATAAACGAACATCATCCTAAGTTGAAGTCTAAGCTCGGACACTATAAGATCAAATCTTATCACAGATTCCCTAGTCTTGGAAAAATGGAAATATTCTATTTTTTCGAGGTTAGCCCATGGGCTTATTAGACCGACTATTAAGGATATATAAATATAGACCCCCCCCCCTCACTAATAATATTCATTCAGAATCGGGAGGAGAAGAACTAGATTGCATAGGTTTTACTTCTCTTTGATAAAGTTAACTCTGCATCCCGAGTTAACAAGCATTGTAATCACCTTTATTAATAAAATACCCTCTTTCTGAGGTTTCTTCTTTATCTTCTAACTAAGTACTTTCCTAAAAACGAACCCCTCTAATTATAAATAATTAGATGTTGAACTCAGTATCAACATTTGGCGTGCCATGTAGGGGGATGACTGACTTTTGGTAAGAAAAAGAGAGATCTCGGAAAACAGGAAGATGAGCACAGAAGAGCCACCTGCCGACGAGCATCAAGATGGTGAAGAAGCAGAAGTAAGCGACGAAGAAGGAGCGGTCCAGAATACCAACCATAATCGCAATCCAATAGCCCGTGAACTAAGCTATCCTCATACCACACCCAATCAACTCGGAGAACAAGGATTCGTGACTCCTACTAATCCGATAGTTCGAACCTCGACATATGAGACCCAGAATTCTCAGGAAGTACCAGACGAAACTCTTCGTCCTAATCCCGGGCGGCTGAGCAACCCGCAAGAATATTATCATCAAATAACGGAGGAAACCAGATAATAAATCGAGTTCCCAACATAAAAGAGATAACAACCCCCGAAGGAGTAGTGGTAAGAACACAACAGCAGCGTGAAAGTTGGATGGCAAAGCAAATCGACCATCAACAGCGGATAAACCGAAGTCTGATCGATCAACTGGCGATCGTATCAGAAGAACTCCAAGCTTTGAGAGCCCAAAGTCATAACCAAACTCTTAGAACGACTTCAGTTAGACCTTCACGAGCCACTTCACAGCGAGTAACATTCAAAGACAATTATCCCGGTCTAAGAGAACCCATGACGCCCATTACCCGCCGAAGTCAGAGAAGCGGAGATGACATGACTCAGAACCCGAGTACCGACCAATCAATTGCAATCTTAAAAAGAGAATTGGAAGAGATGCGATCGCTAGTCCACAAGGTAACTAGCATCGCCCCAGAAGTCAATCAATTAATGGCAGAGACAGAGAGGAGCCCGTTCGCTCAGAACATCACGCGGGCGCGGGACCCACTCAACGACAAGCTAAGACTCCCAACCTATGACAGAACCACAGATCCCGCAGTCTACATGAGAGCCTTCCAAGTAAAAGTCGGCCGAGCCGAGTTCCAAAGAAACGAAGAAGAAGAGGGAAGATGTCAACTGTTCTTAGAAAGCTTGAGATGAGATGCCCAAGCTTGGTTCACTAGCCTACCCCCTGATTCAATCAGTTGTTTTGCAGAACTCCGTGAAGCCTTCTTCAAACAGTACATGCTTCAACTAGAGCAACAGGCCACTGCATCAGACCTCTACGCGGTAAAACAAGGACCAAAAGAGCCACTCCGAGATTTCATTAAAAGATTTAAGGCGATTTACTCGTGGCTAAGGATTGATGACGATTTAGCAATTGGAGCGATTAGCGCAACAACTTGGTATCAATCGAGGTTTTGGCACGAACTGTCAACTCATCGTCCCCAGTCTATGAACGACGCTTTTCATCGAGCAAATACTCACATAAGGATCGAAGAAAATCGCGCCGAACTGGCCAAAGTACACGGATCCACAAAGCTGAACAAAGAGGTGAAACCATAGGAAAAAGAAGAAGGGCGACGAGTGGAAAGGGATAACCCTCGAAAGGATAAATCAAGGTCGGAAATGACCTTCTCCGGAACGGATTCACCAAAGGATATATCTCGGAAAGATTAGTCAAAATACACATACACCCGAGATCCTGACGATCCAACCGCTCCTTGGTGCAAGTACCACAAAAGACCGGGCCACAAAAACCGAAGATTGCCGAAATTTAAAGAACCACCAAATGGCCATCCGATTTGAACAAGACCGAGAAAAGGAGAAGCGTAAGACACGAGGAGATGAGGAAAACGAGCTCCCCCTCGAAGATACATAAAAAGGAGAAGTTCTACCCTCACCATCCCCAAACCAAAGGAAAAGAATTAACATGATAATGGGAGGGCTCGCGAACTGTGAAGATTCTGTTCGATCAATTCAACGAAGCATCTTTAGATTGTCCGTGGATCAGGTTCCACGAAGTTCCACTTTGCAAAAGGAGTTGACATTTACCACGGAATATTTGAAAGGAATCGACGCTCCCCACAACGATCCACTTGTAATCGAATTTCAGATAGGCGATTGCGACGTACAAAGGATACTCGTCGACACTGGGAGTTCGGTAGACGTCATATCTTTAGACACATTGCAGAAGATGGAGGTAAAAGATCAGAAGATTAAAGCTCGGGTTAAACACCTAACCGTAGAGATTTAGTCTTATTTCGGGTAGATCATTTGTGAGGTACTGTAATCTAGTTCAGAAAGTAGCTCCAAAAGGTAGACAGAGATCGAAATCAAGTTTGATGGAGTCGTATAAAGAAGGCACATCTATGACAAGACCACCACGTCTTGACTCATCAAATTATGGTTACTAGAAGGTTCGTATTGAGGCATTTATCAGTGGTCTTGATGAAGATTGTTGGAATTCCATTGAAGTTGGTTGGAATCCTCCTACGATGGTGATTGATGATACAAAAGAAGTGGTTCCTAAGCCCAGAAACAAATGGATAGATGCAAAAAAACGTAAATCAAGTTGCAACTCTAAAGCCAAGACAACAATTTATAATGCTATTGATGCAAAACACTTTAAGTTGATTTCTCATTGTGCATCAGCTCAGAAAGTGTGGAAGACATTAGAGAACATATTTGAGGGTACCACGAGTGTTAAGAGAACAAAGCTGGATATGTTGGCTTCAAAGTTTGAAACTCTAAGGATGGATGAAGGAGAAACCGTGGCTGAGTTTAGTGCTAAGTTATGTGATATATCTAATGAGTTGTTTGCTCTTGGGAAGCAATACAAGGACAAAAAACTTGTGAAGAAATTGAAGAGATCATTATCTTCAAAGTTTGAGTCAAAGATTTCAGCAGTAGAAGAGGCTCATAATCTTGATGAGATGGGTTTTGATGAGTTTGTTGGGATTCTTCAGGCTTTTGAGTTAAACAAATTGCAGGCAAGTGAAGAAAAGAAAAAGGAAGAATCTATCGGAATTGCTCTAAAGTCATCATCTGCTGAAGATCCAATGACTATGTTGTCAAGACAGTTTGCTAAGTACCTAAAGCAAAAGGGGAAGAAGTATGATAAAGATGAAGAGTTTAGCAAGTCATCAAAGAATGTTCAGTGCTATGAGTGCAAAGGGGTTGGACATGTTCGTTCTAAGTGTGCAAATTTGTTGGAGCTAAACAAGAAGAAAGCGATGAATGTTGTCACGAGTGACTCAGAAACTGACTCAGAAGATGATGAGGATATGAGAAATTTCGTGGCATTTACATCTTTTTCATATGATAAACTTGCATCAGAACCTGCAACTAAAGTTGTACCAGAAACAGTCACTGCAACAGAACCTGATACATGGAATGATAGTGATGTTGAATCTATTGATGATGAAGAATTTGCTGAGAACTACAAGAAGTTGTATGAACATTGGCTCAAATTGGTTGAGGAAAACTCAGTGTTGACTAAGGAGAATATGAGATTGGAGACTCTTGTTGTTGAAGAACGAAAACTTGCAACAAAAAGGGAAGAGAAAACAACACAAACTAGTGTTCGACTTGAAGAGACTATAAATAAGTTGAAGAAGCTTAACAATGGCACAAAGCAGTTGGATCATATTCTCAGCATTCAAAAGTCCAAGAGGGATGTTTCTGGTATGGGATTTAAAGGGAAATCTTCAAAACCTGCATCAACTTTTGTTTCAGAGGAAAAAATCACGTCTGCCTCAGAAACTGATACAGAGACTGCAACTGCTACAAAAACAGCAACTGGTACAGGAACTGCAACAGAAAAAGTAGTTTTGTGTGATGAACCTCGATGAAATTTTCGACCCGTGTGCCATTATTGTGGAGTTGTTGGGCATATTAGGCCAAGATGTTTCAGGTTATTGAAGGAGCGAAGTGAAAAGGAGCAAGCTTATGTTGTGAGATCTCATGTTCCTACATGCTATTATTGTGGAGTTAAAGGACATATTTAACGCAACTGTTTCAGGCTTTTGCGAGATGTGAGTTATGGACGTCCAAGTTTCAGGAAGATATGGGTCAGAAAAGACGATTTCCATGGGAAGAGTACAATGGGCTATCAACCTCGTTTTGGTAAGCGGGGATTCTTTTCCAATTAGTTTTGATTATGGTGTGACTCAACAAAGGGGAGAATGGTTTGGTTTCTTTGAGTTAGGATTGCTGAATTCGTAGTAATGGTAATGCTTAAAGTTGAAGTTAGGATTTTTGAGTGCACACACATAGTCAAAAAGGGGGGAGAATGTTAGGATTTAGTTTTTTGGTGTTTTGGATTGAACTTGTTTAAGTGTTTGATGGTATTTGTATTTGTTTGAGGGGGAGAGTTTGTAGTTTCGGGGGGATTTCTTGAGTTGTAAAACTCAGTAACAAAGGGGGAGATTGAGAGTGAGTTTGTGAATGAGTTTTACATCATTATGAAGAGAAGCTTCTAAGGTACACCAGTTGGCACAGAATGTGACACATATGTGAAGATGAGTTGGCACAGTATGTGGCACAGGGTGAAGATTGATATAAGGAAATATATGATTGTTTCCTTTTTGGTGAAGATCCTTTATTTGAGAAGGTTCCACGTAATATCTAGTGCAGCTAGGGTTATGAGGTCGTAGCTTTTGATATATAAAGAGCAGAAAAGTATTGTGAGCCGTCACGCCTCAAGAGATTAAAAAGATCAGAGAATTTTGTGTGTGTGAGAGTCATTGAGTTGGTTGTGTTTGTTGGTCGTTTTGGAACGATATTTTTTTGAGAGTTGGGTTGATTGAGTTCGTGAGCACGTTGTTCTAAACGCTGCTGGGATTCGGTTTCGGGTTGCGGAGTTACGCAAGGTTTTAAGTCTAGGCTCGGGTAGAGTTTAGCTCAGGGTTAGTTTATCCTGAAGAGTTCACGGGATAGAACGGAGCGGTAAGTCAAGAGGGTTGGACTTGATTTACGCGTTTGCGAATAGGTTGTATTTACTTTCTTGTTCTAGTGGATTCGAATCTGGACGTGGTCCCGGGGAGTAGGAAAAACCGAACCTCGTTAACAAATCTTGTGTCTTATTTATTTTCTGCACTTTTATATTGCCTCACTGCATTTACACCGACATTTGCTGAAATCCTGGCGGAACTTTTTGAAAGAGAACAATACCTAGAGAGAAAAACCAAGAAAGGTCGGAAGGGAAGAGATTAGTCTTTTCCTCGAAGAGAAAAAAAAAAAACCGTTGATATCTCGTATTTTCCGAGATAGTCAACGGATATCTACAATTCGGAACTACGTGTGGCTTGATCCTCTCCGAGGGTACGTAGGCAACCTTTCACAAGGTTCAGCTACAACACCATGAACTCCAGTTTAGTTTCGCAGTTCACAACTCAACTATGCCGAGGTTCACAAAAAGTCGAAACCTTGATCACGTTCTCGACGAAAATAAAAATTGCTTGAAAGAATCTCGGAGCTCGATAAAGTAAGGCCGAGAGATTAAAGGGTACGAAATCAAAAACAAACCTTTACACATTCTTTACCGAATGCAGAAATTCGACAGTAAGTCTGATAAAGTAGGACTTATTGTAAAATTTTAAAGCAAAGGAATAAGGAAAGCGCGCCTTATTCTCTTTCGCTATTTCCGGGTTTCGAAATATCAATTTGAGAAACTTCGAGTAAACAAATCCAAATAATACGAGAAGCAAAACTTTCATTTAAACATCCGAGATTTCATATTTGGGATGGAGATTGAAAGAATAGTCCAGTTATACGAGAAAATAATTTTTATTCAAAGAAGTATATTTACATAATAGAATCGAGTCGAGGTTTTAATACAAGGATTACTAATCTAAATATTAAAATCCTCATCTCGAAACTCTGGAGTTACAAGGGAATTCGCAAGCTCGGCAAGACGGTCGCGTTCCTTCTCAGCCATAACAATATCCTCTTCAGGAATTGGAAGTCCCTTGTCAAGAAGAAGACGAAGATTCATAGCAATGGCTGCGGCTTGTCCATACTCGTTAGCTTTGCTGAAGGCCTCAGAATAAGCTTTGGAATATACTTCAAGAGATGCGCGAAGTTGGTGCAACTTCTTTCGACAAATGCTGGAAGCCGCGCGTTTCCCCTGTTGGTAGCTTTCGGCACACTTGGAGTCCAGAATAGCCTTATTGACATCCCGCTCCTCCGAGATATCAACCACCTGACGCTTCACTTCAGCTAGTTCAGTGATTAGCTGGGAGTTTTCTTTAAAAATATCAGAAATCTTCGACTCTTCTTCATCAAAGTGTGCCTTCATTTTACTCAAGCGTTTGTCCTTATTCGCAACTTCATTGAGCGCCTCGGACAAAGCTTTCTCGGCGTCGAGGGACCTCTTCTCCAAGTCTTCATTCTCGGCCTGAAGAGAATCGATCTACGAGTCAGATTGTGCGAGTCTCTTCTCATACCAAAAGAATGCGTGGCCGACGAAACCCACATACTAGAATAGACGAAGGAAATATTAGTAGGAGTTCTAAGGAAAAGAAGAGTTTTTCTCGGTTGTTACCTTGAAAAGCGAGTAAAAAAGAGCGTCCAGAGTATCTGATTCGCAGCAGTCTTCAGGCAGACGATTATCATAACCACTTGCCTTTCGTAGAAGCTCGACACTTTTTTCTTTCTTTTGGAAAAGTAGTTCCGCACCATCAAATTCAAACTTAAAAGCATGATGATCTTTTACAGGCAAGATTAGCTTCCTATTCTCAGCGTTCTGCTTTTTCGAAGTTTCCGCGTTCTTTTTTCTGGCAACCTCGGAGCCTTGTTTCTTTCTTGGAAGATTCTGATCACCGTCGGAAGCTCCTTCGGGGTTTGACATTTTCATTTTTGGAGAAAAGTCAGTTTCCTCCCAGTCTTCTTGACCTACAGAAATTCAGTCATAAGGCAAGAAGAAGTTTGGTAAAATTAGAAAGTTCGGAGGAAGTATACCAGCCCAGGAGCGAGCTCTGGAAAATGAAGCATGAAGTATTTCACTCCACTGAAGTTCTCCTTCCGCTTTAAGTTTTTCGAATTCTTCGGAGAAATTCGGTGGAAGAGCTCGGAAACAGCTTGGTTTAACTGAAAAAGAAATAGAGAAGGATTAGCATCGGAACAAAGAGGAGAGAGGAGACCTAGTTTCTACCGATTGTAGTTCTCCAATTCTGAAAGATTTTGGCGTCGGATCTGTAAACCGAAGCTTCGTTGATTCGAACATAGAAGTAACTTCAGAATCATAACTTGACGTTTGTACGGAATCCAATGAGGATTTTCTTCTTAGGTTTGATGCTTAGTTTGAAGGTTCCTTATGGGTTTCTAGCACCAGAAAAGTTCGTCAGTTCTTCTAGTTTCCAGGAATTTAGCCGAATATTGCACCGAACCGCGAGTACTAGAAGCCCGGTGATGATTTTTACAGAATTCGGTGTTAGTTGTGACATCGCCATTCCTCGACGGACGCAGTAGCTTACCATTAATTGTGGTATTGGGAACCAAAGATTGGCCTCGGCGAAGAAACTTTTGTAGAGACAAACGTAGCCTGGTGGTGGAGTCCAAGGTCTCTGATCGGACTTCGGAACCAGAATATCAATCCCTTCAGGGTTTAGAGCTTTCCTTTTAATTGTTCCAATCTCGGATCTAGGGAAAAGAGAAGGTCCGAAATCCAGGATACTTGGCCAAGGGCAAATATTCCCAGAAATCGAAACTTCGAGGTCGTTTCTCTCGGACAATGTGTTGAAAAATATTAATCAAAGAAGGAAGATCGAAGGTTATCGCGGAGAGCGAAGAGTCGATTATGGGAGGAACTAATCAATAATCAGTGATTATATAGGACGAACAGAAAAATGATGGATTTTTCATTGACAACTGTGAAAGGATCTGATTAGTTGATTCTTGAGGAAAGAGAAGGTGTCTCTTCCTCTTCATTTATTTTTATCAGTTTTCGAGATGACACGTCGTTTGGGAGGTGAAAGGTCTTGCAGAAACCGAGAGGTTCGTGTGAAGAAACGTTTCATTTTCCAATGTTTTCCCTGCCAAAATTAAAGTACGGAGATGTTAGAAGAATTAAAGTTGAAGTAATTGAAGACGAAGATCAGTTGGTCCCGAACTTCATTTATCGACAAGTTATTTAAGGTGGAACTTCGCCAAGGCTGTCCGAAGACATCCTAGGACAAACTGGGGGGGGGGGGGACTTACTGTTGATGGTGGGGTTCTACCTCTTATCAATAGTTTGGCAATAATTGGAGTTTGGTCCCTGTCAAGCTCTTCCCTGATAACTTATTAGGTTATAAGTCCCGACAACAGGAATATCGAC
The DNA here is from genome assembly GCA_900116095.1 of Euclidium syriacum. NCBI lineage: Eukaryota > Viridiplantae > Streptophyta > Magnoliopsida > Brassicales > Brassicaceae > Euclidium > Euclidium syriacum. The sequence continues at coordinate 2,405,641 of FPAK01000010.1, read as the reverse complement.
CCTCGGCCCAGATGACCGAGGGATACCTCAGAGAAGGTTGATAAGATTTAGTGTCCGAAGCGGGGGTATAAACGAACATCGTCCTAAGTCGAAGTCTAAGCTCGGACAGTATAGGTTTAAATCTTATCACAGATTCCCTAGTCTTTGAAAAATGGAAATATTCTATTTTTCCGAGGTTAGCCCATGGGCTTATTAGACCGACTATTAAGGATATATAAATACAGACCTCCCTCACTAATAATATTCATTCAGAATCGGGAGGAGAAGAACTAGATTTCCTAGGTTTTACTTCTCTTTGATAAATTTAACTCGGCATCCCGAGTTAACAAGCATTGTAATCACCTTTATTAATAAAATACTCTCTTTCCGAAGTTTCTTCTTTATCTTCTAACTAAGTACTTTCCTAAAAACGAACCCCTCTAATTATAAATGATTAGAAGTTGAACCCAGTATCAATATTACTCATGGTGTCAAGTTTATCATTTTGAGAAGAAAAGAGATTTTAGAAAGAAAACAAAATAGAAAAAAATTTGAGAGAAACAAAACAATTGAAATATTGAGATATGAAAGAAAACATGGACAAGAGTTCCCTCAGATACCATGTCAAACTGTTATGAATGTTCTGAGTTGTTATTCATATAGAGATTACATTGTATTTATACATGTCTAAAAATCCTATCTGCAAGAGAATAATATCTTTGGAGATCTACATTAATCTAAGCTATACACAAGTTTATACTTATCATAATAATGTTCTTTAAGTGTCTAGAATCTTCCAATACAACCATATGAAGCTTCTAATGATTACAAAGACTGGATTGCGAATAGTGCACTTGTATTTTCATGGATGAAACTTACTATCAGTGATAACATCACTACTTCGATTTCTCATATCGATAATGTACAAGAACTTTGGAGTCACATCCAAAGTCGGTTTGGTGTTAAAAAGGGCCAACGTATTCAATGACTGAAGACGGATTTAGCTAATTTTCGCCAGAAGGGAACGACCATCGAGTCTTACTACAACAAGCTCACATAGCTTGGGCTGAGTTTTTTTTCTGATTTTCAATGGGCTAAGATGATGGAGGAAGTCTGGAAAGAACGCGGAGAATACAAATTGCCTCTATTTCTGATGGATTTGGGATTTTAGTTCACTTTCACTTATTTTGGTTGATTTTATATTATTGTTTATGTTTATTGTTGGGGTGGGTTTATCACACCCCCAAGCCCAAACCGTAGGAGGCTCATGACCTGACAAAAAACATGACCCACGGTAGAGAAGCCCACTAGAGAGTCGAAGCCTCGCATTCAACACAAGACGAGCCTCACCAGTTAAGTTCGAGGCGACCTTCAACAACCAAACACGAAGCGACGAGCAGTCACATCACACCTTTTCAGTATCAGAAACAAGTTCATAACACTTCTCGGGACGACGCAGGACGTCACATCAAGGGCGACCTAGCAGGCCTAAGACGAAGTCTATTTTCGGATTAGACCTGTCTAGTAGTCAATTGCCAAACCTCACCGCGCCACTATAAATACTAGGCTCATTGGTTGTAAAAGGCGGACGAAACTGAATTAGAACTAAACAAAACAAAGAGAATATAAAGTCTAGGTAAAACAGTTCGTACTTACATCAAGTTTAACATCTTCAGCAACCTTGTTCATAGGTATTAAACTCCGATCTCTATGTCACAACTCTTCTCGAAAAAGCCTATCTCTTTCTCTTATAAAAGCGCCTCGCGCTGTTATTAATCACAAACGATCATTTTGTCATTTCGAGTTGGTTTATTTTTACGAGATCTCTGACCACCGCATCATCGCGTAGAAAGCGCATCGAAGTAAAAATCACGTGGATAAATACAAACTCTAACCTAACTTGTGTCCAAAACAACCCGTGTGCGACCTGGTATCCACATGTTTCAACATCGCTTTTATGTCTTAAATTTCGCTTAGTAAAGTACGCTCGTTATAAAAAATATACATATATCAAGACAAATTACATAACATTTGATTACGTCATAACTTTTTGGTTTTGCTCCTTTTCAAATAAGGAAACTCACATTCGCAGTTGGCATCGTTTCTCCTCTTTTTCCCAAAATGATTATCTTCTTCCTCGAGTCCAATTGCTGCTACAACTTTCTGAACCTCCTTAACAATTTCTTTTACAAAGCTGGCTTCAGAACTGCCATAAAAAGTATACCTTAGTTCATATAATATGCTTCATATTTTGAAGGAAAAGAATAAGATTAAATGTGATTGGAAAGTACCTTTTGTCTTTTAATGTCAAACCCATTTTGCCGGAGATACATTCCAAGGAATCCTTCCATTTCTTGATCTGATCTCCACTAGAAACTTTCGCGAGCGTCCAGAAGTTTTCACCAAACTCACCTGTCTGTTTTCTCACATCTCGAGGCCTCACCTTGTAAAAGATTGGAATCACTTGTAGTTTTCCTTTATCCAGAAGTTTCTTCATCTTCACCAACTCATCCATACACCAGTTCGACTTGGCATACCTATTATTAATTTGATGTTCATTCTTGAATCTACTGATTCATTGAAGTACATATTGGATAATCAAGAGGGTGAAAGAAATACTACAAACCTCGTTGAGAAGATTGCCAACGCAATCTTTGACTCTTCAATCCTAAGAAAGAGATTAGTGAGGTCTTTGCCTCTTTGCTCGTATTTGTCTACGAAGAAGTTGATCTCATGTCTCTCAAAGGCATCAATTAGGTGGCTCACGAAGCTGTATCGTAGTTGCTGTCCACGGTAGTTCAAGAATACTTGATAGGCCTGAGTTAGAGAGAAGATTGTCATCGTTCGACTGTTAGTATGGAAAATAAGCACATAATGGTATTTTATAATGTTACTATATCTCTGTCTAACATGACGGGGCAAAAGAAGGTGACGTTGGAAAAATATTGAAATCCTAAAAGTAAAGGATGACAGAAAAAGAAGATGACACTGGCAAAAAGTAATCAATTAAGTGAACAACAGTACCTGTTTGATAATCTTATTATATAAAGCATATATAATACATGTCTCGAAAGTCTAAGATGTGCATCCATTCCAATTTAATCAATTATATTTTAATGTTTAGGTAATTTACTAGATTATCATCCATTCCAATTAATCAATTATATATTAACGCATATCAAGCTTATATTTTTTTTGAATTCCCCGGTTAACAAAGCAAATAAAGTCTAAAAAAAAAGATGTCAACAAAGCAAACTAAATTTTTAATTAATGTAATTCACTAGAATTGTATAAAAATTATAAAATGTGAACCATATCGAAATTAAACATAAATAATTAATATTTGTCAAATTTAAAAGTGTGGCTATCGAAAGAGCGAATGATGATTCTCCAAGATCGTTTGGAAAAAGAACTCTCCAAAGTCAATTCTGATCCTGGTATTATGAATTATTACGAACAAAGAAGAAACGAGCGAGATCTGAAAATTATATTTCTTATTAGATAATTGTTAACACTGTACATCCATTTGTTTATATACAATTACCAAAGAATACCTAACCGGAAATAACCATAAGTAACCAAACCTATATACATTATAATGACAATCCTCAATAGCTCCCCAGATGTGCGTTAGATGTTAATCAAACTCATCTTAGATAATAGACGATGAAATGTGACTGGGGGCAAAGGTTTGGTGAGGCTATCTGCAATTTGGTCCTATGTTTTAACATGTAACAGCCGCGAAAGACCTTTTTCGAGTTTCTTCCTAATTGTGTGACAATCTACCTCCACATGCTTAGTTCTTTTATGGAATACCAGATTGGAGGCAATAGATATAGCAGCACTGCTATCATAATACAAGATAGGGAGAGTACCTGTGTAAATCTTCAAATCTTTCAACAGAGTAGCTAATCAAGAATTTCCAGAAGTTGCTAAGGCTACTGCTCTGTACTCAGCATCTGCTGAGGATCTTGACACGGTAGGTTGTTTCTTTGACCGCCAAGAGATAAGAGAAGAACCCACAAACTTGACAAAACTAATGGTTGAACTCCTACTGTTAACACATGTAGTCCAATCAGAATCTGCAAAACCTTTAAGTGTGAGGTCGGGCTCTGTAGAATAAAAACAAACCTTTGGCCTACTATTCCCTTGATCTATTGAAGAAATTTATAAACAGCATGAAGATGTGTTATACGGAGAGCAGAGGAGAATTGGCAAAGTTTGTTGACGGCAAACGTTATATCATGTTTGGTGATTGTGGGGTACATGAGCCTCCCAACTAAGCTCTGATAAAGCTCTCTATCATCAATCAAGTCACCAGAACTTTTAGACAACTGAAGGTTGGGAACCATCGGTGTGGAGTATGGTTTGCAGTCAAGCATGCCAATAGATTTAAGAAGTCCAAGAGCATATTTTCTTTGACAGAGAGAAATACCTGCTTCTGAACGAGCAATCTCTAATCCCAAGAAGTATTGAAGAGGACCAAGTTCACGAAGCTTGAAAAGTTTCTTCAATTCTACTGTTAAATCATTAGCAGCAGTCTTAGAGGAGTTTGCAATAGCTATGTCATCTACATAGGCTAACACTACAATAAAATTTGTCTTAGTGGTTTTGAAAAAGAGAGTGTGGTCTCCATGACACTTGAGAAATCCCAAATTCACCAAAGCATCAGAGAACTTAATGAACCACTATCACGAGGCTTGTTTGAGGCCATAAATCGACTTCTTGAGCCTACATAGAGCATTTGGAGGTAACTTGTCCTCTTTACACACAGCATAACCTTCAGGGAGCTTCATGAAAATCACCTCTTTTAAGGTACCATATAAAAACGCATTGGAAATATCCAGTTGCTTAAGCACCCACTTCTTGGATCTAGAGACCTTTAACAATAGCTTGATAGTAGCCATCTTTGCAACCGGTGAGAATGTCTCAGTAAAATCAAGACCCGGTTTCTGCTTATATCCTTTGGAAACTAGACGTGTTATATCTTTCAAGACTCCGATCTGCATGAAATTTCAATGTGAAGACCCATTTACATCCAACTACTTTCTTACCAGCAGGCAAACTCACAATATCCCACATGTGGTAGACTCCATTGCAGAAATCTCTTTTTCAGCGGCTGAACTCCACTTTTTCGATCCTTTTGCCTCATAATATGTTTGAGGGAGGTGAGTCTGAGTGATGTTATTAATGTAGGAGAGACATTATGGTGAGAGGATAGTGCAAGAAATGGTAGATGAAATGGGGGGTAAGGAAACATCATTGGATAGATTGTAACCATGATAGTCCTTTTAATTGGATGGTGGTTTGCGATGTCGAGGAGAAGAGGTATGTGTTTGGGAAGTGAGTTAAGATAATGGAAAGGGAGAAGAGACATTACTACCTGTGGAAAAAGGATCCATATCATGAAATGAATCCAGAGAGTCTGCCATAGGAAACTTTTCTTCAACAAATTCCACATTTCTTGAGTTAAAAATCTTATAACTGTTGGTGTATCATGGATTTTACCGGTTTTTCTACCCTGATACATGTGTTTTTATAGAGTCTTTCTAATATGTTTTAGGTATTTATACAGTTCTAGCAGGTAAAAGATGATTTGGAACAAAATGAGGTAAAGTGAAGAGATTTGGAGAAAAATTAGCAAAGGAACTGCAGCGATAGA